>CM031233.1:236536323-237736323 GCA_018340775.1 Taxus wallichiana var. yunnanensis
AAAATAGATATATGAGTGGCATTCTTGTCTCAACCCGTAAGGGAATGGAGTCAATAACTAAGCACATACCAATTCTTTTCAAGGTAGATGGAAAGTAATGAACTCATACATTTAATTTTCCTTTAATTTGATTTCTAAAAATAGATATATGAGTGGCATTCTTGTCTCAACCCGTAAGGGAATGGAGTCAATAACTAAGCACATACCAATTCTTTTCAAGGTAGATGGAAAGTAATGAACTCATACATTTAATTTTCCTACTTAATTTTTAGAAAAAGAGTACCCTATAAAATAAGACACATCAAGTCATATCAAAACAATTTTCCAAACAAATGATGAAAAAGTATGCAAAAAGAATATATATGGCTTAATTCTCAAGTAAATGTCCAACGTATATTTTCTTTGTAATCAAAGTCACCAAATTAAAATATTGTTAAATATTCCCTCACACATAATTGAACATTTAATGAAAAATATATATAATCATAAAGCATAAGCTATTTAAATATTTGTTTTTAATTATATGATGTTTACGTGATCTGTGTGAACCCTTAAACTTAGGTACACAAACACTAGCTCCTTTCTCTTAATATATACATGAATGTGAGATCTCATTATTTAGAACTTTTCTTATAGACCTATTTAGAAACATGTCAAATTATGATTTTATAATTTAAAAAAAAAAGTGCAAAATTTTTTTACGACTATGTAACGCCCACATTTTACACACACAAAAACACTAAAAATACCAAAATATATTTTTTTTGACTTAAATTGTAGTACACATGACACTACAGGAGATCACTTAGGACTATGCACAACACATGATATGTTTGCACAACATTAACCCACATAGATAACATGAAAACATGTGATGCACATCAAGGCCACTTTTTGTCAAATGACAAGGCACAACATAATGATTCAACTATAATATAAACTTATAGATAGGGTCTTCCCACAACATGATATTTTTAGGATTACACATTTATTACAATCATGTTTCAATCTTTAACTTAAGTTCTAGAAAGGATCATAATGTGTGAATCATACATTTATTTTCCTTTTTCTATATTTCATTTATACAGTTTAACATTTAACTTACGATGTATCTCATTAAATAAGGATCATCTACATTATTTAAATTACTTTTTTAATTCATTCATTCATTAACAAGATATTTATTTACACACGCTTCTATCTACATACACACAAAGATACTAGGTATAATCCTTAGGATTCACTCCTAAGGGCATGCATCTTGATCTTATATCATATCTTCATTACACAATGAAACAAGTGTAAGTCCAAAGGATGTGAGTTAAATTTTTGTTTAAGGATTTACGGTCACGTTTCTTTCACTCGTTTACAATTTGATAGTTTATTTAGTACATAGTAAATATTATATACGAAATAGGTTCTTTATCCACAAAAAGAGGGTTTATTTAGATTATAAGGAAGACCATGTTTCAATTTCTTGTGGAATAACATCCATCGATTACACTTGCCAAGGTCAAGTGTCAATTATAATTTTACTATAGTTATACTACAACAATTAATTAATAATTCAAAGGAACTTAACATGGCAACAAACTTCCATTTTTTTTTCTAGATTACATTTCGATTATCATTTACATCCAATTTAAGAGGGTTTTCACTAACTAGTCTCATATGATTTTTGTAATTAATTGTGTAGCCTATTTGTTAATAGTGACATTTGTATCATCATTAGAATACCAGTCCCTATCTTAGGGGATTTGTCTCTAAGAACATGATATCCTAGTTTCACATCAGACATCCATTACCTAAAAGAACTAGTGGGAGAGCAAGATGTATTAGTTCATCGTTTTAAGGGGTTAAGGTTCACACTAGAGTTTACAAAGTGCGGGTATCATTTCTCACCACAAGATGGTTTAAACATGATAAGAGAACAACCTAAATTTCACTTTTCTCCAAGCACATCATCTTATAGTTATGTTTTCTCAAACTAATCATACACTAAAATGTTGTTAAGTTTCACCATTAACTCTTAGTATTGCATCATAGATCCCAAATGACAATTAAGATTGGGTATTGAGTTCATTTATGATCCCAACTCTTAAAATCTACTTTTAAGGGTAGTTGGCGATCTTTGCAACCTAACACTCTTCACTCTATGTGTGTTCCTGACAAAAAGATTTTTACATTATGTTGGAGTTTGGTTACCCATAGAGTACCACCTTAAGGAAATCACATTCTCCTTACTACACACACAACTATCAATCCTAGGAGGGCAAGACATACACCAAAACAAATTTTAACCATGTCATTTGTAATTTTCAGGTTTATAACAATGTTGCTAAGCACACAGGTGCTAGAATTTAAATATCAACTTGAGCTCTTATTTACTTAGTAGAAGGTGCCATCAATCAGTAAAGATTAAAGTTCATACTTAGGTTTTAATTTATTCTATGCTAGAAAGATCATGTGAGAAGGGTAGGTAAGAATAATTTTTAAACTAAGGTTGGATGTTTAATTTATATTTCTTCCTATATATTTTAGTTAAATAATGCAAGAATATAAATATTTCATCAAAAAATTCACAACGCGAAAGCACTAGAAGATGCAAAATTCAATCTCCTTTAACATATATATCCAAATTTTGCAATACCAAATTTGGGATCAAATAACACCCATGGTTAGATACATATTTCCCCAAACAACCACACTATTTCACCATCTTCCTTGGATCCCGCCAAACCAAGCAAGTATGAAATCAAGGATAAATTGTTGGCATGAAATCAACCTAAATCTAGCATAATTAATGTTTGTAGTTTCCCATTTACATAATAATAATAATTTTCCTTTGAAAGGAGAGGGTTAGAGACATATATTCATTCCATTTCATTTAACTTCATTTCTTAAACAAGGAGAGAGAAAGAGTTATGGAAGAGAGAGAAACACTATTTTTCCAAAAGTCACATTTCACATCACAAGCCACATGAGAGAGTTTCATACAATCACTTATACGTTTCAATAGTTTTCATGATGGTGTATTGCCTTGGCTAGGGTCTTACAACCTTATTTCCCATTATTTTATTATTTGCAAAAACATCTAATTGTTTCTGAGGCTAAAGAACCACGTTCAAAAATTACTCTCGATGGGAACTTGCACAATGGTTAAATTCCTACATATAATCCTATATACCAAGATTTCACAAGAACTCGGAGGAATTTAGAATTGGCAAATAGTTTACAATTAGCAGCTAGTTTTTCGGGGCCAATACTGTAATCGGGATAGTTGAATAATAGCAACAACTTTCATCCCGAGGGCTAAGAAACGTCGTCGAAAATGAATTTTGATGGCTAGGATCTCCACGGAAGATACCTACATGCCCTCCTATATACGGAGAATACGTCGGAGTTGATGGAACTAGGAACAAGGAAACAAGTTCCAAATGGCGACAAGTTTTCTAGAGCCACCACTCATAATTGGTCCAGTTTGACCTAGTCAAACTACAACATAAGGCCTACAAAACCTCGTTACCAAACTATCTAGAAATTTTTTTCCCAAACTGAATGTTGTAAGAAATTATCTAGTAGAAATACTAGAGGTTTGCGAAGGAGGAAAATTACTCCTTCACTCTGTGGTCCAAACAAAGGAGATGAAACAGAGGCCAACTTTTCAATTTTAACAACTTTTTAGAACTGCAACAATGGGGTAACATGACAACTAGAGGGGTGGAGAACAGAGCACAAATGATCACTCGAGGTAAATCTAAATCTTGATACAACTCCCCACATAATGATGAACTTATAAAAAGCTTTCCACCCCTTTTCTAGGGCCCAAGAGGTTTGTTTGTGAGTCTTCAAAAATTGTAATTTACCTAATTTTATGAAAGGACGATAACTAGGTTTAATGACAAACTCAAACTCAACTAGCCCACTTGAGGGGCTGCAACTATCCATTTTGATTACTGAGTTTCCAAACATATGAGAAGGTGGGTTTAAGTCTAAGGTTTACACCAAGGTTTATTTGCAATGCATAAGTCACAAGGTGATGTTTTATTGTTTTGCGATACAAGTCTGTTTAAAATAACCAAATGTTTAAGCATCTAATGGTTTAACATTTCTATTATATTGCAAATGAAAAACCAAATTATACAAAAATTATAAAATATGAAGGTAAGGAGACCATGCCTGGAGGAACGAAGCCGGTTGAAATTGTGGGATTTGGTTCTGCATCTCAAATAGGCATTTCGTTAAGTGGTTCACGGGTTTTCCTAAGCTTCCACGTTTTTCATACATAACTAACCAAGCACTTACAACTACTATACCTGACTAAGCTCCCAGTTCATCTTCTTGGGTGATCTGCAACGCCAAATAACAAAATCTGCATAACCATCACCAGTTTAATTCACAAACTGATGATAAAATTTAGAGCTCCCTTAAGGTAGATGGTGTAGTCCACATAACCAACACATCTCCACAGTCTCTAAGGATGCCAACTCAACATTAGAGACTCGATGGAAGTCCATACCCTCTTTAAAATATTCTATTCAAGGTGTAGGTCCGATCAATATTGGATCTACGCTTATCGGGCCGCATTTGTTCAAAAGTTACAAGGCTTTTTCAAAAGTTAATTTTGGGCATATCCTACCATCATGCACGAGAACACATTTTTTTAATATCTTCAACGCCTCCTTTGAATACCCATCAAGCAGATGTAAAAGATTTTTTTCTTATACATGCGCATTACAAGCAAGCTCTCATTTTGGAGTGTGGAAGAAGTCTACTAGCATTGTAACTTAAACATGATCACTTTTAGTAGAAAACGATGCATAAACCTAGAGGACATGATAAAGAAACCTTCTCCACTAGACCGATTCCAAACCTCTCCTTGGCACGGCTGGGAGGAAGCTAGAAAAGGTTTTGATTTACATATATATTTTATTGAAATTTGGCTCTAAACCTGCCAATTGCATTTTATTGAATTTTCTAAATCCTTTTCAACAAACCCATTTTGTGCATATCCTATAGTCAATGTTGTCCAAAAAGTAACTTTTTTAAGACATTCTATCAAATAGTTCATGTGTTTGTCTATGCTTCCACATTTTACATACATGTCTACCAGGCCATTGCAACTACAACATCTGACAATATTCCTCTATCCTTTATGCTTTCATTGATATCCATACCTTGCTCCAAAGATCCCATTAAAACTCCAGAGGAGAATGCTAGCAAGGGAAAATTGAAAATGATGATTTCAAGCTCCAAACAATGCGTAGAATCGAAGGATATGGTAAGGAGGGGCTCCACTATGCATCATCAACTATAAGAGACCTTTGTTTCCAAAGAAATGAGATTTGTGCCAAAATAAAAGCTTGAAATAGGGTGTTTAGCGAAACAACTCATATACTAAATGCATATCTCCACATTTGCAAACATGTCTCGACAAAGAAAATCTATCATCACTCTCGAGAGGGATGCTCATACCTTGATTAATTGCCGCCGCACGCTACCACCGCCACCAATTTGACTTCCCACGCAAAATAACCCATGTGCCTTCACGTGGATTTATTTAATCTATTCACCCACTTGCTTCTTCAACGCATTCCTCTATTTGCTTTGTCTTACCACCCCTTCTGTGCATTCCAAATCCCATTTCTTAATTTAATTATTTATTTATATACTTTTCTATTTATAATGTATATATCTATATATAATTAATTCTTTCATTTATTTATTGTATATATATATATATATATATATATATATTCTTTCACATATGATGTTTAATATTATTATTATTTTGTTTTTGTTACGATATCGATAGAATTAGATTGCAACGTAAAACCTTACCAACCATTAGCTAGGATTTACGATCAAACTCGCTAATGAAGTAAGTATTTAAAACAACACCTACAACATTGCATAACGCCCGCAACTATCAAGACCCCCACAATTGGCTCTTGACCAATGCAACCAAGTTAGGGCACTACAAACTATAATATTTCATTCATATAATTCTGATAAAGTAGTCATGTTCTAACAAGATAGTTTAACACACCTATGGTTCATGTTACCTCATTAATGGCCCTTATTTATATTCATAAAATTCCTAATGGTATTTTTTGGGCAGTAACCCTAAAAACATTATGTATCGTGCCATAGAACTTTTTGTGATGAATAGAAGGTTTAATGTTTTAATTTCCTAAGGCGGGATTAATCTCTAGGAAAGTTGGGTAGTAGCCTAGGTCACCAACACTCGGGGTAGAAAACTAAACATTTACCTTATTTTTGACTATTTTAAAAACTTAGAATTAAAATAAATTACGTAAATATTTGATATTAATTGATCCATTTATTGATATTATTACATAATTTCACACATACTATATATTAAAAGGTACTATAATATTTTTGCAAGTAGAAAAATAATGACATATTTATGACCTCAAATTATTTTGTTAGTATTGTTGACCATTCTATGATGTAGCTCCAAATTATGCATGTTTGTGATTTTTTAGGAAAAGGTTTGTGTATTTTTTATAATGTCATTGGCGTACCCAATAGATGTCAAGATAATTGAAGGAAAGTAGGTTTTAAATCAGTATTTCTAATTTTTGGGGAAATGTCTTAATTTTATTGAGGAATTGGTAGGCTTGGTCTAGATATAAAGCTTCACAAAACCAATATGGGAGTTACATAAGTATTCTTATTGCTTTGTGAAAAATTAGTAATCTGTTAAGGTTTGAGTCCCATCATCTAGCAGATTATTAGTAAATCGGACTTGCAACAAACATTGTATAAATTTTTTTATTTATTGTATAGTGACCACCCCTCTAATTAATTATCTCCATACATAGGATATTTCTCATCCTTATTTGATAATTTTATAAGATATTTATATTCATTTTCTATCACAATTTATCTAAATTTTTAGTTTGTTATGATCATGATAAAAATTTAATATATTACTTGTTTACGTGATAGAAAAATTCATTAAAACAAATTGTGCGAAGGACATCCACTCCAATTAGTACTTAGAACATTGCCAACTTTTAATTCAATTCTATAATTTTCAATCCATCATAAAATTTCCATGTTTTTGAACTTTATAGCTGAACTTCTTTATATAACACACGCACTAAAGTTTCATTCGTACCTCCTAAAACTAATTAAACACAAACTAGCTCAAAATAACATCCTTTCACTAAAATAACAAGGGCTGCATTGTAGCAGGAGCACCCGCCTTGGAGGTTGGTGGTGATTGCTAATGATGATGTATAGTTTTTCTGAAACTATAGTTTGTGTTGCCATTTTTTTTTTTTTCTTTTTCTATTCATTAGTTCTTGCTTTCCCTCTCATTCATTGATAGCAAGTTTTTGGGCTTTTCAATTAGTTGTCGGTGCCTCCCATTTGTTTGGGGCTTTGACATCCGGCCGCATGCACTATTCGGGATTGGTATAGAAAACGGTGACCAACCATGGAAAAGTTATCTAGTTACTTGTATGTTCTGTTTTTGCTATGGGGGTAGTTTTTATCATTTGTCATTATGTTTTTCTTCTATGTTTTTTGCTTTCGACATTTGGTTGCACCGCAAAGTTTTGTGCGTGACTGTGGTCTGTCTTTGGTGTGAGCTTTTACAGTTTTGCGATAGTTTATTTTCCAGTTTAGTGGAATACAACGTTATGAACTTATGCATTTGAATTGTGCAAAAAAGTATGTCGGTTATTGCAAGTATTGATGTTAAAGCGATGAAGGTTGTTGGAACAAAACAATGAAACCGTGAATGCTATAGAAATGACATTTAATTATATATATATATATATATATATATATATATATATATATATATATATATATATGGTTCATTTACATATCTCGTATTGGTTTTCCTTGCATCCGTATATGGAAAAAAATTAATTTCAATTTGATTTTGAAGTAAGTATAGAGTTGTACGCCGAAGGCTTCCATCTGGCTCATTGGTGCAACTTCAAGGCATTGCGAAAAGAAAATGGATCCAGACTTGCGCAAGGCTTCCACGTGGAGTTCGGAGAAGGAAGGTGGAGGTTGTTCGATCGTAAAGAACTAAAAATCTATATTTTCATGAGCATGGTTTTACAAGGAAAGATAGTCCACTCGTTCATTGCTCACAGGTGATTAAATCACATTTTCTATACATAACTTTTCATAGAAAACATATTTAAATGTATGTCAAGTGCAGAGTTTTGGTAGATGCCTGTAAAGAGTTTGACCAAGTGAAAGAATGAGACACTTTCTCATGCAATACAATTATTGCAGCATACAGAAGGCATGGTTATTATCACAAGGTAGTCACATTGTTTCACCATATGCAAAAAATAGGTCTTGAACCCAATCAGTTTACCAGCCTGTGCCAAAATGGGAGCTTTGGAAGAGGATATGGACATCCATCAAAGCATAAAGGATAGAGGAAATGTCTTGGTAGACATGTATGCAAAATGTGGAACCGTAGACAAGGCATGTAAACAGTTTGACAGAATGCCTAGAAAAAATGTGGTATCATGGACAATAATGATTGCAGGATATGCCCAAAATGGATTTGTTGAAAATGCATTATAATTACTTACAAACATTCATGCAATTGCAATTGGCAGATGTGAAGCCAAATTCCACAATCTTTGTCTGCATCCTCGTTTCCTGTGCCAAAATGGGAGCTTTGGAATAGGGTATGGACATTCGTTAAAGCATAATGGATAGAGGAATTTTGACTGATGTAGTCGCAACTGCCAGGTATTCAGGCTCACGAGCACCATAAAATCACAGGAAAATGCAAAGTTCTCAAAATGTTAGAGATGGAGAATATACAGAAGAAAAAGCTCACGTAACTCCAGAAGTTACAAATTTAACGAAGTGAGTTCTAGGATAACTCGGGTGCATTGCGGAGGTGTCGGACCAACTCTAGGGTCTCCTAGTCAATCTCGCATAAGATTAAAGAGTTACGAGGGGCCGCCACGTGGCCCCTCGGCACATTTCCAAAAGGTGAAGGGAGAGTGGAGACCCCGGTGTGCGCGCTGGGGCCTCCACATGGCACGGCGCCATGGGCACAATGTCAAAGGCTCGGATGCTTATGCGGTCGCAGTGGGAGGATGAGTCTGAAATGAGGTGAGTCAACCATAAAGGAGTTAGATGGTGCCCAACTTGAGGAGGTAAATCGAGCCAAGTCGGTGCATAAGGGGTGGTCTTGGTGTATCGAGCTTGCCATGACTTTCGAGCATACAATGTAAAGCGCCAACATAGAAATAGGCGGGTCAACACAAAGTCATGGAGGAGAAAGGTTCAATGCAGATCAAAAGAAGAGGGTGGTGTTGCATGAAGAGGACTCAGCATTCAGATGGTGGTCGGTAGTGTAAGATGAGAGCCAGTTCAGTACCGAGCTAGGTATGTTCAATGCCAAATAGTAATAGCCCCCTCCCCATTCAAAGTGAAGACGAATGCAGATATGATGGGCCTACCAAAATTAAATGCAAATAATTTCAAATCATTCTAAAATATATGTAGGAACGTTAAGATAGGGAAAAATATTTTCAATGCTAAAAAAAAATTTGGTCGAGTTAATTTATGACCGGCTCATCATCGTTGGGGTCATTTGGAAATGACTCACCTACAGGGGCTAGGCAGCTTGGTCATGTGTAACATAACTTAGTGGGCATCCCCTCCTTTTGAATTTCTTAACACATACAATCCTTGGATGTAAACATCCAAGTATTTCTGTGTAATGCAGGGAAACTTGATATTGCTCCATCTACTCCAACTCGGGTCTGTGACCTGCTGGAACCCATAACTCACCAAGGATAAATTTGAGCTCAATCTGTTATAAATGAATGGCTTTGTGATTGAAAATATAAATCTTAGTTTGCCTCACGTGGATTCGGTTCTCATGACTCACTTCAATGCATCCATATAGCTCGATCATGAGCTCCCTGAAATAGCTCAGTGTGTTCTTGCAAAATTGGTCTCAGTCTACACAGAGCAACTCGATGGTGCATAACTTGTTTGACAATGTAATGGCTCGGTGATGAACTTGAGGTCCTTTTTGACAACTCATCCATCATCTTTATGAACCCGATATGGCTTAGTCAGCCCGATGAACAATGTATGAGTAGCTCGGCCACTCTTTTGATGATTTTTCATAACTTGATGATGAGCCCTAGATCATGAGTAGATCAATTCTTCAAGCTCATTTTAGACTCTTCAACCTTCCCATTTTACAGCGAGACACTAGTAAAGGAACAAAACCCATCAGACCAATGTGGCCTACAGGACATAAAAATCATCAAATCTCGGCCTCGACTTTCAATTGCAAAGGAATTATCATCATAATGATGAAAATGTTAGTACTTACTTAGAAGTCTCCAAGGCAAGCTAGCATAAGCAACACTAGGCTTCATGAGCTTGTCCCCAACTGTGTAATTCTTGTAGCCTTCCACTTCCACACAGCCAAAAATCACTACAAAAAGGAGTACCCATATCATGATTGCAAATGAATCACGAATCACACACAAGAAACATTGCATATTGGTGTCATATCGAGAGAAACTAATGAATATGTCAACATGTGAATTTAAGACAGAAAATGGAAGATTGCCTATGTTCAATTACAAATGGAAAGAAATCACACTGAAAACTACGATAAAACCAATGCAACTCACATGGAAAAGATCTACCGAGTCGTTTTTTCGTTGAGACGTCAAACCGAATATCAAATCTTATGTGGGAGCCATGTGGGGAAAATTGTAAAGGTTTTCAAAGACAAGTTAAGAGCAGATTATTAATTGACCAGACATTTATAAACATTTTTAATCAGGTAATGGGATCTAATCACTTACTTCTCACTATCCACTCCATCATGGTTTAAATCCTTGGACGAATTAAATTCTAGCATATTTATCCCTCCATCAGATTAATGATCTAAATAAAAATCGGTCATTTTCCTACATCTGCAGTAAAGCATCAGCATTATGAGATGTTATTTGCAACCCAAAAAAACATACATGGCAGCAGAAGGTTTGAGCATTATTCTGTGGTAATGATAATATCATTTCAACCATCTTCAAACTGTCCCCATCTTTTTTAATTTATGGGTGAGCTTCTGGGGATCCTCAAAGCCTTCAAGCCAACATTCAAGGTGGCTCCACTTGATGATAACTCTTGCATTATCAATTGGAGTGTTGAGATTGAATCTTCCGGTGAGAATTTTCCCATAAATGTGGTGTCTGAGATGGTCAAGGAAACAATTGCTAATACTTTTAGGACAGTTGAAGGGTACCTTCTTGGCGCAGTAGCTTGACTGCTCCTATAATGGTGGCTGGGTATAGCAGAAGCTCATTATCATAGAATAGGTGGCACACATATTGGCTGTGTCCACAACCTCCACTTTCTCCTTGGCAAATGTGAGGAGCTGCACATCTTCTCCATACTTGATCAGCTTCATACACCCAACATTTCCCTCTTCTCCTTCAATGGTTTCAACGCTTTTGAAGAAAGAGGGCATGATCTTTGGAAACAGTTTTGAAGGGGCCCTGATGGTATCCTAATACTGCTTTACAGGAACTTTCAATTCCAAATCCAAGCTCAGAGCAATAGCCACGTGAATGAGACAAACCACCCTGTTGCAAAAATCAAATGAGCGTTTCGATAAGGTTTTTCTGACTCCTAAGAAAGTTGCAGTCCAGGCGGCCACTCCTACTACCACAGTTTTTGCTCTCTCCTCAAACTCCATTTGTCTCTCCTGCGGTTGTGTTTTTCTCCTCTCCATGTTCAGTGTCATCCTAAAAGCCCTGCAATAATCCATAGAACTTAAAACAATAAAGCAGGGACAAAACAAGAGGAAAACTGTCAAGGTCAAAATTGAAGTTGGAAATGTTGTTTTCTTCAGCAAATCTACGGCATCAAGAAAGGTGGCTAAATCATTTGCATCTCTTTGTTTTCCCTGACAAAGGTTGTGGAATTTGGCTTTACATCTGCCAATTGCAATTGCATGAATGTTTCTAAGTAATTATAACACATTTTCAACAAATTCATATTGTGCATATCCTGCAATCATGGTATTCCATGAGCCCACATTTCTTTGAGGCATTTTACCAAACAGTTCACGTGCCTTGTCTATGCTTCCACATTTTGCATACATGTCTACCAGGTAGTTGCAACTACATCAGTCAAAATTCCTCTATCCATTATGCTTTGATGGATGTCCATACCCTGTTCCAAAGCTCCCATTTTGGCACGCAGAGAGGAGAGGATCGACAAAGGTTGTGGAATTTGGCTTTACATCTCTGCGGATTGCAAATGCATGAATGTTTCTAAGTAATTACAACACATTCTCAACAAATCCATTTTGAGCATATCCTGCAATCATGACTGTCCATGATACCACATTTTTTTGAGGCATTCTGTCAAACAGTTCACGTGCCTTGTCTACGGTTTCACATTTTGCATACATGTCTCCAAGACCTTTGCAACCGCATTTGACAAAATTCCTCTATTCTTTATGCTTTGATGGATGTCCATACCCTGTTGCAAAGCTCCCATTTTGGCACAGGCTGAGAGTATGTTGGCAAATGTAAACCGATTGGTTCAAGGCCTATTTTTGCATATGGTGAAACAGTGTCAGCGCCTCGTGAGGATAACCATGTCTTTCGAATGCTGCAATAATTGTATCACCTGTGAGCAATGAAAGAGTGGACTATCTTTCCTTCCGAAACCATGTTTATGAAAATTCGGTCGAAAATCAAATAGATTCTAGAAAAACATTTCCGTAGCAAATAAGGAACCCTATTTCATGCAACACGCCACATGTCTCGAGGATCCGACAACGGGGCAAGGTGGACAGAACACACCTGCAGCAGATGGCAAACCCGAAAGGAAACTAAAACTTTAATTAAATCGGTAGTATCTCGAGCAGAGGAAAGAAGCGGCTCGGGCAACTAGGTCATTAGTGAAGACCAATCAAAATGATTGGAAAATAAATTTTACAGAAAAACTATAGCTCCAAACAAAATAATTTGTTGAAATATTTGTTTGAGACACTACAATCGCAGCGGTATAAAAACAAGCAGCCACTAGCAAACTGCAAGTCCACCGCATGGAAATTAATAGGAGAAGGTGAAAACAATAGTACACTGCTAGTGGAAGGTACTAACAAGTACTTTAATCTCGAATTTAAATTGTTATATAAAAGTGAACACAAATATACTACCATCCAAAATATATTATTATATATAGCCAAATGTTTGTTACTGTATCTAACATGTTGGAACATGGTTGCATATCCCCGTCTTCATTCTTATGGGTAGCTTCCAAGTACTTCACACAAGAATTTAGTGAGTAAAATCTCATCAAGATTCAAAACTTATTGTGTTTGAATTTCAATATAATCCTTGGTATGCGTCTCACTCAAAGTTTTGAATTTTAAAATATTCTATTATATTTTCACTTATAATATTCCTCTCCTCGAAAATTGTTTCCATTAGACATATAAGACAAATAATTTGTTAAATATTTAACCTTTTACTCCAAAATGTTGTGTGAACTTTCTATTCATTTATTTGTTTCCTCCGCTAGTATTATTTCTTGCAATACGGGGTGATGATAAGGATCTTGACCCAATGAGATTTCTTATCTTTGAGTCTCGTCGACTATTGAATGTCTTTGATGTCTTAATAATCACTAATTGATGTAACTAGTGTCCCACGATCAGAAAATACAGAATTGACAATTATAGTGAGAAAGTGGTAAGAGATCCCGTTTTGCCAAACCACTAAGTTGAGAAAAAAATGAAGGAAGAGAGGAGTTTGTGGATGAAGGAAGAGGAAGAGTGTGTTGGAAAATGAGAGAAAATGTTTATATGAGTCTAATGTCAATGGGTAGTTCACACATAAAATAGAAAATACTTATATGAGTACAATGTAAATGGGTAATTCACACATAAAATGTCACACCTATAAAACATTTTATTAACAAGGACCTATCTAAATGAGGCATCTATAACTCAAACGATTTATCGATATAAAGAACATATATTTCAATGTGATTTGATATCTTTACAGGATTAAGCCTTAGGGAAAATAGACAAATCGCTAGGGAATAGAGGTTGGGGGCGCTTAAAAAAATATATATTTTTATTGTCAGTTATTTTTAAAACTTAATATTAATATAATTTACCGAATATTCAATAGTAATTTACCCATTTATCAATATTATTATATTGTAACATAATTTACCCATTGATGGTTTCCTTTTCTTCCAAGAAAAATTGGACTTGCAAATCGTGCTTAATTGCACCATGGTTTTATTGGAAATCATCTCTAAGCATGTGTTGTTGGCGTCTTGGGCTAAAATCAATACACTTTCTAGAATCTTCGGTGTGGATCCACCTCCATGCTCTACCCTTCGAGTTCTAGGATCTTGAATTATTTTTGGCATGGAAAGATCTATGGGTGTACTTATTGCTATGGACCCAGCTACGAAGGCATGATGAAGATTAGTCTCTTCTCGACTATGCATTAACATCTTGGTGGGTGTAACACCCGCATTTACTGAACACGAATACAATAGTAAAAGTACCGGAATACATTTTTTTACTTACATTACAATACACATGACACTACAGGAGATCACTTAGGATAACACATAACACATGATATGTTTGTACAAACATTAACCCACATAGATGACATGAAACCACATGATTCACGTCAAGGCCACTTTTTTAAGATGATAAGGCACAACATAACGAGTCAACCATAGTTTAATATTATAGATAGGATCTTCCCATGACACGATACTTTTAGAATTTCATAGTTATTACAATGATGATTCAATCTTTAAGTTAAGTTCTAGAAAGGCTCACAATATGTGAATCATACATTCTTTTTCATGTTGCTAGATTTCCTTTTATACTATTATCATTTACCTTTCGGTGTGTCTCATTAATTAAGGATCTTTTTACTATTTCAATTAATTTTTCAATTTTCTTGTTCGTTAACAAGATATTTATTTACTCACATGGGTATTTACATACACACATGTCTACTAGGTATTATGCCTAGGATTCTAATGTAGCCAAATTATGAACAAACTTGATATACTGCAAATAATATGAACTCCAAAAGAAAATAGATCTCCTTCTTTGTTATTGAATAATGAATTACAATGTTTCCTAAATAGGAAAACAACTCCCAACTCGAGTTGCCAAGAAAACTCTAACTAACTTGACTAAATCTACTCTAGGTGGTGGAAATTACTATTTTTAGCAGTTTACTAGAACCTGCTATTCTTAGTAAGTTCGCATGCTTATTTGTATGGGCACATAAATTGCCACTCATCTTCTACATTCCTAAATTAGAGGAATTTCCAACTTTATAACTCATAATGCAACTAATAGACTAAAATTAACTAATGCCCAAAAATAGGAAAAAATGAACTACAAATTAAATCCTAATTTTTAGCGTCAAGATGGTGGATCAGGGCCCAAAAAGTGTCGAAACTTTCCCCAATCGGTAAGGTGGATTATTGTTGCATTCCTCTCATCGAAACATGTGGTTTCTAACTCATTATGACCTTGTCAAGTTCCTGCTAGTTTTGGCGCATCATTCTCCCATGGTTGAAAAAAACGTAGCTCCTGCAAGTTGTCTTCTTCAAAGTGCTTCCATTTATCTATATCCAACCTCTTAATATCCCATTATGTGACCCGATTATTGTCCTCTTGTTCCAGTCCTTTCCAATGTACCAAATATTTGTTGTATTTCCCATGTCACATGTCCATTGTTTTCTTATCTAGAATTTGATCCACTTCTTTCTTCTTCACCAAAACCTACTACCTCCAATCTACTACTTCATCAATAAAACCCCTTATGCACCATACCCATGAAAAGAATACAAATATGAAACATTAAACATTGGAGAAATATCAAAATTCCCTGGCAATTCTACCTCATAAGCATTATCATTTATTTTTTTCACGATTTTGTAGGGACCAATCTTCTTGTACTTCAGCTTGTTATAGGTTCCTTTTGGAAACCTTTCCTTTCATAGATATACCATAACCAAATCACCAACTATAAATACCTTTCTCCGTCTATGCACATTTGTTATTTCCTTATACTTATCATTACTATTCTGCAGACTTCTTCCGCACTTCTTCCTGCAATTGTTGTATATGTTTGGCAAATGCTTCTACATCATCACTGACTCTGACATCAACTGGTAGCTATACAAAATCTAACACCCCATTTGGATTATTCCCATACATAATTGTAAATGGAGACTTTTTCTGGATCTATTTATGGAACTGTTAAATGCAAACTTAGCTTGTGGTAATGCTAAGTCCCATTGTTTTGGCTTTTCCCCAATGATGTACCTTAATAGGTTTCCCAAACTCCGATTTACCACCTCTATTTTCCCATCAAAAGTATGAGGATGATAGCCCCGCTGAATCTGTAGTTGAGTTCCCAATTTCTTTCATAAATTTCGCCGAAGTGACTTATGAACCTTGTGTCCCTATCTTAAGTAATGGTTTTGGAACACCATGCAAACGAACAACTTCTCGAAAAATAAATCTATTATGCCTATCGCATCACTTGTTTTCTCGGAGGCAATAAAATGAACCATCTTAAAACCCTATCCACAACTAGAAAAATTGAGTCATTACTTCGTTGTGTTTTTGGTAATCCCAAAATAAAATCCATACTCAAATCTGTCCATGACCCTTTAGGAACAAGCAACATCATATACAACCCTGTATTCTATTCATGGCCTTTTGAGACTTGGAAAATTTGAAACGTCTCTACATATATTACCACATCTCTTTTCATCTCATGCCAATAGTATTTCTCTGCTACCAAGGTTATCATCTTATTTTTACCAAAATTCCCATCCAATCCTCCCCTATGCAACTCTTTCACTATATTCTCTCCCATAGACTCAACTGGAATATATAGTTGGCATCCCTTGAATAGGTAGCCATCCTGTAAAATGTACTCATCTTGGACATCTCCTGCATTGTTTGACAATGGAAAAATTAACCTTTATTTCTTCAAAACCCACCACCTCATTTTTCATAGTGGTAAACAAAGTCACACACCTACTCAATGCATCTACAACTTGATTTTGTTTTTTGGATTTATGTTTTACGGAAAACGTATAACCCTCGCAAAAATGATACCCACTTTACATGCCTATTATTCAACTTCTTTTGGGTATTCACATAGTTCAAGGCTATGTGGTCTATAAATAACAAAAACTCCTTAGGCACTAAGTAATGCCTCCAATGGCTTAATTCTTGTCAATTGCATAAAATTCCACATCATAAGTAGAGTAGTTCTTTCTTACCTCATTGGTTTCTCACTAAAGAAAGTTTGGCTTTCCACCTTGACTTAGAACAACACCAATACCCACATGTGAGGCGTCACAAGCAACATCAAACACTTTATCAAAATCTGGTAGTGCAAAAGGGTGCCTCTATCGCCTTCTTCTTCAAGAAATGGAAACTATCCTCAACTTCCTTTTTCCACAAAAGCTCCTTCCTTTTGTGAAATCTGTTATATAAGTGCTTCAATCTGCTGAAATTTTTAATAATTTTTTTGTAAACTTTTGCTAGACCATGAAAGCTTCGTACCTCTGTTATACTCCTTGGAGTAGGCCATTCAATAATTTCCTTTATCTTTTCTAAGTCCATTTGTACCCCATCTGCTGAAATAATAAATCCCAAGAATACAAAACTCTTTTGCATAAATGTACACTTCTTCATATTTGCATAGAGTTTTTCTTTCCTTAAGACTTCAAATACCACCCTTAGATGCCTCAAATGTTATTCTTTAGTTTTACTAGAAATCAAGATATCATCAAAATAAACCACAACAAAGTTACCATTATACTTACAGCAAAGTGTTCATCGGTCTCGAGAAAAGTACTAGGTGCATTGGATAACTTGAATGGCATCACCAACCACTCATATAATCCATTTCCTGTCTTGAATGTTGTTTTCCAATCGTCTCCTTCTTTGATCCGAATCTGATGATAACCACTTCAAAGATCAATCTTGGTGAAATACCTAGATCCAACAAGCACATCCATCATATCATCAAGGCGAGGTATTGGGAACCTATACTTGATTGTAATTTTATTGATTTCTCTACTATCTGTTCACATTCTCCATGTTCCATCCTTCTTTGGTGTTAATAAAGTTGGGTTTTCACAAGGAATCATGCTCTCCTTTATAACCCCCTTCGCACGAGCTCTGCCACTTGCCTATTCAACTCTACATGCAATGTCGAGATCATCCTATAAGCCACTTGATTTGGGAGTGAAGACCCTGGAATCAAATCAATATGGTGTTGAATATTTCTTTTGGGTGGTAATCCATCTGGTAGCTCATCAGGAATAACATCTGAAAATTATTCTATTAATTTTGTTGTTTCTACTGGTATTTGTGCACTTGCAGGTTCATCCTTATTTATGACTAGTGCATAACAAAAACTAGTTGCCTTTGCCTCCTTCAAAATTCCTTTGCAAAAGCATATTTTCAGCCTTCTCCTCTTCCTTAAGAGGTAGTAAAACTATTTTTGTGCCATCCTTCTAGAAATTATAAGTATTCTTTCCCCGTCATGAATAACTTTTCTATCAAATTGCCATGGTCTTCCTAGCAGCATATGACATGCATCCATAGGAATAACATCACACCAAATATCATCCTTATAATTTTTCCCAATAGAAAAGCTTATTAAACATCTCTTATCAATAGTAACTTCATTACCCTTATTAAACCATGCAATACGGTAAGGGTTAGGATTTTTTTCACAATGTAGACCCAACTTATCGACCATCTCATTTGAAACCATGTTCTCACAACTACCACCATCACTAATAACATTACATACCTTTCCTCCTAAAGTGTATCTTGTTCTAAAAATATTTGTACGCAGCCATGCATCCCCCTTGATCTCATTTCTTGGAGAAATCATTGTCCTCTTGATCATTAGATTTTCTCCAACATCTAGTGGAATTTCCAGGTCATGTTCATATTCTACTTGTTCATCTTAAACAAGATTTACTCTTGGAGCATCTCCTTGCCTCTTATCAAGTTTATAAGTATGCGGGCATTCAAAAGCCGATGCCCTTCTTCACCACATCTTTAACAAACAAATGGTCTTCATGGAGCATCCCATCCTCTATCACCAAAGCATATCCTCTACCCCTTTTTTTTTCTCGGGAAATTTTGTCTCGTATCCTCTTGCTTTTCCTATCCACAAGATGATTCTCCCCTACCTTGGCTGAAACCAGCTCGTCCCTGAAAGGAAGATGAGGCCCCCATATTCATTCCATGTGATCTCCTAAAACTTTTATGATTTTGTTTTTCCTTGGCCTTTAAGGCTAATTGATAGGCATCCTCCATGATTTTAATCCTATGCATACTTATCTCATCTTGAATAGAAAACTTTAATCCAATTACATACCTTGCAGAAATTTGTTCTCGTTTCTTCATGCTCTACATGAATGGAAAACTTGTAGAACTCATCTATGTATTCTTGCACTGTTTGTAAGTTTTGTTTGAGGTTCTAAAACCTTCTTGTAAAGGGTTTGTGCATAATCCACAAGGAGAAATTTATCTTTCAGCTTCTTCTCCATCTTACTCCACGTCCTAATTCTTTCTTTCCCCTTTCTTGAATGCTATTTTTGTTGGTGATCCCACCATACCATAGCGTGACCTTTCAATTTTGTGTATGCAAATTTTACCTTCTTTTCTTTTGACATAGCCTTCCACTAAAAAAATTTCCCCATGCTAGTCAACCAGTCTATCAGCTTCTCTGGTTTTAAACTACCACCATACTCTAAAACATCAAATCTTATGCCATCATTCTTTTCTTATAATGCTCGAAGCATCCTTTCTTCAAATGCTAATGGTGGTGTTGGCGTTTCCTCCTCTTCACAAACTTCTTCTTCATCTGTGTCATCTCCACCTTGATTTCCTCTTTGGGTTATCATTATAACAAGCATAGTAACTTGACTTTGCAAGTCTTGCATATTTCTATTCATCCGGGAAATACCTCCCCTCTTCCTCTTCTTCTTCCTACCATTTTTTAAAAATACTTTGAACCCTCTCTCGATACCGGATAATGTAGCCAAATTATGAACAAACTTGATATACTATAAATAATATGAACTCCAAAAGAAAATAGATCTCTTTATTTATTATTGAATAATGAATTAAAATGTTTCTAAATAGGAAAACAACTCCTAACTTGAGTTGATGAGAAAAATATAACTAGCTTGACTAAATCTACTCTAGGTGGCGGAAATTACTATTTTTAGCAGTTTACTAGAACCTACTATTCTTAGTAAGTTTGCATGCTTATTTGTATGGGAACAAAATTTCCACACATCTTCTACATTCCTAAATTAGAGGAATTTCCAACTTTCTAACTCATAATGCAACTAATAGACTAAAATTAACTAATGCCCAAAAATAGGAAAAAACGGAACTACAACTTAAATCCTAATTTTCAGCCTCAAGATGGCAGATTTAGGGCCCAAAAATGTGCCAAAACTTTCCCCAATCGGTAGGGCTCCTAGTTCTGCGTTCATCCGATAGAAGCATGTGGTTTCAAGAAACAACGAACTCAAATGGACACCTGGAGCTCAAGTTGTGACCTTCTCAAGTTCTTGCTAATTTTGGCGCATCGATTCACTCCTAAGGGCATACATCTTGATCTTATATCATGCCCCCATTAAAAATTGGAACAAGAGTAAGTCCAAAGGAGGTGAAGTTTAAATTTTTGTCTAAGGATTTAGGGTTGCATTTCTTTTACTCAAATATAAAATGATAATGGATTAAGTACACATTAAGTAATATATACAAAATAGGTTCTTTATCCAAAGTAAGAGGATTTAATCACTTTACAAGGAAGGTCATGTTTCTATTTCCTCTGGAATAACATCCCATGATTACACTTCCTAAGGAAAAGCATCAATTATAATTTTACTATAGTTATGCTCCAACATTTAGTTTAAGGGATTTGAAGAATTTTAGTCATGGCAACACACTTCCTTATTTTTGTTTCTATATTAGGTTTCCTAAGTATTGTTTTACGTCTAACTTAAGAGGTTTTTCGTAACTAGGTTCATATGTTTTTGTAATAAATTGTGCAAACTATTTGTTAAAAGGGGAATTTATATGCTCACGAGACCCCTAGTCCCTATCGAAGGGATTTATATCGAAGAACATGATCACAGTTTCACATCATACATCCACTACATAAAAGGATAAGTAGAAGAGAAAGATCAAGTAGTCCATTGTTTAAGAGGATTAAGGATCACATTAGGGTTTACACAACATGGATCCATTTCTTAGCACAAGATGGTTTGAACACCTTATATGAGTAATCTAAATTTCACCTTTTTCCTAGCACGACATATTGTGTTTACATTCCCAAAAACTAATCATAGTTTAAGAAGTTGCTAAGTTTCACATTAAACTTTGAATATTGCACCATAAAACCCAAACGATCATCGAAATTTTTTATCGAGTTCATTTAAAACCCCAATTCGTAAGGGTAACTTTCAAGGTTAGTTTTCAATCTTTGCCACTCAACATGTATGTCAGTCCAAGAGTGTTTTTCACTATGTTTAATGTTGGTTTTTGTACGCACCCAAACTTCCATGTTCTACATTGTCGAGAAAATAGTTACAAAAGTCCCTAATGATGATTTAAGTCCTTTTAGAAGATGTCTCGAGCTCCTAAGTGCATATGTAGTCTATATTTGTAGCCCGGACATCCTTACTTATATTTTCCACTCTTTTTTCCAGCTTCCCGCTTCATTTTGTTCATGTCTTGGCCTTTAGTGCTAGGACCGCTACCCTACGGGTGGAATTTTTGAAACATTTGCCTAGTCATGGTGGTAGTCTGCGATTGCCACCCTATGATGGGTGGTGGTCCCGAATGATTTTTGAAGAATCATCATGCGTGTTTTGACATGCAATGCTTCACTTAACTTCACTTTTATGATGCTTTTTGGAACAGATTGTCTAAAAATAGTTTTTATTGCCTTGTTCTCCTTTCCTCTTCTATTTTAAAATAAATTTTGTTAGTTGGAACTGCCTCTTCTTGAATTTTACATGAAGGCACATCCCAACCCTAATTCTTATTTTTTCCATGTTTGTATTCAAGCAAAATTCCCGAGAATTTTTGTTTATCTTGCATAGTATTGTTGTCACAATCCTTTTAGGAACTGTATAGCCAAGTTTAGATCTCTTGTGTTATCTCTCTTCTACTTTCGTTACAACGGACTAGCTTCAAGCTATCATTTCTCAAGAATCTTCAACAATTGGTTTTTTTGCATTCCCAATCCCTTGGACTCATATGGACACACAAAGAAAGAAAGGAACAAACTGAGGGGACACATACAGATACAACCATATTTACCAAATCTCTTGCTTGTCTAGAATGGAATTATTTGTTTGTTTGCTTCATTTTTCAAATTATCAATTTTGAATCATTAGTTTCAATTACATATCAAATAGAGTAGTAAAATTGTTCATTTCAATTGATTAGGCAATTACAAGTAGATAAAATCATTAGAAAGCTTGCTCTTTGACATTACTAGGGAAGTTGTGGGGAACAATAACTCTTCTAGGGTTATGATTTGTTCTTCACCTCTGAGGTAGGGTTTGAAGGGTTTTGATTAAATTAGGTTATCTATTTTAGATTTAGATTCACATATTCGCACAAGTAATTAGCTACATTTGGATAATTACTTGTATTTAGTTTATTTATTAGATTAGAAGTATTGCTTAAAAACCAGAAAAGATCAAAAACATTTACTTTTGTTAGATTAGTTTGCTTTTATTGTTTTGCTTTGATATACTATGAAAACAACAAAAACATAGATTAAATTTCCTTTGATAATTATCTTATTTTATAAAAATCATTTGAATTCATTCTGCATGACCATTAATGGTCTAGAATAGGAAAACACATATGGTTGTGATCCTTTGGTCCCACAACCCAACGGGCTAGAATTGTTGACGGACATTGATATGGGTTTATGCTTTCAAGTTTTACACACACATGCTATGTTTTCTGGGAAGATTGAATAATTAAACCCCCTAAACATTGTAGAAAATCAATCCTACGATTATTGGATTGATCCGCAAAAGTATTTAATTATGGGCATGACCATACAAGGACGATAGTCCCCACGAGTTTTCAGTTGTGATTCTCATGTCCCACAACCGAGTGGCTTCTTTGACGATTGAACATTGACACAAGTTTTCGTACATTGGTGTTTAGGTCATCACTACTTCCACCTGATATCATTGCACAACTTTCATTATTGAACATAGCAGTTGATCAGGCTAAGAATTTCTAGACTAGACCAGAAAATCATCCATAGTCCCCTCGTCGTTTAATTGTGCCTCTTCTTCAAAATTCCATGACCTTCTTTGGAAATCTATACGAGGCACCCACAGTCAATTCTCTCGTGTTCAACAACCAAATGAATAGAATCTTGATAGAATTCGATATTGACTAGAGTCTCCGAGAAGCTATTATATCGGATCGATCCATCACACCACTTCAAGTTAGGAGAGCATTCTTTTCCTTAGATTTGTGGATCCCATTATTATGCGTCAAAGATATAAGTTTTCCTAATTATCTTATCCATTATCACCACACATACACATCCATTTATATTCTACACCAATTGTCTTGACACAACCCCGGGAATTCGGGTGTGAAGAAGGTCATGTGTTGATTTTATTTCATATAAATTGGTGAACCTAACGTGAAGAGATAGTCTATATAAATTTCCGCTTTCTTCATCTACCTTCCTATTTCCCTTTATTCAGAGGGTATTCTTATACCCCCTAAATATGTTGGAATACGATGAATACAGTCAACCCCTTCCAGTTACGATATATACAATTATCAAATAGGTGGACAACAACAATCACCTTTTCTCTCAACATGGGTAGATAATCATTTAAATGCTCAAAATTCTCTTCTTCAAGGAATCAATGTTGGTTCCTCTATACGTATTTAGGATCTTGAAAAATTACAGACATATCCTCATGAACAATCAAGTTCTAACAACATGAATTTCACTGGGGAAGCAAGTTCATCTCCTTGGGTATTGTTTCAAAACCCATTAACATGAATTAAGAATAGCCTCCACATCTAGATGAGGAGTACTTACCATGATACCCCAGGAGTGAACAATGCTTCGGGAATATGAACTAGGAATATGATTGGTTGCATAAGGACATGGTGATGTCCCACTTGAAAACAATAACACTACTCCTCTAAAAATAGAAAACATTGCGAATGAGGGGTGACAACATAGTTAACAATTCATACCAGGATACCAAACTCATCAAAACCTCCAAATGTTCAACAAAAAGCACCCAAACAAATCACCATCCCATCAACATGCTACATAATCTCGGTGAGTGTTAGTAGATAAATTTAAAGAGTTAGAGCTTGCCCAAAATTCTCAAAGTTCATATGTAGGGCAAGTAAGAACTTCTCACTATCCACAAAATTATGGACAAGTACCTACTACGCAGAATCCTCTAGTTTATACGGGTGCTCCAAGCCCGGAGATTTGCTAATTGGGATGTGTTATCCCGTAAAATTGACAAGGGCAATTTTACCGATAACCATACCGAAAATTTTGTTTCGATCCCTCGTTAGGGATCCTTCGCGTTCGAAATATTGTAAAATCCCTTCCCGGGAAATTCAGTTTTTGAACTTAGTCTTTTTTGAGCCTTTTTGGCTAGGCGCATGGTTTTGCTTTGCAACATCAGTTTTTGATGCGCCTCCTAAAAGCCTTTGGCGCATGGTTTTCCATGTTAGCACGTCTTTCGGTGCGCCAAAGGATGTTGAGTGAGTTTTTGGTGCGCCAAAGGGTGCACGTAATATCTTTGTTACATCAAGTTTTGGTGCGCCAAAGGGCGCACATAGCTTCGTGTCGACAACTCGTTTGATGCGCCAAAGGCGCGCTCATTCTCCTGTTGTCATTTCCTTCCATGCGCCAAAGGGCGCACGCTTTTTTCTGTCGACAGCAGTTTTCACGCGCCTTTTCAAATGGTGGTTGGCGCATTAATGACAAATTTTGTTATATATACCTATGCGCGCCATGTCATTTTCATTCCATTTTGACAAGCACGTGATCGCTCTGGATTTGTCAGCTCTGCTCTGTCATTATCTCGCCCTGTGGACCCGCTTTCCGATTTTAACATATATTTAAGGTAAGAGGTTCATCCTCTTTTTCATTGCATGCTTTCGTGTTTTGGTCTGTGTTTGGTCTGCTGGTCTGTGTTTAAAAGAGTATGTTTAGGTGTTTCCCCCTGAGCTTTTCCATCGTTTTCTTCTCTCCTCTTCTTCCCTTTTTCCAGATCTGCTGGTAAAGGGAGCTTTCTTGAATGGCTTGGCCTGATTAAACCTTTTATAAAACCTTACTTGCCCAAGTAACTATTTAGGTGGAGGAAATGAGTGAGAATGATTTGAGTGGTGAGTCTTTTTTCAAATGGCGCACTGGCGCGCCTTGTTACAATCAAGACAGTCGCGCCCCTCGGCGCACTTACCCGCCATGCAACATGCTCAAGACCCGCGCCTAGGGCGCACCCTGCCATCCTGCTGCAGCTTTAAATCCGCGCTTCCATAAAAACTTTGGCGCACCTTTATCCCCTGCTACACGATGTTTTCATGCGCCAAAGGGCGCACCTAGCCTTCATGTAACGCAAACCTTATTTGCGCAAGTATAAAGCTAGATAAGGCGCGGGCGCACCCTCCATTGCAATAACATATTTCTTTAGGCGCACCATTTATTAATGATACACAATCTTCCCATGCGCCAAAGGGCGCACCGAACCTCAATGTAACATGCATTTCTGTGCGCCCTTCTATAAAATGCAGTCTGCTTCATCCATGCGCCATGCGCCTTTGGCGCCAACTTAACCTCTGTTGCACCCTTTTCCTGTGCGCCTTGACTATTCAGCCTGTTATATACATTTTTCATGCGCCCTGCGCCCCGAACCTTAAAAGTTCTAACTCTTTCTTCTGCTAGTATTCCAATGGAAGATCAAATGACTAATTCAAGCTTCTTGGATTGGGTTTCGCTCCTTCTACGTGCAGATCATCAGATAAGCCTTGAAGAACACATGTCTACGTCAAGCAAGAGACCCGCCAAACCAAGAGGAAAGGCTAAACTGACAGAAGAAGAGATGAAGTATAAATACCAAAGGGTCAGAATGCCCGAATCACAGGCAGAATGTAATATGGATGTCAGGGACTCTGAATTGGGTCACATTGACATAGAGGAATTCTGGGTAAGGACTCAGAAAGTGACAAGGAGTCCATGGATGGATAAATTGATAGGCAGCGCCCTGCACTTCGCCGGTGGGATTCCTGTCAGTGCTGTTAATAACGAGTTTATGATGGTTGTTGCACAATCCTTCAACAAAGACACAAGATGTGTCGAGAATAGCAAGGGCGAGGTAGTTATAAACCTTACTGCCCGTCGCTTTGAGTTAATGCTTGGCATCCCTCATCACCGGAACTATGTGGCTGTTAGCCAGCAAGAATGCATCAAGGCTTGGGAGGACAACGAGGACCAGTGCATGCAGTTAATGAATGAGGTCTACCTTAAGAATAAGAAGGTAGTGACCCGGTGGCCTCAAACTATCCACCGAAGTGATTTCTCAGAGGAACTCAGTGATACAATCACCTTCCTGAGCAGAGTCTTCGGTCTTTCAGATGCTCACTACTTCCATAAGTGGATGCTGCGGTACCTGGAAACAATGAATAAGAATCTGCCCGATCAGCGTTTCTGCTGGGGGGAGATAATAAGCAGCACAATATCCGAGCAATCGCAGGTTCGCTCACTACAACAGAGTGTTCCACATGAACTCCTACGTAGTGTATATGCCGCTGCGTCACGAAAGAGATTATCCAGTGGCTGCACTGAGTGGAACTTGGCCTCGTGCCAAAATATATGAATACTATCAAGAGTCAAGCCGGAGAATAAAGACATCAACACTTCGCTAAGATCAATGATGTTTTCTTCTATCACATCATGTGCATGTTGCGCTTGAACTTAGCTCATGGCCGCACAACCAAGAATACACGGTGGCAGGTAGAGAGAAGTGGGGGCCTTGTTCACCAGCTTTCCCACATTCACCTATCGAGGGCGGTCAACTTTTGGGCGAACCAACCAGTTGCCAAGGTATGCTTGGACCAAAGCTGATTTTATTGGAATTATCAAGACGGCTCGTCACATACCATAAAAAGTGCCTCAAGAGAAAGAAGGGCGGAACTCCTTTCCCCCTCACAGTAGGTCGTTACACATGCTCCAGCTATCACAAGGTGAAGGAGATGTTTGCTGAGCTAGAATTGCTCAACCTAAAGCATGATTTCCCAGCAAGGCCTACATTCGACCCAAGGGGCTGCTTGCCAAGGGCTAAGCTTGATCCGATCCATGTCCCTCAAATTGAGGACATTTACATCGACGTCATCCATGAGGTAGAACTCAGAAGAAAGGATCACTCTCGCTTGGCATTAACAGAAATAATCCATTACGGAGTGGCCATTGTCCCAAAAGGCTTCCAAACCACGGAAGACGAAGTAGACAAAGTGTATAATGACACAGAAGGGGATGATTGGCCCTTCCCGGACATTGACAGAAGCAAGGCTCCTCAGACAATTGAGGAGAGGGTCAAAGAAACCATGCGGAGAACAGAGCGCTGGTGCCGTATGAATGGGTTAATCTACCTCGGTGTAGATTTTACAACTTCTCCTTTGGGTAGTGCACCTCCAAGGTCAAAGAAGCAGCTAAAAGGCAAAGCTGCGGAAGGTGAGCCTAGCACCATTCAGGAGGAAGCCCCTGAAAGTCCTCTTCCTTCAGAGCCTGAACAAGTAATAACTCTGGATTCGCCAGAGAAGGAATTGACAGAGGATAGTCCTATACGCCCATCCACCCAGGATGTCGGCATCGCTACAACTACAGAGGTCCCTTCTATCCCTTCTTCTTCTCTTCCTCCCCTTCCTCAGATGTCGGCAACCACTCCTTTGGTTGTGTCTTCTCCCCCTTCTTCTACTCTCTCCCCTGCCTCTTCGTCCATCTTCTCCTCTCTCGCTGATTTGTCTTCCTCCATTTCTTCCCTCATTTCCGGGCTCCCTTCCCTTCCCATGTCTTCTACAGCTGCGGTTTCCCTTCCCCCCGTGGGCATGTCTTCGGCTATTCTCTCAATGCCGCCGCCGCGTGTCTCCACGTTCTTCCCCTCTTCTACCGTTGCTGCCTCCCCCTCTGTCTCTGGTCCTTCTTCAATAGGACCAGCTTGGATCTCTCAGCAGCTGAGCCAACCAAAGAGGAAAGTCCCCATCGCTCCGATGGACTTTTCAGTCATTCCGGCTAAAGGAGCAAAGAAGCACAAGCCGGTTACACGCTTCTCAAAGAGCGCTGCAGGGGAGAGAGTCATGGAAATTGCCTACCCCGATCCCACCAAAGAGAAAGAAGATCTGTCTCCGGCAGATTTCACAGTGACCCAAGTCACAATGGGGACATCCTCTGAAAGTCTCCAGGGGGAAGCTCTTTCCGCAGTTGATGCACTCTGCGAAAAGCTTCAGGAAACAAAGGAAGAAAAGAGGCTACTGAAGGAGCAGAATAAATACCTGCTTCAAGCCCTACAGAAGATGGGAAGTGCACCTCCCACAACTGCCGCCGAGACTCCTGAGCTGCTCAGTCAGGAGAAGATCAATGAATATTCAAAGATCGGCGAGCAGGGTATGGCTGTTTCTGCTTGGAGGAGCCAAATCCTTAAGGATAGTGAAAAGGTGATCGCCGAGTATATCAGTTTATACCTGAACATCGAGAAGGCGAATAAGGAACTCCAAACATTAGCAAGTCCAGTATCAGAAGAGCTCGAAAACGCCTTTGGACTCCGACACGAGGCCTTCCAACAAATGTTCGATTTGTTCAGTCAAGATTTGGTCAAATTTGGAGTATTCGGTCATCCAAGGACCCTCAACAAGACCATGTCCACTCGGACTATCGGATAGATCAGATCGAATTTGTGTTAGAGAAAATAGACAAGGTGAAGGAAGAGGCCCTGGATGCGATGCATCAAATGGAGAAGATTGTTCTATCTATGACTCCAGGGTTGCTCACTCCTTCCCTCACCTTGAGATCAGCTGACGATACTATCCGAATTTTCAAGGAGTTAGCTTCTCAAGGGACAGGGCCAGAAGTCACTTTCGACATCGAATCCATCAACAACCTACTGGCCTGTAGAGACTTCATCGGGTCCCTAATCGAGGCGGGTAAAGACTATTCCAAGGTCCCCGAAAAGCTCATTGATGAGCGGGAAACTTGCGAAGCAATCAGTGAAAGGCACCAGGATCCGTCACAGGATCAATTCGGGCCAATGATCAGCAAGTTCTTGGAATACCGCGCTCAGTTCCAAATAACATCACCTGAGCAGCATCAGAAACAAGCTACCCCTTTTCGGCTGCAGGATGATGATGACGAGTAGCTGTTCTTCTTCTTCTGTTTCTTCTTCTCCCTCTTCTCCGACTTTCTTTTCGCAATATCTCAAGTATGTTGGTACAAACGATGACATCATCCATGTTGCATCATGGGATGATGTCATCCACTCAAAGATGTAAAAGTCAACATGACTTTAGATATTTTGTAAATATCTTGTAAAATATCTTGTGAATAAGTGGTTGGCTCCATTTTGCCTTCTCTCTCCCTCACTTTCTATAAATACTAGAATACTTGTTGTATTCAGAACTGAACATTTTCAGATAGAAATAGAAGTGAGGAGAGAAAGACTTTGAGCTTTCTTGTAACAGAAAAGAACAGTAATACAATTATTCAGACTTTGTGCTCAATAGCTGTGTTATACATTAGATCTTTCTTACGTTAGATCTGTATGTGTTTGATCTGTTAGATTCACATCTACTTTTCCGTCATTTGTTTATCAGTATTGTTTTGTTTATTTATGCAAGTAGGTTTGGCTCTGTTTACTACCAAGCCCAAAGCATAGATCTTCTGACCCTTCCGCTTTGGAACTCATTTCTTTTCTTCCTTCGGATCTGTTCTTTCTCTTCTCCTTTTATTCCTTTCTCTTCGCAGCCTAGAACGCTCTACTGGGATGAGATCCCAACCCCCGAAGGCAGAATCTGTGAGACTTGCATAGGTTCCTGCTAGTAGAAGTAGCAAGCAATAAACCGGCCGCCATTGCCTCAAAGAGGGGCTAAGCCCCGCAACACCGTTGGCTCGTCTATCCATAGATCTATCCGCGCGATGATTTTCAGACCAACGGGATGGACACCTTGGGTATGCCACATCACACCGCATATGGATATATACTAGTCGAAGTGCATTCTCAAACACTATATTAGCCAAAAATGTAACGTTCCATAGCTTTGTGCCTTCGGCTTCATATCAAAGCATTCAACCCCCTACATAGACATGTACTCTAAACCACCACAAGGGTATATTTACACATAACCAAGTCATTATGGTCATCCACTGGGGATGCCATATGACCTACCAAATGTGTACAAGGTATACCATTTCAACAATCGTTGCAACCTCCACCTCCCCACCAAGGATCTTCAATGGTTGAAACATATGCAATGGGGACCTATTCTGAATATCTTAAGGATCCTCTAGACTTCTCCATATGGAAAATCATGCTCCCAAGACCCTTTCCCGATATTATAATTTTCAAAGGGAGGGCGATCCTAACACTCACATCAAAGCTTACGCAATGGCCATTCGAGAGATACTCCCATGGGACGTAGTTGTTGTGAATATTTTCCCTAAGACGCTAGAAGGTATTTCTCTTGATTGGTACTATAGGATACTGGAGGCTTCAATACACTCCTTCAAGAAAATCATGTCAGAATTTATTAAGGATTTTGATATGAATAAAATTTTAAGGACATGAATCAAAGAATTCCTTCATATCAAACAAGAGCACAACGATTCCACAACCCACTTCATTTAAAGGTTGCATCGGGTTCTTTATTCCTATGCAAGTTCTCCAAACATGGATCAAACAGAGCTTTGTGATTTTCTCCTCCACTCCCTCAATAGGGAGACAAAGGAAGAAGTTAAAAATTCTAGTTAAGGAGGTATGAGGAGGTGTTAGAAGGTGTTCTTCGAATTGACTAAGAAACCATTGACAAGGGTCGTAAGACTTATGGAACAAATGGGAAGTTAGTCACTCCTAACCAAAATAACCGCAGTTACAACAAAAATATGAGCAATAATCAAGGACTGAAGGTCCTTAATAAGAATCGTGGGGTCACAATTGATGGTGTTACTGACCATCCCAAGAAACCTTATGTTGTTAGTTCTCCCAATATAAATAATACCAATAACAAAAACAATGGCAATAATCAGAGAAAGAATAACTTCTCACCCTCGGTCAACACTCTAGATTTTATCATCCTCAAGAATAATAACAACCTCAACAACCAAGAAAAATGTAGACCAAGGCCCTAACCAATACCCAAGCGAGTATCTGAACCAATTCCAGAACTAAGGGCAAGGGTTACAAAATTTTAACTATAACAACAAGAAACTGAACAATAATAGTAATTTTGGATGGAAACAAGGTACAAACCAAAGGACTTGAGATTATGATCCTGATATGTATTGTGGTTTCCATAGGATTCGTGGTATGACGCAAGAACATGCCACGATTTTTCAAAATGGTTTTACAACGCTTTCTAGAGGATCAAATTTCACCGACATTTTTTTGGAAAACCCAATCGCACCAACTCGTAACACTTACATGGGAAGATCCCCACATAACACACTAGTTGGAATCTTTAATGATCTTTTGCCCATGCTCCCAAAAAGATGGTATAATAGATCCCAATGTCTCAAATAAGAGTATTTTAATATTAATCAACGATCGTGAAGCCTCAAGTTCATCAAACCCATGGGTGCCACCTCCTTTGGATGGCCGCCAACAAATAAAAATTGTGGGATTTGTAGAGCTCGAAACTAAACCTCAGATTAACACTTCCACTAGAACCAAATATTATTCCTCATAGCCTATCCCGATCTACCCAAATATCTCAGATGACATTCATGATATAGTAGGAAAGCTAGTATGAGCTTACGACTTGATTAGTGACCTAACAAAGACCTTCTCTCACATTTCCTTCTTGGATTTGTTAAAGAATTCCCCTACTCACAGAGTCACTCTATTAGAAGCACTAGGTCTTGGTCATTCGACTAAAATCACCCCTCCTCCAGAATCGTAGATAAACCACATGGAATTTGATGTCTATCCTCCACGATAACATGAAAGAGATGTCGGATTAAGTATTTAACATTAGCAAGATGCCCATAGACATTGAAATAACTCGTAGAGGTGATTTGACTTTGTTTTTACAACTCTGGATTTACAACAACTATGTAAAACGTGTGATTATTTATCATGGACTAGTAGATAACATAGTCCCCTTCTCTTTCCTTCAAAATTTAGGTTACAGAGAGACTAATTTCTCCTCAATATGAAATACGCTGAGAGACTATGATAGCCTTAAAGCAATGTCAATCATGACTATAGTGTTTCTAGCCACTCTCAGACCTAAAATGGTGTTAACCAAGTTTTATATTATAGATCGGGAAACCAACTATAATATGATCCTTGGCCATCCTTGGATTCATCGCATGAAGATGATTACCTCCACTTTGTTTCAGGAAGTGAAGTTCCTACATTTTGGGAAGGTCTTTATAGCACAGAGTGATCAAAAACCCATCGACATACATCTAAATAACTTAAATAAGAGGCCAGAGGTCCATTACAAGTTTGAGCATCCTCTAAATTAGTTAAATAAACCTACAAGATCAGCACTAGAAGAAAATCTTGTTCCTACAATAGAATTAGAAGTCACGGGCTTGATCGAAGGTATTCTGATAGTCAAGGATGAAAGCATCATCATAGGGATAGTGTCATTAAGAACTACAACAAATATTTTAAAGCTATTGGATAAGGATTTACCCATTCTCCTTCCGTTCGATTCTATGGGTATGGGACATACCTTGGGACTCGGTTCTCTTCTAGCAGATGATGTTTGTATGGTTGAAGTCACCGAGGTAAAGGAAGAAGATACAAAGGATAATACAACATCCATTTTTCCAAGTAACTGTTGGAATCTCCATTTTGATGGATCCAAGTGTCATTTTGGCCCGGGGTAGGTGTGATCCTTACCTCTCCTAAGGGAAGGATTATGCCTTTTTCCTTCAAGTTAAACTTTGAATGTACAAATAACGGGCTGAATACGAATCCTCTTGATTGATCTCATCAGAGCAAAAGAATGGGTGCTCTTAAGATTAGGGTGTAGGGTGATTCACAATGGTCACCAATCAAATATTTGAGGTATATGAGATAAGAACTAAGCATCTACAACTCTACAAAGTAGTAGTGCTAAATATAACAAAGGGTTTTTACTTCATTTTTATTGAAGCAATTCCATGAGAACAGAACCTCCTCATAGACTCTATACAAACTTTTGCTTCCTAGTTCACTCCAAGCAGTGAGTTGGAGGATAAAAACTTCATGGTTTTGGTTCATGCTGAAACTTTAGTTCATAAAACAATGATAACCCCAATAATGACATAGATGGAAACCGAGAGGCGTAGAGGTGGAGGATCCTAGGGCCGTGAGGGAAACTAGAAGGACGAGATGACAAAGAATGCTTAGAGCACCCCACCAACCAATTGCTTTTCTCGACTACCGAGGATATGGAGGCCACACCTTTTCGTGCCATGGCAGTTTGTGGGGAGAGGAGACCTTTACTTTGATTTCCTACTCTACTACAAGGCAGCTCGTGGATAGGATGGGGAAGGTAGAGACACACTCGTTTGATCGAGTGCCTTAGCAGTTTGGCCTTGCTTACATTGACATGCTTCCCCCAGTGGTGTCGGTGTTCGAGATCGCTTTGGGAGGCTAGGGGAGGTCCTAAAGGACAGGGTTAGACTGTTGTTACTCCGGGCATCCCTATTGCAGCCAGAGCGTGGTACGCACTCGAGAGAGAGAGCTGGTGCTCCTCAAGCACCTTTACTTTGGATTTCTACCAGTCCTGCCCATAGTAGTGATGAACCCATTGATATAGACTCGAGTTTGGGGAATTCACAAGGGGAGAGATGGAGGAGGAGGCCGAGGACATGGAGATTAGTAATCGAGAAAATAACCAGATTATTACTACCGATCTCGAACCCTTATAGGATTTAATTATTTGCCGATAATTTACTCCTTTTAAGTAATCAATTTAAAATAACGTAAGACAATAATGAAAATTACACACGATTGATTACGAAGTTTGGTAATTGCCACGCCTCTGGGTTCGTGGTCGAACCATTCCACTAGTCAAAACTTTGTAAGTTACAATAGTACTTTCACAAGAAAACCTAATGGAATTTTACTTGCCTATCAAGACACCCGCTTCTTGGACGATAAGGGTGAAAAATAGCACTGACTTCCACCTTCCCGGGCGTATAATCTCCTTGGTGTGTGTTATCATCGAATCACAGCCACCCTTATGTTTATAAAAGTGCATATACTTGAACTCACGGTGTGATTGGATAACATGGGTACTATCTCCAAGTTGTGGGACTTGCTACTTGAGATAGACCTCCAGAGAAAGCTAGTTCTTGCTCCTAAACTACCTGCCACAATCTACTCTAATGCGGGATAAGCTAAGCTGTTCTAGTCTAAATTTCCAAGGACCAGGAGAGAGAATGCATAAAATGAAAGCCTACACTAAAGCGGTGATACACCTTTGAAAAGGAGGGTGTGAGAGTAGTCTCCAAATGTGTGAAATACGAGGTAAAGTGCACACTAGAAGAGGTGATGACATAAAGTTCACCATAATCTAGCAAAATGCATTCACAATAATATTCCAAGCATAAACAATGATAATGAATCCCCTGCAATAACATAATAAAGAGACAAAATATTCTTATAGAAATATCAAAGGGGCAAGAAGAATGCAAGAAAACACAAGAGGGGGAGATACATCCACAAATTGGTATTTTATTGCTCCATGATATGCACAGTTCAATCTATTATAAGATAAGGGCCTGGATCACCATGCAAGGAGTCCACTACAAGGGCCTGCAACACACTGGCTTCACAAAGAAATTTTGGCAGAGCTTTGCTACCCAAAAACTCTCTGCTTTACAATGAGCCCAACACTCCAATTTATAGAAAAATGAGAAGGAAAAGAGAAGGGAAAATGGAAATCCTGAAATCTGTCCTTCGACCACCTGTAAGAGGCATTAAATTGAGTGAAATGATTATATATTACTTGCAAAAGGCTCCCCATACTATCCCATGTGTTGCAGCAGAGAAAGAATGATGACCATGCCTCTTAATTGCACTCCCAGCTACCAAATAAAACACTGTTCTGAACCCGGCCACGTTTTCTTAAAAAACTCAATCAATTTCTGATCAAATCCATAATTTCTTGATTTCTATACATTGGGCTCAAAACCATGATTCCAATGGTACCAATTTTGTGTGATTTCGTTGAGAAATACAAAATTTATGGCCTTCTGAGTGCGGGCAGCTATTTTGGGCCTGGCAGGCATTTTTCTGTCATTTGACGGGAATGAGCATTAACTGACTAGAGCCGAATATATTTCTCTTATTTAAATATATCTACCCTCATCAAAAATAAGAAATCCATTTTTGTGGCGTAGAGGACGTCGTGCTCATTCCAGAAAGTCCAATTTTGTGAAAATCGGAGCTCGGAGTCAAAAGTTATGGCCGTTTGAAGTTTCACGGGCCAAACGTTGACTTTTCTTCTCTGCCTTCGGCCGCTTCGGCTTTTCGCGTCCCATGCGTCCCTTTGTCCCAAATGTCCTCTGTTGCGCAGAAAAATTCTTCGAACCGCCCGAAATGGGCTCCCATGTCCCTTTTCTGCCGGTGACACGTGGCGTGATCTGATTGGCTTTCGGCTCCTTCGGCTATCCACGTCCCGCGCGTCCCTTTGTCCCACTTGTCTCAGTGCTGAAGTTCCCTATTTCGGCTGAACCGGTCGGTTCATGTCCTCGCTGCCCAGATGTCCCATTTTCTTTCGGACCGTCTGGGACAAATTTTTCCGATTCGCCCGGTTCGGCCGGTTCGCGTACTCTTGTCCCCGCTTTGTCCCAATGCGAAAGTTCTCTTATTTCACGATCCAAAGTAAATGGTTCATGTACTTCACGTACCTTCAACCCAACTATTCGGGCTGCCTTAAGTATTTTCGGCTGACTTGCGTTCTCCGCATACTTTTTACCAGATGTCCCTGCATCGCCTGTTTCAACAGTTAGTCAATTTTTTCCACTTTTCGGCCAGTTCGGATTTCCGCGTCCCGCGCGTCCCGACGTCCCACTTGTCCCAAATGTTGCGCAGATCACTGGCGTCCTTTTGGCTGGTTCGCGCCAGATGTCCCTCATGTCCCGACTATTGCGAGGACAAGGACTTAGCCATTTTTCATGATTTTTCCTGGCCCGAACTTGTTTTTGCAATTTTTTCACATTTTTAAAATTTGTTGGGTTTTCCTCTTGGACAGAAGAGTTAGAAAGAACCCGAGGGGACCCCAGAAACATGATTTTTTCCTTGAATCAATATAATTGCTTGGGACTAAAGAATTTGATGCATGTTATCAAAATTACCTTGAGGGGTGAATTTTGGATAACACTGTGATCAGCCTTCCTGACACAAACAATGCGAAGCTAGCACTCCGGTCGACAATCTAGGATTTGCAAGTAATTGGTGTGGCTCAATGGGCCTATTGGGTAGTTTATAATTTACTCCCAATCACAAATATTTCATCTAATATTTCCTAAAATAATAGGCCAATAGACAATCCTGTTGACACATCCCACAAGTAAACTTAACGAAAAATAAGCTTGAGTTGTGTGTGTCCACTGCAGAAGCGCCAAGAATGAGCTTCTCCATTACGCCTGAGTGTGTGTCCATTGCACGGGTGTCCACCATTCCGCGCTCTAGCAATGAGCTTCTCCGTTGCATCGGTGTGTGTCCTTTACAATAGAATGGGTTCCCTATTTATACAAAATTAGGGCCCAAAATAATGGACTTAACATCATCCTTAGGCTAATATTAGCCTTACCCGTACATAGAAATTGGGATAAAAATTCCCAATAATGGGTGGATTGCATAGAAATGGGATTAATACCTATTTTAGCTGATTAGCATGTTTAATGGGATTAAATCCCAAATTTGGTGGAATGATAAGGTTTTAGGCTTTAATAATCCTCTTCCCACACAAATAAAGTGGTCAAAGGGACCACGTAAGCTTAACCGCCCCCATTTAATTCTCCTCTCCACGTGGATTTCCACGCATGGAATAAGCATCGCCCTACAACACCACTTCACCTTCTTCCACGTGGAATTTGGAATATATGGCGTTTTATGTGGGTTTTCGGTTAGATATGGTTTAATACTAATGTATAAACATTAATATATAGCCATTTGACATATATGCATGGCATTTGGAAAGTAGACTTACCAAGTAATTATAATTTCGACCCATACAATGTGGCATAGAAATAAACTAACTCGGTAATTAGCATATATTCCACTTGTCTTCTCCCGATAGGCAAATCGAGCAAATTCAACGAGTGGTGGAAAGCCACGTGTCACAAAGGCAATTTGGTCGCATATTGACCATTTGACCGAGTTGACTTTCTCATTGCCTCGAACTTTGACCGAACATATCTAGAGCTCCCGATGTCCATTTTTCACGTTCTTATAGTCGTTGGAAAGCTCTCGAGATGATATTCTGCACTGACAAAATTTAGGTATGTTTAGGGAACTTTTGAAAATGATCCCCTGATCACACCTCCCAACTGAGAAAAGCTTTTTATCCCAAAAATCTTCCATACTGTCCTGAATCTTAAAAACTCTGCTGCCACCTTAGAAGTGCTGCTGTAGTAGACCCTTGGGTTTTCTCCTCTGCAACCTTCTCACTTTGAAAACTCCGCTCCAATCCTAGGACTTGTGGGTTATGAGCCCACGACGCTTCCACTGCACCACTCTGATATCCGAAGAAGACCTCCACGCCTCCGCTTTATGGTGCTAAGTTTCTGAATGAAACCTCAACGCTCCTTCTATGCGGTGCTAAGCTTCTTGATATCTAACAACAAGGATCTTATTTTACTCTATAACACAACTCCTGGCTCCGAGTTGATTCCGTAGAATCCGAACTGGTTTGAAGGAACTCCATGTTACGTAGAGCTTTGATTGATCCGATGTCGGTGATGGACAATGCCTTATCCCTTTACAGACCTCAACGCCTCCAATGCATGATGCTAAGCCTCTTTCAAGACCTCAAGCCTCCGATGCACGATGCTAAGTCTATTACAGACCTCAATGCCTCCGATGCATGATGCTAAGCCTCTTTCAAGACCTCGAGCCTCCAATGCATGATGCTAAGTCTCGTTGATCGGCCTACCATTCATATGTGTGGTTGCAATGCCTGACACCGAATTATGGTCCGAGCTGATCATTCTTGAGCTCCTCTTGTTGACATACTAATATCAGGTACCATTCTACTGCACGGTCGCAATGCCTCTACACAGAATGAAGTTCCGACCTGACGTCAATGCCAATGATGAGTCAACTACCATTCTGCTGCACGGTCACAATGCCTCTACATAGAATGAAGTTCGAGCTGATCTCTGCGAACTCTACTGTCTGCACAAATGGCAGATCAATCTCCAAGCTTTATATGAGTCAAATCCTGTATCCAAGCTGTAACAGGTACTCACAAGATGATTAGGAGATATGTTTGGAGCATTAATCAAATTTTCTAAGTAAGAAAATCTACTGAGTATTGTAAACCTTTCTCTCAGCATTTTCTCACAATATTTGATCTCCAAACTTAATACTGCATACGATTCATCAATCTGAATTATGCAATATATAATTGAAAAATTGTTGACTTACCCATTTTAAAGGAGTTTCACTTTCGGTGTATTACTCGGTCCCGGGTTGAATTGTCAACTGGTGGTTGAGTAGAAACTACCTTTACCTTTGCAATAGGCCTCCATTCCATCTTTGGCTTGCCATTACTCTGATGGCGATATGGATGTAGTTTCCAGCAATTTTCCACTTGATGCCCATTCCTCTGGCAATGAGCACAAAAATTCCTCTTAATCTCCTTCTTCTGGGATGAGGAACTCTTTTTGCCATTTCTCGACTGCATGACGAGATTGGTCTTTCTGATTTGCCTTGTTCCTGACGAATGGCATCAACTTCTTCATCAGTGTCCTTCTCTTCCAGCATCTGGCCATTGAATGATTATGCAATCCACAAAAAGTACATGGAAAAGAATTCCACATCTTCTAAAAATCATAACCATACTTCTTAAGCTGAAAAAGTGGATCAGAAGTTTTATTGTGCTTATGATTATGGTAAGAAACTGGAGGTGGAATCTCATTACCTCTTCGCTGATTTCTCTTACCACATCTTTCCTGTGACGATGAAGCACAACTTTCCTGCTCAGAATCTTCTTGCAGGACTAGTGGGGTATTCACTTTGCTTTCGGAAGCTTGTCTCCCGTCAGCGTTCTTGGAGCATTCTCCAATTTCCATTCCCGCACTAGGATAACCCAAACCTGCAAAACGAGGACGATCCTTGACCTGTATTGGGTTAGCAATGCCTTGGCCATTTTTACCAAGGCCTCTTCCATCAAATCCCATTTTATCTAGTAACTTGGATCCAATGCCTCTAGTATGCTTTTCAAACAAACCAAAGACTTCATTACTTGAATCCAAAACCGAATGGGAGGAAGAAGAAGATTCCGTGGTGAACAACTTACAGTGCAATCATCTGTCATGGCCTCTGCATCTGAAGTAGAGGGTTTTTCCTTCCTCTGATCACCACATTGCAACCTTACCAAGAGCTCATCCTTGGTTTGCAATTCTGATTTTAAGCAAGCATTCTCCTCTTCCAAGGAGTAATACATTGATCGCAGGAGAGAGTTCTCTTCCTGGATCTGGTGATTATATGCTTCAATTTCCTCGAGCTTTACTGTTTAGACATCTTGCCCATAGTGCACTTGTACCATGTTCACACAAACTAAACCAACTGCACCAATCTTAAAGCAATCACTCTGTTAATTAGATTTACTGAAAAACAAATATGGAGCTAAACCAACTCTAATACCAAACTTGATCCGAAAATAACTAGATTATTACTACCTGATCTTGGACCCTTATAGGATTTAATTATTTGCCGATAATTTACTCCTTGTAAGTAATAAATTTAAAATAATGCAAGACAATAATGACAATTGCACACAGATTGATTACGGAGTTCGGTAATTGCCTACATCTCCGGGTTCGTGGTCGAACCATTCCACTAGTCAAAACTTGTAAGTTACAATAGTACTTTCACAAGAAAACCTAATGGAATTTTACTTGCCTATCAGTACACCAGTTCTTTGGATGACAAGGGTGAAAAATAGCACCCAACTTCCACCTTCCTGGCATACAATCTCCTTCACTGTGATCGGCCTTCCCGACGCAAACAATGCGAAGCTAGCACTCCGGTCGACAATCCAGGATTTGCAAGTAATTGGTGTGGCTCAATGGGCCTATTGGGTAGTTTATAATTTACTCCCAATCACAAATATTTCATCTAATATTGCCTAAAATAATAGGCCAATAGAAAATCCCTGTTGACACATCCCACAAGTAAACTTAACAAAAAATAAGCTTGAGTTGTGTGTGTCCACCGTTCCGCGCTCTAGCAATGAGCTTCTCCGTTGCATCGGTGTGTTTTTACAATAGAATGGGTTCCCTATTTATACAAAATTAGGGCCCAAAATAATGGACTTAACATCATCCTTAGGCTAATATTAGCCTTACCCGTACATAGAAATTGGGATAAAAATTCCCAATAATGGGCGGATTGCATAGGAAATGGGATTAATACCCATTTTAGCCGATTAGCATGTTTAATGGGATTAAATCACTTATTTGGTGGAATGATAAGGTTTTAGGCTTTAATAAGCCTCTTCCCACACGAATAAAGTGGTCAAAGGGACCACGTAAGCTTAACCACCCCATTTAATTCTCCTCTCCATGTGGATTTCCACGCATGGAATAAGCATCGCCCTACAACACCACTTCACCTTCTTCCACGTGGAATTTGGAATATATGGCGGTTTATGTGGGTTTGCAGTTAGCCATGGTTTAATACTAATGTATAAACATTAATATATAGCCGTTTGACATATATGCATGGCATTTGGAAAGTGGACTTACCAAGTAATTATAATTTCAACCCATACAATGTGGCATAGAAATAAATTAACTCGGTAATTAGCATATATTCCACTTGTCGTCTCCCAATAGGCAAATCGAGAAAATTCGATGAGTGGTGGAAAGCCACGTGTCACAGTGCGATTTGGTCCAATATTGACTAGTTGACCAGAGTTGACTTTCCTTTTGTCTGAACTTTGACCGAACATATCTAGAGCTCCCGATGTTCGTTTGTCGCGTTCTTACAAATCGTTGGAAAGCTCTTGAGATGATCTTCTGCAGACCGACACAATTTAGGTATGTTTAGGGAAATTTTGAAAATGATCCCCGATCACCTTTTCAGGCCATGGCAGTTTGTGGGGAGAGGAGACCTTTACTTTGATTTCCTACTCTACTACAAGGAAGCTCGTGGATAGGACGGGAAGGTAGAGACATACTCATTTGATCGAGTGCCTTATAAGTTTTGCATTGCTTACATTGACATGCTTCCCCAAAGTGGTGTCGGTGTTTAGATCGGTTTGGGAGGCTAGGTGAGGTCCTAAAGGCCAGTGGTTGGATGTTGTTACTACTCGGGTGTCCCTATTGCAGCCGGGAGAGTGCACGCGCCGAGAGAGAGCTGGTTCTCCTCAAGCACCTTTACTTTGGATTTTTCCAGTCCCGCACATAGTAGTGATGACCCCATTGATATAGACTCGAGTCCTGGGAATTCACAAGGGGAGAGATGGAGGAGGAGGCCGAGGACATGGAGATTAGTGAGTTGGGTGGGGAAGAGGATAGTGATCCCGAGTGGCATGACACTCGGGGAGATCCTATGAGCCGAGAGGGCAGAGCAGAGTGTGGAGAGGGTGACTCTAGTCTCAGAGGAGTTACTATCTCGGGACCTAGCAGAGAGGATGAGTTCATGGCGGGATGTTATGTTTCCCTAGACGTAAGAGGGGGACACCGGTCGGCCGGTGCCGTCCATGATAGGCACGAATCCCGAGATCCTTCTTGGAGGCCCAAAGATATAAGTGAGTTATCACTCTTCTTTTGATATTTGTTTTAGCTAGAATTCCCTTAGTTGCTATCTCTCTTTTTGTTCATCCTTGGTTTCACTATTTGATCATTTTATAATTTTTTTTCTCCTTTGCTTGCAGAGATTGTTGATGAGTGGGGAGACTTGATTCGCGGTGTATGTCGATACCTTGATGCTCCCCATGGAGAAGACTCGTGTTGAGCTATCCATGGATACAGGAAGCCTTGACATCCGGTAGGCATACTGATGTTTTTTCCCTTTTGGCATGTGGCCAAGATGGTGACCTCCTCCATACCGAGTTAGCCAAGTATAGCACTACAGAGCACACGATGATGAGGAGCCACTCTCATAGTGAGACTATAGCTACGATTCGGGACCGCGAGCCCTTAGTGCACTTAAAGTGCCGGTGTAGCTGAGTCTTATACATGAATTTGACTTGTGTATTTAGCATCCCAAGATTTGTTAGTTTATGTGATTTGGACCCCCACCCCCACACCCTACCTCACACCACTAGTAAGAAGCATGGGTTTGCAACTAAAGGAAAGATACAGGTGAGTAAGGATACTTCTTTCCTTTCCCAACCTCACATCACCAGTAAGAGATGTGGGCTTATCACCGAAGTTTGATGGGGTAAAGAAGTGTGTAAAATAAAATATTTTTTTTGCTTGGTGCATTTGATTTCATTTGATTTTGACATTTCTGATCTAAGACTTTGGGATATCCTTTCGTTCCAAGAAATTTTAAGAGGGATAGATGTGACACCAAGAAGCTTCCAGAACAGACCGTAGGCAAGGACAACTTTGCCTAGTAGAAAGAAAGAGCAAAGCCAAGTATGTAGGTCTTGGTATGGTTTCCGTCAATGTTTGTTTGTCAAAATTGATGAGAAGATTTGAAAATATTTGATGATGTTTGAAGAGATGTGATATGAATATTTTTACCAATATCTTCAAAAATTTATAGCAGATTGTTTTTAAGAGTAAGCTCCTAGACTATCATTTTTACGAAATGGACAAAATGAAGTAGCTAAAATACTAATGCAATGTAGGTAGCTATAATGTACTAGTAATGACTTTGACTTTTTATGCGTAAATGCTAAGGTGTAAGGAATTGTGAGTTCACCAAATTCCTCACCTTCCAAAGTGTGCACAAGAGATACGCACCATTTCTGTAGTCCTTCATAACTCAACATAGGCCCAACCATTTGGGCCGGAAATTTCTTCCTTCACCAATTTTCTTGTCAATCGGCTATCTAGTCTTAAAACTGGATCTCCTTCATATATTTCTTGCTCATAGACTTTTTTATACTTCCGCACATCCAATCAGCATAGGCTATGTGTCGTTGTTTGGTGTTTAACCTAGCCTCGTCAAGGATTTCTAGTTGAGAGAGGCATGCCTCCCTGTAAGCTTCTTCATCTAGAATCCCTTGTAGTGAGATACGGAGATTGGGTATTTCAACCTCAAGCAGGAGAACTCTTTCTACTCCGAATACCGGTGATAAAGGAGTTGCTCTTGTTCATGTTTTTATTGAGGTTTGGTGGCCCACAAGGCCGGATATAGTTTTAAATGCCAATCTCGCTTGTTCTCCTTCGATTTGTTTTGAGGAGAATAGCTTTCAATGTTTTGTTTGTCGCTTCACCTACCCATTGGCTTGAGGGTAGTATGATGGTTTATCTTGAACTTACTACATAGCTCATGAACCTCGTCATTCATAAAGGATGTGCCATTATCCGAGATAATGACTTGTGGGACACTATACCTACAGATAATTTGGTTCAAAATGAATTTGGAAATCTTGAACCAGTACGGTGGTGAGAGGCATGGCCTCCACCCATTTAGTAAAATATTATGTGGTTGTGATTATAAAACTATGGCCATCAGTTGATGAGGTAGAGAATTTCCCTATTAAGTCTAGACCCCATGTGGAGAAGGGTCGTGGAGTCACTATTAGTTACAAGGATTGTGATGGCATGTGAATCTTGTGAGAGAATTCTTGGCATTTGGGGCACTTACGTACAAATTCCATTGCGTCATGTTTGAGAGTGGGCCAAAAATAGCCCATCTGATGTATTTTGTGAATGGTGGCATGACCACCGAAGTGGCCCCCACATATCCCACTATGGGATTCATGAAGAATTCTCTTGGACTCTTCTATGTCGACGCATCTTAGAATCATGGCGTTGAAGGCTCTGCGATAGAGTTGGTCTAAAACAACATATTTAGCGGTAATAATACGTAACTCTCTTCTTTGTTATGACGTGGCACTTTACGGGTATGTATGGTCCATGATAAAATTGATGATATCGTATACTAGGGACATGTAGAAATGGGGTTTGGTTTTGAAAAAGTACACACACTCATCGGAAAGTATAGATCTACCACATTTCGCCCCCATCTAGTGGATTGTTGGCTAACCAGTCTATAATGATTTGTCCTTTAACAAATTTTTGATTTACGAATGTTAGCTCAAATTCTCCCATTAAGTTTTGAAACAACCAACTTTTTTAGATAAAAATCCTTGTGTGCGAAATGTTCGTAAATGATATGTCTTTACAATGACCCTTGTTTCTGGTTTAACATGTAATGCCTCAAATATTTTGTTGTAAAAATTATGGCAAGGCATTCTCTCTATGGTGTGTGTAATGTGTTTCATAATCGAAAGCAATGTCGGCTAATGAAATAGATCACGTGTTCTTGTTTGTCATCATCTTCTTGAGCCAAAGCATGCAGCAGCCAACGAGACATGAGTGGCTCGCAGTATAGGATCAAAGGGCAGTCTAAATTAGGAGGCATTAGCGTGGGTGGTGACAACAAGAATCACTTTAGCGTGGGTGGTGACAACAAGAATCACTTAACTACTTCAAAGGCTTCGTTGCAATCTTCAGTCTAATCGATGCTATAATCTTTCTTGAGTAGATTGTTGATTGGATGAATGGCAAAGCTTAAATCTGGGATGAACCTTTAGATTGCACTGAGTTTCCCAAGAAATGACCTAATTCAAGACTCGTCTGAAGGTGGGATCATTTCAAGAACAGCCAATATTTTGGTCGATCAACATCAATCCCTCATGAAGATATAATGTATCCTAGAAGTTTGCCTCCTATTACACCGAACACGCACTTCTCTAGGTTTAATGTGACACCATACTCAATTAGTTGTGAGAGGATGATACGGAGCACTTCCAGATGATCACAACATTTCTTGGCCTTGGATAACAAGTCATCCACATATGATTCCACAATTTTATGGATAAGATCATGGAATATATAAGTCATTTCCCACTGATACGTAGCACCAACATTCTTAAGACCAAATGGCATGACAACATAACAATAAGTTCCCTAGGGAGTTATAAATGTGGTTTTGGCTTGATCTTGTTTAGATATTTTAATCTAATTGTACCCTGAGAACCCATCCATGAGGGACAACAGTTCAAATCTAGCTGTTACATCAATGATAACGTCAATGGATGGTAATGGGAAATCATCTTTAGGACAAGCTTTGTTAATATCCCGAAAGTCTATACAAATGCATATCTTTCCATTCTTTTTGAGGACGAGAACGATATTAGATACCCATTGTGAATAGTCAACGGGTTTGATGAATCCTACTTGGAGAAGTTTTATTACTTCCTCTTTTACCATGAGAGCCACTTTTGGCTTTATTGGTCTTGACTTGTTTAATTGGCTTCGCATCTAGTTAGTGATGAGATTATGTACCATAACTTATGGTGCGAAACCTATAATTTATTTATAATTAAATGTAAAATCCTTTTGATGTTTTTGAGGATTTGGGTGTGTATTTCTATTTCTTCCTGAGTTAACGAGGATCCCAAGTTAAAAATTCTTGGTTCTTCCTCCATTACAATGTTTATTTCAATGGTTTCTTCTATTAAAGAAGCATTACCTTCTTCAAATTCAGGTGGGGCTAGAGGTAGTTCCAAGCTTTCTCCATTTTCTATCTCATAGATATCGAGATATTTCGTGAAGGAGACTCTACCATGTGATTTCCAAAGTAGGAAGAGGAGTGTGGTATTAAGAAAAGATCAACTATACGGTGAGCAAGGTAGAGCTATGCATAGGTGTTTAGATATTTGAGAGTGACTTTATCACTATCAACATGATGTAAGATAGAAGACTCATTCTCAGTTGTATGTGTTAGAAGAGGGTTCATTGATATTTTCTTCACCGATGGTTCAATATGAAGTGATACCCTAAAACTTGTATCTTCTAACTCATTACTTGGGGTAAAACGTGAATGCGAGGTTGCTAATTGAATCCGTGAGAAGGTTTTATTCTCATGGGATTGCCTCAATGGATATGAAGTCGAATCATTTGCTTAGATATGATACCGTTGTTTTATAGAGCTACAAGTGCTCACTCTAGTCTCATATACTTTGGAAACTTGGTTTACAACCAATCTCGAGTCTCATAATACTCTGATGTCATTAATTATGATTCTTTTGAATATGATGAGGCCAAGGAGGAGGGCTTTGTACTCAACACCTTTGTTTGTACATTCAAAGTTTAACTTAAAAGCAAAAGGTAGGATCTTTCCCTCGGGAGAAGTAAAGATCACACCTGGCCCGACTCCATAGCGACATTTAGCTCCATTGAAATGGAGAGTCCAATATTTACTAGGAAAAATGGATGTTGGGATACTCTTCACGTATGTTTCTTCTTGTTTGATTTACTTCTCCATGCAAAGTTCCTCTGCTGGAAGAGAACCAACTCCTAGGGTACATCCCATACCTATGGAATCAAATGGTAGGAAAATTGGTAGATCTTGTTCTAGTAATTCGACAATTTTACTTGTAGTTCCCGATGACACTATTTCTACAACGTTAGCTTCATCCTTAAGGGTGGGATGCCGTTGACTAGGTTTGTAATTTCTAGTTCTGTTGTAGGTATTAATTTTTCTTCTGTTTTTGAGTCGATTGGTTTTTTAAGCTGGTTTGTTGGGAGTTCAAACTCAGAGTGAACACCTGGTCTTTTCTTCAGGTCTTCTAGGTGTATGTCGAATGGTTTTGGGTCACCTTTTGCTACAAATATCTTTCCTAGGTGTAAGAATCTTATTTCTTGGAATAACGTAGAAGGGATTGCTTTCATGCTATGTATCCATGGTCGACCGAGGATCATATTATAGTTGGTTTCCCAATCTATGATATAAAACTCGGTGAGGATTGTCTTGGGTCCTAAGGTGACTGGTAATATTATAGTCCCAATTGAAGTATCCTTAAGGCTATTATAACCTCTTAGTGTATTTCTTGTTGTGGAACAGTTTGTTTCTCCATATCCTAGCTTTCGAAGGAAAGAGAAGGGGACAATGTTAATTGCTGCCCCATTTTCAACCATTACATGTTTAATGTAATTATTGTAAACCCACACTGTAAATGCAAGGCCGGATCACCTCTACATGTAATTTTAGCATCTATTGGCATTTTGTTTATGTTGAATATAAACTCGGTATCCCTATCGGCTTCCCCTGGAGGTGGATATCGAAGTCTATATGACTTGTGTTTCGGGAGGTGGAGTGATGTTAATTAAATTACCTAGACCTAGTGCTTCTAAAAGAGAAGCCCTATAGGTAGGAGAGTTTTTCAACAAGTCCAAAAGGAGATGTGAGAGAAGGTCTTTGTTAAGTCATTAATTAAATCATAAGCACTCATGGGTTTTACCAATGTTTGTTGAATGTTATCTAGTTCTAGTGGATAGATTGGATTTGGTTGAGAAGAATATTCTCGTGTTCTTGTTATGGCTTCTACGTGCGAAACTTAGTATCTAACTCTACTAGACCATCTTGGTTCGTGGCTGATTTCCTAATTGCATGTGCATGGTGGATTTAGTGAAGTTGAGGCTTCATGATCATTATTTCTGTCATTACACCTTTGTTCATCCCATTTGGATTTAATTTATTATTTCTATTGTGATTTGGAAGTGGATCATTGAAGATCTTAAGAGGTGCGTTTTAAGCTTAAAAAACCCTTTGTGAAAGTATTTGGCATAGGTGTCACAAAATTTGTTAAGAACATATCTATGAAGAGTTGTCTTTGTTCTTCTAGAAAACGCGTTGCATGAAATTATTGTAATCATGGCAAGCCCTAGTTTCATGGCCTTGAATTTTGTGGAAACCACAATACGAGTTGGGATTATACCTCCTAGGTTGTTGGTTTGGTACGTGTTGTGGTCCAAAATCTGATTAAACCATTGACTATTAGGATTAAATTTTTGCGTTTGTTGCATTTGGTTTTGATATCTAGTTGAGTTCTAACTTAGACCCTATGTCTAGATCTTCCGTTGTTGTTGTTGTCATTGGGGACGATTAAAATCCACCACATTGATTATTAATCGGTAGTGGAACATTTACAATGTTTACTTTTTTAGTTTGGTCATTCACTTCATCTGTTGTCGATGCGTGGGTTTTGTTAAGAATTTTAGGTCCTTGATTGGCATTTTTGGTAGTAGGATAAGTTGTAGTGTTTTGGTTGGGGGCGATTAACCTCCCATTTGTTCCATATGTCTTGCGACCCCTATCTATTATAGCTTGATCTATTTGGAGAGTGCTCTCGAGAACTTCATCATAAGTTCTTAGTGGGAACTTCTGGACTTCCTTTATTTCTCTCGCCGAGAGAATGAAGGAATAAATTGCATAGTTCCATCGACCCATGTTTGGAGCACTTCTTTGAAGAATAGAGGACCATACGCCATCTTTTGATGAAATGAACAACAAATTCATTGTGTTCTTGTTTGATATGTAAGAATTCCCTAATCCCTATTCTCAACAATTTGTTCATGTCGAATTCCTTGATGAACTCTAAAATGAGTTATTTAAATGAATGTATTGAGGCTTGGTACTCTCAGTAATACCATTTGAGGCGATACCCTCTAATGTTTTGGGGAATATGTTTGCAACAACTCCATCCCAAGGGAGTAGTTCTCAAATGGTTGTGGCATAGGTCTTAATATGTGCATTCGGTTCTCCCTCCCCTTTGTACTTGGGTAGATCGGGGAGAGGTCTTGGAAGCATGATGCTTCGTATGGTGAAGTCTAAAGTTTCTTTCGAATATTCGAATAAGTCCCTATCGCATAGGTTTCGACCATTGATGGTGTTTCTTTGAGGGGGTGGAGGTGGAATGGGTTGTTGATGTGGCATAGCATATATATTTGCAGGGGCATAAGGAAATCCCTATGGTTGAGAAAACATGCTAGGAGAAGAGAACATATCTCCCTATGGTGATTTGGAATACATGTTTAAGTATAGAGGAGCATTACTTAGGAATGGATTGTTTTGTGCTAAGCTGGGAGGTATCATATTCTCAACTGGAGCAGTGTTTGAAAATGTGCTTGTAGCTAGCATTTGTTGTAAATACTGAGGAGGCATACCCAACGTGCCTGTTCTTATGAGGAGGTCTACTTGGCTGGTATGATCTAGAGGATTGGAAGTTCCTACTTGCATGAAATGTGAATTTTGATTTACTTGAGCAAGTTCCAACCCTCTAACCTTCTCGACTAAGGCTGAGATGACCTTGTTTGGTGAAGACACGGTATTTTTCCTTAGTGGCAGTTGTTGTATACCTTGAGCTTGTATAGGCATATGGTACCCTAGTATGAACTGATTGTTTCCCTGTGAAGTTTCACCGAGGGAATTTCCTATAGGTGGAGGAATGGGGGTATTTTCTTGGAACGATACCTCAGGTTGTGTTTGTAAAATTCCTATAGGTGGGTACATATTTTGAGAGTGTTGTTCACTCTTAGCATAATGTGCTAAGTATCCGTCATCTAAAAATGGATATGGATATGACTGTCTACTAATTTTTGGTCTAAGCAACACCTGAGGAGATGAACCAGATTCTCCAGTGAGCGTCATGTTGTTTGAACCTGAAGGCTCTAGTTGTTGTGTTTGAGTGAGTTGATCCAACTCCTCTATTTGGAAAGAAGAACTAAATCTAGTCCTTTGAGGTGGAGTTTGTGTTGAAAATTGGTTAGTTGAATAGTTGTCACCCCATGCTGAGAGCGAGGGTGATGGTTGTCTATTTAATTGATTGTAGTATGCTTCAAGACCTAGGAGAGGTCTGCCATATGCATCGTATCCCGACATATTTTGGGGGTATATAAATACCCGCAGAATAATGGGAAGAAGCGAAGGTGGATAAAACTAAAAGAAGAGTGTGAAAGTGAAGAAATTGTTCTATTCATGTTGGGTTCAGCAATTCGTGCGATGGAAAAGTGACATGCGAGCATGAGAATCTACAAGTAAATCTTCCTTGCACCCAACCTCTTGAGGTCATGCTGAGACATCCGGTGGGGATGGAATACACGTGGGGTGTAGATAAACTAGTTAGGTAATCTTATGTCTTCAATACACAATAATGGGATCTAGGAATCTAAGGCAAAGAAGGCCCTCCTAACCTAAACCGGTGTGATAGATTGTTCGACTAGGATAGATGCTCGAAAGCTCCAATCAATATCGAGCTCTACCGTGATCCGATCTATGGGTTATGGGATATGTGGAAGATGAGATGTGGGTGCTTCGTATATATCTCTCGACAAGGTCATGAAAATGGAATGGCTAAATGTGTAGTGGATCTTTTGGTGTTTTATGGAAGATTCTCTGGTCTAGTCTAGAAATATTTAGTTTGATTAGCTATTACATTTAACAATGATAGTTGTGTGATAATGTCTAGTGGAAGTGGAGAGGACCTAAACACTAGTGTTCACAAGTTGGTGTCAATATTTGATTTATTTGTAGGCCCATTGGGTTGTGGGACCTGTGGATCACAACCGTAAGTTTGTGGTTGTTGTGGACCTCCTATAGTCATGTGAAGAGTCAATCTCTGATTTCGAGTATCCAGTAATCGTATGCCTTTTTGGCCTCTACGTTTAGAACTAGAAGTTGTACGATTTTCTCGGAGTACCTAACAAGTGTTCTGGAAACTTGGATATGTAAGCTAGTGTCTATATCAACGAGGAGGTCTCCTGCATCTAGCTGTGGGACTAGTGGATCACAACCAAATGTTTGCTCTCTTTCAGGTCCTTCTACAGTCATACGGATATCTATCAAGGTAGTCTATAATTTGGCTGATTTTACCGTAACGTGCGTTCTTTGTCATCTTCTACGTTTAATCCTCTTAGTTGTGTGTTTATTTCTTGTAGGTCTATTGTTGTTCAAAAGACTTGAATTACGAGATTTTGGTCTATGTCGTTAATGTTGTAACAAGATTTGGTTGAGGTACGATTGTCTCAAAACATATTCTATGGGCTCCTAGGTCCCATGATTGTCATACAAGATCAATATAAACTTTAATCTGAAACAAAATAAACTTATTATGCAAGATATAACTACAAAATATATATATTCCTCTATTTTTGTATTTTTGATAGAATTTTTAAATAGAATTGAAAGAGAAACTAATCTAATATATTTAGAAAATGACAACTAATCTAATAACAAAATTAAAACAAGCAAGGTAGCCTAGTGTAGTTACTTCCTTGTGCGAGTTGTGAGTTTATCCTAAATAACTTAAAAAGCTGATTAAATTTAATTGAAAAACTCTTGATCCTACCTTAGAAGTGAGGAATGAATCATAGTTTCTAAGAAACTATCAATCTCCTGACTTCCCTAGAAATATTGACAAAGTGAAATTTAATGAAATGAAATAATTCACTACTCTATTTGATATGTTTTAACTAGAACTTTGATAGATAAAACACTAAAATTTTCCTCTGTAATTTCTATTTCATTAATTAGGAATAGGATGTTATTAGTATAATTAGTAGTAGCGTCCGATAGAAGATAATGGCGCTGCCCGATCTGATAATGCCGCCAATAATGTATAGTACGGTAATAGTCAAAAGTACAATAGGAATGTTGTGGTAAAAAGTAAATATTTGTTGTAAGTGGTCGGTAATGTTAAAATGTCAAAATTAGGGTAAGTAGAGAAGTAGGGTCTACATGATTAGGAATTATAAATATTATATTGGTAATAAGGACAAGGAGTGAGGTCATAAATATTTTGTGTATTTTATTTGTAAAAAGTCTAAAAATGTGGAACCCATGTGAAATGGTAAGGTTTATCTTATCTTAAAAGATAAGCTTACATGTACAGATAAGAGTTAAGGTATGGAATATGATTCGTCCGAGTGGATTTCATATCCTATCTTAGAGATAAGATGGATAAGCCTGGAATTTCTATAAATAGAGAGGCCACCCCCCTCATTTAGCATAAAAGGAAGTAGTGAGAAATATTGTATGAGTAACTGTGTAAAGGAAGTGATCATTTTGAAGGTGTGTTAAAGAAGCCATTAAGAGGTGTAATTGTGAAGTTTCTCCCATAGTATTGGTGGAAGGCAAGTGAAGTCAGTAACACTTGAAGTACCTCATGGGTGAGATTGTAACAATTTCATGTTAATATTATAATTTACTCTGATATTTCAGATTTATCATCATTTCTTCTTATCATAGTCTATGGTATTCTTGTGTTATGTTTGTTTTTGTGTTTCCAGATTACATCCACCAAACTAAAAGTGGTGCATTAGTTAATAATCATAGCACGAGGAGTTCCTGGTGAAGAATTATCATAGTGCCGAATTGGTGATGACATTTTGGTTCCGTTGCCGGGACCATTCCTCGTTGGTGGATTTTCTGGAGAGATATTTCCACTTAGTCAAAAATCATTTGGAGGGTAACCTTGTTTTTACTGTGTATAGTAGTTACCATGGTAAAGTAAATTTTTTCCGTGAATAGTATTTACCGTAGTAAAGTCACTTTTTACCATGAATAGTATTTACCGCAGTAACTTCACTTTTTGCTATGAATAGTGTTTCATGAAGTAAAGTCGGTTTTACTACGGTAAATCAAGTTTTGGGTACGTACGAGTGTCTAATATCGTCCTCATTCTCAAGAAGAATGGAAAGATCCACATTTGCATAGAATTTTGGGATATCAACAAGGCTTGTCCCAAAGATGATTTCTCATTACCATCCATCGATGTTATTGTCAATGCAACAACTGGTTTTGAGTTGTTGTCTCTTATGGATGGGTTTTAGGTACAATCAAATCAGAATATTTGAGGAAGATTAGGCCAAAACTACATTCATAACTCCTTGGGGAACCTATTGTTATGTTCTTGTGTCGTTCGGACTTAACAACGCTTGTGTGCCACATACCAACAGAAATAAATTATATATTTCCTTATCTTATACATACGATTGTGGAATCCTACGTGGATGACTTTATGTCTAAACTGTACAGAAAATGATGTGATCACCCGGAGGTGATTCATATCATATTTTCTCTCTTAATCGAATATGATGTAACATTGAATCCGGAAAAATGCATTTTTGGTGTAACAGAGCCAATATTTGTTGATACATCATATCTTCACAATGGATTGATGTGGAACCATCCAAAATATGAGTTGTATATGGAATTACTCCACCGTCGGATGAGTCGACATCATATCTTTTCTTGGAAAACTAGGTGCAATCTAACCTTTTATCCTTGTTGACCTTTTTATTCACCCAATCACCAATTTTTTGAAAAAAATTTGTTTCATCGATTGAATGAAAGAATGTAATGAGGCATTTGAGTTAGTTAAATTGTTAATATAGTCTCCTTCCACACTCATGAGGCATTTGGGGTAATAGCACCCTAGATCCTGTATTCACGAGATACGAGATGTCTCATTAGCATGCATGTTAGCTCAAGAAGATGATGATAAACGAGAACATGCAGTCTATTTTATTAGTCAAACATTGCTTGATTATGAGATGCGTTACACACATGTAGAGAAGGAATGCCTTGTTATAGTCTTTGCGAAAAAGTGCTTAAGACATTACATGCTAAATCAAGAAACAAGGGTTATTGTTAAAACAGATCACCTGCGGACATTCCTCACATAAGGGTCCTTATCTAAGAAAGTGGGGCACTTCATAACTCTAATGGGTGAATTTGAGTTAACATTTGTAAATTAAAAATCCATCAAAGGAAAAATCATTGGATTTGGTTGGCTGACAACCTATTAGATGGAGGTGATCTAGTAAATCTAGACTTCCCCAATGAGTGTGTGTATTTTGTTAAAACCAAGCCTCCCATTTCTGCATGTCCATGGTACACTGACATCATTAAATTCATAGTGAACAATACATATCCAAAAGGGGAAACATCACAACAAAGAAGATGGTTGTATATTATAACTACCAAGTATGTCATCTTAGAACAAGTGCTCTATCGTAGAGCCTTTGATGGAATGTTGTTAAGATGTGTTGACGAAGAAGAATATGAGAAGATTCTTTATGAATCACATAATGGAGTATGTGGAGGTCACTTTGGTGGCAACACCACTACTCGAAAGATAAATCAGATGGGCTACTTGGTTGACACTAAAACATGACGTGATAGAGTTTATATGAAAATGCCATAAATGTCAAGAGTTCTCCCATGAGATCCACATACCAGCACATGCTCTATAACCAATTGCAATGCCATGGCCCTTCTCCACATGGGGCCTAGATTTTATAGGAAAATTATCTCCCTCATCAATGGATGGTCATAACTTTATAATCATGGGAAAAAAATACTTTTCTAACTAGGTAGAAGCCATGCCTCTTACCACCATGCATGGATCTATAATCACAAAGTTCATTCTGAACCAAATCATTTATAGGTACGGGGTCCCACAAGTCATTATCTTAGATAATGGAACATCTTTCAAGAATGATGAAGTTTGTGAGTTGTTTGAAATGTTCAAGATAAATCATCATACGACTTCTATATATTATCCTTAGACCAATGGATAGGATGACGCTACGAACAAGATGATAAAATTCATTCTCCTTAAGACCGTCAAGGAGAACAAACAAGATTAGCATTTAAATATTTTTCTTAACTTATGGGCCTATCGGACGTCAGTAATAATGCCAACGAGGAAACCCCTTTTCTTTGATATTTGGTGCAGAAGCGGTTTTACCACTTGAAGTAGAAATACCTAGTCTCCATATATCATTAAGGAATTCTAAGAGAAGTAAGTTATCGAGAGGGTGAATCTCTCAATTAGAAAGTCTTGATAAGGTTATACTAAATTCTTAACAATGACATAGTGTGTACACTAAGCTGGATGGCTCGGAAATACAACAAGAAAGTCTACGAGCATGAAATATATTAGGAGATTAGGTTTTAGGACTTGACAATCAAATAGATAAAAAAGCTGGAGAAGGAAGGAAATTTAGACCTAGTTGGTTGGGTCCATATCGAGTAATAGAAGAATACAAAAATGGGGTATGTTATCTCGAACACTAGAGGGTGAGGATTTTAGTGAATCTATAAACTCTCTTCACCTGAAGAGGTAATACACATGATGCATTAGCATTTTCATATGTACACTACTACATCCGCATTGCATTTTCATTTGCCAGTTCACTCTATAAAATTTGTGATCAAGGGACTTATTATTATATAAATTCCTAAAAACTTCTGAAAATGTTGGTAAAACATTCAAATCATGCCTTTACAAATCTTCATGGTATGATCAATTGTTTCCGAATCATTTCATTGATCCAAACAAGATAAGAGAAATTTTTTTTGATAACCATACCAAAGCTCTGCATACTTGGTTCTACTTATAGCATCTTTCTAGATTAGGTGTCTTTACTTATAGTCTATTCTAGAAGCTTCATGGTGTCACATCTATCCCATAAACATCTCTTTGGAAATAAGAACATTCTAGCCATTTTTCCTAGATAAATAAGTCAAATGCAAATCCACAAAAAAAAATTATTTTACACATTTATTTTCCCTACCAACCTTCAGTGTTGATCCTGTGTCTCTTACTAGTGATATAGGGTTGGGAAGGGAGAGAAATTCCCTTCCTTTCCTATTCCTTTTCCATGGTGATGAGCCCATACTTCCTAGTGGTAGCATGGGGCAAGGTGTAGCGGGTATCTTTGACAAACTTGAATGTTAGAAATAGTTCATTCAAAGATTTTTAAATCATAAGTCAAAACAAAGTGAATCAGATGTCCAAAATTCCAAAAGAGCTTAAAACCTCAAAAATAAATTTTTTCAACCAAGTAGCCATCTACGAATCTAAGTCTAGATAAACTGGAAAGAAATTAACACTCTAAACTATGAAGCAACCTGAGTAGAGTGAGGTTGTAGTGTCTCAATTTGGTTTTTTCAAATCCTTGTCTTTCTCTCATCACTACCATTTAAGAAATTACCATAACTTGTGCCCTATTTGGCTCTCGGTTTTGAGCCCTCACATCTTACTGGTTGTGTGGAGCTAGGAGTGGCACAAGTTCATCAAATTATCATATCACTCTTTTGCCATGTTTTTCCAAAACCATACAAAGTACCAAAAATTTCTTAGAGAAACTAAAATTCAACATTACAATGTGTTTGCATTATCATATATCAACATTATAAAATAAAAATGGAAATCATTTTCTTAGCATTCATATCCACTGCATACATTCTAAAAAGCATATAAAAATGGAATTTCTAAACATCTAGAGTCCAGATGAAAAGTAAGCCAAGAGGAAGTCAACTAAGATATGATAAAATCGCACCAAAAAGAAGAGTTTGTCTATATCATAATAAATCATGTTTTTTGTACAATGAAATCATGTGCTAGGCATGGTCAAAATGCTCGCAATGAGCCTGAAATATACAAAAAAATCATATAAGGCCAACAAAATGGCAAGAAAGTAATAAAAAGGCCCAATGGCCCATCAAACCCCCTCATGATCCATCGGGAAGGTGCATAACAGCGTTTAGGACTCCTACTACGACTATGATGAAGATAATGTACTAAAAGGTGTGATTTCTCATGCTCACTGACCACTAGACATGGTCTTACTGTGAGAGTGACTCCACCTCATCAATCTCTCAGTTACCTCATACCTAGCCAAATGAGTACGAAGATAGGTCGTCACCTCTATTGCTCTCTAGATAGGTGCTATCACATCGGTGTGTATGCCGACTACTAGTGGTTGGCTGAATCCTCAGTCAGCTCATCTTGGGTCTTCCTTGAGGGGATCGGGTAGGGGTTTCCACACACACCCATTGAATAAGATCTCTCCACTCTTGTGTAGTCACTGCAAGCAAGAAAAGAAGAAGAAATGATGAGTTAGAAAATTACAAAAAAAAAAAAAAAATAAAAAGAGATACCAATTAACATTTCCAACTAATAGAGTCAAGAGAAGAGTATCAATGTACTTGGATCTCAAGACATACATGTAGGGTCAATGGCTACTATAAGCGTTGTTATTGATGTGGGGCCTCCCCAAAGCCGAAGCGAGATATTGTCCTATCTCATACTCATAGTCTCCCTCTCTATTTCGAGTAAGTGGTCCCTCCGAGACCATGATCTCTCTCTCCACACTCGCCTCCTCTTTCTCCACTCGAATATCCTTAGAGTCATGCCACTTGGGATCACTCTCCTCTACTTCAATGTGAGCTATCACGCTAGCCTCACCACCATTTCCCTCATCACTGTCCCATCTCCAATGGGCTCCTCCCCTGTCTCACCTTCTGTGTACTCCTAAAAGTCAGAGTCTACGTCAATGGGATCCTCTTCCTCTCCACTGGGAGTTAGAGCGGGATCAATATGGAGTAGGGGTGCTCTAGGGGAACCAGCTACCCATCGAGTACAAGCCACCTACCCAACTATAATAGGAACTCCTGGAGTAACCAAAGTTAAACTAGGATCCCCTATAGGGCCCTTTCGGACCTCTGCATAGTCTTGTAAACCTGGTGCCACTAGAGGAAGCATATCTACATAAGGGAGGCCAAACTATTAAGGAACCCAATCAAATGGATGAATCTCAAATCTTCCTAACCTATCAACTAAATTCCTTATGGTATATAAATCTACCACTTTGGTCATCTCTCGCCTTGACAACCTTTCCATATCCCGATATGGTGTGGAAATAATGTGCACGTACGTAGTAAGAAAAGCCATTGGTTAATATTACATTCAAAGAAATGACATTTTTGTCCACCTCACTACTTGGATAGCCCCAGTGTCCTGTTTGGTATTCCCCTCCCATAGGGGGTAATACACTCATATACCCAGCTCATAACTAGCATGGGATGGCTCAATGACTATCCTTGTAACATGATGACCCTGTATAGGTCATGATAGGTAATCCCCATGATGTCTTCTCCCTGGCATATATGCGGCCATGCCCCTCAATCTGTGTAATAATAGGAGCCCAACAGTAGAGAAGAGTGTCACCTCCCTTGTCCCTAATCAATCACGAGGACAAGATACCCATGATGGCTCTGTGAATGATGGGGATAGGAGTAGTGACAATAGATTAGACCTTTATCCCCTTCTTTGAGCAAATGAAACAACAACATCCCCCATGTATGTGGCCCACTGAGTCATCTCAAATCTAGACCTTGTTGTCTTTAGGGTCAACCTCCTCCCAAGTATTAGAAGCCCAAAAATATGATACACATCCTCCAGGGTGATATTCCACTCACCCGTGGCACTTAGTAACCAAAAAGTGTTCCAGTCTGCATCCTAGTAAGAAAATAGGTCATGCAATATGTGACTCGTAGGAGTGACATGGGGCACCTATGAAATCCTCCAAATCCCTTCCTCTGGAGAATATCTATCTCATCCTGAGTAAGCTAGTCTAAAATCTCTGGGAGCCAATCACACTCCCTCTCATGACTCTAGTGGATGTATTCCTCCTTCTTCTGCATCTACCAAAACATAGAAAAATAACAAGTTAGTAGCGCATATCAAAGGATAATCTCACCAAAAACATGGAAAAACATCAAAAATCCAAAAAAATCAAGTTAACACACATTTTGGTCATTTTGTTCAGAACTGCCTCCCTAGTTGGGCAGTGGTCCCATGACCACTGCCCTGCTTAGGGTAGCCATCGTAGATCAATTTTCAAAATGTGTTTTAACCCTAGAAAACGCTCAAAAACAATTTAAAAAGACCATTTTGGACAAAATGAAATACTACCCTATAGACACCCTCCCCCTAGAGACTCATTTAAGACAAGAAATTTTTAAAATGATCCCCCCTAGGTAAAATTTTCAACATTTTTACATTTTAGGTTTAAAAACACAAAAGTGAAAAAAACCAACCTTAGACTACACATGTCGATCTCTCGCTCATAAAGGCATGATCATGATCTTGTAACGGTCATTTTGGCTGTAATCTCATTGAAAATGGTCATCATGGGTCCAAATCTCCAAAATCACCAAATTGAATAAGCGCAAATGAATTGGAAAATGTCTTTATTTTGATATATATATGTTGTTCTGACCTCATTTTGAGTGTATGTGTTCACAGGGCTGGAGTGTTGGCGTATTTCTATCTCTATATCCCCACAAAAATGGTAAGTCCTCTTGTCATTTTCATATACTTTTTATTTTTTGATATTTTATATATCGCACTTGAGTCTTCTCTTCCTCTGCGGGGTGTGGGATCTTGGACGAAGACATTTCAACACATGGACATGTCAAGTATAGCTTCAAACTCCCCATTTCAAGAATTTCGTACTCGAGACTCTAAATTTTATGCCTCTTCATGGCAAAGATGCTTCTCCAAGGGGGAAATGTGTACACACCAAAAATTGCATGTGCTACATTGTCATAAAATGGTTACAAAATTCCCTAATGATGATTCACGTCCTTTCAGAAGATGTTCAAACTCCTAAACCCATATGCAAGTGTATATTTATAGCCTAGAAATCCTTAGATTTTCCATGCTTGTTTCGAGCTTCGTGGTTCTTTTTATGCATGTTTTGGCCTTTAGTGTCACAACCGCCATCCCGCCTAGGTGGCGATTCTTAAACCGCCACCCAATCAAGGTAGTGGTGCTACACCGCCTCCCCTACATTGGGAAATAGTCCTAAGTGATTTATCTAGAATCCATCATGCATGTTTATACATGTGAAGCTTCACTTAACTTATCTTTTAGGATGCGTTTGTAAACCAAATTGTCTAAAAATAGTTTTGATTTCTTGGTTCTACTTTCCTCTTCTATGTTCAAATATATTTAGTTAGTTGGAATTGCCTCTTCTTTCTTTTTGGATGAAGGAAAATCCCAGCCCCAATTCCTATATATTCCATATTTGGATTCAAGAAAATGGCCTGAGAATTCTTTTGTATCTTGCATAGTATTGTTACCACAATCTTGCTAGGAATGCATAGCCAAGTTTAGATCTTTTGTGATATCTCTATTCTAATTACATTGCAACCATAATGCCTTCAAGGTACCATTTCTCAATCTTCTTCTTCTACTATTGTTCTTTCATTCCCAATACCTTGGACTCATATGGAAACACAAAAAAATAACGGAAAAAACCGAGGGACAGATACAAATACAACCAAATTTTCTAAAGCTCTTATTTTTCCAGGTTGGAATTACTTGTTTGTTTGCTTCATTTATCAAATTATAAATTTAGAATCAGTAGTTTCTATTACATATCAAATAGAGTAGTAAAATTGTTCATTTCAATTGATTAGGAAATTACAAGTAGATTAAATCATTAGAAATCTTTCTCTTTAACATTACCAGGGAAGTTGTGGGGAACAATAACTCTTCTAGGGTTATGATTTGTTCTTTGAGGTAGGGTTTTGATTAAATTATCTTATTTGTTTTAGATTTAGATTCACATATTCGGGCAAGTAATTAGCTACATCCAACTAATTCATTGTATTTAGTTTATTTATTAGATTAGAAGTATTGTTTGATAACCATAAAAGATCAAAAACATTTACTTTTTTAGATTAGTTTTCTTTTATTGTTTTTATTTGATATAATGTGAGAACACAAACAAATTAGATTAAATTTCCTTTGATAGTTAGCTTATTTTATCAAAATCATTTCAATTCATTCTATACAACCATCAATGGTCCACAACAAGAAAACACATATGGTTGTGATGCTTTGGTCCCACAACCCAACAACTAAAAATTGTTGATGGACATTGATACAGGTTTATGCTTGCAAGTTTTACACACACGTGCTAGGTTTTCTATGAATATTGAACAATTATGCACGCTAAACATTTCAGCTATTGAAGCCTACGATTATTGGACTACTCCCGGCAATGGGGTTTAATTACTTGTATAACCATACAAGGACCACAACCCACATGAGATTTCCATTATGATCCTCGTGTCCCGCAACCTAAAGGGCCAATGACCGATTGAACATCAACAATTGTTTGCATACATTTGTATTTAATTCATAACCACTTCCACCTGATATCATTGCACAAATTTCATTATTGAATATAACAACCTGATCAGGATAAGAATTTTGGACTAAACTATAAAATCATCCATAGTCCCTATGGTTTCATTACACCTCTCATTCTCACTTCCATGACCTTGTCTAGAAATCTATAGGAGGTGCCCTGTCATCACCAATCCAGTACTATGATAATTCTTCACGGGAACTCCTCGTGCTTTATGATTATTTACTAATGCACAACCTTTAGTTTGGTGGATGTAATATGGAAACAAAACAAAAACATAACACAAGAATACCATCGACTATGATAAGACGGAATGATGAAAAATCTGAAATATCAAAGTAAATTATAATATTAACATGAAATTGTTACAATCTCACCCATGAGGTACTTCAAGTTTTATTGACTTCACTTGCCTTCCACCAATACTATGGGAGAAACTTTACAATTACACCTCTTAATGGCTTCTTCAACACACCTTTAAACTGATGGCTTCCTTTACACACTTCATACAATATTTCTCACTACTTCCTTTTATGCTAAATGAGGGGGGTGGCCTCTTTATTTATAGAACTTCCAGGCTTATCCATCTTATCTCTAAGATAGGATAAGAAATCCACTCTAACGAATCATATTCCATACCTTAACTCTTATTTGTACATGTAAGCTTATCTTTTAAGATAAGATAAACCTTATCATTTCACATGGGTTCCACATTTTTAGAATTTTTACAAATAAAATACACAAAATATTTATGACCTCACTCCTTGTCCTTATTACCAATATAATATTTCTAATTCCTAATCATGTAGACCTTACTTCTCTATTTATCCCAACTTTGACATTTTAACATTACCCGACAACTTACGACAAATATTTACTTTTTACAACATTCCTATTGTACTTGATTGTCACCGTACTCTACATTATTATGCTTTGTGCATCGATGGCGCCATTATCTTCTATCAGACGCTACTACTAATTACACTTAACAACATCCTATTCCTAATACATACATTAATGAAATATAAATTACGGAGGAAAATTTTAGTGTCGACATCTTCCCCCTTCCTAGCTTCTACTCCGTCCTCGGAGTAGACTATAACAGTGCTTGGATAATCTTCAACTTGTCGTGGTTGACCCATTTCATAATGGGAGTGCCATTCGATTCCTCCAAATCGATACGTACCATTTTCATGCACAACCGCTATTTTGTACGGCCCCATCCATTTTGGAAGAAATTTTCTCTGTCTTCTTTTTGTATCTACGGATTCATATACTAGAACCAAGTCATTCACATGAAATGGAGACCAATGAGATATTTTGATCAAATTATTCCTTCTTCTTCATTTTCTTCTTATGACTTGTATCCTTTGCTATTTCCCTCATTTCCTCTAGCAAATGAAGATGTACCAACCTTTCTTTTCTTTGAATCACTTTCATCCATCCTTTCATTTTTCATAACTCTCACAGTGGGAATATCAAACTCAATAGGAAGAACTGGATCAATGCCAAAAGCCAACTAAAATGGGGAGTATCTTGTTGCTGACTTTGATGTTGCCCTATATGCCCACAATGTTGCATGAATCCTTTTATCCCACTTATGTACTTGCAAGGCTGCATCTTTTGCTATAATTTGACACAACACAAAATTTGTTCGTTCCACTGTCCATTTATGCTTGGCTTGTATGTTGTTGCCTTCCTGTGCTTGATAGAAATTTATTGACTAGGGATTCTACTACCTCATTAATGAAGTGGCTTCCTTGATCTGTTACAATTTCTAATGGACAACCAAATCTATTGACAATGCGTTCATATATGAACCTTGCCACCTCATCCATGGAAGCTATTTTCAATGGCCTAGCTTCAACCCACTTGGTTAAATAATCTGTGGCAACTACAATATACTTATTTTGGCATGAGGTAGTTAGAAGAGGACCTAAAATGTCTATTCCCCACTTTTCAAAGGGACCAAGTGGAAGAATAGGACATAATGGAGCTGATGAAGTCTTACGGTTACCATGTGTTTGACAAATATCACATGTCTTACAATAATTATAACATTCTTTAAAAAGAGAGGGCCACTTTGATAACCTACATCCAAGATCCTTCTTGCTATAAGTTGTCAGAGAGAAGTGCCCTCCACATGTACTATTGTGGAATTATTATAGCAGTTCCTTCCCTTGATCACGTCCAATGCCCTCTTGTCTTGTCCATCGAGGTCCTATTCGAAATAATAATCCATGCGAGAATAGAATATGGACGTGGCTTGAGTAATCTTTCTCTTATTCTTTGCATTGGCACCATCAGGAAACTTGAATTCATTCAGATAATTCCAAATATCTATGTATTCACTAGGGATTGTGTCAAGGGATAACAATGTTGCATCGAGGAAATCATCATCATCACAAGATGATCCTAAACCATCATAGGCTCGAGAGAGTGCATCTACATTGACATGCTTCTTTCTGGCCTATCTATAATATCAAATTCAAATTCTTGTAGCAAAATTATCCATCTTGCTATCCTCCATGATGGGTTAGGCTTATTGACAATATATTTTAGAGCCTGATGATCTGTTACAACTATAAATTTCTGCCCTAGCAAGTAATTTCTAAACTTCTTTACAACAAAAATGATAGCTAGAGCCTCTTTTCGATTACAGTATAATTTACCTCAGGATCCTGCTCATTTGTTTTCTCCCAAAGTAAATTGGATGTTCATTCCCATTTTCATCCTTTTGGCTCAAAGTAATTCCTAATGCTACATCTAAGGCATCGGTGTACACAATGAATGGCTTGCTCCAATTTGGATTCTTTAAAACAGGTGAAGACACGGGGCTTCCTTGATTGTCAAAAGCTTCATGTGCCTTATTTCCTGGTTCATAAGTAACATCCTTCTTCAAGAACTGGGTTAGTGGCTGTGTAATCTTTGAGAAATTCTTGATGAACCTTCTATAGTAACCCACATGGCCTAAAAATGATCTCAACTTACTTCTATTCATAGGAAATGGTAAATATTTGATTTTTGAAACTTTATCAGGATCAGTACCAATACCATCTCTGGATACAACATGCCCTAACAAAATGCCTTTAGAACATCCAAAGACACACTTTGTAGGGTTTAGTGAGGCTTGTGCTTCATCTAACCTTTGAAATGTTGTCTCCATCTAGTGCAGGTGGTCCAACTTGCTCCCATAGATGTAAAAATCATCCAAAAATACTCTGATGAAGGTCCCAATGTAGGGTTCAAACACCCTATTCATCAAATCTGGAATGTTGCTAGAGCATTACACAACCCAAAAGGCATAACTCTATAAGAAAAGCGTTCCCCAAGGAGTGGTGAACACGGTCTTGGTGATATTTCTCTGCTATACGGACTTGGTTGTATCCGCTATATCCATCGGCAAAACTATAACACTCTGGCCGCCTACTTCGTCAAGATCTGATCGAGAATGGAAGAGGGTAATGATCCTTCTTTGTTGCCTTATTGAGCTTCTGTAATCAACACAAATGCATAACTTACCATTATTTTTATTGAGATCACAATGGGAGAAACCCATTGAATTCTCCACAACAAATATGAATCTGCATCAAGCAACTTATCTATTTCTTCTTTTTTAGGTCTTGGAAAAATTAGGATTCATTCTATATGGCATTTGATTTATAGGCTTAGCACCATCTACCAGCTCAATAAAATGTTCTACCCAACTTACTTGATGGAGTTACTTGTAATCAAAAGTGAATATGTGTATGTACCTTTGAAAGAGCTGGAGGTAAGATTCCTTCTCATTCTCCATCACAACATCACCAATCTTTATTTGTTGGAGATGATCGTCAACTTCTTCTTGAGATAATTTTATGGGGTCATGAGTCGGTGTGGTGAAAGGATATCCATGACTGAAACATCAACCTCACTTTCTTCATCTTGAGTGTCCACTTCTTTGGTACTAGAGTAATCAGAGGATGTCCAATCATCGGTTTCATCACTTGAATCCACAGAGTTACGCCTTATGATGTCGAGGGATCACGTTTATCTTCACCCCCTCTCTACCACATCCAAGTTTCATGAAGCCTTCATTCTAGTAGTTTCTTGCATGAACTCTTCTTAGCCATGGTCTTCCCATCAACATTGGGTACGTAATGCAGTACCATTTTTCATCACCGAAGTTCTACCACACATACAACACCCATAATGAGATATTGCCACATTTGAAACTACACCTTCTGGTTTAGTTTTTCCCTTATTTAATGACCTTAACATAAGTGTTGAAGGGTGATCAATTTTTAAACCCAACATATTCATTACAAACTCGGTCATTACATTAACTGCAGCACCTCCATCAACTAAGACATCATGAATTGAAATACCATTACATAATACCTCAGCTTGTGGAGCATAGGGATCCGCCTCTACCTCCAAAACAAGGACCTCAACCTCCTTCCTTCGTCAAGCATTGAGTCCACTTTGCAGCTCCCGCCTCTTCTCAGAAGACATAGCCAAGAGTTGACCATATGTAATATTCTGAGCCTTTTGGACAGATATTCCAAGATGGAGTATGGTCCTTGCCTGTGAAATCGAGAAAATCCTGCACACCTAATTTTCTTCTCCTATGTTTCTTACTAGTTTCTCCTTTCATCTTCTTAGGATCATTTCCATCTTGATTATCTTTTTCTTTCTTTCTTTTTGTTACAAACACATCTACTTCATTATTTATGCTCTTATCTACTACATCAAAAGAATTCACAGGTGATTTTCCTTTATCATTATCTCCTTTACCAGATGTAGAAGCTCTATCTAGACAATTATACTTATAATGACCCTTTTTATAACAACCATAACATACAACTTCAAAAATATTTCTTTTTGGACCTCTATCTCCTCCCTGAGAACTAAATTATTTTCCTTGAAGAAGATTAATAGTTAACTGACCCATCTTTTTGAGAAGATCTTCATACTCAGTAGATGTACTAGGAGAAATATTTATGCTCACCGAGAGTGGTTGTGGATTCTGGAGAAAAGGTGCTGGTGTGGGCTCTACTTTAGCAACAATTTCTTTGGGCTCCTCTTCCATGCTTTCTTCTTGCCTTCTTGCAATCTCCTTTGCTTGTTCAATGGTAGCTGGGTGGTCATACTTCACTCGTTGTCTGATCTCTGGCTTCATCCCAAGAATGAAGTGCTTACATAGGAGATTATCCATGCCATTCATCAACCCATCTGCTAATCCTTCCTTCGGATCTAGGCGTCGAGCTTCCTCCTTAGCTCTAGAACACGAGCATGATAATCCCTTATCTTATCCTTCTCTCCTTGGGTTAGCTTTGTGATATCGATCATGAGATCTGCATATCTCTGTTGTTCACCAAATTATTCAAGAAAATTTTCAGTTAATAAATCCCATGAGTTTTTCACATTATCACCTAGTGTTTCAAACCACCTAAGGGCTGAACCATCCAAAAAGGTAGGAAAAAATTCAGTCCATTGTTCTCTTCTTATAAGGCCATTACAAATACAAGATTGTTTAAACTCTTGAATGAAAGAGGAAGCATCTTCATTAGATTGGGTTGAAAAAACAAGAATCTTCCCCATTTTCAAAAGTAACCACAGTGAAATACCAACCCAAAAGTACAATCAACAAGACTTATGTGCACCAATAATTAAAATCACTATAATAGAAAATAGAAATGACCACGGTAAACTATGGTAAAACTTGACTTACTGCGGTAAAAACTGACTTTACTGTGGTAAACACTATTCACAGTAAAAAGTGAAGTTACTGCGGTAAATACTATTCACGGTAAAAAGTGACTTTACTGTGGTAAATACTATTCACAGCAAAAATGACTTTACCATGGTAACTACTATTCATGGCAAAAATGACTTTACCATGGTAACTACTATGCACAGTAAAAACAAGGTTACCCTCCAATTGATTTTTGACTAAGTGGGAATATCTCTCCAGACAATCCACCAACGAGGAATGGTCTCGGCAATGGAACCAAAATGTCATCACCAATCCGGCACTATGATAATTCTTCACCGGGAACTCCTCATGCTATGATTATTTACTAATGCACAACCTTTAGTTTGGTGGATGTAATCTGGAAACAAAACAACAAACATAACACAAGAATACCATCGACTATGATAAGATGAAATGATGAAAAATCTGAAATATCAAAGTAAATTATAATATTAACATGAAATTGTTACAATCTCACCCATGAGGTACTTCAAGTGTTATTGACTTCACTTGCCTTCCACCAATACTATGGGAGAAACTTTACAATTACACCTCTTAATGGCTTCTTCAACACACCTTTAAACTGATGGCTTCCTTTACACACTTCATACAATATTTCTCACTACTTCCTTCTATGCTAAATGAGGGGGGTGGCCTCTTTATTTATAGAACTTCCAGGATTATCCATCTTATCTCTAAGATAGGATAAGAAATCCACTCTGACGAATCATATTCCATACCTTAACTCTTATTTGTACATGTAAGCTTATCTTTTAAGATAAGATAAACCTTATCATTTCACATGGGTTCCACATTTTTAGAATTTTTACAAATAAAATACACAAAATATTTATGACCTCACTCCTTGTCCTTATTACCAATATAATATTTCTAATTCCTAATCATGTAGACCCTACTTCTCTACTTATCCCAACTTTGACATTTTAACATTACCGGACCACTTACGACAAATATTTACTTTTTACAACATTCCTATTGTACTTTGGTATTCTTTGTACTCTACATTATTGGCGGCACCGTCATCGATGGCACCTTTGTTATCTTCTATCGACACTACTACTAATTACACTTAACAACATCCTATTCCTAATACATACATTAATGAAATAGAAATTACGGAGGAAAATTTTAGTGTCGATGACCCACGGTCACTTTTTTCTTGTTCAACAACTAGTGAATATAATTTCGAGTAGAGATCGATCGACTAGAGTCTCCCGGGAGATATTATATCAGATTGATCCATCAAAAATTTTAGGTTAGGAGAGCATTGTTTTTTTAGATTTGTAGATCCCATTATTATGTTTTGAAGATATAAGGTTTCTTATTAGCTTATCCATCATCACTACAAATACACATCCATTTCTATTCTACTGCGGTAGTCTCGACACGATCTCAAGAAGTCGGGTGTGAAGAAGGTCATGTGTTGATTTTATTTAGTACAATTTCCTATGGTGCCATACCCTAGGAGAACACATTCTCTTTACTAGACACCTAACTATCAATCCTATTAGGGTACAACATATACCAGAAAAAAGTTAAACCATGACATTCCTAATTTTCAGGTTTATGACAATGTTGCTAAGCATACAGGCTATGACAATAAACTCAAACTAGGTATCTTATTTACTTAAGCTAGAAGGTTCCATTGAGTGTAAGGATTTAAGTTCATTCTAAGGTCTTAGTCTTCTATGTTGAAAGGAACACACATGAAGGGTAGTTATGCATGAATTTTATACTAGGGTTAATTGTTTTGGTTAGATTTCTTTATTACATTTTCAAAATAAGAAAAACCACACACCAATTATTTAATCATCAATTACACATTGGAATTACACTATAAGATATTAAATTCAATTTCATTTAACACATTTATCCAACTTTTACAATACAAATTTTGGGATCAAAATAACACCCATGTTTAGACAGACATTTCCCTTAAACACTAGCATCTTAAAATGTTACAAAAATTCACTAATAAACCTTTCAATACTTTGCAAAATGTTGAACTATCCTCTACAATTTCACTTATCATATATATCCACCCCCCCTTTTACCATATGTAAATTTGAATCAAAAGAACACCTATAGTTAAATGCACATTTCCCAAGACATCCCTAAAACTAGCATCTCATTCATATTACAAAATTTCAATAATAAGTCTTTACTATAACATAGCAATACATAAAAATTCTTTCCATTAACATCCATAAATTACAATAATATACAATGAATCACAACCACATCGTTTCTCCATCTTATTGGCATCCTACAAAATGATGTGAGCATGAAATCATGAATAATAATGGTATGGAATCCTACTAAACCTAGCATAATTAATGGTAATGGTATTCCCTTTACATGATCATAAAAATACACACACAACAAGAGAGGGTTAGGGGAATATAATCATTTCATTTCATTCCATTCCTTAACTAAGGGAGGAGAGAGAAATAGATATGGAAGAGAGAGAAGAGAGAAAACATTATTTTGCAAAAGTCAAAATTTCACACAAGTCACAAGATAGAGTTTCAAATAGTTATTTATAAGTGTTAATAAGTTTCCATGATGGTTTGCTAACTTGACTGGGGTCCTACAACTTTCTTTTTACATTTTCCTGCTAGTTGCAAAAACATCTCATTTTGGCTCGAGGCTAAGAAAGTGCGTTCAAAAACTATCTTCGGATAGGAAAATTCACAAGATAATTCCAACATGCCTAACTGTATACAAAGAATCCACAAGGATTGAATAATTCTAGAACTAGTGAATGATGTACAATTGGTGAATGGTTTTCCAGAGCCATAAGTCGTAATTGATCAAGTTTGACCTAGTCAAAGAGAAACCAGAGGCCTACGAAACCCCTTGGCCAAACTGACCATGGAAGTGGTTTTCCTAAACTGAAGGTTCGAGTTAATTGTCTAGTAAAAATACTAGGGGTTGATGATGGCGCACAAGAATTTTGTTGTTCAACACCCACATGGAATTCAATACAATACCTACCTTTTAAATTTTTAACAACTTTGTAAAAGTGCAAAACAAGATAATAGGGCTTCAGAGGAGTGACAAGGAGAGTATAAGCAGACTATTATGGTAAATTTAAAGCTGGATGTGCCTCTCCTCATAACAAAGAGCACATATGATACTTGACACCTCTTTTTTGGGGTTTAAATGGTTTTTTTGTGTGTCTACCAAAATCACGGTTTACTACTTTTTACAATGAAACGATCGAGCACATTACAAGGAACCCAACCTATACTTTTCAATACTATAGGGTGTTGTACTAATCTAGTTTGGTTATTAAGTTTGATAGATCATCTCAAAATGAGGGTTTAAGTTGATGGTTGATTAATAAGGGACTATTGGGATTTTGCAAGTTACGATATGCGGTTTTATTGTTTCATAGGTAAGTTTATTTTAAGCTATCAAAATTATGATGATCCTAGGGTTTAAAATTTTATTTTGTTACAAATGGATAACTAAAATATGAGAATTATGAAAGATGATGAGAGATGAACCATGCACGAGTGAAAACGAATCATCCCAAAGTGGAGCTTGATTTCGCATTTGCACCAAACACTTTTCCAACACGTGCAGTGAGACTAATCTTGGCTCCTTTCAAATTAACGGTCCCACAAGAGATAATAAACCAATTGCATGCCTCTCACTGCGATCCTATCTGTTAAGATGTATGTACGAAGAGATGGTTGATCAAATGCGAGGCACTTTGTGGACATCTTCTCTCTGAATCTAGACACTTGTTTCCACCCACGGTCCTATCTAATAAACCCATTTTTCTAAAATTGAAATTGACATTCTCCACAACATCAAGTAATTAAGAATTCACAAAATATGTTACGAGAAAGAAAAATCACCTAAGGGTAAGCCCACCAAGAGTAGGCCTAACTACACAATAACTCATTGCTACAACCAAAATGAGTAGACGGGATATGGTTTTCCTCACTACGCCAAATGTAACCACTCATAATGTGATTTCCATGTTCCTAATTCCAGTTGCATTAAAGTTTACATACTTCAAGTACCACAATTTAGTTTGTAACATTCCTATTGTAATAACAAGAGTAATTGAATTGATAATCAACACATTCCAATGGTACCACATCTCTTAGGTGATTTTTATTAAAAATCTTTGTACAACGTACATAATTTCCTAAATGAGAATTTATAGCTACAACAGGTGACATATTCCCCATTCTTCATGCTTTGTTGGATTTGCTTTCCCTGTTTTCAAATCTCAACGCATAGGCCCTTAATCTCCATGCATGTGCATCAGATTGAAACATTTTGAAAAAAGTTCACTTTATTTGTCTTTCCTCTCGTGTCTCAAGAAAAATGGTTTTACTTTTCCTAAAAAGGTCAGCCAAATATGTTCCAAAACAAGGAAAACATATCCTTTCCTATGCGCTTGGGGTTATGGCCAACCTGATCCAAAGATTTCATTTTTGTTCAAGGAGGAAGTTCTTTGCAGCAACGAAACATTCCAACAATAATCATTATGATTGATGGATGTTCATTCCTTGTTCTAAATCCTCCATTTTTACATAGGGTGGAGGGTGCTAGAAAAGGCTATGCAGCCTAGATTTTCATTTTCTTGAAAGGTTCCAATTCCTTTTCAAAAAACCTATTTTTATATATCCTACTATTATTGAGTCCATGAGGCCACATTTTAGTCATTTAGTCAAACAGTTCATATGCTAAGTGCATGCTTCCATATTTTTCATACATATCACCTAGAGCACTTGCAACTACAACATCTTACAAAATTACTCTATCTTTTATGCTTTGATGGATGTCCATAACCTATTCTAGGCTCATGTTTTGGCAAAGGTCAAGAGTATGAAGGCAATATAAAATAATCCGATTGGGGACTGGTTGTTGCATATGTGAAACTATGTGATGAGTCTCTTAAGGAAGTCATGTCTCTGTCTGCAATGCCGCATTCATCTCCCATGGAGAGATGTATGATAACAACTATCCAAAAATGCTAAAATTTTGAATGTGAACATGGGTTCCATCATAGTTAATGAATTTGGGTCTTAATTAAATTGCATGTATTATTGTGCAAGGAAGACAAGAGATCTGAAATGCTATGACCATTCTCATGCCCTGGACACCTCATGCCACTCGCCACCCCGACTCCACATTCCCATCTCACATATAAGCATAAATTTCTCCCATCGCCCTTTCAAATCTCCCTCGGACATTTACCCCCCTTTTTTAACTAATTTGTTTTATTTTGATGATACTATATTTCCCTCTCCTTATAAGAGCATTGTCCTTGATGCGACACAATATCGAAGCTCGTAGGGTAAGTAGGAAATAAGTTCAATAATGACACATGTTTTTGACAAAACAACTTATCGTCAATGATACCAAAAGAAAGCAAACTAATTTCGATGATTTCTTAAATTTTAATGTTCTATGAATATTGGTAGTTCTCTTTTACTTTATTACTTAGTCTTTTCCTTTAAAGTATTTATTAATCTCAAATCTTAGTATTTCAATTCTTAGGATTTTAGTTTATGTATTTTTGTGGGTGCCCATCTGATACTGACATCACAATGCCAAAAATGCTAAAACATAACACTACTCTTGGTCCAAAATACATATTTCTACATAAATACATAATTGTATCACATCGCAAGAACTAAACCAAACAATAGTAGGGAACATACATGGTCCACATAACATAATACTTGTCACACATGCCCTTGACATAAAATACTCACAACATAAGAAAACTACAACAACATGGAATTCGAGCAGGTAAACATATAAAGGTTTTGTGTAACTAGAGACAATAACTATAGATACATAGGGTTAATATGGAATCAACAACTTACCATAATGAGGAGCAGTAATCATCAACATTAAAAACATAACCGGACTCACAAGAGTACACATAAATCACAATACCAACACCATATACCTCCCAAGACATAAAAAAACTCCACATGCTTCCAAAAACATCACAAACAACTACATATAGCTCCCAAGCATCACAAAAAAGCTCAAAATACCTCCCAAAGCATCACAAAACAACTCCATATACCTCCCAAAGTATCACACAATAACTCCATATACCTCCCAAAGCATCACAAAACAAATCCATATACCTCACAAAGTATTAGAAAATGACTCCATATACCTTGCAAAGCATCACAAAACAACTCCATATACCAAGCAATAAACTAAGATAAGTTTTCCTTTTAGCTCCACAAAAGAGGTCGGTCACCATATGGCCCTAGGAACATAAGGTCTAAACACCTCTAACCCAAGTGACATAATAACTCATGGTTCAACAACTTGATATTTATTTGTAACTCCTTGGGTTGTACCCCCATAAAATGAAGCGGGTCCATATGTTCAACTACTCCATGGTTTATCCCATGACCCTTTTCCACACATTACGACATTATAACAAGCATAAAAATATGTTTCAAATGCCAAGTGGTAAAAATGACAAGCCTTTGGCTACATTCTAAAAATTTTAAACATCAAAAGAAAATTTAAAAATAAGTTAAAAAATTGGCCAAATAGCCATAGTTATTGTAAAAATATGCTTGTTAATGCAACAACCAAATAAAATGCCCAAAATTCAAGAACACATCAATCAAGAAAAATGTTGGTTTTAGCAAGAAAAAAATTAAATTTTCAATTTAGGAATAAAATTCATATAGAGAAATAACACATCACAATAATTATGTGGCCTTATACGGCCACCAAAGGAGTACTCAATGAGTTCTTTGGCAATTGGACATCAAGCCTTAGCTCTTAAAATAACATATCAAATAATATAATTGTCATCATCTTTGTCTACATCATCCCTCCACCCCTTCCACAAGGCTCAACATAGTCATAACTTATCTTAGGTGAAATCCATATGATAACCATATATGGAGAAATAAAGGAGTACATGTCACCATCTACTAATTTGAATGTTTCTATGAAACACAATATGCATGACATCTGTTGAGTAAGTGCCATACATACCAAACGAACAAAAGTGGGTTTTCAGCCTATGTAAGATTCCACTTCCTATCTCGTACTTGACATGAGTGACCTTTCAATGGTACACATTTACTCACTCCAAACATACACCCTTTTCTGATTTCCCTTAGAATCAGTTAGTGTAAGGTTCACAACATAACATATAACTACATCACTAACACAATGGTGGTTCACGCACATTAACCATAGCATCTATACATGGCATCTATACGGGGTAAATCAAAATCATTACATTAATGGGTTACTGATAAATCATGTTACCACATACTCCACCAAAAGTGGAAGTAATGTACAATATGATCATACATTCATGATATGCCCTAAATCATGAAAAGAACCATTACATATTACAAAAATTATACGTATGAGAAACACAATGTCTAACATTACAGACTTACAACTGATTGCAATACAACATGGTGACACACACGATTCATCACAACAAGGTAGTGACATCACAATACTACAATCAAATTCACTATACACCACTTTTTTCATGCAACACATAATCACACCAACATATCACAAACTAACGGGAGAATCCAACACTTTGCAATATACCATAACATTCTTTTAACACACAAAAGGTGGCACATTGTAGATGAATTCTTCATAGAATCCATGAAAAGGATAGTGAATACTCTCATCACAATCACAACAACAAGATAAAAAATATGCGTTAAGTGGCATGCACAACATGTGCGTTCATAATATCAAAAATATAATTCTGGTCACATAACAAAATCTATCACATTACTCGCCAATATTCACCACAACCATGAAAAATCATCACAACTCCAATCTTTCCCGGAGGTTCAAGAGCATGAAGCGCGGCTCACGATACCAAATGTAATGCCCTGCATTTTACAGGACACAAATACAACACTAAAAAATCTTGGAATAATATTTTTATTGACTTACATTACATTACACATGACACTACAGGAGATCACTTAGGACAACACACAACAGTTGTAAAGTTTGCACAAACATTAACCCACACACATGAAATGAAATTGTTTGATGCACATTAAGGCCACTTTGTTGTTTGGATGACAAGGCACAACATAACTATTCAAAATAGTATAATCTTATAGATAGGATCTTCCCACGACACGATACTTTTAGAATTTCACAATTATTACAATGATGATTCAATATTTAACTTAAGTTATAGAAAGGCTCATAATATGTGAATCATACATCCTTTTTCCTATTGCTATATTTCCTTTTATACTTTTCTCATTTAACTTTTTGGTGTCTCATTAATTAAGGATCAGTTGCACTATTTCAATTACTTGTTCGGTTCGCTCATTCGTTAACAATATATTTATTTTCTCATGGGGCTATTTACATACGCACATGACTATTAGGTATTATGCTATGATTAACTCCTAAGGGCATGCATCTTTATCTATAATCACGCCCCAATTACACAATGGAACAAGAGTAAGTCCAAAGGAGGTGAGTTTACATTTTTGTCTGAGAATTTAGGGTCATGTTTCTTTCACTCAATTATAAAATGATAATTGATTTAGTACACATTAAGTAATATATACAAAATAGTTTCTTTATCCCATGATAAGAGGATTTAATTACTTTACAACGAAGGTCATGTTTCCCTTTCCTCTAGAATAATTGTTATCCCAAATTCACCCTCAAGGTAAATTTTGGTAACTTATGCAAATTCTTCAGGCTCAAGTAGGTTGAAATGGTTCAAAGGAAAAAATTTAGATTTTTGGGGTACCTCTCCTCTCTAACTCCCCTATCTAAGAAAAATCCTAGGACTTGGTAAAAATTTGCAAAAATAAGAAAAAATGAGGTTGCGAGGCCTATTTTAATGCAAATTGGGTTTGAGAGTTGTGGATGGAACCAAGGAGGAGGGTTCATCATACCAAATTCGGGCCTAAAATGCTAAGGAGGTAGTTCAAATTAGAAAAATTAGATATTTTTGTCGCAGATGGTCCGTGGGATATCAGGACAGTCGGGACCCATAGAGCAAAAATGGCCAATTTTCAAAGGAATCGACAAAGTCAGGTCGCAATGTCCCAGGCCGCACATGGGACACTGGGACGTGTAGGACCCAAATAGCCGAAATCACTATAGGTAGAAGGAATTAGAAAATTCAAGTAAATTTGGCCTAGATGGTCCACGGGAGGTTAGGACACGAATTCGTCATAAAGTTGAAATGTCGATAATAGTGCAAATCGGGTAAGGTGGAAGTCAACATCCCTCACGAACTAGTCAACATCAGGACAAGCAGGACACCAAAATCTAAATTAGCCAAACGGGATGGAGGCTTTTGGGTGGATCAGAGATTTTTGTGCTGTGACGGTTGGGGAGAAGGACTGATTTCACCAAAAGCAGCCACGCACATACAAAGGAAAGCTCAATGCTTGACCCTCCGAACTTCAAGTGGCTATAAATTTTAACCCAAAGCTTCAATTTTCATGAAATTTGATGAGGGTAGGTATATGAAAATAAAGGAAACATCTCTAGCTATGATGAATTAAATACCCAGTCCTATTAAATGACGAAATGCCTAACACACCCAAAACAACTTCATGTACTCGAAGGCCATAAATTTGCATTTCTCAATGAAAACGCACAAAATTAAATCTTGTTGGAATCATGTTTCAGCGCCTAATACATGGAAATTAAGAAATCTAGAATTTGATGAAGAATCAATGGATATTTTTAAGAAAACATGCCGATTCGAATAATGGTTTTATTTGGTAGTTAGGACGCATTTAATAAAACATGGGACAATATGGGGGAACTTTTGCAAGCAACATGGCATAATTTTACTTCATTTATGACATCTTTCAAGTGGTGGGAAGTCATATTTCGGGATTTCCATTTTCCCTCTCTCTCTCTCTCTCTCCTTTTAGAATGCTATAAATTGGAGTGTTGGGCTCATTGTAAAGGGAGATAGTTTTGAGTAGCAAAACTCTGTCAAAATTGTTTTGTGAATCTAATGTACTGTAGGCCCTTGTAGTGGAATCCTTGCATGGTGATCCAGGCCCTTATTCTGTAATAGATTGGATTGTGCATATCAATGAAGTAATAGATAAAAGTTTGTGGATACTTCTTCCTCTATTGTGTTTGTTTTCATTCTTCTCGCCCTTTCAAGCTCATTACAAATATATTGTGTCCAACTTATACTCTGCAGGGATTCATTATCATTGTGTAGGTATGAAATTTTGTCATGAATGTATTACTAACTGTGGATATTTGTTATCACCCCTTCTAGTATACATTTTGCATATAATTTTCACACATTGAAAGACTATTCTCACACTCTCTTTTACGGTGTATCTTTGCTTTAGTGTAGGATCTTCTTTCATATAATATCTCTCGTTGGTGCCTTGAAAATATAAATTAGGACAAGATAGTTTCATGTGCATTAGAGTATATTGTGGCGAGGTATTTTAAGAAGAAGAACCAGACTTCCTACGGAGGTCTATCTTAAGTAGCAAGTCCAGAACTTGGATAGTGTACCCATGTTATCCAATAGCATTGTGAGCTCAAGAACACACACTTGAGAAAACCATAGGGTGGTGTGATTTGGAGATAACAATAACATCCCACAATTTTACTTCCCAAGGCCAAGCATCAATTTATAATTTTACTATAGTTATGCTCCAACGGTTAGTTTAAGGGATTTGAAGACTTTTATTCATGGAAACAAACATCATTATTTTTATTTGTAGATTAGGTTTCCTAAGTATCATTTTACGTTTGACTTAAGAAGTTTTTCCTAACTAGGTTCATATGCTTTCGTAATGACTTTTGTATACTATTTGTTAAAAGGGGCATTTATATGCTCATGAGACCACTAGTCCATGTCTAAGGGGATTTATCTCGAAGAACATGATCCTAGTTTCATGTCATACATCCACTATGTAAAAGGAAAAGTGGAAGAGCAAGATGGAGTAGTCCATCTTTTGAGAGGGTTAAGGATCACATCGGGGTTTACATAACGTGGATCACTTTTCTCACCTCAAGATTTTTGAACACCTCATATGAGTGATCTAAATTTTACCTTTTCCTAGCACAACATATTATGTTTACATTCCCACAAACTAATCATAATTTAAAAAGTTACCAAGTTTCACATTTAACTCTGAGTATTGCACCATAGAACCTAAACAATATTAGATATTGGGTATCAAGGTCATTTATGACTCTAATTCTTAATGGTTACTTCCAAGGTTAGTTAACGATCTTCGCCACTCAACATGCATGTAGGTCAAAAGGGTTTTAAAATATGTTTAATGTTAGTTTCCTATGATGCTCTACCCTACGAGAACACATTCTTCTTTCTACACACCCAACTATCAATACTATGAGGGGATGACATATACCAGAACACAGTTATACCATGTCATTCATAATTGTCGAGTTTACAACAATTTTGCTAAGCATACAGGCTATGGAAATAAACTCAAACTAGAGATATTATTTACTTAAGCCATAAGATGTCATAGAGTGTCGGGATTTAAGTTCATTCTAAGGTCTTAATCTTCTATGCTGAAAGGAACACGCAAGAAGGGTAGTTATGCACGAATTTTATACTAGGGTTAACTATTTTTGTTATATTTCTTTATTACATTTTAAAATTAAGAAACATCACAAACAAATTATTTAAACATCAATTGCTCGGAATTGAACTATTTATAGCTATTAAAATCAATTTCATTTAACACATTTATCCAACTTTTACAATACAAATTTTGGGGTCAAAATAAGACCCATGTTTAGACGGGCATTTCCCTTCAACACTAACATCATAAAAATGCTACAAAACTTCAATAATAAACCTTTCAATACTTTAAAAAATGGTTAACTATCCTCTGTAATTTAAGTTATCATACATATCCAGCCCCTCCTTTTACCATATGTAAATTTGAATCAAATGAAGACCTATAGTAAAATGCACATTTTCCAAAGACATCCCTAAAACTAGCATCTCATTCATATTACAAAATTTCAATAAAAATTATTTCTTGTAAATATAGCAATACATATAAATTTATTTCCATTAACATACATAGAATATAATAATATTGAATTAATCACAACCACGTCGTTTCACTAGCTTATTCCCATCCTGTGAAAACCATGTGAGCATGAAATCAACAATAAATCACAGGCATGACATCCACCTAAATATAACATAGTTAACATTATTAGTTTTCCATGTACATGATCATAAACACACACACACAAAAATAGAGGGTTAGTGGCATATAATTGTTTCATTCCTTTACTAATGGGCAGAGAGAGAAATAGATAGGGAAGAGAGAGAAACATTATTTTTCCAAAAGTAAAAATTTCACATAAGTCGAGAAGATAGAGTTTCAAAAGATTATTTACAAGTTTTAATAACTTTCTATGATGGTTTTCTAACTTTACTAAGGTCCTACAACTTTCTTTTTACATTTTCCTACTAGTTGCGAAAACATCTCATTTTGGCTCGAAGGCTGAGAAAGTGTGTTCAAAAACTATATTGCAATAAGAAAATTCACAAAAGGATAATTCCTACTTGCCCACCTATCTACAAAGAATCCATAGTGGTGAGAATCATGAACTAATGAATGGTGTACAATTGGCGAATGGTTTTCCGGAGCTACCAGTCATAATCGATCAAGTTTGACCTAGTCAAACAATGACCAGAGGCCTATGAAACCCCTTTGCTAAACTAACCACAAAAGTTCTTTTGAAAACCTGAAGGTTCAGGTATTTTTCAAGTAAAAATACTAGGGTTTGAGATGAAAAATAACCATTTTGTTGTTCAATGCCCACACAACAAACCAATATGATACCCAACTTTTCAATTTTTAACAACTTCCTAAAAGTGCAAAATGAGGTAAGAGGGCTCCCAGAGGAGCGAACGAGAGAGTATAAATAGTTTATTGTGGTAAATTTAAAGCTTAATGCACCTCTCCTCATAACAAGGAGAACATACGATGCTTCAAACATCTTTTAGGGGTTCCCAAGGTTGTTTTGAGTCTCCAAAAATCTTGGTTTACTAGTTTTTACAAGGAAACGATTGACATCATTCCAAGGAACTCAAACTCTACTTTTTAGTACAAAATGGTGTTTAGTAATCTAGTTTGGTTATGAATTTTTTTAGATCATCTCAAAATGAGGGTTTACGTCCATGGTTGATTACAAAGGGACTATTTGGATTGTACAAGTTATGATATGAAGTTTTAAATTGTTTTAGAGGTAAGTTTATTTAAAGAGATCAAAAGTATGATAATATGAGGGTTTAAAATTTTATTTTGTTGCAAATGGAAAACTAAAATACAACAATTATGAAATATTAGGAGAGTTGAACCATGCATGGGTGAAAATTAATCATCCCAAATGTGGCGCTCCATTACGCATTTGCACCAAACATTTTACTAACGGCCGGCGAGCCTACTCTTGGCTCCCCTCCAATGGAGGGTACAATAAGAGATGATAAAAATTGCACTTGACTCTCACTTCTATCCTATCTATGAAGATGTCTATACCAAGAGATGGTTGATCAAATGCAAGATGTTTTGGGGATAATTTCTCACTTAATATGGACACTTGTTTCCACCCATGGTCTTGTCAATAAACCCATTTTACAAACATTGCAATTAACATTATCCACCACATAAAGCAATTAAGAAGTTACAAACTATGTTGCACCAAGAAAAATCACCTAATGTGTAAGCCCACCAAGAGTAGGCCTAACTACACCATAACCCATTGATACAACCAAAATGAGAAGATGGATTATGGTTTTCCTCACTTTCCCAAATGTAACCTCCCGAATGTGATTATTGAGGTCCTAATTCAAGTTGCATAAAAATTTTAATACTCAAAGTACCACAATGTCATTTCACACATGCCTAATGCAATAACAAGAGCAATGGAATTTTGTAATCAACGCATTCTAATGATACCACATCTCTTAGGTGATTTTTATTACACACTCTACAACTTGCATACCTTCCTACTTGAGAATTTATAACTACAACATATGACATATTCCCCATTCTTTATGCTTTTTGGATTTTATTTTCCTGTTTTCAAATCTCATGGCATATGCCCTTAATCTCCATGCATGTGCATTAGATTGAAATAATTTAGAAACTAGTTCACTTTATTTGTCTTTCCTCTTATGTTTAAAGAAAAAGGGTTTCAATTTTCCTTAAACGGAAGACAAATCTATTCCAAAATAAGGAAAAAATATCCTTTCCTATGTGCTTGGGGTTATGGACAACCTGATCCAACACTTTCATTTTTGCATAGGGATGAAATTACTTGGAAAAACAAAAAAATTTCAGCATAAATCATTATAATTGATGGATGTCAATTCCTTGTTTTAAATCCTCCATTATTACACGGGGTGGAGGGTGATGGAAAGTAATATGAATCCTAGCTTTTCATTTTCTTGAAAGGTTCCAAGGCCTTTTCAAAAAACCCGGTTTTGTAGTATATGAGGCCACAGTTCAGGAATTTAGTCAAACATTTCATATGCCAAGTGCATGCTTCAATATTTTGCATAGATATCACCTAAAGCACTTATAACTACAACATCTCACAAAATCACTCTATCTTTTATGCCTTGATGGACTTCCATAACCTATTCTAGGTTCACATTTTTGCATTGGTCGAGAGTATGAAGGCAATGTAAACTAATTTGGTTGGGGACCTATTTGTTGCATATGTGAAACTATGTGACTGTATTTTGAGGAAGTCGTTTATCTTGTACAATGCCACATTTATCTCCCATTGAGAGATGTCTCAAAGAAACTATACAAAAATATCTAAAATGTGAAATGTGAACATGGGTTCCAACGTAGTTAATGACTCTAGCTCTTAGTTAAAGTGTATGTATTATTGTGCAAGGAAGATGACATGTCTGAAATGATGAAATCATTCCCATTCCTTGGCCACCAACTTCCACATGCCACCCCAAATCCATGTCCCCATCTCGTCTATAAGCATTGATTTCTCCCACGCCCTTTCAAATCACCCTCACGCATTTACCCCCATTTTTGTTAGCTAATTTATTTTGCTTAGCTGGCACTACATTTCAAAATCCTTATAAGAGCGTTGTCCTTGATTTGACACAATACCAAAACTCGAAGGGTAAGTACATAATAAAGTCAATAACGACACATTTCTTTTTGAATTTTTTTGTTATAATGTGACCACAAGGAAGCAAACTAATTTTGGTAATATCTTAATTTTTAATGTTCTGTGAAGATTGGAAGTTTTCTTTTACTTTATTACTTAGTCTTTTCCTTTAAAGTATTTATTAATCTCAACTCTTAGTATTCCAATTCTTAGGATTTTAGTTTATGTATTTTTTTGGGTTTCCATCGATCACGACATCACGATTCCAAAAAGGCCAAAACACAACACTCTTGGTCCACAAGACATATTGCTACATACACACATAATTGTATCACATTAGAAGAACTCGGCCAAACCATGAAAATGAACATACACGGTCCAAATAATATAGTACTTATCACACATGCCCTTCACACAAAGTAATCAAAAATAAATCAAATACAAAAACATTGAATTTCCAACATATGCACATATAAAGGTTTTACACAACTGGAGACAATAACTATAGCTAGATAGTGTCAAGATGGAATCAACATCTTACCATAAATGAGGAGCATCAAACATCAACATTACAAAACATAACCGGACTCACATGAGTACACATAAATCATAATACCAACTTGTGTACCTCCAAAGACATCACAAAACAACTCCACATAGCTCCCAAAACATCACAAACAACTACATATACCTCCCAAACATTAAAAAAATCAAAATACTTTAGAAGCATCACAAAACAACTCCATATACCTCACAAGAATCACAAAACAATTCCATATACCTCCCAAAGCATCACAAAACAAATACATATACCTCCCAAGTATCACAAAACAATTCCATATACCTCCCAAAGTATCACAAAAACAACTCCATATACCTCTAAAAGCATCTTTGAACAACTCTATATACCTCCCAAAGTATCACAAAAGAATCCCATATACCTCATGTTATCTCTCAAAACTACACCCTTGTTGAGAGATGACAATAGGGGTTCTAAGTTTGCTTGATCTCTCACTTTTGTAGATACAATGGAAACACCTCAGGTATGTGGGTATACCTATTGTTGAGGTGAGTCTCCAGTATCAAGGTCAGTTCCTTATTGATGTATCCTAAACTAATTTTTTGGGGTTTTGAGGGTAAAAAGATGTCTGTAACTAAAATTGAAATGGGTGATACACCAAACTTATTGAGGGCTTTGACTAAGTATATGCACAATAAAATTGAGAATGAATTTTAGATGCATGAACCAATGGTTTTCAATAGAATATTAAGGCAAAACACTTATGTATTGAGGGATAAATCACAAAAACACAACAAGCTAAACATGCACACTAAGACTATGCAGAAAATACTAGATTTACAGCAAGGTAAGATGATTAATCAGGGAATTAAAATTCAAAATAATTAATGGAAAGATACACACCACTGTAAATAATTGGAAAGGCCAAAACTAGTTCTCATTCAAGGAAAAACTTGCATAATGCTTCAGTACTCTTATGTCAAAAATTCATCCTCTGTGCCTTGCAATTTCACACAATATATAACAAAACATTTCATCCAACCACTCCTAAAAATAGGTTGTAGTCTATACTCACCCATGCATGATAATTTTATCCCTTTATCATGAATAAATAAAGGAATAAAATTAGACATGTTGATTATAATGAGGCATTAATATCTGAGTTAAAAATACGGTTAGTCGATGTGTAGTTGATTGCTTTATTTTTAATACAATTAAAAACTTGGGTGAATATTTTTGCTAAAATTAACCACTTGCTTGTTGTGTAAGTCTCCTCCAATGCAAGTGAATGCTTTTGTTTTCTTGTAGTATGATTAAATTAATCATATCTCTACTGATGTTGACACTTGCATTGTGTTTTGCGGCATGATCATAATACTCCTATGTAAGCAAAATAATGCATTTATCTTCATCCTTAGAAAAAGTCTTCAACTTGACCTGTGGGGACCACTTGTCCATGTACACATGCAAAAATAATATTATCTTTTTCTTTGATGTGACACCTCACTGTTATGCACTTTGGCTTTCTTGTTCACATGCTAAATATGGTCTATCACCTCAATTCCACTTGGAGAGTATGAGGTCTTTTAGAAAATTCCCGGTTTTTTTTGTAAAATTTAAGGTAACCTCCTTCTTTGACTTTGGGTATATACTTGCATTATAATAATCATGCTGATTAGTAAGTCCCCTTTTCATGATCATTGGCACCCCTTTGCAATTTACATGGCATATACCTTCCCTAAAGTCAAAACAATATCATTTTTAAATGATCATCTTTTAAATGAACCTATGATTCCAAACATGGTTGAAGGTATACTTTTAGACCCCTTTGATTATTTAATCACATACATTATTCAAATAGTAAAAGGTCAAAGATATCATATTTAACGGGGTTTCTCCCCCTCTTATGATGATCGACCCATAATGTTTTTGGTGTCTTAGCTCAACCCATGGTTTACATAAGTTTATGTCCCTAGTTTTTTTACCATTGATCTTCTTCTTTACTTATTCTTCATCGTTGATCTACTGGCTCCATGGTTAGGATTTAGGATTTGCAATAAATGATGTTGGTGTTATGAAGACCGTTATTCTTTGTACCTTTGAATGTGGATTTTGATCTATTATTGTCAATAAATACGAATTTGTATAGGATTTAGCAAGGGTTTCTAACCGTTGATCTCCTATCGTTTATGATTTGGACGAGTTGGTGATTGCTTAGTGGTTGGCATGTGGTTTACTTTCTAGATTTTTGATATTTTACTTTCATCTCTCAACCATTGATGATAACTCAGCAGAGTTAGGCAAAGGAGGTTGAGTTTAGGGTTGGGTAAAAGAACCTAAACCCAACATTTCATTCATTATGTTTTTTTACACCTTGTGGGTGAATCCCTCGAAAAATTATTCTCAACCACCATGATTGTTTACACAAGTTCAATTCTTTGCTACTCTGGTATTGTGAGTTCTTTCATTTTGATCTTTTCGAGCTCTCTTGTGAGGTTTTGTAGATTTGAACTCTATATCTCTTCTATTTTAAACTTTCGGGTTATGTGCAAGAGTTTCGGATGTGGCTGCCATTTTCATAGGTTATCTTCATTTGTTTGAAATTGTAACTCAATTATTCATTTGTCTCTTTACGATCTGTGATAAATTCTCAAACCTTTGATAGGTTTCACTTCTCTGTGCTTATTCTTACACGATGTTTGTCTTTTCTCATCTTTTTGTGTTTTTGGTAACCTTGAGTTTGAAAAAGGACTTGGTTCTCTGGAGATTTGGACAAATAGATAGAAAACACAAAGTAATAATACTCACCGTATATTATATTTTCTGTCCACACATCTTGTGCAATACATTAGGCTATTATGTATCCATCATGATAGAAAACCAGATTACTATAAAATAAGAACTCATAAAAAATAACCCGTTAATAGATTTACGAATTACAACAATAATAATATGATCTAAATATTGTTTATAAAATATACATTCAAACCTAATATTTAATATATAACAATATTAAATATTAACTAACAAACTATAATGTAAACATTAATATTTAATTTCCTAACATTCCCCCCCTTAATGTTTACATGGTAACATTAGAACTTTCACACTTCCTTTACCGCCGCCTCTACGCGCCTACGATCTTGGCACACACTCGGGCGAAGGTAGAAGAAGGAACACATCAACTTCTTATCAACCAAGCACTTTCGGGAACACATCTGACCGATGAGGATGGGAACACACTCAGGAATCATCTACTTATCAACCAGTCACTCTAGGGAACACATCTGACCTAGCAGTGTGGGAACTCAAGCAGGAACACATCTGAACAGCCTTCAATGGTTTTCAAGAGGCTAACCACAAACCTAGGTACGAACAGGAACACATCTAATTGTTCTACCTCATCAAGCCTCATGATCTGCGTTTTCACTGTGTTATTTGTTCTGCACTATGTTTTTGCATTTGGGGAAATAGGAATAGCCACATACTCAACTGAAAAACTGAAAATGGAACATTGGATCATGTTGATCATGTTCCCCCCTCAATGTGAACATTTCACTTATTCAATCAAAAAAACTCGAAATCATCTTTGCACACAACAAAGCTGCAATTACTGAAATGAAAAAAAAATCAAACGAAAAACTATGCCACCAAATCATTTTGTTCGGCCTCATCGTTGGTGGTGACGAGAGGTCATTGTCTGACCTCCAGCCTCCGATGCCTCCATCCTCCATTCAAAAATCATCTAGAAGAGAAAATCTTCATCACTTTGATTTTCTGTATAAGTAGTATTTCCTTCCTCTTCATTTTCTCCTTCGTCATCAGCAGCCATGGCATTATCTTGCAGTTTCCCATCAAGTAAGTCTTGTGCTCTTTTCTTGCAATTTGAGGACAAGTGACAGATTGTCTGCAATAATAATAGGTGAGCTGCTTCTTTGAATCTTTAGAAGATGATCCAGGTCTAAAAGAATATTTAGATCTTCTTTTATCTTGTTTCTTACCATACAAGGCTTTTTCCTCTGGTTCCGCAAACATGATTCTCTTTTCTTCATCTAAAAAAGAAGAAATAAGTTCTTCTAAACTTGGATTTATTTTACTTAATGTAAAGACCATGTTAGAATAGCATGGAGGCATGCTATTGAGTAACACTGCTTTAGCGTCGTCATCAGGGACATCTACACTTATTCCTACTAGTTGATTGCAAATAGAACAAAACTTACTAATATGTTCCACCATGTTATCGCCTTCTTCCATCTTGAGGCCGAACAATCTCTGCTTTAAAGATATTGCTTGCACTTCCAGCTTGTGATCCAAACAATTTGTTCAATGTCTCCCAAATTGTGTGAGAGGACTTTTTAAGTCTATATGATGCAAATAGGAATTTGATAGACCCAATCCAATAATCGTTGTAGCCTTTCGATCTCTGCTTGCCCATTTTGCTGCTTCATCTGCATTTGTCGGTTTCTTCTCTTTTCCATCAACAATATCCCACAAGTCTTTGTTAATTAGGAATAGTTGAGTTCGTACTTGCCAGGTATGAAAATATTTACCTTCAAATTTTTCAATGTGACTCAACTTATCCATTATGACGCTTAAAAAAATAGGTGTCGGATACAACCGAAAATGCACCCCCTTTTTTTAAATAATATAGCTAAAAGCTATTGACATATACAACTATAAGACACATATCAAACTGGTTTTTAAACTAGAAAATTTGACTAATTAAAAAAATAGACCGACCTTTACAAATATTCCCCACCGATTGCATGCAGCCTATCATATCATGGGCGCAGATCTCACAAAATATTAGGAGTGTGGCGGTTTGGAACTGGTTGTTTAATCAGGCCGAGCCAGGTGTGAGTGTAGATCACATGGAATTCAAGTGCAAACCAGTTCGATGCAAATTCCAAAGTCTGCACAGCTTGGAGACGGAGTCACCTTTGTGGAAATCTAGACGAGGAAGAGCAGACACATAGATCAATATGTAGAAAATCTGTTGGAGATCTCTGAGGCGTAATACTGTCACAATAGTCAATTTACCATATGCCAAACTGATGAGCAGATCTAATACACATTTTATATTTGACTGTACGAGCCGTGGCAAAGACGTCTAGATAAAACGACCAAATCCTTGCTAGTGTATCAGCTTCAGCTCCACGTAGGATGCAATTTTTTCCAAATGCAATCAAAATGCATCTAAGAATGACATGGGTCTAAGACACAAAAATGCACTGGAGAAGTAGCGAAATCACATATGCATGATAATACGACCTTGGAAAAGTTACAGATTTGTTCAGAACTTATTCACCGCTATATACTGTAAAATTTCATCTCACGGGTAGATGGTTCTATGTGGAGGATACAAATGTCCTTTAGACACATCCAATTTTTTTAACTAAATCCAGCGCATGAATAACTGGTGCTTGGAGCTTTGAGGATGTGCCAAGAGTGATCTCTAATTGATGATACTTCTATAGATGGCTGGGCACTAAGACATTGGTGATCTCCACATGCCTGAGTAGATCTCAAATGTCACAGCCAAAGAAATATAATCTGAAGTACGTACCTCTTCCTTTATAATCACAGTCCAAATGCACTCTTTTCCGGTCCTCGATCTAGGCATAGAAATAGATATTTATCATTAGATCTAAAAATATCTCACATAAAATTAAAAGAAGGAAACCATGCATCGGGACGGATTGAAATAAGACTGCCCCTCAACGATCCATTAGAATTCCATTACATGGATCGATCGTGCTCGATACCAAATCGGAGATTTGGACATGACCGATAGCAAACACAAAGTAATAATACTCACTGTATATTATATTTTCTGTCCACACATCTTGTGCAATACATTAGGCTATTATATAGCCATCATAATAGAAAACCAGTACCCTATAAAATAGGAACTCATACAAACAAATAACCTGTTAATAGATTTACGGGTACAACAATAATAATATGATCTAAATATTGTTTATAACAATATACATTAAAAACTAATATTTAATATATAACAATATTAAATATTAATTAACAAACTATAATGTAAACATTAATATTTAATTTCCTAATGAGGTTCTTCATCATTTGATCTTGACCTTTGAGGATTTTGAAACATTTCCCTGAAATCGGTGAGTCCTTGTTTCTTCTCTAAAAATCTTTGCAAAATTTACTAAAACCATGGTGTGCATTTGCGGTAAAGTAAAAGGCGTTTGATGAATCCTACCATAATGGTTTGTAACTTGTCATTTCTAGCTTTATATTGTAATGAATTGGTCGTCATTATACCTTTCTTTAAATAGTGAAAACTTGAACTCTCTATTTATTACTCGATTTATCGAAATTCTTCAAGGTTTGAAAACACTTGGATATTACATTTTTTGAGATTTTCCCCTGCTATTTTAAACTATATCAAAAAAATTGAATGGCATTTTAAGTCATGTCTCCATTAGTGCTAGATTTGGAACTCGATATTTGCACTTTGGGTTTGCATTTTATGATCTTGAGTTATTACCATTTTTATTAAAGCATACAAATGTACACTCATGCAATATATAACTATTATGTGCTATTATTTTGACACCGAGCTGAGTTGAATCTCTATTGGGTTGTCTATCCACCTCAAATATGGGGAGTATTTCTTTCTTTGTTGAATGCATTATGATTCTATTGCAATCCCTTCATTATATAATGAAATAAAGTAAGCAATACCTTGATTACATGATCATTTTTATGTTATAAGAGAGCTCAAAAGTATAGATGTAGATGTAGTTTTGACTACATATGTTATTTCTTTAATTTATGGAATTGCTTGATAACTGAAGCTTGTACTCTATAATTTGTACCTAAAACTCAGTAGATGTAGTGGCATTTATTTAATCTTTCACTTTGATAATTAGAGGTGTATTTCTCATTGGATGACTGGAGCTTAAATATGTTTATGAACTTCCTTCGATAGTTAACTTATTTTGGTTAGCAACTATAATTTACACAATTATGGTTGGTTGCAATTTTGATAAACAACAAAATGCTATGTAATTTTTGAATCGAAACACCTTGTTGGGTATTCATATTTTGATACTCGATTGTTTGATATCTGCTTTGGCTTTGACCGAACACCTCCATGACTCATTTATCTTTGAATAATTGTGTTCTAGATTATGTATCTTGATAGCATGACAAACTGGACTTGAAATCTAAACATTAGCATTTTTGCACCTTGTATTCTTTCCTTACTATTGATATGCATGAATACATTGTTCACATATATTTGTTTGAAATATGAATTCTTGTCAAATATAGGAACGTATTTGAAACTGATTTCCTTGTTGGAAATGCTTTAATGATTGTTGTTTCTTTCTTCTAAGTTGCATCTAGAAATAGCTTGTGAAACGGTTTTGAGTTTTGACCTCTCCTTGAATGATTTAGTGAAGATAGTAAACTGAATTTTCTTAAAGAACTCTGTAAATGTAGTAGTGGTTATGCATTTTATACTAAAGATATCTTGAAACTATTGTTGTAAGCTGCTGTTGTTATATACCTACAATTGGTTACATACATTTGATTTCTCCATGTTCTAGACAACAAACACATCGTAAATAAATTAGTATCTATTTTGAAATGGATTCATTCTCTAATGACTTTTTCTTATATTCTAAAAATTTTTACTTGAATTTCATTTAATCACTCTTAAATGGTCTTCAATGTATGATGAAACTGTACTTTCCTTCCCATTATGATGTAATCTAGAACTTCATTTTCAATGAAACTATGAATTTTACATTTAAACTGATCTTTGTGAAACATATACTGAATTCTAACTTGTATATGCTTTATAAAATGATCATTTGATGTTAATACCTACATATTGAAAGAAATAGTTAGAAAATAAAGGAAAAATACTTTATTTTGTTTATGATTTCTTTATTCCATGATTCTGAAGATGAAATTCTACTCTTTAATACTTTTTTACACTTCTGATTGAAGTTCAGTTCCTGATTTTGTTGCATTCTTCTGTAAAAGTGTATTAAGGCCAATGTAAATTTTTCTATCTTTGAATAGGTTGTCTTTTCTCTTTGAACATTTGAAGGAATGAATGAATCTTCTTCTGTAGTCCTTGAATTTTTTTGGTCATTGAGTGTAATCTATACTTGATAGTACAAAATTTTAAAACATGCATTGATCTCTTCTACTACAACTTATACCTGCACACTTAAGAAAATAGTTAGAAAATAATAAGATTCTTTTGGCCTCTCTTATGTTCCATAGTGAATTTCTTTCTCTTTCTTTTTGTTTTCATGATTATGGGAATCATATGTGCTACTGTAAGATATTGCTTTCTCAATTCTACATATGTTACATGATGTACCTTATGCCTCTGATATTAGGAAATCCATTTGCATGAAGTTGGACAGTACATGAGTACAAATTAAACCCTAAGCTCTTGACTAATGTTTTTCCTTTTATTTTTAGGTACATTGTAGGTATTGGATGACTAAAAAAGGAAGATGGATCTAGAGCGAGAAAAAAACATATTAAGAGAAAACACAAGGCAATGATGAATTTCTTCTATAATCTTTTACTTTTAACTTAATGCACATGTACTTCCTACTTTCAAAGTTATGGGTTACATCCCATGGTTTGAGTGGGAAACATTAAATTTCTTCATGAATAATAATTTTTGTAACTGAGTTTTATACTTCTTTCCGTATTCATCTTTATGATGGATATTGATTGTATAATGAAAAAAATAACTCAATCACATAATCAATAGTATTTAAACATCCATAAATAATGAGTTTTGATGTACTTGTAACTTTGTAATGAACTCTTCTGAATTCCATGTAACTACAACACTTTTTCTACTCATGAATATAATATTTCACCTAAACTATGATTCCCACATTCATCAATGTAATGCATTAGTCCTTTAAGGCTTATGTGATCATTATTGAAGAAGAACACAAAATGACAGTCTATGTGAGGTGTTACATTCTGAACACACACATAGTTGCAGATTACATGTAATTAATAAATTTTGTAATCTTGAAACACTTGCTTTGAAAATTTGTCATTTCTGAAAAAATTACCCTTACCCAAAAAAAAAAAACAAAAGGCGGGAAAGGATCGTAAACCGGATCATATGTATGAGTGCACTTATTGAATTGAAAAACATTACAATGTGCATGAAATTAACTTACTGAAAGGAACTCCTACTATAACTAAAAACTATAGGATTTTCGATTAACGGTGTTTAGGAAGCATACCATTCAAAGGAATGGGAAGTTCTTCTCCATTCAGCCTTGAAAGTTAAAATACATTGTGCTCTTTGCAAGATGAAATCATATAAGGACCACTCCAGATAGTGTCAAACTTCTTGTGGTTTCTTGGCTTTGCACGATCAACATCCCATTTCAACACAATGTCTCCTTCATTGAAGACTCGAACTTAGCCTTTTTATCAAATGTTTTCTTGATCTGTCTTTGATTTTTTTCCATATTATTTTGATCCCGATCTTTTATCTCTTATAGCTCCATTAATTCTACATAACAAACCTACATTGGTTCATTCTCAAGTAGTTCCATCTGATGCAGTAAATCCAATGTGGGAAACTCAACTGAGATGGGAATTCTTGCCTCTCGTCCATAAACAAGCTTGTATGGTGAATTGTCAACTAATATTTTAGGAGTCACTCTGTCATCCCAAAGTGCTGAATTTAACATCAGATACCAAGCTCTTTGGTTGTCCTTGAGTGTTCTTCTAATGATATTCAAAATATTTTTGTTAGTACTTTCAGCTAACCCATTACCTTATGGGTAATAATTAGATGAAGTACTCAAATAAATTCAATGTTTGACAACCCAATTTGTTACTTTTGCACCAAAAATTGCTAAAGCATTATCGAAATCATACTTGTTGTAGAAAGAAAATCTACAAACTATACGTTCATAAAATGATAAGATTGAAGTTACATTAGCTTCTTTCAAAGTTACTTCTTCAGTCCAACGTGTAAAATAATCCATAGTAGTCAAGATCCACTTGTGTCCCTATGATGAAGGTGGATTTATCATGCCAATGAAGTCAAGACCCCATTGCATGAATGGATGATTCTTTGAAATAGGTCATAAGGGTAGAGAAACTAAACATTCCATTCCTACAAAGAAAGCACACTTCTTACACTATTTAATACATTCTAAGTAGTCCTTGAATAATTTGGGATAATAACTAGCTTTCATAATTTTTAAGGCTGTAGTATGTGTTGAAAAGTGGCCTCTGTCAGGTCCTTCATGAAACTCAGATAATAGTTATTGAATCTTATCATAATCAATACATCGCAACAAAATTCCACTTATATCCATTTTAAACAACACACCGTCAATGAAAACATAAGGTCTAACTTGCAAGCTGGAATATATTCATTTATCCTTGTCCATACCTTCTAGATAAGTATTATGTTGTAAGTTATTAATCAAATTAGTCATCCATATTGATTCCTCAACTTCTGGATTGAGTTCTAGTTGTTGATGTTTAGGCTGTAATAAGATTTCTAGCCGCAAATACATGATTTCAGCATCTTTGTAAAGAATTTTCGATTCTGCACTGCTATTTTTCCATATCAATAATCAAATGTCCACATAATCCTTTTCCTCAAACTATTTTTGCAACATGAATTTAAACATCATACTCCATAACCTTTGTAATTCAACATGTTCTCTTCTCATTCAATTCTTTATTCAACAAGAATGCTTTAACACTTGGATGAGAGACTAAGACATGTATCTTATTATTGAAAAGCATGTACTTGAAATTCTTTAATCCTCTAACTACAAAAAGTACTTATTTTTCAAGAAAATTGTACCTTATCTTGTAGTCATGTAAGATTTTCCCAAAGAAAGCAATTGGCTACTTAATATTTTCATCATTAACCTGAGTTAATATGACTATAGTGGTCTCAACTCATGTAAGTACATACATTGTAAAATCCTTATAAAAATTTGGATTTTTAGGGTAGGAGCTTGTGAAATAGCTGCCTTCATGGATTCGAATCCTTTTCTTCCTTCTTGGTCCAAGAGAAAAATTTTTCTTTCTTTAACATGGTTGTTAATGGCTTGACTAATGTTGCAAAATATGGAACAAATCTTCTAACAAAGTTTATTTTTTCAAGAAAACTTTGTAGTGCCTTCTTATGATGAGGCAAGGATAGCTACAAAATTACTTCAATTCTGAAAGGATCAATAGCTAAACCTTTTTAGAAACACTATGAGCAAGTAATTTAACTTGATGGACATGAAAATTAGAATTTTTTTTGGATTCAATGATATTCCAAACTACTTGTAAAGCTGAAAAGTCTTCCTTAAATGCATAATATGATCATCATAATTCTTCAAAAATACAGTAACATCATCTAAATAAACCAATATGCATTTATTTAATAGGTTGTGAAAAGCCATGTCCATTGCACATTGAAACATTGCACCAACATTAGAAAGTCCAAAAGGCATTCTTTTGTAAGCATAAGTACCCCACTTTGTAGTGAAAGTTGTTTTGTATTTGTCTTCTTCATGCACAAGAATCTAATTGTACATGCTATAACCATCCAAAAGGGACAACCTATCTAAACCTAAAATTGTTCTTAAAATATGATCCACATTGGGCAATGGATAATGATCTTTTAATGAAGGTTTTTAAAATCTCTAAAATTCACACATAGCCGGGTCAATTTTTCGTAGATGTTCAAGACAAAGAGAGTCCAATCATAGAAAATCACCTTTTAAGGAAAGTCTAATTAAATATTTTCTTTCTAAAATTCCAATTTAGAGTGGTAGGTACACTCAACAATTCAAGTCATGCCCCATCAGATATCTAGCTTCATTGGAGTTAGAACTGTAGTTTCCACACCTAGTCATGCTCATTCCCAAACATGAGGTGAGATCCATAGTACCAAGGATCAGCTACATCAGTTACAACATCTCCAAGAGTCCCATGTGGATCATTCTGAAGGGGTGTTTATTTTATGTCCAGTTGATACCTTGAGGATTCAAGTGGAAAATTGGGTTCATGTCAATTTTTCACTCATTTTTACAGCCATGATCAGTGTCAAATCATCCACATGGCTACAGGTTGCAAGAAAAGGAAAAGGATTCTACTTTTCACTACCAAAGTGTGAGATTTGTTTGAAATATTCTCTTTTCTGATTAGTGTAGGGTAGGAGTAGGATTTGTTTTCAACATAACAAGTTCTTAGGAACACTCTACATGTCTACTTAGGCATGTATGATTTGTAATTTTGTACATAGATTTTTGTTCATGTTGTTCTCGAGCGGTTCATGATGTTTGAGTGGGACTTTTGCATGCGAGAATATGTTCATACTTGTAAGGAAAATTTGGATTTTTCAAAAGAAAGAAAATGCATAGCAACTAAGATCATGTTTCAGGATAGTCCATTTCAAGAATAGGTGACAACCCCACGTAAACACAATTTTATACTCTGACAAACCTCATTTTAAAAATTTTCTTAGGAAAATTAAGAGTGCAAGAAAGGCGGGTTCAAGTTCGGTGATTACGGGTGGTCTCTGGGCGCCAAATTTAGCAAGGTAAGATTGGTTCGCATGTATATAGTGAATCCATGCCCAATGGATACTTCAAAGCAAGCGATCCTTCCTCGTAGTAGGTAGGTCACCCCATGAGTTTCCAAATTGTTATCCAATTTGATCTCTTGGGTGAAATTGGAAAAATAATACCCCATAGAGAGAAAGTGACGGATCGATTTGGCTGGGGAAAATCACATTCTAAGATTGGGTGAACAAGTTAAAAAGGACCAAACACATTATAAAGGATATCGGGAGTTCAAGCTAGTTTGGGAAATGAAGAAATATCAAATTCTAAAATCCATACTTTAGAGGTGTGGTTGTTTGGAGGTAGGCCAAAACAAAATTTTGGGACTCAATGTGAAAGAAGCGCAAAAAAGGAGAGGGAGTCCGACACCCGAAGTCCAAAATTTGAACTTTGGGGTTTTAGAGTTTCAAAGGTTTCATAAGCTCATGGTGAATAGTGTCATGCGGGGAGAAGAAACATCTGAAATCTAAAGTCCAAAATTTGTATTTTGGGATTTCAGGATTTTGGAGGTTGTATGTGCCAAGTGGATAATCTAACCCTGAAACCCTAAAACCCAAAACCTCGAAAAATAGAAACTTGAACCCCTGAAACCATGAAACCTGAAATCCTTGAAACCTAAACCCCTAAAAAGAAAAAGGTCCAAAACCCAAAGTCTAAATTTTAGACTTTGGGGTTTTAGAATTTTAAATTTTAAAGCCCCAATGTGCAAAAATCAAAACTTAAATTGTGAAACCTGAAATTTGGAATTTCAAACATAGGGGTTTGATTTTTAGAGGTTTCACTAATTCTTTAGCGATAAACAATAACCCGAACTCCAAAATCAAAATGCCCAAAGTTCGAATCTTGAAATCTGAAATTTCATATTTCGGAGGATGCAATGTAATTCAGAGTCCAAAAAGTAGAGATCATCATGGCATTTATTATGGTATGGCACCCTCATCTTCAGATGGACATAAATTTTGAGTGGAAGCTCGGATTTGTACAAAATTAAACTTTTTGGAAAGCTCTCAGTGTCCTCTACACAACTAAGATTAAATTTCTTAATTTTACAAAACTTAAGTTTTTCAAAATGTGGAAGTATAGTCCGCTATTTTCAAAGGTGATTCTAGGTTTCTCACCTACCAAAAATGATGAGGGATGGGATCCTTTTCTTCCCCAACAAGAAAGGTACAAAGGAGTATGGGCCTGGTAGATTGGACCATCAGTCCTACTGAGGAAAATGATGGATTTTACATGAGATTAGAGTACATATTTCAATTTTTTTCTCTCTCTCTCCTCATTTTCTTCCTCTATAAATTGTAAGGGGTGGTTACATTGTACAAAAGGTCAATCTATTTTATTCTCCCATGCACCCCATTTCTATTGGGGCTTTAAGCCTTCTTCTCAAGATCTGTAATGGCTTCATGCCTCTTCCTGCTATAACATTGTACTGTGTAAACTTCTATGGAGCAATAAAACATATATGTGTTGCATTTTGTCTAGCCTCTATGTTTTGTTGTTTGCATCTTACCTCTCATTATGTTTGTAAGATCTATGTGTATCTCTTTTCGATGGTAGGTTTGGTGGTAGTGATTTCCATGAAATGGTAAATGTTTTCATTTCAGGTTTGTGTTGCAGTTTTCCAACCTCCCCTTAGTGCATTGGTGTGATTTCAGGTTTGTGTTGCATCTTATCTAACCTACCTAGGATTCAACCTTTTTCCATTTTATAGGGTTGGGAAGAATGATTAATACTCATTTCTTGGAGTGTTAATGCTTTAGTATAAGATTTTCTTTCTTGAAATTCCTCTATTCCCATCCCCTTGGAAGTTGTAGTTTAGGGTTAGTAGTAGTTATCCTACATTTGGAGTTTCTAGTGGTAGGTAGGTTAGGACTAGGAACCCGACCTTCTTCGTGAGCTATCCCATTTCATAATGTTGCACACTCAGGATAGCTCCATGTTATGCAATCACGCCGAATTCCCTAGTCTATAAACTATCTCATTTTGGGGGTGTTGAGATTCCACATCAACAATTTTTTAAGTCAATGTCATAAAAATAATTTCTAAAAGCGACCTCTAGATGCTCAAGTTAAGTTTTCAACAAGTTTCTTTCCACGTATGCTTTGGGACTTAGCCAATTTTCAGGGTGGACTCATGTCACTCTAAGGCTCAAAGTGCATTTTCTTGCACCAAATTTCCCATCCCCTTAGAAAGTTGGGACATAAAGCTGCTCCAAACTCTACTTAAGCCCTCTAGACCATCATGTGACCCTAACAAAGCTCAAACACAAAATTTTATCCCCTTTGCACTCTTTCTCATCCTGCACCATTGTGCAATAAGATTCTGCCACTTTTCCCCACCATAATGAGGCTCATTTTCTAACACCAACTATTGCTTCCCCTTAGGATTGTTGGGACATAAAAATATGCCTAAGACTAGCCCTAAGTCTAGTCCTTCCTGTGACCCAATTTCAATCTCAGGTGCCTTTTTCTCATAATTTCTCTCTCCTCCAACGACCAACCCTCATCTGCCATTTCTCAAGCTGAGGGTGAGGTGAATTTTACTATACCAAATGTCCCATCCCCTTGGGAAAATTGGGAAGAAAATTACACTCAACCTCATGGAATTTTAATAAAAGTTAAAAATTACAAAAACAAAATTGTTGTCTTTGCTTCTACTTGTGCATGCGAGAAACCACTTTTGCTTCACGGCAGGGAAGATGCATCCACAAAATTATATTTTATTGCTTCATGATATGCACGAGTTCAATCTATTACAAGATAAGGGCTTGAATCACCATATAAGGAGTCCACAACAAGGGCTTACAGCACATGGGCTTTACAAAGAAATTTTGGTAGAGCTTTCTGCAAAACCACCTCCTTTTATAATGAGCCCAACACTCCAATTTATAGGAAAATGGGAAGAGAGAGAGAAGGGGATAATGGAAATCTTGAAATATGTCTTTCAACCACTTGTAAGAGGCACTAAATGGAGTGAAATTATTGTATGTTACTTGTAAAAAGGCTCCCCATAATGTCCCAGGTGCTGCAATAGAGAAGGAGTGATGACCATCTCTCTTAATTGCACTCCCAACCACCAAAGAAAACACTGTTATGAACCCGGACATGTTTTATGAAAACTAACAACTAATTTTTCATCAAATCTGAAATTTATTGATTTCTATGCATTGGGATCAGAGCCACAATTCCAACGGTACCAATTTTGTGTGATTTTGTTGAGAAGCGCAAGCGTTATGGCCTTACGAGTGCGGCATTTTTTGGGTCAGTAGGCCTTTTCTGTCATTTGTGGGAATGAGCATTAAATCGATCTGGGGCTGAATATGTTTCTTTAATTTAAATATATCTACCCTCATTAAAACTAAGAAATCAAAGCTCGAGTCAAATTTTATGGCCGTTTGAAGTTTTAGGAGTCAAACGTTGACTTTTTCTTTGATTTGCGGATATTGCGGCAAAATCGGGTCCGCGTGTCTTGACTGTCCCAAACACATTCTTCTGCATTGGCTGATTCAGGATTCCTTGTCCCCTTTTTCAGCCTTTTCACCTTTGCGTGTCCCGCACATACTTTTGTCCTGACTATCGGTGAAAACCTCCCACAAAGCACCATGATTGGTCGACTTGCGGCAAATCGGTCGATTCCAGTCCCACGCGTACCAACATCCCAACTGTCCACATGGGGGCATCAGATGCTGGGACAAAATGTCGACATAGACAATTTTTTTAATTTCCTCGCCAACTTGGTACGATGAACCTTGGTACGACCCGCGACCTTGGACCCTTGATGCATTAAAACAAGCCTATGACTTCATTTTTGCATTTTTTCAATTTTTTCTAACTCGTTGGGATTTTTCCTTGGATGGGAGAGTTAGAGAGAAGCCGAAGGGGCCGCAAAAACATGATTTTGGGCATTAAATCAATCTACTTACTCGGGACTCAAGAATCTGATGCATGTTATCAAAATTTACCTCGAGGGTGAATTCTCGGATAACATGTATATAAACTCGCAACTCTATACTTATATATATTCCTTGAATTTCTTTTCTTTAAAAAAACAATGCGAAGACTAAGCAATTATATAAATAGAATGTGTAGAGTTATATAAGCTGTAGGGCTTATTATATATATATATATATATATATATATAATTTTTATTTTCACTTAAACAATACAAGGTAGTGAGAATACAAGTATTTTACTTTGATTTAAAGAGAAACTCATTCACAAACATTCATTTATAAAATTATTGGATCTACAAAATTGTATGGTTATGACAACCATGATATAATATCAGCATTTGAAACAAATTCAAAGGAAGAACAAGGGTGAGAACTAACCATTAACAACTTCCTTCTTAATTAAGACAACTAAATGTGTTCTTTTCACTTTATAACTATAGACACCAAAATTGGGTCACATGCTCCTTGACCCCTCGTTAAATAATCAACTTAAACACACTCACCTAACCATGGCCCCTCACACCCTACACTAATATTAATTTAATTAAATTAATCCATGTCCTCACAATATTTATTATCTAATTATCCTAATTTCCACCTCACCTAGACATCTCATCCAGCCACCTCACCCTAGACCTATTCTTGACATGTTTCCATAACTAACTAAGACCTAATCCTACTTGCCTTAATGAGCTAAGATTTGGCCTAACCCTAAAAATCAATCCCTACAACCTCTCTAACCACATTCCGCCCATTAGAAAAGAAGCTTCCATTCTAATCCATGAAAAGAAACTAACTAGATCCAAGAAATCAAGAAGATCTACCCATTTTAGTAAACCTAGGGAATCCCCTAACCGATGCCAATCACCCCTAAACCGATATCAATTAACCTGGAACCATCATTGGTCACCTTTTATTCCTTTTGGTAGTCTTATTTCGAGGTTGGCACATTCTAAGAGCAAGAGAGAGTAATCACATCTACATGCAACTAGAGTGAGTATCCTGTTCACACCCAGACATCCACAACCATCCAAGCCAAGATCTGATTCAGCCAAGCAAGGAGGAAATCCCAGGCAGCTCAAGCAATAGTTTCCTATCAATTGGTGACCCTCTATAGAAGAAACCTCCAACCACCATCTCCTATCTTCACCCACGGTCAATGGTAGTAGATTCCAAGTAAGTACACTTGTCTATTCAATCCATTTTGTTTAGATACTCTCAATATTTACATCTTTTTGTGTGTTATTTTTTCTCCAACCACTCACTGCTTCTCTCGATAAGCTATCCCCTCCATACCCCTACCAAAAATTCTGTAAAACCCCATCTGGAAAACCAGCATCTCATTCTAACCTACCCAACCCTTTGTGTAATCACAAAGGGAACCCAAACCCATTCACGTAACATTTCCATTTTCCCCTGCGAGTCACAGTGTCGGTCTCCAAACCGCCATTAGTCACTCCTATACTAACGTTAGTTTACCTACCCGATACTGCCCCTTTTCTACCATTCACCAACTTAACCCATAACTCCTCCCAGCTTCACCAAAACCCCACCAGACCTGCCCACTGACCTACATCCCTACTCACACCTCCTAGACACCTCATCAGGTTCACCACCAACCTATAAAATAGACCGGACCCTATTCTTGACCCCTATCATTTCTTCAATGAACATTGGTCAGGCCATTGGTGAGGACTTGACCGACATCGGTCTTTGTGTCTATCAACATAGTATAGACAAGAAACTTACCTACTTACTCCTGAGTTACCTATAATAACTGTGACCTTCATCAAATCTCTGTCAGACCTGCAGAAACCTAGAACCATTTACCCAACCTCTGGATCTGATCCTAACCTAGCCTATTAGATTATATTTTCTTATTGTGTTTATATGAGATGCCTAAATCATATTGACTATAGTAGGACAATATTTACCTTATTTCTCACATTAATTTGTTTACAATAGTGGATTGACATCCTTCTAGGGAGTATCACACTTCCTAGATCTAACATATGCTAGGCAGTCCACTACATATGTTGTTTAACTTCCATTTTGTGGTCTTGTTATTTATTTCAGGTAGTTCCTCCTAGCCAAAAGGAATCTCTCATAATCATTTGTGGATCGAGAAGTCAACTTGCATGCAACAACCTTCAACCAGCTTCAACAGGTATTCCCTTTAACCTTTTACCCTTATCTGTTTCGTCACATTCTAAGAAACGTTCTAATAATCAAATGAAACATTTTGGCATGCCCGGTGGGACCCATTCAGGGTTCCTTGCATTTCTTCATTCCTAAGTAAAAGTTGCATGTTTTTTTCCTTTCCGAAAGATTCTCACATTAAATTTCTCCCTTGGAATCTTCTCTTCTTTCTATTGTCTCAAAGAAATCGTGTTTTGGTGCTATAAAAAGAACTTTTCTTCTCTTTCATTTGTACTGCATTAGTGAAAGATCATATTCTCTCATGTTCATCTTTTGTGACATCAAATTTAATATTTTGATTTGGGCTTAAAATTAACGGCATTTCATTCTTGTATGCTGCATTAGTGCACATTAAATGAGGGCAACCTATATGCTGGAAGTCATGCCAAGTGATGGTTGAAAAAAGAATCGTAGAAAGCACATTCTCTCTCTCTCTCTCGAGTCTTACCAAACTACACAAATTAAAATTAACAAATCTTTCTTAAACAACATCTTGCGGGAACATCTCATCGGTGATCACATGATCGGTTGGCAAGTACTCCCCAGCTTGTTGCCTCTGTCGAGTCATTATCTTAGAGGATGGCCCGCCCCAACCATAACATACCTAAAACCTCTCCTTTTAGATATCCTTCTTCATAGGATGCCTTCCCAACCAAAAAATTCTATTCTAAATACACACAGTCAGTCCTTAATAGCGTAAGCTAAACAAACATAATAGAAAGAGCACTTTTAGGATCATATTTTTCTTAGTGTTTCTACTTGGCTTGCATTTTGAGGTGAGAGGACACATTCTTCATCTTTTTATTTCTCCTTACATGCTCCTCATCATAGTTGGTGTAGTCAACTTCGTTTGAGTGTTCCTAGACCCCATTTTTATCATTCTCAGAGTTCTAGGTTTGATTCCACACTTGATTTTAAATCACAACCACATTTTTCTTCATCTCTGTTTCAATTTCATAGTAACCGGTGTCAGTCCAATGACCATCATTGGTTACCCTCTGACCATCACTGTTTTATCCAATCGGCGTCGGTTTATTGTTCTTTTGGTTAACCTGCCCAAAAGGACACCTACTTCATCTTCTTTATTGTTTAGAGTCTCTGTAACTCTCAGTATCTTCTCTATCATGATAAAATCCATCCTACAACTTATCTACCTAGTAGATTATCAGTCTTTGTCTTGTTTGGAAAACTATTCTTTTCTCACAATGACGACCATGATTACCTCGAGCAATATCGGTTTTCCCTAACCTGGAATCGGTTAGCTTTGTAGTTTTCCATTGACATATTGACCAAAAAACCTACCATTCCTATTTTTCCTATTTCTATTGTGTTTTTGTGTCATTTATAGAAATCAGTCCTATAAAATCAACACTTGTTAACATGGTGTTAACTCGTAGCCAAGAAAACACCCTATATTCCATGCTAGTCGTTAACCACTACCACCTAATCCTTCACCACCTTCCATTCTATCACCCATGGATCCTACCCCCTATCTTTATCGCCACAGGTGATGAGGAGTTCATATGACTCCTTGACTAGAACCCTGCCGCCTTACAGTTCTATCTTTCCCACTCATCCACTCGAGATGCCTCGGGTCAGTTGATATATAACATGCTCATATCTATCCCCTGAAACTCATTCTACTTCTACTTCAGCCCCTTCTAGCTCCGAGCTACTGCACCTACCTTGCCCTATTCATTTCATAGCTAGGCCCTATACTTACTATGACCACCACATCTGCCACATCTATTGCACCCGCAACATCCACTATACCTTCATCAACCACCCAGAACATAACCTCATCTCGTGCCTATTGTCTCACATATACCCATAGCAACACAACCACCCTGGTGTCGTTGACCCCTACCCCATTTCAAAACATTTTCCTTTCTATTCCATAGTCCTTAGCCCCCATCGCTACTAGAGTCACCTCGACCCTTCCACCTTCATATACATACTATTAGTAGCCTCTTGTTTCATCTATCATTCATTCTAGGTATGTGCCCCTATCTCACTCCCTCATTCTCAACCTACCTATTTGACATCACCATATACTAGAATTCCACCTCCATCATATGTCCAACACCAACCCTCTTATGCTACAGGAGGTACCCATCCATCACCACCTACTAATGACCTCATCAAGTTAATGATGGACAAGATGCAGACATTGGAGGCATCGGTTTCTGGCTCATGCAATTATCTCACCTACGATGAAATTTGTAATGAGCCCATACACCCATCCATTCCTATTCGTCCATATCTTGTACATTGGGAGATGCCTAAATTTAACCAGCTTCAATAAAGAAAGAGAAGGACGCAATAGCATTTGCGATCTTTCAAACATGGGTGTTATCGATCGCCCATGATGACACTTTTCTTCTGAGTACCTTTCCCTTTTCTCCGACTGGGCCCATATTAGAATGGTATAGTGGATTACCTAGACATTCTATCTACTCATTTAATCAGGCAGCCCAAGCCTTCTTGGATCACTTCTTCATTAATGTTGTTAAGAAGGTTACCATGACTCACCTCTACTCTACGCATCAATATGATGGTGAGTCATCGTAGATTTTTTTGCTTGTTGGCGTACCCTAATCATTAACTCACATTCCAATTACCACAAGCCAAACTCATAGAGCTCTTCACTTGGGCTTGTTCTCGACATATTTTTCCAACCCTGCAAGTGCATACTTTCCAAACCTTTGATGAGGCATTCACCATGGCAAGAAAACTAGAGATTCGGGCCATCGAAGAAATGAAAATCCAACTACGAAATAATAAAATGGAATTTAAGTCAAATGATATATCTTCTTCTTGAAACCACATAATATTTATTCAAAAGCTAAGGGAACCACTAACACGGTGGTGCTCAAGGTTGGTGACTCATCCATCAAATCAGGTTAAGCCCTCATCTAATCTTTTCCCTGTCCAGGAACTTTTCAATTCAGACGAGAGAACAACAGAAATACACCCCAATTAGAGAGCCTTATTCTTTTATTTTAGAAAATCTCATTAAATCTAGGGCCATCAACCTTCCTCTATAAAACACACACCTTTGGTTTTGATCCTTCTCACCCCCACACTGCGTGGTACAAAGAGCATGACTTATGCAACTATCATTAGGTAAAATTTCATAATGAATGGAAATTACATCACTTTCAAGAACATTATCCAAAAAATTCTCATGAATGGCGAGTTAGTCTTGGATAATCTGAATGCACCTACCAACCAAAACCTACACATTTTCAAGAAACCATTTCCTAATCATGCCCCTTCTTCTGACCAACTAGAGAGACCTCAACTAATGATAGCAATACCCGTGAGGTCCATGCTATTTTCAGTGATGCACCAGTTGCTTCCCAATTGCCTCATATTCCTTCCATAGAGGAAATCCTATCCCGAAGTCCTCCACCTACACATGAACCCACTTCACCTATTCCTCCACCCACAGAGGAACACCCTTCATCTCCTCCCTCACCTATGAAAGATCCTTTTGTTAACATCGAGACCACTTCGCCTTTGGCTTCTCCACCTAGAGATCCGTCACCAGTAGTACCTCTCAACCCATGGGAGACACTTTTCATCTCCTCCACCCACAAAGGAGCACCCATCATCTCCTCCACCTATCAAAGATCCAGTAGAAATGTCGTTACCTCTAGGTGACCATTCTCCATCAACCACCCAAGATCTTGTTGACTTACTTTTGGCTCTCTTACCCACAAAGGCTGAAGCTAGTGATTTCCTTATTTCTAAAACACATTTTACGGGAATCACCATTGATCCACATTGACCTCACCTACAGTAGTGCCGTTCTCACACTTAGCCGATCACCTAGATTATGTTGATAGAGCCTTAATTTAGGGGCGTCTTCTACTTCCTATCTCAACACAAATGTAGATGTCACTCACTAACACCTCCACTATCTATCCAAAATTGTTTTGATGACTGAACCAAACACAACCACAACTATCACAAATTCTCCCATGACACCACTCATGGCTCAACTCACATCTCTACCCATAACCCAACATGCATCTACATCCAAACCACACCTACATCATCTTCCTTTCCTAAACCTATTACTACTTTAGGGGTCATACAAGTGGCTAGCCTTACTCATCCACCCATCAAATTAGATTTAGTTATGTCTTCCAAAACTAACACCAAATTTAACCTGGCCCCTAAACAGAAGAACCAATCTCCTAGATCTCATACCCCAACCTCGCCAACCACACCCTTATCACCTTCACCCATTCCGTCCATCCTAGGACCTCACCCCTCGACCCTGGCTAAGAAACCCCATCCACTAGTAAACAAAGAACACAACAACCCATTTCCCCATTACAAACCTCTAATATACCCAAGTGCCATGCCAAACCTCCACCCTTACCAATAACTTTTTACCACCCATACCTCAATACCATCAATAACTTCTTCACTACCCATGACACTTCCTTCCCTTTCCCTCACACCTCTTGCCCAACCTACACCACCTACCTCCACAGCACCTCGGTTACCCCCATGGGTAACCCACCCTCTTCCACCATCCACTTTTCCCTCTACATCTCGTGTGCCCGTATCACCTTTACCCAAGAAGGTGTAACCTAAATCCAAAAAATCCACTACCCTCTAATAAGGTAGTTAAACCAACCACACACTCTATTGTCAGTTCATCTACTATGCCCCTACCCAAGAAGATATGACCAACACCTAAGACCACACCACACACCAAGTTAGTAGCCCAACCCACTCCCCCTCTTGAAAGACTCTTCCTATAAAGTCAACTGCACCTTTACCCAAACCCACATTCACCTCCCATTCTGATCCACTAGTAGGATCCTATGCCAAAATCTTAACCAATCTCCTTGAAACTTTTGTCATCACACTACCACCTCTTAGACCTTTGACCCACTCAAACCCAACCAAACCCAAACCAAAATTTGCGCCTACCATCGTGTGTCGGGACATAATGTAGAGAAGCTGTAAGGCTTTGAAAGCCACTCTTTTCCAATTATGTCCTCTGAGGAAAACTTTGACTATGAAGATCTTCTTGATGAGGACCCCATTTCTCTAGCACCAATTTCCATAGTTATTCCCTCATTGCCTATTCAGTGACCAAAATATCCACCCCAAAACTTTTAGATCCATCCCGAGATTTGAAATTAACATGGTTCATATCAGAGAACTCACCAAACCTCCACCCAAATGTCGGTGTGCCTAGCTCATTTCAAAAGGTTCCTTCCCACCTCTTGGCTTTTTCCCTTCATGTCATTACACCTTTCATGGCTCACCTACTTCATCTACCTCCCGCCTCAAATCAACATGATCCACACTGCTACCCGCACTCTAAAGGACAAAGGAAAGGAAAAGGAAACCGACCCACCAACCAACCCTATACCCAACATACCATCTACACCCACACCTAAAGTCACTATCCATGGCCCCACATATCCTATTTCTAATGGGGTTACACATCGTGCTGATGCTCAAATAATTACACCAATCCTCCCTCAAAATGTCCCTATATGACCTCATCCAAACCTCTAAGTCCCATCGCCAAGCTCTCATGGAGGTTCTTCAGTCCATTAAGGTTTTACGCAATGAATCTAAACATATAGCCTTCATTATTACACCTCATCATGTAGCCTCTCTCACCAAATTACCACCTTCTTCTACACCTCCACCTACTCACCAAGTAGCCACCCTCAGCTTCTCAGATGAAGAGATAGCACCACAAAAAACCAATGACCCTTATCCAACCCTTTTCATCTCCATCCATATCGATAATATACATGTATGATGTGTTATGATTGATGGGGGAACTAGCATTAATATCATCTCCTCCCATGCATTGACCAAATGTGCATATCCAAAAATTACATGCATAAACATCTTGTCATGTTGCATTCATTTAATGATGCTATGACTTCTACACTTACACTTGCTTTGTCATCCTCATGTTCACGTTGGCCACCATACTATTCGAGTTATTTTATGTTTTGGAGGGGGAGTTTAAATATAACCCATTGCTTGGTAGACCTTGGGTTCATGTCATGGGTTGTGTTCCTTCCACTTTGCATCATTGTGTAAAGTTTGAGCATGAAGGACACACCTATACCATTTGTTGACCCATCACTTTTAAAACCTTTAACATGCTTTACCGACCCAATGACGTGCTTATACCCATTAAGGCATCTACCTCCATGACCACTTCCTCTTCATCCACACCTCCACTCACCAGTGCCACCGCTACCTCAACTACACCTAAATCCTCCATTCCTACCCGGTGCCACACTGACCTCCATGGCCGACCGTCGGCCTCCGATCTGTTGGCTCCACCTCGATCCAACCTCTAACACATCGTCTATCCCATCTACCCACATATCGACCACTAATCCCTTGGAAGGCATTTTTCAATGCCTCACTCTGGGGGAGTATCACCTATATAATGTCAACACATTCCTCACTCCATAAGAGTATGGAAGCCTTCACCAACACCCTCATTATGATCACCACATAGGAGAGAGTCTCCTTTACGGTCCTCCCCACCTTCGCACCAATATCACCTATGGGGGACTTGATACTTCCACTTATACACCTGAACCACCATCACAAAACCACCCCTTTTTCTGTGACCTCCGGTCACTCACCAATTTTGCTTAGCCCACACCTTCTGCACCGATGTGCATGGAAAGGTTTTGGTTTTGGATTTTATGAAGCAAGGTCGTCACATTGTTATTCCATGTACTAACTACAAACATAATGAACGTAGTGGTATCAAATTTGTTGAACTACCTACCAAGAAGGCCCGCATTGAACTCATTGAGGATATCGATCCTTCTCCACCTTCTTCACCACCTTCACCGACAGAGTCGATGGATCCAAAATCCATTCCTCCTAACTTTTTTTTTCATAAACACCATTTCCTTGGGGCCTCTGACTTATCAACGTGAGGGTGAGGCTCCCTCTTCTCTTCCCTTCCTATATCTGAAATGGTCGATGATGATACACCTTCTATTAACGTCATTCAATGTTAGGATGATGAATCTATACTCACCTACCTTGGTGCAGAAGACTCTTATATTCACCGGTTGTTACCCTCGAGACACAAACCATGTTGAATGAATCGACCATCAAAATCAACATTAATACCAAAGATGACCCACATATTCTAAATATTGGCTAATATTTAGATGCTACTAAATAGGAAGCCTTCACCTCTTTCCTTCGGGACCATAACAATGCATTCACTTGGTCTATGCTGATATGCCTAGTATCGATCCTAAAATCATGGTTCACAATATCGTGACCATTCCTAATGCAAAACCTATCAAACAAAAGATGCGGAAAATGCATCCTCGCATTGCTCTTCTGGTCAAAGAAGAGCTTCAGTGCCTTCTCTCGGTTTCCTTCATTCTACCCATTGATTATCCCCAATGGATTTCTAACATCATTCTTGTCATGAAAGTGATAGGGGATTCCAAATTTGCATGATTTCCATGACCTCAACCTCACATGTCCCAAAGATGATTTCCCACTACCAGGTATTGACCAACTAGTTGATCTCACTATTGGCCATGAAATGTTATCACTCATGGATGGTTTCTTAGGCTACAATCAAATATTACTAGCTCCGAGGATTAACACAAGACTACCTTCATCACCCCTTGGGGTACTTTCTATAGAGTCATGCCCTTTAGCCTCAAAAATGTTGGTGCTACATATTAGTGGGCCATGACTTACATCTTCCATGACATCATGCATCACATATTGGAGGATTACGTAGATGATCTGATCCCAAAATCAAACATCAAATTGAACACCTACCCATTCTTAAAGTCATCTTTGACCGCCTCATCAAATATTGTGTTCGTCTTCAACAAAAAAATGTGTCTTTACAGTACTTTCAGGGAAACTCCTAGGCTTCATTGTTTCTTTGCATGGCATAGAAGTCGATCCTACTAAAGTCAAAGCTATCCTTGAAATTCCGCCACCCACTAATCTCCATCAACATCACAACCTACAAGGTAATTTGGAATCCATTTTTGTTTTATCTCACAACTTTCCGACCATTGTCACCAATTCATCATCTTTCAAATGGGTTTCATTCAAATGGGATGATGAATGTCATAAAGCCTTCGATACCTTAAAATAATACCTCCTTTAACCACTAGTGCTCGTTCCTCGTAAGGATGACCAGCCCTTCTACCTATATATTTCCCCACTAACCATTCTCTAGGTTCCATGCTTGCTCATCGCGATGACCAACATCGGGAGCAAGGGGTTTATTATATAATCCGTACCCTTCTTGACTATGAAACTAGATATACCCATGCCGAAAAATTTTTTTCCTAGCCTTAGTTTTCATCGCCACCAAACTCTACCATTACCTACTCAACCAAAAAACCTTAATCATTACTAACATGGACCGCTTACACTACATGTATTCCAAACCTTATCAAAATTAATGTGCCACACGCTGGCTTATGCTTCTAGCTAACCTCAACCTTAAATTCATTCATCAAAAGTCCATCAAGGTCCAAGCTATCATGACCAATTGGCGACGATGCACCTATTTTGGGGATCAACACTCTAACTTTGAATTTCTAGACGAGTCTATTGCTACCCTTTCCTTTGGATGAACCTGCTTACCAAATGACACTCTTCTTGATGGTTATAAGTGTTAGCATGGGGGTAGGGCTTTCATTATCCTCATTCCACTTGATGGTGAACCTATGCCTTTGTCTGTCAAACATTATTTTGATTGTACAAATAATATTTCTGAATATGAAGCACTCATACCGGGTCTTCAGGTTGCTTATGCCTTAGATGTTAAGTCAATCAACATATTTGGTGATTCTCAATTAGTCATAAACCAAGTCAATTATATATACCATTGTCGTAATGAGATACTTAAAAGTATAAGCATCATGTCGACATACTTTTGACCACCTTCGACAATTACGCCCTTTAAACCACCCCATGTTCTACCAAATCATTTACAGATACCATGGCCTACTTGGCATCTCAGATACCCGCTTTTCCTATTGACTCTAAAATCTTTTCACCATACAAAGACTGCAATCACCCTCTTATTTACCTCATGAATTTTACTCTATCAGAACCGCCACTCCTGACCCAAGTGACCTTTGGTATAAGCAATACACAGAATATCTTTCCCTCTCCATCTTACCTCCCGACCTCACTCATAATGGCCAATGTGCCTTTCTCAAAAGTTCCTCTTGTTACGTCATCATGGGTGGCCTCCTCTATAAGCATGGCTTTAACGGTATTCTCTTACGGTGCCTTATGAGTTCTAAAATTTCCTATACCATTAAGGAAGTTCATGATGGCATATGTGGAGGTCATTTTAGTGGTCTCACGGTTGCTAAGAATATTCTTCTCCTAGGCTATTATTGGTTGACCCTTAACCATGATTGTTGTGACTACGTTAAGCGTTGTGTAAAATGCCAACAACATGCCAACATTCATCATATACCCAGTCATGGCTTACAGGTCGCTCGTGACCTTTGGTCCTTCTCTCAATGGGGTTTGGATCTTATCGAAGAGATCAATCCCCTTTCTTCCCTAGAGACATCAATGGATTATCATTAGTACCAAATACTACACCAAATGGGTTGAAACCGTACCTCTCATCTCCATGAAAGTTGACAAAATATGTGATTTCATCAATCATCACATTTTTTATCACTTTGGCATTCCACATCACCTCATCATTGATAATGGAAAACAATTCAAAAATAAAACCTTGCAAAAAATTTGTGACACCTTTGGCATTCAGCTAAGTTTCTTGTCACCTTATTACCCACAAACCAATGGCCAAGCTAAATCCACTAATAAAACCCTAAACAAAATTATCATGAAAGTGGTTAACAATACTAGGAAGGACTGGCATACACACATTCCTTTCACCTGTGGGTGTACCGTACTAGTATTTGTACTTCCACTGCTGCCACTCCTTTTTCTCTGGTCTACGGTATAGAGGTTGTTCTACCTCTCGAATTCTAGATTCCATCTCTTTGTATTTCTCTCCATGACATGCTCAATGATGATGACTTTCACTGGACCATTTAACATAACTTGAGTTATTAGATGAATTCCATCTTAATGCTCTTGACCATCTCCAAGTTTACCAAAAACGTATCAAACGTGCCTATGAAAAATGTGTTCATGAATGAACCTTCCAAGTTAGTGATCTTGTCCTGAAGGAAAATCAACATGTAACCAAAGTAAAAAAAAGTAAACGGGGAAAATTTGCTCTTAATTGGCTTGGACCATACATGTTACTCATGCCTATGGATTAGGTGCTTATAATTTATCTTCACTTGATGGTAAACCCAAACTGATCCCCTTAATGCCTTGCATCTTCAACTATTCTCACTTGATTGACTTTTAATCCTACCTCACCTTCTGCCTCTTTTCATGCTCATCCCTTGAGCGCCATTCACTTCCCTCCTTCACTATGCCATCCCTAACGACTAAACAAGAATCATGTGCATACCCATCACTCTTTTACCTTCTCTTAAATATGTGTACCATGGCTCTACACATGGCATGATTCTCATGGATACTTTTCATCTTCTTTATATGAGATCCCATGGTCATTTCACCTTACCTTCTAAACAAGAATCCAATTCTTCACCCTAGTCTTGTCCATGACTTAAAATCCCTCAAATAATTTCCACATGGGATTCAACTCCTTGAGTCAAAATTCAATAAAATGATGACTCCCTCAAAAGGAACATCTTTCTCTCTACATTACTTTGCTATAAATAGAATTGCTCCCTCGAAGGAAGCTATGTAAAGCCTACTTCCAAAAAAAAAAATGAAGCTTCCCGCATCGATCAACTTCTGAAGATCTCAAGGAGATAATTTCCTCATCCCATATAGACTTCCCAGCATTGATCAGTCTATCTCAAATACAAGTCAATAGAAAAAAATTTCGTCATGGACTTGCTCATTGTGATCTTGGATCTCTTTCCAAAAGGCATGCTACCTCATACCATATAACCTAACCATTTTTCACCTTCTCACCCTTTGCACCTTCATTTCCTACCACCTCAAGGGACCTACTAAAACTATGACATTTGGTGATCATGTGACTATTCTTCACCTTTAGAATAATCAATCATGTAATGTCTTTAGGGTATTATGTTCACCAACCTACCTAAGGTATGGTCAACCCATTATGATCCTCACCAATCAGGTGGCTCTCTTACCTCCTCTTATCTTTTAACTTCTTCATTACATATTAATTATCCTATATAGGACTAGACCCTTGACACTTATCTCTAAGAAATTTTCCTCTTTCACCATAATAAATTTAAAATCACCCATACCTATTTTCCCACAATTCAATCATGCCTATAACCTTCTGACCCATTCTCCTACCGCCTCACATTTTTACCTAGCTTATGGGAGAACTACATTCACCTAAGGTCCCCTTTTTCGAGACTATGTAGGCAGCACTTCAAGGGCATGGGGCCCTTGAAGGTTAGCTCAACCACTCTCTACCCTTACCAATTTTCCCCTATTTTCCTATTCACATTATACTTGATTTTTCCTTTTGTATATCGAAATGAACTGAAGTACGATCTCAACACATAATAACTAATACACATATCTACCATCCATGTTTCAAACATCATCATAACATTCACCAATTCATCATTTCATATTTCCACACACAACAAAAATTTGGAAAACTACATCATCACGTATATCTACATTACCATTTGTTATCTATATCACCAATTACTTGTAATCTACACCAAAACTTGACTCCATCCATGCCTAAACTGACCTAACTCAATTCATGCCTAAACCAAAACCTGACTCAATCCATGCCTATGAATTGAATCCATTGTTAGGTTGTGGAGCCTATTTTTCATGTGTGAAAGTGTTGAAACTGTACTCTAAAATCTTGTACACTTTTCATGTATCCTCGCCGGGGTTCGGCGTAAATTTTTTGGCCTCGAAAAATGCTGACTGACATATCGGGAAACGTGCTTTTCTCATATGCGCAAGTTTTTGACCCATAGGTTTATGGGAGGGGTTTTGCCCATGGTTTTGATACCCATGGTTTTGTAAAGCTGCTATCATAGCGGTTGTCTATTTATATGGTCTTATGCATATGATAGATGGACAAGCAAAATATTGCAGATGTGTTTTGAATTCATTGTGAATTCTGTCAGAGTTTGTTGAGCATAGCTCCAAACGGATCTCGTATTGTATTAAGAGAGTGGTGGCTTGTAATAAAATTTGAGAAAGTGATTCTTGGTGGATAAATAGCCAAAATTGGGTGAACCACGTTAAATACCATCTCTTAGTGTTGTGTTATTTTATTCTACAATTTTATTTGAGATCTCGTAATAATTTCTACATATTAGTTTCTCTTTGGCCTGCGATTCCGTGAGGGATTATTCCGCATATTTTATCCCTTATTTTCTAACATCCATCACCGCCTAACTTGACTCAATCCATGCTTAACCAAAAACTGTACTAAATCCATGCCTATGACTTGAATCCATCCATGGCTAAACCGCCCTAACCCAATCCACACCTACATCAACCTAACTCGATCCATGCATATGGCCTAGCTCTATCATGCCTACACTACTTGGTTTCCATCACATATACAAATCATAATAAAAAGTTACACACAACCATATATACATCATGCCATAACCACCATCATCTCTATAAATAAATCATCCAAACATGTGTATCCATATACATGACTCTCAAATATCTTCGGCACGCAGGCTGATATATATAAAAAAATATCAAAAATTCTCATGCACATCCTCACTATCTTCAACCCGCAAACTGGTACATATGTCAAAAATAAACTAATCATACATGGATCTCAATCATCTCCCCATCTGATATCCAAGCCTATCTCATCTGTCTCCTCCTTCACTTCTCTAGCCGGTGTCTTGTTGACCTCTCTCTACCTTACCCTTGTCTAGCCTTTGATGGTCCTACCCCTGGAGCTGGCCTCCATGCACTAATGGCCTCAACCTGACTGGCCCCTGTACTCTTAACACTATGTGTGCGGGATCTTCTCCTCTCACTCGAGGCTGTTATGCCTGTGCTCGGCATATGATAGGACATATATCCCTGCTGCCATCAAGTGATCTTGATAGTATCTCACCTCACCCATGGTGTCTCTCAACCTAGATCACAGTAATATCGTGGTGGTGCCATAGGCCTCGACCCTCCTCTTCTCCTACCTTAACAATTAGACCCTATCCATGCCCCTATGGTGGTGTTATCAGCCTCGGAACTGCACATCATACCTTGGCCTAAAGGGCCACTATACAAGGCATGTGCAGGGGGATATCCTGCATACCTATAACATGTCCCTACGTCATGGCCAACTAACCTTCATAAACTCTGTCATTTGTGCTGTAGGTTGGCTACCCATACCCCATATCCATCTCTACCCTCTCCCTCTCCCCCTAGTGTGGGTATTGGTCCCTGTACTCCATGCATGAAAAGCAACCACCTACACTTGCAGAGTTGCAAACTGTGCTTGTCTCTGTTAGATCTCCCTTTACTATGCCCAACTGGGTGAATAGGGTAACCACCTGCCCTTGTAGGGCATCTCTCTCGAACTCAAATGATAGGGGCATCTAAATCTAGCTGCCACAAACAATATGCAAGATCTTGCTCGGTAAGAATGTACAACCCACCACTATCAATATTTGTCTATCACCCTGACATCATCTATCTATCAATCAACTGACTCCTCTTCCTGCTCAGTCATCACATTAGGTCATGGCGGAGACATAGGCCTCTGCACATCATCTCTCCTATATTGTGGGAAGGGTGGGGGTATATCCTGTGGCAATCTCAAACTATCGTCGACCAGGTACCAGCCTCATCTATGGGTATCATCTCATGCTCCAGTACTCACCGCCCCTCTATCTACCTATAGATCTGTAACCCATCCAACTCCACTGCCATCTACCTGTATGAGGGAAAGCTCACATATGGCCTCCAAATGATGTCTAGGTAGTTACGGGATCCTGTAGACATCCTCTAGGGTGATCGTGATCTCACCCGTCGGTAAATGGAATGTGTTGGTTGCCGAATTCCATCTATCAATGAGGGTAACCATCAAACTCACCTCCTAGACTACGTGTCGGTAACGTCTAACCCCAATCAGTCCCACCTCTGCAACATGGTGCCACTCCTCGTGTGTTGTGTTGGCTTGCCTCCACTAAGCAATGGCGGTACCCTATCTCTCATCCATAGCTGATCTCTCAGCTATAACCAACAACCAATCATATTATTAAAACTTTCCCACACCTGCATTTAACCTTGCCACCACTACTATACCACTTACACTACCTATATTAATTTTTATTATACTTTTCACCTATACCTATACTCTAAATCAACACTACCTATCTACCCACACCTCGGCCCTTACCAATTTTAATTTTTGACCCTCTCACCAATCTTACTTACTTATTTAACCACCTACAAATACCCATAACTAACTCTCCCCCTACCCCCTGTCTATTTTAACCATATTTGCGTATGCCTCTCTAGCATGCCAACTAGCACCTGTCATCCTTGATCAACCATGGTCCAACAACAACCGCAGCATCGACACCACACCTGACCGATACTAGTCCTCACCCACCAACGTTGGCTAACATTTGGTGATGTTGGTCTTTGTTGTGGTGAAAAACCCGCGATGCCTACCCTATTTCTACCTAAATTTATCATTTCTACCCATTTCCCCCACCACTGCCTACCCAACACCTATCCCCACCCCTCCTTTACCTAAATCTACCCTCCCTTGTTCCCCTTTTCTCTTTAAATTCCCCGCATTCAAATTTTAATATTTTCCCCCCAAAAACCCACTTTCCTCCTACCCGATTTCTATCCTCCACCTACTCAAACAAACAAAGATAGGAATTGACTCTTACCTCATCATGCTACCATCTACGAGGTGGCACCTCGAGCCACTACACGGGTCCACCCAATCCCTCTCCTGCCTTTGCCATCACCGATTTTCCTCTGGCTCTCCACCCAATCAAATCGATCACATCGAGCTCATAGACCTACCTATCGACCAATGATCCCTCACTTTGTGGCTCGCCAACTTAGCTCTCCATGTTACTTGGTCACTTTCCACCACTTTTTCTCTCTCTTGTCATTTTCTCCTATGTGGAAAATGACAAATGATTTTCAAAAATGTGGAACTTTTTCTTTTTATAACCTTCCCGACTTGACTGGCGATGGTTTCACCTAGACCGACATCGGTCCTGTGCCCTAGCATACCGTGGTCGGTTCATGGTGACCGACATCGGTTAATTCGACCATTGTTAGTTATCCTACTTAGCCTCATTACTACCCATTACCCCTAATCTGAATCCTGAATCCTTTCCACCTCACCCACACCTGACTTGGACACTCCACTTTATCCTCCTAACCTCATCCTTTATCACCTAACCTCATCATCATTTGAAGACTCATTATTTTCCCCTACCTTAGCCTTACATGTGCCGTAACCTATATACCTAGACCAGAACACTATTCATGACCTTGAACATGTGTGCCCACTATACCTTATGACACTGTTACCCGTGTTGTTTGACCTAATGACCTTACTTTTCCTATTGTCGTGATGTTTATCCTGACCCACCCTTGGTGCACCGAAACATACCTAAATGCTTCGCACTTAATCTACATCATGTTTTCTCGACCATATCCTATACCTTGGATCTGGAATCACTTCAACCTTTTTGGATATCCCTATCGACCTTAAACAATGTAGAGTTTGCCCGCTCTTCAACCTAGTACCATGTTGCGGTTTGTATGTGTGCGTGCGTTTGATTATTACTACCTTTGACCCCCGACCCATTACTGGATTACCCGATGGGAACTTTACCCCTTTACCCCATTGTCCACCTTCCTCTTCATCACATTCATCTTTTATCAAACCACTCACCGATTTTGCCTTCTTCCTCATCGGTTCCTAGTTTGAGAGGGATCACCTTCACCCACACATGGGGCAGCCACATCTTATTTTTGTCAACGTCACTTACCAATACAAGCTACACAACAAAAAGGGGCAAAATGTAGACAACAAAATTGGGAAAATACTCCTTGACCCCTCATTACATAATCAAATTGAACACAATCACCTAACCATGGCTCCTCTAACCCTACACTAATATTAATTTAATTAAATTAATTCATGTCCTCACAATATTTATTATCTAATTATCCTAGTTTCCACCTCACCCTAGACCTATTCTTGACATGTTTCCATAACTAACTAAGACCTAATCCTACTTGCCTTAATAAGCTAAGATTTGGCCTAACCCTAAAAATTAATCCCTATGACCTCTCTAACCACATTTCTACCCATTAGAAAATAATCTTCCATTCTAATCTGTGAAAAGAAACTAACTGGATCCAACAAATTAAGAATATCTACCCATTTTGGTAAACCTAGGGAATCCCTCCCTAACTGACGTCGGTCACCCCTAAACTGAAGCCGGTCAACCCGAAACCGTCGTCGGTCAACTTTTTTTCCTTTTTGGTATCCTTATTTGAGGTTGGAACATTCTCGAGAGCAAGAGAGAGTATTCACATATGCATGCAAACCGACAGAGTGAGTATCCGTTCACACCCAAACATCCATAACCATCCAAGCTAAGATCTGATTCAGCCAAGCAAGGAGGAAAGCCGGGTAACTCAAGCAATAGTTATCTATCAATTTGGTGACCCTCTATAGAAGAAACCTACAACCTCCATCTCCAATGTTCACCAATAGTTGGTAGTAGTAGATTCCAAGTAAGTACACTTGTCTATTCAATCCATTTTGTTTAGATACTCTCGGTATTTATAGCTTTTTGTGTTATATTGGTTTTTCTAGCCACTCAATGCTTTCTATGATAACTACCCCTCCATACTCTCTGCCAAAATTCTATAAAACCCTCGTCCTAGGACAACCTACCATCTCATTCCAACCTACCTAACCCTTTGTGCAATCATAAAGGGAACCAAAAACCCATTCTATAGCATTCTCGGTTTCCCACAATCACTTTGGTGTTGGTCTCCATAGACTATCATTGGTCACTCCTATATCGATGTCGGTTTACTACTACGATCTGCTGCTTTTCTATCATTCACCAACATAACCCATAACTCCTCCTAGCTTCTCCAAAACCCCACTATACCTTCCCACTTACCTTCATCGCTACTCACACCTACTATACACCTCACCTAGTTCCCCATCAACCTGGAAAATAGACCAGACCCATGTTCTTGGCCTTTTATAATTTCTTGATGATCGCCATCGGTCATAATTAATCGGCATCGGTCAAGACTTGTCTCGAAATTGGTATCTCGTGTCTGCATCAACATAGTACAGACCAGCAACCTACCTACTTACTCCCAAGTTACCTATAATCACCTATGACCTTCATCAGATCTTTGTCAAACTGTAGAAACCTAGAACCATTTACCCAACCTCTAGATCTAATCCTAACCTAGCCTGTTAGATTAGATTTTTCTTATTGTGTTTATATGAGATGCCTAAATCATATTGACTATAGTAGGACAATATTTACCTTATTTCTTGCATTAATTTTTTTACAACAATGGAGTATCGCAATTCTTGGATCTAGCATACGCTAGGTAGTCCACTACATATTTTGTTTAACTTCCATTTGGCGGTCTTGTTCTTTATTTCAGGTAGTTTCTTTTAGCCATAAGGAATCTCTCACAATGGTTTGTGGATCGAGATGTCAACTCGCATGCAAAAACCTTCAACCAGCTTCAACAGTGTACTCCCCTTATCCTTTTACCTTTATCTGTTTCATCACATTCCAAGAAATGTTATAAGAATCAGTGAAACGATAATAATGTTGTATTAACTATACCATCCACACTAAGTCACACCATTTTACATGCTTTGTTGAAAGAGAAGGAAAATATAAATATTACTCAAATGTATGATCACTTTTCATTTACTACCAAGATTGACAATAATAATTTAAAAGGGAGATAACATATATTGTCATATCGCTCCAATACAAGAAATCCATTTTCAAAATGAAGTCACAATGCAACTTTGATTAAATTCTAGATTTTGAAAAAACTACATTTCTATTAAGAAATGCAAATTACAACTTATTTCATTCAAGCATTATAATACATAATTTGATAAGTAAATTTACAATAATTCTCTTCAAAATATATGTGCATCCAAGCCTTCCACTAAAGGTGGAAACAACATGATAAAATTTACAACAATAGGATTCTTTATTTGGTCTCAAATACACATGTCCTCATTCCAAGAATAAATATTAACTCTAATTTTTTTTTCTCCATCTTCCATTCACAACAACAAGGAAAGGGGAGTACGCAACACTCTTCACCCAACCTATATTCTAATGAGAAGGGAAAGTCTTCCTCCTCATTTTCCCCGAGCCCAACAATAGAGCAATAGAGGATATTTAGCAACCAAGGAAACTTCTTAAGGGATTCAACATTACAACACTCATGCCAACATTACATGCAATGCATTCAAACACCAAACACAATAGCACAAAATACAAGTCCCAACACATAGGCTTATAATCTAAGCCAAGGGAGAATAGAAACATGGGAACCACCTCCTTTTACCTCCCAAATGAGTTAGGGGTTCCACCCAAAAGACCTCCAAGTGCACATCACAATACTCAAAACATCCCTTTTCCCTCCCAAGCAAGATACACAAAGTGTAGCAATATATCATTTTCTCTCCCCATAGGTGGAACTCCCTACTCATACTCCCTCCACAATGCCTCACAATTCCTTTTTCCCTCCCAAAGTGGTCCCATTTTATTTCTCCCACACTCTACTTAAGGAAAAAATATACCCAACCCAAACAAATCACAAACATACAAACATTGTACAAGACAAAGCAAAATAGATCAAGATTACAAGACATAGACCCTACCTTGCCATGATAAGCTTCAAAAATATTCAATCAACAAGATCCAATCCCCTCAAAATCCAAGAAAATTTTCCAAAAGAAATCTCCAAAATCTCCCAAGTAAGAAGTCCAAGAAAATTTCAAAAGAACAAGTGTGCTAAATAAAAATGAGCAATCCCCAAAACTTCAACACAACATCAATAAATAGAAAAATGAGGAGAGGAGGTGAGGTGGCTCCATGTAGGATGTCACATCCCCTCTCCTCAAATCCACCTCAATTGGTCAAACACAAAGACCAAGACCAATCAATAGGTAAGGTGAGGATATGACAAGTTTCCTTCCACACACAATTCTCACTCCATACCTCTAAGGACAAAATTAAAAGATTTTGAAAGAAAGTGCAATAATTTCACCTTTTTACCTTCCAAATCACATGATGAGGCCTAATTTTGACCCCTTACCCCATAGGTATAGTTGGTAGGTGAATTTAAGAGGTGTGGGACAAGCTTAACTTGTCCCACAAGCCTCCAAAAATGGTTCCAAAGTCAAATTTCGGGATTTGAGGGATGGGTTGAGTGCAAACATAAAAATAAATTAAAATAAAACTCAAATCAAAATATCCCAAGGACTATCTACCCCAATTAAATTCCCCTTTGTCATATCCCTAATTAAACTATTTAACAAGGTTAATCAATTTAAACAAAAGAACGTTAACTAACAATAATAAAGTGGATATACATCACAATGAAATAATTCGCATATTCACAAAATAATGAAAATGTAAAGGGAAAATCAACATGTAACCCATGGTCACATTTTGACGTCATATTCCCCATGGGGACATCCTAACAACTTGAAAAGAACACAACAATACACATGACTTGAAGTTGCAAGGTGACCTTGTTGCCAATACCCAATATTCCTCCATTGTTGGTCTCCTAACCCCCTTCTTGTTCTCGTGATATAATTCCATGTAAATAGTAAGACAATACCCCCTTCGGCCTCTAGGCCATATCACTACATCATGGAAATAAAACGCATATAAAGCATCCATTATACAATCACAACATACATCAATAAATAAACACACATATACATATCTATCAACCGACATAATCATATTCGTAACTAAATCCTCACCAAATTTAGGAAATTAAATATATTTTTACAGGTGTCTTAACATTTCAATTCTAATATAATCATTAATTTACAATTATCAATAATCTAGGTCACATTCTACGACAACCATGTAATTCCTTACATTTAATGTAATTCATTCCTACTAGATACACTCAATGACATATTACCGATCTCGAATGTCATCACATTACTACTAATTTATGATACCAAATAAATCATATGGTTAGTCAAATAATCCGAGTAGGATCATCATTGTCAAGCATGCCAAAATGTTAGCATAAAACAAAATAATACTAGGTCATCACCGAGTATTGAAAGATATATCTATGTTTGCTAAGAGTCCATGCAATCTAAAAAGTGAGTCACAACATATCGATAATCAAAATGTCAATGTCTCTAATCATCAATATTCAAAATCATAGTAAGAAAAATGTCCAAGAGGAGTGGGCACTACACCTACCATCCTAAACTTTCTACAAAACACATTTGAACCATCATATGAAAGTTGTAATGTCTCATTCGATGTTACCCAGTTCTCATTTTGGTGACTCTTTTCTAAGCATTAAACATTTGTATGAGCTTCCACTCATCATTAGTTGGCTTTGACCTTGTCACAGAGAATGATTAGCATCTTTCCTCCCCATTTTGTCTCCTGTGTCCTTGTTGATGCTTCTAGTGGAGGGCCTCCATAGCGCCCTTTACAATTACCTTGTTTAAGGAAGATCATGTTCTCGAATCCTAGTAGGCGGCTGGAATGGTATTTTGGTGTTGTTATGGCGTGTTTGGTTAAAAGGAATATCCATAATAATAATTATTTTAAATTGTCGATCTTGATTCTTTGACCATTGTGATTATAATTAATAATTATTTTGTAAGTTGTAAAATAATAATATTAATAATAATAATAATAATGATATTATTATTTTAATTATCGATTGATGATTATATTTTATTATTATTTTAATGTCGATTGTTATCAATATCATATTTTATTATCGTTAAACTATTCTATTGTTTTGTTGATCGCTTACGATGAACGAGCCTCATTGGTGCAAAAGAGGAGGAACTTGTTTTGTTGGTCACGCCATGGTTTGGGAGTGGTGTTCACATTTTTTTATCAAAGACTACAACTACCACATCCCACCTTGGCTGAACAATTTAATTGCTAACCTTAAATATGGATTTATTGTGCCCCCACCAACCTTGCCTCTCTCTTTTGATCTTTTTGTACCATGTTTGGTGTGAAGGGGATGTGAATCTTAACTAATTATTTTGGTTCCTTGTTTGGATGGAGGTGGGTGGATTTGATGGCCACCTTCCATTCCATTAAACCTCCTAAATGCTAGACATGTTGGACTTGCCTTGTGGGTGGCTGCACCTTCTTTCATTTATTGTTTTGATTTGCAAATCTGCCATGACCTTTGTTGTCTACCTTCACCCAATTTTCCCTAGCTGCGTGAACTTATCTCGGTGAAGGATTTGCATTTGGGGAATGTTCAAAATCCTTTTGAAACTTTAGATGATTGTTGGGAACCTATTTTATTACAATTTGTTTTTAATTCAATTTTTTTTTGTTGTTGTTGTTACTGCTCACGCCATTTTTGGCTGGATACGTGAGAAAGTTTGGTGGTTGAATGCACCTTACCTAGATGCATGAGTGTCGTGGAGGGATTCTATTTGGGGTCTGTAGATTGTGCATCATTTTTTGCAAGCCAATGCTATTGGAATAAGTCTTCCCACTTCCTTGCCTTCATCCTCCCAACTACGTCAGAATGGAAACTTGGAGCAACCATAGGTGTCCAACAAGTAAAACATGGAGGATTTTCCATGCTATTTAAAGGTTATTTTCAGATGCGTTGAACATGTGGAAACATTTTCTAGGCATGATAATTTCTACCCATTTGACTACTATGATAACTTTAACCATAGCATGAAAGGAATTTTCTTTTATTTACTGAAGTGGTTATTGCTTGGGGTTATATGGTGGTTTTTTTGAATTGTTTCACATCTTGCAGCTATGTCTTAGTTTCCTTCCCCGTGTTAATTGATTCTTAGGATGATTCCTTGCTAGATTTGGTTCTGCAAATGGTCTTGGTAACGAGTTTTCACTTGTTCTTATTGTTTCCTAAATGCCAATGGCTGCATGTATTTATATCTATCCCCATCTTCTCTTTTCATTGCAAAATGATAGGATAAAATCTATATGATTGATGGTCAAGTTGTGGTTTTATTACTGAAGTTATCCAATTTGTGAACCTAGTTTTGAATTGTGTTTGGTTCAGTTGAAACAATTATGAACTAAGTGGTTATGGATGCTTATTGGTCTACATATTTCACTATCTATTTCTTTTCTATCTGTATCTAAACTTGTATGGGTATTATTTGACCTAGGATGTTGTGGAGTTAGTAACCTACTAAAGTTTGGTGACGTATTTCAACTCGAACAACATATGAACTACGTGAGGTTCTAGTTTTTGTTTATCTATGGGTTACTTCAATATTTAAATATGGGTAATTTTTTATTTACTTGGGTTCATAGAATATGGGATATATTTATCATTTGTATTCATTAAAATCTCATTATTAGTTTCTGTTTTAGGGATACATACTATTAAGATCGTCCGTCACTATGAAATGGGTATAAAATATAATTACAAATTTTTTTATGGTAGAAGTCAATGATTATTTTACCCAAACTGTACTCTGGTGATTTTATTCGAAACCTATGGTTTAATAGAAAGCCACACCTTAGAGGTTCGGTGATTTGGTTTGAGTTATGGCCACAATTTGAATTTCATATGCTTATTATATTTTCATAAATGTTCACAATGTGGAAGGGAATAATTTTTTTATTGTTGTTATATGTATGACAAGTCTTGTATCTCTCCCGTGGTTAACAAAACCTTAGCTTAGGGGTTTGGGTTGGAATCCTATTGAAATGTGCAATTCCACACCTCTAGTACGAACAAGGGTATACCTATGATGTAGAGTATTAAAGTTACCCATATATCTATAAATGGGTAGGATAAGATATCATTAAGGAGAATGTAAGAATTAATGATCAACATCATTTTATACCGGCATCTAATTGGTATTAGTGCTACCAGTATAGAGTTTAATATGACCAAATATCATTGGTGTTGGCTTATGAATTAAGGATTAATATTGTTCAACACTTGTTTTACTTGAGTGAAGTTAAATTGATCAACCCCTATATGAATCTGGTCCCTTTGGGATGGTTTACTTAAATTCTATTGATATAGTTTTAGGGGTAATTAAGTCGATCGAAGGTAAATTAAATCAGTAAGGCGGTGGCATTAGATTATTCTAAATTTTTGATATCCTAAATATGAATTATTTCATTTCTCGTACTTTTTTACTTTGTTGTTCATAGCATGGAAATATTATCGGATGTTGAACTTTCCTTTTGAACTTTACTCTGTGTGTCCTTGGCAAGCTATTAGGGGTATGATTGTTGTGCGGTAGATTTTTTCTTATGAAGGGGTAAATAGTGGTTAGCACATGATGTTGTATTTCGAACCTTTAATCTTTTGGATCCTGGGATATTGTTGGGAAAATGTTGATAATGTTGGAGTATTGGATTTCAATCATATAATCTATGTGATTATATGATTGAAATCCCAATACACTCGACACTTTGTTTTGGACTTACCGGGTCTTTGACCCCTACTTGTTATATGTTGGTTTAGCATTTGTCATCCTTAAAACAATGTTCATATCAGATTTTTATGGCTCCCTTCTTAATTTTGACATGGTATATTCCTAGCATGTGTAATGGTGTTGTTAGTTTTTAGAACTTGACACCCCTTCATTAAATAAAAGGTTCTTTTAATGATATTGTTAATGGTAGCATTATATTCCTATGTGTATTCTTTATCATGCTCAGTTCTCACGAACTGACTCAAGTTAATACTTGTGCAGATGGCTTTTGCGGGTAGAAAAAAAGAGAGAGAGAAAGGATTACTAGAAGTTGCTTTGGTTTTTTCCTGTAAAGTGCTATTGTATGAATGCTTAATGTGTAGTAGGACTTTGGAATGGTAATTGTGGAGAAAATTTTAGAAGGACAATGCCTTAGTATTTTTGTAATTGTGGAGTAGGTTTTCCATTATGGATTGAAGCTAAAACTTATGAAACATTTTTGTGAATGAAATAAAATGATCATTGATTTGTTATGAGCATCTTATTGTATGATTGCAATGTTGAAAGATAGTTTATCCTCGATATGACCAATATTGTTTTACCTATTTAATCCCGAGTCAAAACACAATAGACTTTTTAGCCATCTTTGGATTGTGTGTCGTCTTTGATAGGAAATTATGTTTCTATGTCTAGTTATCAAAAGGATAATGGTAAGAAAACTGAGTTATAACCTTGAGTTAGTAAACCCTTCTAATTGCGGCAATAATGTAATACTAGGTATCACCGAGTGGTTTTATAATCCATACAAAGGTTATACTAGAAAATAAATTAATATGATATTGTTAACTTATAGACGAAGTAAAGAGTCTTTAAATGAAAAAAAAGGAAGCTATCTTCTTGTGTTTAAAAGGATATACCTTATTTCTCTTAACCTATGCTAGTAAATTATTCATAGTGTTGATGGGATGTAAAATGATATTTAAATGTAAACCAATGTTTAGTAATATTTATGAGGTTAACAAGGTTATGTTAAACGGGGATAAATGATATCAAGTGAAATCAATGGTTAACTTTTGGGAGAATCCTAGGTCTTGTAGTAGGGGAAATTGATTAAGAAACCCTTAAATCTATCTCACCCGTTTTGAAAACGTAATATGTTTAATTTTGTCAAACTTATCAAGTGAAGCCTAAGTGAATTTTTTTAACCATTCTGAATAAATTATCAAGCCTAAATAAGATCCTGGTTAATAACTAATAAGATCTTGAAGGGGAAATTCAAATTTACCTTCTTTCATTAATTCTTGCCAAGGTTCTTTGCAATTCTTTCTTAAGTGTTGTTAACGTTGTTCCTTGCTCAAAGGAGGTTTTAGTTCCAAACCTAAATGGAATTTCTCCTTAGTTTGATCTTACACTCACCTCCTTGTGCAACGGAGGTATGAGATAAGATCATGTAGCTTGTGTGTGGGTTAATGACCTTGTGTGTAATCATGTTCCTCTTAATAAATGAACAAATCAAACAAGTAAATAATGTAACTTCAATGAATCTTTTAAATGGGACTTACTATAAGAATGCTTTAACAGATTAGAGGAATCCTAGCAAGAGGAAACATGATTTCTTGATTCGTATAACATGAATCTTTGAGAAAGTAAGTTAAGAGTTAAAAGATGTTTTAGTAAATAAGAAACCTTAAAAATACTTTCACCATGGGATGCCCCTAACCGTAAGTTTGTTCTGTGGTTGGACTAGTATGTGATGTCATCTCGAAAAGAGAAAATTTATTTGTTCATGTTGGGTGTATATGAATTGTTGTTCCCTATGTGATCAACATTGTGTCAAGCTCATTGACAGTTGGTGGTAACCCCTTCTGGTCACCTAACTTAAAAGCACAATAAAATGTTCCACTTTTTGGTATATTTTGTACCTTAGTAAACATGATTTTCAGTTTAATTGATATTCTAAAGGTAATAGCCACAAAACTGTACACATTCATGAAATTCCACAAACTAACAAAATGTTGTGTTTAGAGTATATAATACATGTATATATATTTTTTTAAATGGCAAAAATATGGTCTTTTTCTTAATTTTATTCGTATGTTGTTTCTTATGTTATTAAAGAGGAATGATTGTCCCCGGTGGTTTTTTTAAATGAAATCTTATCTTTTCACTATCAAATTTTAGATATATGTTCAAGATTATAATTTTGACGTCTTTGTCAAATTTTCATTCTTTTTACTTATATTTTTTAATTAATTATTTAGTAACTATATTTTAAAATAAATGGCGTCCATATTTCTATGCCAATACTTTTAATATTTATATCAAATTTTTTTTTTTCATAGGTAAGAAGAAGAATTCAAAAATACTAAATATATTTTTTTCAATTTTTTGATATATTCTACTATTTTTCAAATTTGGTTGATTGTGTACTATTGATTGTCCTAAAACTTTGTATGTTAGTAAGAATTAAAAAATAAATAGCAAAACAGATTTAAAAAAAAAAAAGAAAATTACATTTTTAGAAAGCCAATAAAAATATGAATTTTGTGTCAAAATTTTGTAATTTAACTAGTTCGTTTACCCTAATTACGTGGCACCCGAGTAGAAGATTTTGGATCACAATTGTCCCCCAAAAGGATTTGGAGCCAAAATTTGCCACTCAGGTGCCATGTCACTGCCACTCAGAGGGGTTCACGCGAATGTGTGTTCGCACGAACATGGTTCGTGCGGGAATGTGGTTCGCGAACCCACATTCGTGAACCCCTCTACTCAACCAAAGCACCGCCAAAACGTCTCCTTCTAAATTTAATGTTTCACAATTGTGTCTCCCCTTCTAAATTTAATGTTTTACAAGCTACTTATTTAATATTGTTCACTTTTTATGTTTTAAATTTATTTTTTTACATATTTTTTGTGTTTTAAACTAAGTTTTTATTTATTGGTTTTAACCAAAAATATGTAATATTAAATTATAAAGGTTGTTTTACATATTAAATATAAATTCTATTAAAATTAGAAAAGTTGTTTTAAAGTTATAAAAAACTAAAATTAAAAATAACCTAATTTCTATTGAGATTTGTATATAAATAGAGTTGCATGCACATATAGTTTTGTATCGAGTTTACTCTTAGACATTCAGATCTATCATGATTTATGTGTGTAGGTGAAAATTATTGAAGTGGATTAACAATGGAAAATGCAAAGAATGAGAAACGCAAATATACCGAGGAAGAATGCAAAGAAGAATGCTAGAAGATCTGTTCATAGGAGGGCACAAAGAGAGAGATAGAAGACACAAGAAGTGAAAGACAACGCTGCAAAAATTGGTACATATGTATAGAAACCCTTGATATATCATAATTTTTTTTTTAGTTCTAAGGTTGAAATATGATAATTTATGTTTTTAGATTGGGTAAAGGAAAGGGTTTTGATAGGATCCCATTTGTATGTTTATGGACACAGATGATGATGCACAACATTATATGAAGTGATAAAAAAGTTATGGAATTAATTCCCAAGAAAAATGTGAAAAACTTGGTGAAGATGGATTTACAAAAATTAAAAGAATTTTCCCAACAAGAACCACTATCACGAAAAGAAAACAACATAAAGTGTAGAGATAGTATATGGTGAATTTGTTAATTTGACTACGATTCTTTAGAGCACATTTGTTGGTTACATTCTTGAATCATGTTGATATGAGGGAAACATTAGAATTGTTGGGTGTTGATTTTGGACAAAAATTCAAAACGTGTAGAAGAAGAATTTGTTAGCAATGTTTTTAAAGTAATAAGTTCTTTGGGTACAAAACTAGGTTTCTTTGATAAGAGTATTTCTCGTGATAAAGCAATATTAACTTTAGTTGTAAGTGATGATACAACAAAGAATCGTCATGTTACCACCTTTTCCAAGGCATTGCGTTTATCTAGAAAGAGGCATTATCGGGTATGCAAAGAGGAGGAAGAAATTGGATGATTCTAATATGGAAGGAAATTGGGCACTAATGTGTAGAAATCCACGTTATGATAAAATAGAGGATAATATTGTGAAGATAGTTTCTGATTTTTGGATTGAGAGGACTCGTCCTTCTCCGAATGTGAGGGATTTTTTGAAACATAAGATAACTCACAATAACTATGATGAACATATAAAACATTGGCTTGAAATAACTCAACATCAGATGTACATAAAGTTTATAGAAGAAAATCAAGATGTTAAGATTAGACAACGAATGTTTGAAAATTTGAAGCCTTGGTTTGTGCAAGCTGATAAAGTCCTTGACACGTGTTGTTTTTCGCTATCATGTTGAGTTTGATTATCACTATCGTGTACAAAAAAATTATAAATTCAATGTATATATATTTTAAGGCGTGCTTTCATTTATATCTATATATTTGAAATTTGTTTAAATATCATTTTTTGAGATGTGATTTAAAATTAATGTATTTCAAAATCTATGCTTTTTTCAGGTGTATAGAAAGTTACGAGAAAAATTGCCCCACCTACACGTGTCGGTGAATTCATAACTTCAATTCTTTGCTACGTATCCGATGATCATGTCGATGATCGTATGACTTGTATCAAAGTTATCTCGTGACAAGTGTGGGGACTTGAAATTATTTCCAAAAACAAATGAAGACTTGGACATGATTAACCTGGTTGCTTGCAAGAGGTGATATATATAAATTTATGTTTTTAAATTTGGATGTTAGATTTTATTTTTATTTTTATTTATCATGAATGAATACATGACAATTTGTCCATGTTATGAATTGATTTTGTAGGTTCAAATACATAAAATATTTAACAAGGCTTGGGAAAGATGCAACCAAGTTGGATTTGGTAGAAGAGGAAATCTCCATTGCTACATTCATGCAAAGTTTCTGAAGTTTAATTAGTCCGTACATCAAACATTCTCACTATTCAAAGTGGTAGGCTACACAATTCAAGACTAATAGGGACACATTCCCTATTGGTTCCATATTGTCCGTGGTTGATTTTGCTGAGAGTTACTCATTTTCTAATCAAAAAGAAATTCAAACATAGTATTATCATACTGACCAGGTTACTATCATGTTTCAAGTATTTTATAGGCATGCACAATTGGATTTGGATGGGGTTGAAAGTACATATGTGAAGCGAATGATCAAGAAGGAGTATCACTTCTATATAAGTGATGACAAGGAACATGACACCCACTTTTTGCAACATTATTTTGGTTTGTTCTTTCAATATCTTCATCAGCAAGGAATACAAATAGATCAACATTTTGTTTGGTCGGATGGTTGCGCATCACAATTCAAATCCTCTCGCCCTTTCTTTGCACTCATTTGTTATCATCGTCATCACAAAATTCCTCATTTATGGAGTTTTTTTAGAGTGGTCATGGGAAGGGAGAACATGATGGTGTGGGTGCATGCATCAAATGTGATCTAAAGAAACAAAGATTTGATTATGAGGGAGATTGATTGATTGATGCCCACACCGTTGTTGAATGGTGTAAGAAACATTTTACAGTTCAGGTTTCAACCTCACAGGATTCAACATCACACGCTTCAAACCCATATGCTTCAACCCCACACAGAGTGTTTTGGGAGATAACAGGTACATGCACATTTAAAACATAGATATGTAGATCTTGATGTGATTTACTAAGTGAACTACAAGTTACTAACTTTAAATTTTTTTATTCGATTTTTGCTTTGTTTGTTTTAAAATTTATTGATCTTTTGAGCATGATTAAATGAAGGTATTGATCAAAGGACGAGTATGGATGTGAAAGGATTCCCAATTCTAGGTCTTTGCACTCTTTGATGACTATGGATAGTAATAAGCTGGACAATCTGTATAAGAGATTATTCTTGTTTTTGTTATGAATGCATGAACAAATCATATTTAAAGTGCAATAGTAAAAACATGGGTATGTAGGTGAGTGGAAGCAAGTTCCTTTAGTTGTGGATGACACATATGGATCAGATCATGATGATAGTTTTGAAGATGTGCCATTAATTTCAATGATTATGACCACATATACGGACTGGTTAAACAAGGTATGTTTTATTTGAAAGGATCAAGTATAATTTGATAATTAAATATATGTATATAATTTATACTATACATTTGATCATTGAATGTTTCTTTGCATTTTGTTGTAGGAGATGTATTTGCAGTCATTGCTCAACAAAGAAGCCAACATTGAGAAAGTGGAGTACTACTTGTTGCTTGTTTGCGCATGTAAGAGAGAAAAAATCTAACATGTGAAATAACAAGTGAAGTGACAACATTTTTACTGGCTTGGTTGTAGTGCAGGGAACATACTTACAACAATTGAAAGCCCTCCAAAGTGGGATTCACTTTGTTGATTAAAACCAAAAAAGTGTATCATTACACCCATCACATAATTGCTATAGGGTTACAATTACGCAGTAGGTGAAGACTATAAATAGTAAACACAAAAAATGGGGACTAGATGTAGAAGATCATGAAAAATTTTACAAGTCATTAAACAACGAGCAGAACCACTTGGTATTATATAGAAGGACATGGAATAAATTACTAAACCTTGTTGGTAATAAACTATTAAGCTAGATAGCATTGTATTTTCTACTTGAAGGGACTATGGAGACCACTATACAATAAAGTTGTTTAATACTTGTGATTCTTACTTGTTGTGAGATGGTTTATGGTTTACTTTAAGTATTGTGATATGGTTGTTACATGGAAGTATGTATGTTATAAACATGATTTATGATGTGGATGTATGTTGCATTATTATTTTTAATGTGGAAATGTTAGTTGGGAATTCAGATGTACATATTTTTTGATATATACATTATTTGTTTAGTTGTGAACCAAAAGGTTGTATATGGAGTACCCTTATCACTGTACAAGTTTATCATATTTACTAGATAGTGTAATTGAATAACCAATTTAAGACACATTAATGCGTGTATAGTTAGCCAAGGTCATTTGTATTTTCTTTTATTGACTCCTACATTTCAAAGTTGTTTTTAAAAGCAAGAAAAAATCCAACTTCTTAAAATTATAAAAGATTAATAGGGATTGAAAATTTTGAAACTTGAATGACATTTATTGATTTCATTGGACACATGTGTCCGACATAGTATGGGAATGCAAAAGGTGTTGTCATTGTGTACATGAGGTTACACTAAAAGGCATGTTCTAAACTGAATAGCACCATACAAGTTTTAACATTCAATTGAAATTTGACATCTAAGAATTTCTACAACCCTTATAATGTGTCAAAATGTATTCTTAATATACCATTTTTTTTCACTTTTAAAATAATTTTATTTTTAATGCTTATGGTCTTAAAACAAATAATAGAGTAATAATGTTTTAGTTGTATCAATTCAACACTTACATTAGTTAAAGACAATATTATAATATCCAAATTAATGCTAAAATGTTACAAAGCATTAAAAACTAAGGTTTTCTAGGTATGTAGAAATAAAGACAAATTTAAAACTCAACAAACATTCCATTATATAGGTCATTCCTTCCTATTACTTATTATTATCTATATTTTCCGTTTGTGTGCATTTACTAAATAATTTTAATCTAAATATCAATGTGCTCATGAATCCATGCATGACCAACCAAAATAGATTTGTTAAATGGGTTACAATTAATATTTTAAATTCAATAAAATTATATTTATTTTTCTTACATACTTAAAAGGTTGCTAATTATTTATTAAGTGTAAATATGTCTAAACTGCCTCACAACTCATGTTTATATACCTACACATTAATTTATTTTCCTTAAGTTGACTATCTCCCATGACTTCACTTGTTGGAACCCCCTTGTATACACTCATATTAAGCTCACCTTCTATCCTACATGAGACCCTCTATTGAAAATATAATTGGAGGCACAAAGATGGTTACTCTAGCTTATTGTGTTCTTACATAATATAATAATCTAAAAAACATTATTTCTTTTGAAATTTTAGGTTGGCAATATTTTTCAAAAAAACTAGTTGCATAATTAGATGTTCCAGATCAAATTTCATATCCGTAGAGTGTTTCTCATAAGGGTATTTCACTCCCTCGTGGTTAATTTATTTGTTATACATTTCTAACCACAAATAGAGATAAATTTCTCACCACATTTATACACGAACCTTTATAACATGTTTATTTGTTGATTGTTTCTAATAAATATACACTTTTCACCAAGATTAATATATGATCCTTTCTCTCTATCCTCTAAAATGTTCTCCACATTCTTCTCAATATAACAATCTTCCTTCATCTTCATTACATTATAAAAACTAAAATAGCATTTACAACTATATTATAAAATGATTACATGGATATATGTTTTAAACGTTAAAATTAAAATAAAAAGACCATGCTTCAACCTCATACCTCTCCATTCGATGAAGAAATGTATGGATTGGTTAAACAAGGTATGGACTAAGGATGTGTGAGTGTTGTAAAGAAAGTGGATGAATGTATAGTATAGGTTATAGACATGTAATGAGCAGAGATTAATGGTGTTAAAAAATATGTGAGAACTATGGATTAGTATGCACAAGATTGCAAAAAGTGTGAAGATTATTTGAGAATGATTTCAAATTTTACCCATCTTATTTTACAAAAATGAAGGGTATTTAATATCTTATCTATCATTATATACCTATTATGATATCATCAAGAGACAAAAATGAAAGATAAGGGGTGTCTTATATTCACATCCATAATTGTAAATACACGTGTCTAAGACATATATCAAAATATATTAATAATACACGTGTCTAAGACATATACCAAAATATAATAATAATGTCTAGAATTAGTATGAATATATATACATGTTTAAAATCTCTAAAACTATGTCTAAAATGTCTGAAATATATAAAACATCTTGAAGTCTCCCCGAGCACTAGGGCGAGTGCCAAACCCTCACTACGCTCGTTGCACCTTGCATGTTAAAAAAAAGGAATATACACGTCATAAAGTATATATAGCATGTACCATTTATTAAAATATATAACCAAAATTCTACAACAATTTTTTGATTAATTCAATACATCATATAACGAGATATGTTTAATTGATTACCTCAAAGATCTCGTCCCTGGCGCGGATGTTGGGAGTATCTATGCTATGTGTAGATCTCTATTCCATAGATCCCTATGAAACAAAATAAATTAAATGTAAGAAGTAGATACATAACTTTTTTGAATAAAGTTCATTAATTTCTAACATTTCAATTTAGATTAAATATTAATTCTATTAAAACACATGTATTTATATCTCTGCGGAATGCATCTCCAAATGTATGGGGTTTTCATCCACGACCTCAACACCAGCAAATATGTTGCCGATCGAGCCAAGTTGACTCGGACCGAAACATCCAGATCCATGTTGTGATCAGTCAAGAGCTGTGTGTATGTGAAACAGGTAGACGGTGTGGGCTGTGAAGCTCCACACACTAGATCATAAGCCTAAACAAAGAAGTACATGTTTAGTTTTAATATTAATAAATTGTAAAGTAATGATCAATTAATGTAAATTTTTATTATATTAAAGGTTTAATTTTCACACACCGGAATAGAAATGTACTGAACATCAAGTGTGACGATCCCAGAATAGGAAGTCTATATGAAGTAGTGGTAGTAGTATTTCGACTAGAACATACACTCCCACTCTGCTCTATAAAATCTAAAACTCCCGATAGTGGAATGTTGCAATGTCGAGCAATCACCTCATACACACGCAACAAGTCAGCAGCCATGATGTGTCCTAACCAACGTGCCTGAGTGGGATCTGTAACTAGCTCAAAGTCATCTAGGGAAATCAAAGATGCACAAGCGTATACCTCGTTGTGTGCATCACTGGTGCTACTAGCACCTCCACTGCTAGTATCACGTCTCTGAAGGTACTTGACCCACATGGTTAGAAGAGATCAATTGGGTCTCGCGAGCAATGCCAGCAAGACCCTCGATAGCAGCCTCATGTGTAGTCATAACGACAGGTGTTGCGACATCCTGAAAGCCTGATAAGAATGGTTGGTGCCTAGGTACAAGTTTCCGCGTGTCAACAACTGTAGGAGCTCCCTCCTTTCTATATGCCTTCCTATGGCTAATACGGCCATGCCCCTACCCCAAATAACTAGGGATGTCTAAATAGTTCACCTTTAGGTTTAAGTGAACCTCAACATGTAGCATCATTATGAAGTATAACGGTAATTGGTCATTATTCGGAAATTGGCCTTGAGACCTACCACAAATCTAGGATAAATCAAAGGGGAACATAGGGGACATAAACATTTGTTTACATAATAAGCCCTTATTTTCCATTTGTCTACATAAAAAATCCAACAAGACCTCTTAACAACTTCCTTATCAGCAAGTCGTGATGTAATCTCATTATAACCTACATCTCCTGAGACACTTGATTTTAGTGAATCCATAAATTTTTATATTGATTCAGAATCAAATGGATTATATGTTTTCAAACTTGTCTCTATTCTACAAAGATCAACCAGTATTTTTTCACAATGGGCTTTATAATGCACAACTTTAGTTGGATTTTGGAGAATATATTGCAATTTTTCAATCTCTAAATCGGTCCTCTCAAACAAATTAGGATTTTTAAGAAGCCATGATCTGCTAAAAATGAAAGTAAAATTCCATTAATACTACTTTTAATTTTAAAAAATCCTAAGATATTCTCCTATATTAATGAAAACATAAATATGATTTTCAAGCTTCAATGCAAATAATATAGAAAATAAATTACAAAATCAAATAAATTATAAAATTACAAAATTACAAAATCACATAAATTACAAAATTTCCCATCTAATCAAATGCAAGATAACAAGAAAAGAGAACTCTAAGGTGCCTCCTTTCTATCATAACTAATTCAGTGACAAGGAAATCATACCCTCTTCTTTCCTTGGATCCCCAATGATGCAACTTTAATTGTCATCTTCCTTATCATACAATACATAGATAAACTATCCTTAAATTCAGATTTCACCTTCTTAGGAACATAAATTTTAACCATTAAGTATAAGAATACATTAGGAGTCCAACCATACCAACATGAGATGGAATTAAACACCATAAGATCACTTATTTTAATCACCTACAAGTTCTCTGAGATACCTCTACAACATTCATGGCAATCTAGTGTTGAACCAAGACATGTAATTTTAGAATTTTCTCATGCATTATCCACAAGTGAAGGTGTATTGAACATAGAGGTTATAGGATCATTCACACATCTTTTGTCATGTTATAGAAATCATATTAAAGGCTTAGATTCACCTATGAGTGATCAATTAAAATAAGCACATTATGAATACCTTGAGAACACGTGGGAAGTCAAACGCTATTATTTAAATCCAAGAAGGTATTTCCAATGTTTGGAAAAATAATAAAACACTTATTATATTTAGAAATTGCGACCAAATTGGTGGTCTTTATTAAAAACAATGAAGCGGATGGTAGTGAGGACCCATATTCATTCAAATAATACCCATCAATAATGATTATCGATACCTTAATGACATCCAAGGCAAATTTAGCACTCACTATTAAGAGATTGTTATCTTTAAGTTAAATTTGTGTGGCTGCTCCAATCTTGATAACAACTTCCCCTACATATAGCTTTGAAATTCTCTTAGAATTTTTTTCCATTAACACACCATTGATAAGTAGTAAGAGGTATATGAGGGAATGATCATACAGAAATCTAGATATTAGCCTTAAACATTAGCACGATGATGAACACAAGTGAAAATGGGAGTTGTGATCTTAGATGTGAAATACATGGAGAATTAAGAAGAATAAACATGTTCTTTGATATCAATTTCAAGATAAGAATATTGGAATGAAAATGAACAATAATCTAGTACAAAGCAAAATTATATTCACATTGATTCAAATGAAGAAAGATTACAAATTTATATATAGCCAAAGGATGACTATTCATTTCATCTTCCAAGAAGACTCTTCACATTTTTATGATAATTATTCATCTCCCAATACAAGACAAAATCTCTCCTACATATTACACCTAAGATTGCTTAATATTATGTACTATAACATTACATCACATGCTTTTGAACATGTTGAGGTTAGTCCAACCCAGTAACTCCTAAGACATTTTACTAGGATTTGATGTTTGAAGTATTGTAAGCGTTTGGATAAATAATAGCCCAACTATATATCATCTTATCATAATGCACATGCACAAATATAGAATCCAGAAGCTAAGGAAAATATGAACCTACACCCAAAATTTCGGACTAGTTAGAGAAATGCTTGACGATTTTGTAACCCCAGGATAGTTTTGAACATAAAAATCTTTGCAGTCCCTTTCATCAATGATACTATCTAGCAATTGATAAAATTATCCGAGGCATATTTCTAGAGAGATAAAATTACAATAATTTCTAACGAATGTCTCCTGAGCCCATAAGTTTCTAAATTATGTGATTAATGTGCACCCACCTAAGACATGCAAATAAGTTAGGTTGTTCTATTACACATCGCTTTGCATGTATTACTATTTTTAAACCACATTTATTTATCAATATAGTGTACTTAACATTAGAATAAGACTCAATATTTTCTATATTCTAAAATACACTTAGTTCTAGTTTTTAATATATTTGGTGTAAAAGAGTTAAATTAATTAGAAAAATGATGTCCTCAAGGAGGATATTTTGGCATAGGAAAATAACAGAGTGAAATTAAAAAATTGAGTGGAGTTTTTAGAAGAGATTCAATTCAGAAAGGTAGGGCAATTCCATCTGAAAGAGAAGCCTTTATTTGATAGTTATCACCATGACATCCCATTGAATAATCAATTATTTTTCATTGTAGTCAATATATGTTTTATATTTAGATTTGGATTTCCCTACAAAAAACTACGTTGTTTTTGTTTTTGGTTTGTTTTTTGTTAAGTTTTAATGTGTTGTTAAATATTTTTAAGGGCACACTTTGAATGTATGAGAATATTCTTTAGGGCACATCTTGAAGTAATAACATGTTTTAATTGGGATTGCATTAGGGTATTCCATAGTTACATTAAAATATCATGTAGTAATTGTATTAGTTTATCAAACAATTCAACACTTGTTGAATGAAAGTACATGAGCTATTTGACAATATGTCTTAGGAAATGTGGTCAAATGGACTTCAATGTTTTGGATGATGCAAAATATTGTAGCTTAGATAAGTAGGTGAATTGTTTAACATAATGTCTCAACAAAATGTGGTCACACGAATAACAATGATTGTAAGATGTGCATATAAATGTCTTTTACATTGATCCTTTCAAACTCTTTCAACTAATGAAGCCCAATACAACATACCCTTAGTCAATTATGCAATGAAAAAGTGAACTTTATAAGGATACTCTTAAACTCTTCCAATTAATGAAGCCCTATGGAACATACCTAGCCAATTGTATAATGACGTAATGACTTTTACCTAAATAATGAGTACAATGACTATGATAATGAGTATAATGACTATGTTAGTGAAAATAAAATTGATATATTTTATAAAAAATTTAGAAATCAGTATTGATCTTAAACAAAACAAGCTCGAAAAATATGGATTTGGATTTACTTGTGCTCAAAGCTCATTTTTCCTTCCAATATTTGGATTTATTGTTTTCACAGCACCAAGGGGTTTTACATTTGGATTTATTGTTTTCACAACACCAAGGGGTTTTTAATTTAATATATCATTACACCAGAAATTACAGTTTAAACTATGGTACAGGAGCTGCCTAGGTAGTAAACTGCTCTAAAATTGGGATATCTTCATTATAATCATTTCCTTTTGCATCAAACAAAAAAGATCAAGATTCAAAATCAAACTATCCTCAAAATTTTCAGCTAATCTGATATAGACATTAAGTTTTTCAGATACAAAATTGCCTTTTTTCGTCAAACGTCTTTCATGCAAAGTTTGCTTCAAAGTATATATATCAGTATGAGTGATCAAATAATGTATTTGTATCTATCAGTATAAGGATATGGAAAATGTGGGCTTGCAGGTTACTATCTATTTTAAAAACAATGCATACTTCAAGATCTCAGATTTTTTTTCAGTTTTGCACAATATGACACATCTACAACATTTTGCAAAGAATGCAGACTTTCAGAGGGACATTTAGATCAAAGATATAAATTGCATTTTTTTCATAGAGCTTCAAACAATATGTGATTCAAGTGTGGATTCCAAAGTATCTCAAAAAAATGTCAAATTTTAAATCATTAGCTTCAAAAAAAGTTCTATTTACATCTTGCAAAGTACAAGCTTCTCTAAAAGACAAAATACACTTTTGTAGAATGCAACAAAATTTTCATCCAAAATGTGGCTAAGACATGTTTTTCAGAGTGTACTAACATAATGCATGTTCCTGATCTAGAAATGAAGAGGAAAATTATAGCCACACATCTAGCATAATACAGATTTGTAGAAGTTGTTTTAGAATGAAACAGTGCTACAATTCTCGCTCATTTTACAAAAGTACAAGATTTCAAAAAAAATGTATATTTGCAAAAGTGATTATCCAGCAATGTAAGAAAGTGAAAATTTGAAATGAAGTAATTATAATGTTTTGCATGATTGAGACAAGATACAACCATTAAAAATATCTAAAAATGTGCAGCTACAAGTTTCCATTAATTTTGAGAAACGTTTTCTAGAAGTGTAACTTGTCAAGTCTAAAAATGGTCTAATATATTTTGTGCATATAATGTGAACATAATTTACAACTATCAATTAAACATATAATCCATGTTATTTTAAAAACAAATCCAAAGTACCCTGCAACAAAAAGTCATGGCTTACCTATTTCAGAGGGTCGGGTTGTCATTATCAATTGTGAAGTTACAGAATATTGTCATAACTGGAAATGATACATATATTTTGCCATAATACTATTGAAAATACATCTAACAATGTTTTTTTATACTTTAAATAGGGTTTTACAAAAAAATGAGCCAGGGTTTTGCAAAAAATGGCCTTGAAATGGCTACGGTTTTGCTAAAAAATGGGTTTTCTTAAAAATACATCACCAATACAAATGGCTACGAAATGGGTAGAGATAACATACCTAGTCACTCATCGCTTTGGTGGGTTAGATGTCTCTCTTGGTGGGCTAATTTTCTCATGGGCTGGTGGGATTATTTTCTCGTGGGCTAATGAGCTTGTTTGCTCATGGGCTGGTGGGCTCATCGCTGGTCTGGTGTGGTTACCATCGTCGGTGCGTGGGTTCCCTTGCAAGAAAATGCTCTAATCTGGTTTGGTTGCCATCATCGATGGGTGGGCTCCCTAAATATTCGTGTGAATGGAGGCGGGTGGAGAAAAATGAATTCCTCTTAGCGCCTCCAATATATAAACAAGGGTTTCGTATGAACCCCATTTGCGCGAACTAACGGGTTTGTGCGAATCCCTGCTCATGCGAACCACATTTTATGTTACACGCGACAAGATAAAAACCTACGTGTCACTTCACCCGAACCTAGTTCATGTGAACGTAGGGTTCACGTGAACACCCCCCGCCAACAAACCCGCTCCCTTCTGCACTCGCATTTTTGGGACAACATGTGGGACACAACACCATGCATTGACCCCATCATGTACTACCAACTTGGCTCCACATGGGAACATTCCACTTAGTCCAACGATGGAGGATTCTTTGAGAACTCATCACCATTTCATCCATGTTTCACTCATGCCATTTATCTCCACATCGGCCAAAAAGGCTACCCCGGCACCCCATATTTCCCACAACTCGGTTGAGTACCCTTTCGTGCCAATGATGTTCCATGTAGCCACTTCAGATCCAAAACCATTCCCAAGCTCATCTGACCTACCACAGTATGACATTGTCTACCCAAACCTCTTAAAAATGATGACCCCTTGCTTCTATGCGGTGAAAGAATATTTTTGATGAACTTGAGGCTCAAGTTACTTTGGGCCATGTGGGCTCGTGGACCTAACCTAGCTACATCTCTCTCACGTCAAGGTGTGTTTCCTCGCTTTTCCTTGCTGAGAAAGTGGATTAGCATGGAACCTATGGCCCAAATTACCTTAGGTCACGTGGGGTCCAAAACTTGACCTTGGTTGTGATTTAATCCCCCATGCAACTCGATCTTGGCTCACCGAGATGGCTCAATGAGCTAGCTCCAATATTTTTCTACCATTTTTCTAAGTCTTTAAGGCCCTTCCTCGACCAACCATAGCTTTCCCTATTTCCCTACACAGAGCTCGATGCCCTTTTAACTCGCAGCTCGCCACTCAATAGCTCATTGGGGACTCTCTATGGCTCATCCATATTTTTATGCATGAACCGATTCGAGCTTGCACAACGACCTTGGTCTCATTATGTTCAACCTTGAGCCTGAGCCATTTTCCATGAAGATCCCACCATAAAACACTTATCGATTGGAATAGCTCATGGCCCCTTAGCACTATATATCCAACCATAAAATGATCTCCTCGAGCTTGACTTGCCATGAACTTGAAATGCTCAAACCTCGTAACATAACTTACCAACCCTTTTAATCACCATTATGAGCTTGCCTTTGCATGAGTCCTCCTCTCTATTTACATAGAGCCCTAATTGAAGCTTGTCACCCTTAAATCCAAGCTCAACCATCATAAAACCAACTTGGTTGTATCTCAATGGCTGCTAAAAATCCTAGATCGTCATGCACTCTAATGCAACATGATGCATAACTCTACAACATGACAAAAAAATCGATGCAAGCTCAACTCGCCGACTCAGGAGCTAACTCCCGGACTAAATCAACGAGGTGGTTACAAGCCCAAGGCATTTTTGCATACTGTACACCGCCTCAATTTTTTAACTTTTGTATTTTTCAGTTCTAGGGGACATGCAAAGATGGCTTTTGGTGTCATACATCTTTTGCCATATTTTTGCCATTTTTACTGCAAGTGGACCCCGCATCTTGATCATCTTCCATCTCAATAAAACCTAAATTTGACAAAACCCGAAGAGGAAAAAAATCCTCTTGAGGCTTCCAACCCTCCCAGAGACTTGGATGATGTCCCTAATACACATAAATTTGTTTGTATCTCTGGATTGACCTATGTGCTTATTACAACTTCCTTATTGCAAGCTCCTAGCTATCCATTTTCACTCGAGAGGTAAACATAGATAACAAATTTATCTATCAATATCTAACCATCACATACATGGAAATGAGAAAACTCGATAATAGATAGATCTCAATCTAGACGAGCTATATAATCTCGAGAAGTAGAAGAAACATGGAAAAGTTTAATGATGAATCTTCATTAGCTCACGAATATTCTGGATTTATGAATTTCATTTTGGTGAATTTTTAGGGGTTGGAAACATGCTATTTCTCCCTATTTTTCTAGTTAAAAGTTAATTTTAGGTTTCAGTTTGTCCAACATTTACACCAATAGCAAACTTTCTAAATTCAAATCACCATTAGCATGAAATTAGAATTTATAAAACTCACCTTCATATATATAGTGATTACAAATTTATTTCACAATTCCTTTACCCATGCTCGCGGATACGGTGGTCATTGATAATCAAGATCGAAGAATATCGAAACTATCAAACACTAAAGGTATTTTAATAGTTAATAATTCATTATAGTGAAGATGTATATACTTCGCTATTAGCCGATAACATAAATTTATGCTACCGGATGGTAGTATTTTTTTCTAGTAGCCGACAACATAAAAACATGCTACTAGATGGTAGAAAAAATAATTCTATTTCCCAAAGAGCATAAAATATGCTAGCAAAAAATGCTCGACAAAGAGCATGAAAAAATAATACCGATTTGGTAGCATTAAAAACCGCTCTTGGTAAGTAGCATTAAAAATGGTATTGAATGGTAGTATGAAAAACTACTACCAACTAGTATAATGAAAAATGGCTACCAACTAGTAGCATAAATGTATGCTATTGGCCTATAGCATGAAAAAATGCTGCCAACTAATAACATGAAAAAATACTACCGACTTGTATCATTTTTTCTAGTGATGTCATCTCAAGGAACAAAATGAGTATGGAATTTTTTTACTTATCCCATATTTTTTAGGAAATATTTATCTTTGAGCTGATCATTTTAATTACGTACATCGAGAAAAAATCATAAAAAAATCCCATACAAAACTAGTAAAATCTACATTGTTTCATAACAAAACATTTTTAAATTTTTTTTTACACATTTTTTGTAAGGGCATATTTCTCAACGAGGTGGTCATTTTGATTACTATTGTCAAAAATAATTTTATAAAATTACATATGTTGTTGGCCAACAAAATATACTATCAACCAATAACATATACTATTAGTGGCGATTACTACCGATCAAGACCATTATCAAATTATTGGCCAAAGCACTCAAAACCCATTTCCTTCAAATTCACCATCATTTCGAAAGTCAATTTCATAGATTCACAAAGTAAAATATACAAAAAAAAATTATGGGGGTATTAAAATTTACCATGAGAAGAAGAAACATCCCATGATGTTTCCCACTCAAAAACTAAAAAGGGGTGAATAAGACCATGAAAAAAACATTGTGCACACAAATAAGGAAGATATAAATTTTGAAGTTTTCCTTGAAATTCTAAGTGGGTGTGAAAAAATTATTTCGATCAGCTCCATGTCAAAATGACTAAAATGAAAATGATATAACTTGAAGATATGTAAATTAAATTATATACACCATAGGAATGTAATGGTTTACTTAGAAATGTATTTTACGAGAGAAATCAATGGATAGAATAATACAACGCACAAAATTATCTAAATACCACTTTCATTCATTATCTAATAATCATCGTTTAAAGAAAAAAATTAAATGAGAGAAGATAGTGCACAATATTGTTTAGGGTTTGAATTATTCTAGAATATTAATGAAGGCTAAGCCACATTTGTAATATTTTGATTTATCTCGTAGAAGAATAAGAAATACCGATGACACATTTGAAGCATAGAAGGTCATATAAGGGTGAAAGATCATAAAGAGAATGTATTCTATTCAAATTCATGTTTGGGTAATATATCGATGAGGATTTGAAGGTTCCAAGATAGGGATTATAAATAAAAGAAGATGATCTTTAAATATAGAGGATGTGATCCAAGAGTAAAAATTAAACCCAAAGAGAATAAATATGCATGGAAAAGGGAGGAAAATACACATAAAACATAGAAGCTAAAAGTGCACAAGAGAGTTAAGACATTTATGCCAAATTCATCAATAAAGGAGACTAGCAAAGTACTCCATCTCTTCCTCTACCACCATCAATTCAAGCAATTTCTCTTAGGGATCCTAGAGTTAAAAAAACAAACTATGTATTTAGTAGAGCTTAAATAAATTTTTTTGATGGTGAGTGAACTCGAAACATTGATGCAACCAAATATGACAACATAGTACAAGGAAAATTACATAAAAATTTAACAAGAAGGGGAGAACAAAAAAGAATAAATTGTGTCTAAATAAGATGAAGAAAAGAGAAAACAAGAAGTAGTTACCAAGATAACCTAAAGAAACAAGGAGAAAAAAATTAGTGTGAGGATATATTTTATCCTTTTATTAGTTTATGGGGATTTTCCACCTGGGATGGTGAGTCATAGGTTGTTAGGATTTCTATTACATATGAATTTTTCTAGTATTTAATGTATCATTATCATATCTGTCATAGTTGTTGTCATGCCCACAAATTACACTCAAAAATATACCAACAAAAATATTGGAATGTTTTTTGTTTGACTTAGATTGCTTTTATACATGACACCACATGATATCGCTTAGGATAACACATGATACATGAGATATTTACACAAACATGAACCCACGTAGATAACATGAAAACAAATTATGTACATCAAGGTCACTTTTCCCCAAATGAAAAAGTACAAACAATGATCCAACCACAATATACACTTACAGTTAGGAACTTTCCATGACACACAATTTCATGGTTAGATATTTATTACATTCCTATTTTCATTAATTGACCTTAATTATTTGAATAATACCTAACATGTAAACCTTCATTCCCCTTAAAACTAGGCTACATTTTCTTTATTTCATTCAAAATATTACCTATAGTGGTTCCATTAGAGTCTTGCTCGTTTCCATTATCAATAATAATTTATATTATAACTTGATGGTCATTAGGAGAATTTGAGCACTCATCGGTCTACGAATAATTTTCCTAAGAATTTATTTCTAAGAATCATGTTTACTTGGTTTGGAATTATACTTTCATCATGAGGAGGAGGAAAATTTCACGAGAAGTAAAAGGGAATGTTATTAGGTCAAGAGTGGACCTATTCCAAGTTATTTTCATAGCATTTTTAAATGCTAAGGGTACACTCTTTTCATCTTCAAGTTATTAAAAAAATATGCAAGCTAACTAACTAATTTTCATCATTTGAGATGTGATTTACAATCCATTTTTTCCAATTAGGACTCCTTTCTTTCCAAATCATGTTGCACATGGAGGTTACTATTTACCTATGTTAACCTTATAGAGGTTTTGCATTGAGTTTAAATCACAAATCTCAAGTTTCCATTTTCTTCTAATTCATCATCTTAAGGATTCATTCTCAATAGTTACAGGTTAATTACAAGTTTTGACATAAATTTTACTTCTCAAGACTAATCCTTGTGTTAATGTATTCCCATGTACACCCAAGGGTTCTACTCACTTTTACAATTCAAACTAAAACGCAATATACCTAACTCATAAGACCTCGGCAACATCTTGAGGTATTTCATTCTCAAGATTTCATGTTCATTATTTCATTAGTATCATTTTTCACCACATTTATGCTTACAAATTCAGTGTTCATGCCTCTAAGTTGGTTTCATAATTAAATAGGTTGTTTTATTAACCATGAAGATCTACATTATTACATTCATTTTATGATCACATTAGGCATTTTAGTTAGTTTCACATTTCTCAATGACATATAATTTTCTAGTGATCATTTCCTACTTTAATCCTATTTTCCCTTGTTCTAACTACATTTCTATGGTAACTTTGGTCCTGTGTTGGCATCCTTTATATCAAATGTAATTCTTATAACTCTTACTTAACACTTAAGTATTTAAGACTATAAGGACTATGACCTCGCACAAGACAACTCATTTCATTGTTCTTAGAAACTCAAGTATTAAATGCATATTACAAGAGAGACATCCAAATTAGCAATTTGATGCATTTAAAATGCTTGCCATATAACTATTTCAATCATTGGGTAAATATGCATCAGAATTTCTTTCATAAATAACCTTAAGAGAGGTCTATGATCTACTAACTTCAAAGCATTCAAGGGGAAAACTACACCCTAATACAAGACATTACAAGATATTTTGAAATCATTACCTCTCAATAACTTCGATGACACCGAGGTAATCCACAACTAATCACCGACATAACACTCTCATCTAAGAGGGACAAAAGGGTTCAATGCAAGAGTTTAATCTGTAGGCAAATTAAAATTTAGCCTTCAATCACTTAATTTATATCTCACATGAGACGAGTCATAGGTAAGACATACATCTATCTTTGCAAGGTTTTTTTCACCCACCTGGAGTACCAAGGGAAATTATGCACATGAGGATTAAAATTAAAAATTGTTTGATCATACCTATAATACCTAGACATGTTGGCCTTGCTCACCCAAATATGACATGGTTCACAAAGTATATTCACCACCTCATAAAATACTTAAGCGAATGGCCCTTGGTAATGATCTTTAAACACTTGTTAAAATTTAGTACTAGTCAAGAGTTTACAGGATCTTTTAGAAATCATCAACTTTCATGACTTTAATTAATCCAAATCTGATTAGAATATGATATAAATTTTAATTATTACTGATCCAAAACTATTTAAATTATTCACAAAATCATTGTTTGATCAACCATTCAAATTTTAATTTAAACCGATTTACTCTCAGATGTCATAAAATGGATATTTAATATTTATTTAATTTTAATTTAACTAATTAAATGTGGAAATAAATCAAAATTCAAATGCAAATATACCTGGATTAAACAGATTTGACAAGCAGAGTTGTTTATAGAGTTTAAAAATTACCTACGCCTCGGGTTTGATACAAATTGATATATTAAATTTTTCTAGAATTGTAAGAACAATCAAACTAAAAATTAATAAAATTAAACCATAGTCTAAAATTTTGAGCCTTTAGACCTTTGAAAGACCCCGACAAAGTGCTCATCTTTCATCTTTCACCTTCCCTATGAACTTCAAGAAGCTTATCCCTATTGTGGCTATCCATCTAGTGAGTTCCATCAGACAAATCAACATATTGAAAAATTGAGAATTTTAAAATAGTATATCCACATGGATCGTTTCATAAGTTTGGACAACTTTCCAATTTACTCGAACACCCAATTTTTTCCTAAATGCCTCAAAAATTGAGTTCTTACAAACTTACTTATTATGACTATAATATAGTTAACATCCTTGTGCTCTTTAAATACCAAATGGTCTTTATATAGGACTCTCGATCCCTAATGTTGTGGCAGTAGGGGTTCTGAATCTCCCCAACCACCCACCGAATATTTTTTATCTATATGTGGGTAAATATCATATTGTTCAAGGATTCGCTAACCGAGTTGTTTATATTAGGAGTAGGTTGTTTTGTGAATTGACTTCAGCCACTATGTTATTTTTCCGCGTTAGGTAGTGGTTAAGTTTTATGTTCTAGGTAGTGTGGGTGACGATTATTGGCACCCATGTATGGTACCTCTGTGTAGGACGTGGTGAGGCCAGTGTGCTATCTATTATGTTTAGTGCCATGTGGGCATGACCGGTATGGAGAATTTGTTTAGGCTTGACCATAGGACTCATCAAGCTATGTTAATACTCCAATGTTGGATTGTTGAATACAACATAGTAGATTATCTCGATCGGTTGGCAAGATGATCTCTCAACTAAGCATCATGACATATGAATCACCGCTCAACATGATTATTAGCTCGATCAACTTGTTCATGGCTCAACTAGGTCTATAGATCGTCTCCATGAGTTGATTCAAGTCAGATAGCATTTGGGTCCCCCTCCAAAATAAAAGTGGACCCCTTAGTTGACTAAAGTTTTACACCATCGAGCAATGAAGACCGATGATTAAAACTTGATATTTTATTTTCCTCTAAGTCACCTCTGACATTATGATCACACATGTCAATATCCCACAACATGCTCAATTTTTGCATCCCTATGCCATGTTATGTCCTTTGAACATATTATTCTTACACTGATTTGCATTTGAAGGGTACAAAGATCCATTTTATGCTTTCCAATAGGCACCAAAATGATCTCAAAGACATCTACCATACTATAATGATATTAAGAGATTTAAGGAAACCTTGTCCACTATTTGTTAGGGAATAAGAGATAAAATATGCGGAATAATCCCTTACGTAATCACAACAAGAAACGAATATGCGTAAAATATTACAGATCTGAAATAAAAGTGCGAATAAATAACACAACATAGAGAGACAAGATTTAACCTGGTTCACCCAATTTGGGCTACGTCCACCAAGAATCACTTCTCAAATTTTATTACAAGCCTCCACTCTCTCAATACAATACCAATACCTGATCCGTTTGGAGCTATGCTCAACAAACTCTATAGAATTCACACCCGAATTCAAAACACATCTGTAATACATTTGCTTGTCTATCTATCATATGCATAAGACCATATAAATAGACAACTGCTTAAGCAGTTTGATACAAAACCATGGGTATCAAAACCAAGGGCAAAAACCGTGGGTATCAAAACAATGGGCAAAAGACCGAAAAAAACATGGGCCCAAAAACAACCCATAACGGTTACCCATTACCCATGGGTTAATAAACCACCCATGAAAATTTTCTTTGGGGGCTTCGCCCCCGAACCCCCTTCCATCGGGGGGGCTTCAACCCCACGAACCCCTAACCCGAGTGTAACACATGGAAGGTGTACCATACTCTAACATGAAAATAGGCTCCACAAACATAACACTATTTTGATCTCTAGATCACTTCTCCCCACTGAGAATGATTTTTGTCCAAAATAATCTATTTTTCACCCACAAATGTTGCTAATCTTCCTGCATTTCACAAACACACATAGGATCTAGAAATAACATTATGGGTTAAATCACTACAAATTGTTGATTAGCTAATAAAAAAATAGATTAGTAAAAAATGGATGATTGTTCAATAGAATAGGAAACTATCCCTGACACTCGTGATTAAACCAATCTATGCAAACAACTATGAACTATAATCCCAATAATCATAAATTCCTTTACAAATAGTGGCTCAGATAAAAATAGACACATGTTCTCGAAAATAGGTAAATGTGTTCAACTAATACTATATAATAAGGCCAATCAATGTAAATATAATTACATTAAAATCTATTAGTGTATAAAGACAACTACATGCCAAAAATAGCTAGTGTCCACTATCCCTATTATATTGTCAACCACTTCAAATATCGCAATCCATCTGTTTTAGACAAAATACATGCCAAAATAGTCAATAGTCAAAGTCTGAATCATGTGAATCTATTAACGAAATATCTATCCTAATATTCTACACACTATAAATAGGATAGAAACAAATTGTATGCATACCAAATATAGTGAACTGTCATCCACTACAAAATATTACCATGAAAAATTTGCAATTAGTTTGTTAATGTAATCATAAGGCATTCTAATGTTGTTACCATATTTAGAAATCATTTTTTTGCCCTATGGATTTTCAAGTATGGTAAGAATGAAAATATGCATCGTGTGAACAATTACAAACATTCCAAATCCCAAACAATAGTGATTTTGTAAACAAGTACGAAAATGAACATTGTCAAATCCCATCAACCCGCACAAACTGTTTTCAAATCTTCATAGCTGAAATATGTGTTTACATTTTGTACCCAAACTATACCAAGAACTCAAATTGTAAATCGGGAGACATAAATGGAGTATTACCAAATGTTTCAATTTTAAAAAATTCAATGAGTATGGTAAATCTATCCCTTAATTTTCCCACAACTGACTCCACAAATTTAAATCTAACAAAAATGGGAAAATATTTCCTTACATCATACAACATGAAACCCATAGAAAAATATTTGAATTAATTACATGTTTATTCAACAATCAAGAGCTATGCAATATGTAATTGAAAAATTATTCCCAACCCGAGTGTAACACATGGAAGGTGTACCATACTCTAACATGAAAATAGGCTCCACAAACATAACAATCTCCCACTTGGAGACTAGTTTCCACTGAGCAAGCTTCTCAACCCTTCACTGTCATCTGCGAAGGCCAACCAAAGCTGAACATAGCTTTAGTTTATCCCTTGTGACCACCTTGGTCATCATGTCTGCAGGATTCTGACTGGTATGAATCTTCTCCAACTTCAACTTATCTTCCTCCAAAGCTGTCCTGATGAAGTGATATCTCAACTGTATATGCTTCATCCTGGAGTGGAAAGCAGAGTTCTTAGCTAGGTGTATAGCACTCTGACTATCACTATATAGCTTACATTCCTCCTGCTTATGCCCCAACTCCTCAAGCAATTGTTGTAGCCAAATCATCTCTTTGCTTGCCTCTGTGGCAGCAACATACTCAGCCTCCGTGGTTGACAAAGCCACCAGCTTCTGTAGTCGTGAAATCCAGCTCACTGCTGTCCCACCTACAAAGTGTAAATATAACTTGTTGTGCTCTATTGTCTACATCTCCAGCCATGTCTCGAATCTACATAACCACGTAAAGGTGTCTCGATCGATCGTAGCACAAAACTATCCCCATGGTTCCTCTCAAATATCGAAGGATCCACTTTTTGCTTGCCAATGCTCTTTACCGGATCACTCATAAATCTATTCACATCTCCCACCGCATAGGCAATATCAGGCCTAGTGCACACCATAGCATACATCAAATCGCCAATCGCGATGAGTAAGGTACCTTTGACATCTGGTTTCTTTCCTGCTCTTTCTTGGGACACTGCTCCTTTGATAACTTGAAATGGCCTGCCAAAGGAGTCCCAACTGTTTAGCATCATGCATGTTAAACCCGTCCAATACCTTCTTAATGTACTCTTCCCGAGATAAAGTCAACTTCCATTCCTTCCTATCTCGAGTTATCCTCATACCAAGGATTTGTCTGGCTGCCCCAAAATCCTTCATATCAAAGCATTCACTTAGTCATTTGTTTCTTGAGTCCTTTTATTTCTTGCATGTTTTTACCGCAACCAACACGTCATCAACATACAAACACAGGATAATATAACTTCCATCCTCAAATTTCTTTGTATACACGCAATGGTCGAATGACATCTAATATGACCTTGCTCCATCATGAAGCTATCAAACTTCTTATACCATTGACGTGGAGCTTGTTTCAAACCATACAAGCTCTTCTTCAGTTTACACACCATCTCCTCTTTACCTTTGACATCATAGCCCTCTGGTTGCTGCATATATAGTTCCTCCTCCAAATCACCATGGAGAAATGCAGTCTTTACATCTAACTGTTCTAAGTGTAAGTCTTATGCTGCCACTATTCCAAGAACAGTTCTAATAGAAGTCATTTTTACTACAGGAGAAAAAATCTCATCAAAATCTATACCTTGTTTTTGTGCAAACCCCTTGACCACCAATCGGGCCTTATATCTTTTCTTTCCTCCTTCTTCATCTTTAACTTTGTACACCCACTTGTTTCTCCAATCCTCTTTTCCCTTCGGTAGCTTCACCAAATCCCAAGTCCGGTTCTCCATGAGAGACTTATGCTCCTCATCCATGGCTTGCTCCCACTTCTTACTGGCATCTACCTGCATTGCTTCATCAAAGCTCTCTGGCTCTCCACTATCAATGAGTAATAAATAATAAAGAGAAGGAGAAAACTGTTTAGGTTCTTTTCTTACCCTAGAATACCTCCTCACTGTAGGAGTTTGGGGTTCCTGTTGAGTAGGTTCCTGAACTGATTCATGGGTCACTTTCCCATCCGGAAGATCCTCTACCACTGCATATTCTTTCTTGGATTCTTCCTTGTTTTCCTGCAACTGTTGCTTATACATGACTTTCTCATTAAAGACCACATCCCTAGACCGAATGATTTTCTTGTCCTTAATACTCCAACATTTAAACCCAAAGTCATCACCACCATAACCAATGAAAGTACATTTTTCTGATTTAGCCTCTAGCTTGGTCCTATCATCCTTGTCTATATGAACAAACACTTCACATCCAAAGAATCTAAGAAATGAATAACTAATTTTGTTACCATACCATGCCTCCTCGGTATGCCTCCATCCAAGGCACTTGAGCATCCTCTGCTTATCAAGTACACAAACTGTGCTCACCGCTTCTACCCAAAAAGAAAGAGGCAGTCCTATATGTAACCTCATAGCAAGACGTTCCATTATTGTTTTGTTCATCCTTTTTAATACCCCATTCTCACGCGGAGTTCCTGGAACCATATTTTGCATGCGGATTCCATTCTTAAACAAGAATCATTAAATTCATTCTTTGTAATACTCCCCATTATCTGCCCTGAGACATTTTAGCTTAAGACCTGTTTCATTCTCTACCAAGGCTTTCCATTTAACAAAAGTGTCAAATACATCAGATTTGTGTCTAATACAATAAACCCAAACTTTCCTTGTTGCATCATCAATAAAAGTAACATAATAACTTGAACCCCCAAGAGATGATACCTGAGCCGGCCCCCACACATCAGAATGTACCAGCTCTAACTTACTCTCTTTCTTCGTAGGTCCAACCTTGAGAAACCTTACTCGCTTCTGTTTCCCATATATGCAGTTTTCACAGAAATCCAAACCTGTTTCTGTATATCCAGGAAAATTCTTCTTTATGATGTTCATGCCCTTATGGCTCATATGACCGAGCCTATAGTGCCATAATGTTGTATCTGCATCTGAAGCCACAAGATTACAATCATTAGTATTATCAGTGGTTAAATACAAGGTTCCAACCTTCTTACCTCTTGCCACCACAAGAGCACCCTTGGTAACCTTCCAAGAGTCTGCTGTAAATATCACAGTACAACCATCACTTCCCAACTGCCCTGCCGATATCAAATTTCTCCTTAATGTAGGCACATGTCTGACATCCTTCAATAGCCATGTATTCCCATTCTGCATCTTAACCCGAATGTAATCTTTTCCAACTATGCCGCAAGGCCCATCATCACCAACAAAAACATCCCAAAAATCCCCTTGAACATAATCAACAAAATAATGCCTATGTGGAGTAAAGCATGAAAAGAAGCCCCGAATCTAAAACCCAAGATTCAAGAATATTATGCAAAGAAATAATCAAAGCATCCCGACATACATTACCCGATGCCACATTTGCCTCCTTGTTTTCTTCCCGTTGTTTCTTCTTATCTCGAAACTCCCAATGCTTCTTTTTTACATGCCTGTGCGTTCCACAATTCAAAGATATAATCTTGTTCTTGGATTTTGACCTTGCCCGATCTTTTGATTTTCCACGGTTTCCTCTATTCTTGTCTCTCCTCTAGTTTCCATCACAAAGAATTCCCTAAAGTAGAAGATTCCAGAGCTTTTTCTTCGCATTTCCTCGCTTAGAATCACCCCTACAACATCCTCAAACTTCAACTTCGAGTTAGCTGGAACCGAGTTACTTACCGCCATTACTAGGCTATTCCAACTCTCAGGTAAAGAGCACATAATTAATAAAGCCCTAACTTCTTCATCAAATTCTATTGTAACCGAAGCTAGCATATTCACAACCGTATTGAAATCATTTAAATGATCTGCTACTGAACTATTCTCAGACATCTTCATATTAAACAACTTTTTCATTAAAAATATCTTATTAGAGGTAGAGGGTTTTTCATACAACTTCCCTAATGCATCCATTAAATATTTTGTAGTCTTTTCCTTTGAAACATTAAATAATACCGAAGATGCAAGACATATTTGGATCGTTCCAAGTGCCTTCCGATCCAAAAATCCCATTCCACATCTCACAAACTCGAGGGTTTGTTCACCTTCTCGAGATAACGGAGTATAAAGATCCTTCGATAAAGGTAATCTTCCATCTCGCATCTTCCAAAGATCAAATTCCGCCGTTGAATTTATCAACCCTAGATCTTCCTTCATCTCGCCATAGCTCCCACTCAAGCTAAAAACTTTCCCTACGATTCAGCACTTCAGCAAACTAAACCAGCTCGATACCAATTGTTAGGAAATAAGAGATAAAATATGCGGAATAATCCCTTACAGTAATCGCAACAGTAGAAACTAATATGCGAAAATATTACAGATCTGAAATAAAAGTGCAGAATAAATAACACAACACAGAGAGACAATATTTAACGTGGTTCACCCAATTTGGGCTACGTCCACCAAGAATCACTTGCTCAGATTTTATTACAAGCCTCCACTCTCTCAATACAATACCCAGATCCGTTTGGAGCTATGCTCAACAAACTCTACAAAATTCACACCCGAATTCAAAACACATCTGTAATACATTTGCTTGTCTATCTATCATATGCATAAGACCATATAAATAGAAATCGCTTAAGCATGGGTTTTGATACAAAATGGGTATCAAAACCAAGGGCAAAAACCGAGGGTATCAAAACAATGGGCAAAAGGCCGAAAAAACATGGGTCCAAAAATAGCCCATAACGGTTACCCATTACCCATGGGTTAATAAACCACCCATGAAAATTTGATTTGGGGCTTCGCCCGAACCCTTTTCCATCGGGGGCTTCAACCCCCGAACCCCTCGACCCGAGTGTAACACAAGGAAGGTTTACCATACTCTAACATGAAAATAGGCTCCACAAACATAACACTATTTTGATCTCTAGATCACTTCTTCCCATTGAGAATGATTTTTGTCCAAAATAATCTATTTTTCACCCACAAATGTTGCTAATCTTCCTACATTTCACAAACACATATAGGATCTAGAAATAACATTATGGGTTAAATCACTACAAATTGTTGATTAGCTAATAAAAAAATAGATTAGTAAAAAATGGATGATTGTTCAATAGAATAGAAACTATCCCCGACACTCCGTGATTACACCAATCTATGCAAACAACTATGAACTATAATCCCAACAATTGTAAATTCCTTTACAAATAATGGCTCAGATAAAAATAGACACATGTTCCCGAAAATAGGTAAATGTGTTCAACTAATACTATATGATAAGGCCAATCACTGTAAATATAATTACATTAAAATCTATTAGTGTGTAAAGACAACTACATGCCAAAAAATATCTAGTGTCCACTATCCCTATTATATTGTCAACCACTTCAAATATCGCAATCCATATGTTTTAGACCAAATACATGCCAAAATAGTCAATAGTCAAAGTTGAATCATGTGAATCTATTAACGAAATATCTATCCTAATATTCTACACACTACAAATAGGATAGAAACAAATTGTATGCATACCAAATATAGTGAATCGTCATCGACTACAAAATATTACCATGAAAAATTTGCAATTAGTTTGTTAATGTAATCATAAGGCATTCTAATGTTGTTACCATATTTAGAAATCATTTTTTTCCCTATGGACATGTGATTTTCAAGTATGGTAAGAATGAAAATATGCATCGTGTGAACAATTACAAACATTCCAAATCCCAAACAATAGTGATTTTGTAAACAAGTATGAAAATGAACATTGTCAAATCCCATCACCATGTACAAACTGTTTTCAAATCTTCATAGCTGAAATATGTGTTTACATTTTGTACCCAAACTCGTACCAAGAACTCAAATTTTAAATTAGGAGACATAAATGGAGTATTACCAAATGTTTCAATTTAAGAAAATTCAATGAGTATGGTAAATCTATCCCTTAATTTTCCCACAATCTGACTCCACAAATTTAAATCTAACAAAAAAGGGAAAATATTTCCTTACATCATACAACATGAAACCCATAGAAAAATATTTGAATTAATTACATGTTTATTCAACAATCAAGAGCTATGCAATATGTAATTGAAAAATTATTCCCCAACCCATTTAAATGGATTTTCATTTTCCATTATTACCCAATCCAGGTTGGTTTTATCATATGATGGTTCATTCAAAACTTCATTTACCTTAACAATATGTGTGTATTCCATCTTATTTTTACCATTACTTTAATGGTGTGATGTATGAAGTTTCGAAAATTGTGCCCACTCGATGCCTATTCACCTGAAAACAAGAATAGAATATCCTCGTTACCTTCTTCTACGATGAAGAAATATAATCTCCATTTCTATCATCTAGATGATGAGATTGGTCTTTCTGATTTACCTTTTTTCTTGAAAAAATGCCAAATTATTTAATAATGTCCTTCTCTTCTAGCAACTAGCAACAAAATTGTTATGCAGTCCACAAAAAGTACTGGAAAATGCATTCCACATTTTCTAAATATCATAGACAAAATTCTTAAACAAAAAAAGAGGATTAGAAGTCTCACAATTTCTTTTGGGACAATGATAAGAAAGAGGAGGTGGTATTTAATTACCTCTTCTATGTGTTCTTTTACCAAATCCATCCTATTATATTATTGGGGTATAAACTTTGTTGTCAAAATCTTGTCTCTGTTCAGTGTGCTTAGAGAATCCTTAAATTTCCATTCGTGCATTAGGAAAAACCAAACATGTAAACTGAGGATGATCCTCAACCTGTATTGGGTTAGTAATTCCTTGACCATTTTTACCAAGGAATCTTCAATCAAATCCCATTTTCAATAATAATCGAGATCCAATTACTTTAGTATGTTTTTTAAATGAACCAAAATCATCATTACATGAATCAATCTAGATGAGAAGAAGATTCATGTGGTGAATAAATTACAATGCACTCATCGGTCATGGTTTATACATCTGAAGTTGAAGATAATTCCTTCTTTTGATCACCACACACAACTTTACCATCCTCTTTACTGATTTCTCGCCTTCCAAGAAGTAATACTCGTTTAATTCGATTTAAAGAAAGCATTCTCGTCTTCCAAGAAGTAATACATTGATCTCAAGAGGGAGTTCTCTTCCATGATCCGGTGGTTATATGCCTCAATCTCATCAAAATTTTACTAATTTGATAACTTTACCATAGTGCACCTATACTAGTCCAATAACAAAATCAACCAACCACACAATCTAAAGCAATTAAACTCTCAAATCATCCTTCTCTGATACAAAAACATGATCCATAAACACCAGTGAAAATTCACTACTAGTTAACCTGTTTACGTGGATCTTTAAAAATTCATCAAAATTTAGGACTTTAATTAATCCAAAGCTTATCAAAATTTGATATAAATCTAAATTATTATTGATCCAAAATTATTTAACTTCTTCATAAAATCACTTTTCGATCAACCATTCAGATTATACTTATAACATATTTACTTTCAAATGTCATATAACTGATATTTAATCTTGCTTGAAATTTAATTTAGTTGATTAAATGTAGAAATAAGTCATAATTCAAATGGATATATATCATGTTAAAGAGACAACACTACATTTTTTTAATGGATTTTGGCAATTTCCTACGTCTTCGATTTCATAGAACTATATTAAATTTTTCCATAATATTAAGTACAATCAAACTCATAATTCAAAAGAATAGACCATAGCCTATAATGTTGTTCCAAAGCGGACCTTTGAAAGACCCCGATGGAGAGGAATGTTCATCTTTCACCTTCCGGGAGAAATTACATAAGCTTATCCAAGTTATTCCTATCCTTCTAGTGAGTTCTCACGCACAAATCAACATCATGAAAAACTCTAGAATAGGAAAATAATACATCCATAAGGAGCATCTCGCACTCGGAAAACTGTCTAGTCTACTTCAAGAACCAATTTTCACCTAGATGCCTCACTAATTGAGTTACTACAAACTCCCTTATTATGACTATAATACAGTCATCATACTCGTGCTCTTCAAATACCAAGTGGTCCTTATATAGGACTAATGAAACCCAGTTGCATGGTGCTAGACGTTATTTTTGACATTTGGGTGGTTTTGGGTTCAAATCTCCAAAACCACCCACTTACTCCTTTTTACCAATATGTCGGTAAATCCCACACTATTCAAGGATTCACTCGCGGAGTTATTTATATTACGAGTGGGCCATTTTTTACTTTGGCTTTATCTGTTATGGTTTTTTTCCACATTGGGAAATGGCTAAGTTTGGCATTCCACATATTATGGCTAGCGGTTGTTGGTACTTTTGTTTGGTACCTTGATATGGGACGTGGGTAGGATGGTTCACTATCTTCTATGTTTAGTGCCATGTGGGAATGACTAGTGCAGAGACTTTGTTTAGGCTTAGTTTTCGGACTTCACGAGCTATGATAATCCATAAATGATGCATTGTTGAATGCAACATAGTAGATAATCTAATCGGTAGGTAGGATAAGTTTTCAACTTCACAAGGTTACATATGACTCACTCCTCAAATTAATCATTACCTCAATCAAGTCGATCATGGTTTCACTCATTCTATAGCTCTTCTCGACAAGTTGATTTAAATTGTACGGTGGCTAGGTCCCCCTCTAAAATAAAATTTGACCCCTTAGTTGAAAATGTTTTTACATTATCGAGCAATGAATACTGGTGATGAAAAGTTGATATTTTATTTTTCTTCGATTCACCTTGGACATCATGATAACTCATGTCAATTTTCAACAATGTGCCTAGTCTATGCATTCATGTTCCCTGCTCTGTCCTACGGACACCCTGTTCTTCTAAGGACTACATAAGGAGCATGTAGTATGTAGTTTTCACTCTACAATAGGATCTGCAAAGATCTCAAATCCAAATATCGAACTATAATTATCTCGAGAGATTCAAGGAAACCATGTTTACTATTTTAATCTCTCCGAATTAGGTAATAATTGTCTTACATGCAAAATAAAAGGAGTGTTAATGAGATTATAGTTTTTTATTAACATGATCATTGTTTTATACACATAAAAAATGATCAATGGGGAAGAGAGAGTACGATAGGGATTATAAAGTATTTTTCATTTTGATTCTTTAGGTAAGATGAGATTCTACCTAGCATTTTGAGTGTTAAGGAGATAAATCAATAATTAACATAGTAAAATATTAGTTCATATATTTAAAACATAGGTACTTGTTGGTATCCAAATGTTATGTTTTGGAGCCTATTTTCATGTTAGAGTTTGGTACACCTATGTGTTACACTCGGGTATTTTTACGGCCTCTTCAGCTACCCATAGGTTTATGGGACGGTTTTATTTTTGCCCATTGTTTGATACCCGTGGTTTTGTAAAACTACTTAAGCAGTTGTCTATTTATATGGTCTTATACATATGATAGAAATACAAGAAAATGTATTCCAGATGTGTTTTGAATTTTGGTGTGAATTCTGTAGAGTTTTTTGAGCATAGCTCCAAATGGATCTAGGTATTATATTGAGAGAGTGGAGGCTTGTAATAAAATATGAGCAAGTGATTCTTGGTGGACATAGCCCAAATGGGTGAACCACATTAAATCTCGTCCCTTTGTGTTGTGTTATTTATTCTACATTTTTATTTGAGATCTATAATATTTTTGCATATTAGTTTCTATTGTTATGATTACGTAAGGGATTATTCCGCATATTTTATCTCTTATTTTCTAACAATTGGTATCAGAGTCGGTTTGGTTTGCTGAAGTGTTGAATCATAGGGAAATTTTTATCTTGAGTGGGAGCTATGGCAGATGATGGAAGATCTAGGGTTGATAAATTCAACGGGTAGAATTTTAGTCTTTGGAAGATGCAGATGGAAGATTACCTTTATTAGAAGGATCTTTATACTCCGTTGTCTGAGAAGGTGAACAAACCCTCGAGTATGACAGATGCGGAATGGGATTTTTGAATTGGAAGGCACTTGGAATGATTCATTGTGTCTTGCATCTTCGGTATTATTTAATGTTTCAAAGGAAAAGACTACAAAAGATCTAATTGATGCATTAGGAAAATTATATGAAAAACCTCCGCCTCTAACAAGATATTTTTAATGAAAAAGGTGTTTAATATGAAGTCGTTCTAAGAATAGTTCAAGAGAGATCATTTAAATGATTTTAATACGGTTGTGAATATGCTAGCTTCATTAATAGAATTTGATGAAGTTAGGGCTTTATTAATTCGTGCTCTTTACCCGAAAGTTGGAATAGCCTCGGTAATGGCAAAGAAGCAACTCGGTTCCATCTAACTCAAAGTTGAAGTTTGAGGATGTTGTAGGGGTGATTCTAAGCGAGGAAATGCGAAGAAAAAGCTCCGGGAATCTTCTACTTGTGGAATGCTTTGACAATGGAAACTAGAGGGAGACAAAAGAATAGAGGAAACCGAGGAAAATCGAAAGATTGGGAAAGGTCAAAATCTAAGAGCAAGATTGTATGTTGGAATTGTGGAAAGTCTGGGCATGCAAAGAAGGATTGTTGGGAGCTTTGGGACAAGAAGAAACAACAGGAAGAAAACAAGGAGGAAAATGTGGCATCGGGTAATGTATGTTAGGATGCTTTGATTCTTTCTTTGTATAATATTACTGAATCTTGGGTTTTAGATTCAGGGGCTTCTTTTCATGCTACTCCACATAGGAATTATTTTGTTGATTATGTTCAAGGGGATTTTGGGCATGTTTTTCTTGGTGATGATGAGCCTGCAAAGTATAGTTGTAAAAGGTTCCGTTTCAGTGTTAAGATGCAAAATGAGAATACATGGATATTGAAGGATGGCGATATGTGCCTACATTAAGGAGAAATTTGATATCAGCAGGCAATTGGGAAGTGATGGTTGTCTATGATATTTACAACCTAACTCTTGGAAGGTTATCAAGGGTGCTCTTGTGGTGGCAAGAGGTAAGAAGGTTGGAACCTTGTATTTAACCACCGATAGTACTAATGATTGTAATATTGTGGCTTCAAATGTAGATACAACATTATGGCACTATAGGCTCAGTCATATGAGCCATAAGGGCATGAAAATCATAAAGAAGAATTTTCCTGGATATACATAAATAGGTTCGATTTCGTGAGAACTACATATATGGGAAACAAAAGCGAGTAAGGTTTATCAAGGTTGGACCTATGAAGAAAGAGAGTAAGTTAGAGCTGGTACATTCTGATGTGTGGGGCCACTACGGTATCATGTCTTAGGGGTTCAAGTTATTATGTTACTTTTATTGATGATGCAACAAGGAAAGTTTGGGTTTATTGTAATAGAAACAAATCTAATGTATTTGACACTTTTGTTAAATGGAAAGCCTTGGTAGATAATGAAACAGTCTTAATCTAAAATGTCTCAGATCGATAATGGAGGGGAGTATTGCAGCAATGAATTTAATGATTATTGTTCTAAGAATGGAATCAGTAGGGAAAAGACAGCCCAAGAACTCCACAAAGCAGAATGGGGTATCAACAAGGATGAACAGAACAATAATAGAACATGCTAGGAGCATGAGATTACATGCAAGACTACCTCTTTCTTTTTCGGCGTAAACGGTGAGCACAACCGTGTACTTGATAAATAGAGGACCCTCAAGTGCCTTGGATGGAGGCATACCCGAGGAGGCATGGTATGGTAAGAAAGTTGATTATTCATTTCTTAGAGTCTTTGGATGTCAAGTGTTTGTTCATAAAGACAAGGATGATAGGACCAAGCTAGAGGATAAATCGAAAAATGTACGTTCATTGGTTATGGTGGTGATGACTTTGGGTTTAAAAGTTGGAGTATTAAGGACAAGAAAATCATTTGGTCTAGGGATGTGGTCTTTAATGAGAAAGTCATGTATATAAGCAGTAGTTGCAGGAAAATAAGGAAGAATCCAAGAAAGAATATGCAGTGGTAGAGGATGTTCCGGATGGGAAAGTGAACCATGAATCAGTTCAGAACCTACTCAAAGAAGAACCCCAAACTCCTATAGTGAGGAGGTATTCTAGGGTAAGAAAAGAACCTGAATGTTTTTCTCCTTCTCTTTGTTATTTACTACTCACTGATAGTGGAGAGCTAGAGAGCTTTGATGAAGCAATGCAGGTAGATGCTAGTAAGAAGTGGGAGCAAGCCATGGATGAGGAGCATAAGTCTCTCATGGAGAACCAGACTTGGGATTTGGTGAAGCTACCGGAAGGTAAAAGAGCATTGTAGAACAAGTGGGTGTATAGAGTTAAAGATGAAGAAGGAGGAAAGAAAAGATATAAGGCCCAGTTGGTGGTCAAGGGGTTTGCACAGAAACAAGGTATAGATTTTGATGAGATATTTTCTCCTATAGTAAAAATGACTTCTATTAGAACTATTCTTGGAATAGTGGCAGCAGAAGACTTGCACTTAGAATAGTTAGATGTAAAGACTACATTTCTCCATGGTGATTTGGAGGAGGAACTATATATGCAGCAACTAGAGGGCTATGAGGTCAAAGGTAAAGAGGAGATGGTGTGTAAATTGAAGAAGAGCTTGTATGGATTGAAACAAGCTCCACGTCAATGGTATAAGAAGTTTGATAGCTTCATGATGGAGCAAGGTTATATTAGATGTCATTCTGACCATTGCGTGTATACAAAGAAATTTGAGGATGGAAGTTATATTATCCTGTGTTTGTATGTTGATGACATGTTGGTTGTAGGTAAAAACATGCAGGAAATAAAAGTACTCAAGAAACAACTAAGTGAATCCTTTGATATGAAGGATTTGGGGGCAGCCAGACAAATCCTTGGTATGAGGATAACTCGGGATAGGAAGGAATGGAAGTTGACTTTATCTCAGGAAGAGTACATTAAGAAGGTATTAGACAGGTTTAACATGCAGGATGCTAAACCGGTTGGGACTCCTTTGGTAGGCCATTTTAAGTTATCAAAGGAGCAGTGTCCCAAGACAGAGCAGGAAAGAAACCAAATGTCCAAGGTACCTTACTCATCAGCAGTTGGCAGTTTGATGTATGCTATGGTGTGCACTAGGCCTAAATTGCCCATGCGGTGGGAGAGCGTGAGTATATTTATGAGTGATCCAAGTAAAGAACATTGGCAAGCAAAGAAAGTGGATCCTTCAAGATTTGAGAGGAACCATTGGGGACAGCTTTTGTTCTACAAAGTGGATTAGACACCACTTTATGTGTTTATGTAGATTCAGACATGGCTAGAGATGTAGATGAAGGAGAAGCACAATAGGTTATATTTATACTATAGGTGGGAAAACAGTGAGCTGGATTTCACAATCCGCAGTTAAGTTGGTGGCTTTGTCAACCACGGAGGATGAGTATGTTGCTGCCACAGAGGCAAGAAAAGAGATGATTTGGTTACAAAAATTTATTGAGGAGTTGGTGCATAAGCAGGAGGAATGTAAGCTACATAGTGATAGTCAGAGTGCTATACACCTAGCTAAGAACTCGCTTTCCACCTGTGATGAAGCATATACGGTTGAGATATCACTTCATCAGACAACTTTGGAGGAAGATAAGTTGAAGTTGGAGAAGATTCATACCAGTCAGAATCCTGCAGACATGATGACCAAGGTTGTCACAAGGGATAAACTAAAGCTATGTTCAGCTTTGGTTGGCCTTCATGGATGAAAGTGAAGGGTTGAGAAACTTGCTCAGTGGAAATTAGTCTCCAAGTGGGAGATTGTTATGTTTGTGGAGCCTATTTTCATGTTAGAGTGTGGTACACCATCTATGTGTTACACTCGGGTATTTTTATGGCAAATTTTCATGGGTGGTTTATTAACCCATGGGTAATGGGTAACCATTATGGGCTATTTTTGGGCCCATGGTTTTTCGGTACCCATTGTTTTGTAAAACCGCCTCTTCAGCTACCCATAGGTTTATGGGACGGTTTTATTTTTGCCCATTGTTTGATACCCATGGTTTTGTAAAATTGTTTAAGCATTGTCTAGTTATATGGTCTTATGTATATGATAGAAATACAAGAAAATGTATTCCAGATGTGTTTTGAATTCGAGTGTGAATTCTCAGTAGATTTTGTTGAGCATAGCTCCAAATGGATCTGGGTATTATATTGAGAGAGTGGAGGCTTAATAAAATCGAGCAAGTGATTCTTGGTGGATGTAGCCCAAATTGGGTGAACCATGTTAAATCTTGTCTCTATGTGTTGTGTTATTTATTCTCGCATTTTTATTTGAGATCTGCAATATTTTGTACATATTAGTTTCTAAATGTTGCGATTCTCGTAAGGGATTATTCTGCATATTTTATCTCTTATTTCCTAACACCAAATTTGTTTTCCTTTTCAAGCTGAGAAGAAACACAGATTGGACATGGAGCTTAGAGACATATAAATCATAGTGTGTGTCATTTTGTAGCCGGGGATGAGATCTAATTGGCCCTTTGTCACTCAGATATTTGGAGAGATGGATAGCACCTTCAAGAGGATTTGACCTTTCCTCACTACTTTGGGTTGTGCCTCTTCAACCGAGTGGTGAGAGGATCCTTGGTGTAACCAAGTTGTTTGATGAAGGAGATGGTGATATCCTTCTTTTGCATGAAGTATATAAAGAAAACCTTGGGAAAATATGGTCAATACTCCGTAATTTAAATCTTAAGAGTTTTCATTTCTAAAAGATGGAGATACATTAAACACAAGGTTAAGGTTATCAAGACATTGAGAAATAATGATTGTTCTCTGATTTTAGTAGATAGATTTTGTTCCTTTGTGGATATCTGGGTAAACAGGGGTAATTTAGGATGGGTTCATGGTTTTGAATGATTTTGGTGGGAGATTAAGCAACATAAATTTGATTATACCATATCTTTGAGAAACTTTACAACAATGGACAACTCAACAACAGAAAGCTTTAGAATAGTTAAGACGTTCCTTCAACTAGAAGGTGTGCTTCAATGGAGGCCTAAATCAGCACGTTTTCAAACAATCTTTGAGATATTAGCATGAAGGCATGAGTTAAAAGATTTAATTAAATACCAAAATCACCGATCAATCACGCCTAAGGTACACCCAAACAATTACGAGATAATATTTATCAACAAATGATAGTGGACTGATTTTAAAATTCTTTATCTCATCATAGGATGAAGGCTCTTCCTAAAATTAAATTTCAAATGCCACTAAATTGTCACAGTGACAAGATCCTATGTTATGTCGCAAAGATTTCAATGTAAGATTGTAATAGGAACAAAAGAAACCATTTGCGAGACATTCGAAACAATGCAGAGACAAATTGCTAGAGATTGAACACAAATAAATTTCATAATTTCTTAGATTCATCGGCAGGGAAAGATGCCAGAGCAATCTCAGTGCTATTCAATGGATATACATCTGCAACCAACTTGACATGATAGAAAATCTAACATAGAAGGAATTAACTATGTATCTCAGATTGGTCTCTCAGGAAGACGACTTTCTCAAATTTTCTATTAAGAATTTAACCCCAACCCTTTGTAAGAGTATTCTCATTGCATTTATACATTTTACTCAATCAATTTTCCCCCCAAAAGAGAATAATATTCGAATGACCTTTTCTTGTTACCAATTTGCCTCCGAAAGTGAAATTTAACAAATTCACATCCGAAAGATGCTAGGTGGACTAATTATGAACTAATCATGTTTCTTGGGCCCTCAACTAATGACTAGGATGCCATGCCACAAATTTTTGGCAATCCTTCTAAGCATTCTGATTCTATTATGCAATAAATCCCCTTTTTAATCATTTTCCAGAGGCTTTGCATATTTGGATCGACAGTAATCCTTTTTTCTCTCGAGACAACACATTTTTCATCTTTTGCACCTGTAACTTTCATCATTTCATCATTTTCCCTTCTTTCCTCTGTAACTCGGTCCCACATCCATCTTCTCTGGTAATTCCCATTTTCACAAGTGCCCGAGTAATTCCAACTTCAAAATATCAATCTTAACAATCCTTGGACTCACAAATTAAGTTCCAAATCCATTCAATGGAACTTTATAGACAGAGACAATAAGGAATTTCATCAAAAAATGTTGAAAAACGGTGCGTATTCGCATATCCAAGAGTCTTGGAGTAAAAATGGTAGAAAAACAAATGCAATGCACATCAACCATTGATTCTTCCCCTTCTCCAATTTATTTTATAACCGTCCACATGTTTCCTTAGTGCAACTACAAAGGAGAAGTACAGGGGAAAGTTCCCAAACAGTGTGAGACTTCCACGTGCCCAGGCCCAAGAAAATGCCTTTTGGCCTTTCAAAAAGTCTTAGTAAAAATTAGCCACCGAAAGCCTCCACGTGTCTCAATGGCACACTTTGAGATGGTCCCCAAAAGAAGAGACCCCAAACAAGTGCGGGATCACCATGTGTCGCAGATTCGGCAAAGTCGTTAAAAAAGTTGAAGGATCGATGGAAGGTGCCATGTGTCTAGGGTCTGAGATAGTTTTCTTGGCCATTGAAAAGTCCAAGCAAGGGCATAAGTGAGCAGAAGCCTCCAAGTGTCCTCCTAGCGCTTCTTCAAAATAAAACCTAAGATCCGGTCCCCAACATGTGTGGTCCCTCTACATGTCCCTGTGCCTTTCAAAATTACTTTGAAAAGTTTAAGTATAGAGCAAAGCCGACGGAAGCCTCCACATGTCTCCCTATTGTAATTGTTAAGGTGGGACCCTGAGGTAGATCCTCAAATGATTTCCAGACTCCACGTGTCCACGGTCCACCAAAACTATACCAAGTGCATAAAATTTTTGTTTAACTCTGGGCAAGGTAGTGGAAATCTCCACGTGTCTCCTCGACGTAACTCCAAGGCCAAACCAAAAGGTGAATTTTTTAGATGAGTGCCGACCCTCCACGTGGACAAGTTTTGAGTTGAATTTGGCCTTATAGTTTTAAAAGTTCCCCGTCGAGCCACATCCAACGAGAAAGGGCCACATTTACATAGATGCTGAGATGTAAATTTGATAGGGAAAACACTCTCACAAACTGTAAAATGTAGGAAAATCACCATTTGATCCAAGAAATGAATCTTTCTTTCAAGATAGAGAATTTAAAAATGATATAAAGCCCAAATATGATCCTTTGAGCGACATCCAATAACGTTTTCATAGATACTTGGGACAAAAATACAGGACAACAAAACATGATCTGTGGAAAATAGAAGGAAGGAGAAAACCTGAGTTTACACCCAAGTTACAAACTCTTTCACATGGACAGAGGAACGAAAAACAAATTCTAGACTTTTAAGTGATCCTTGACCAAAGAAGGGACTGATCATGGCAACCAAATGGAGGAAAAATTTTTCATGCATCAATACTGGGGAGATAGAAAACACGACAGAGCCCGCAAACTAAAGAATTTCAAGGAAAATGGGGTGAGACTAATTTGAGCACCAACATTGGCTCCGACTGGGGATGGGTACTCCCTGTGAGTGCCACAAGAACAAATAGTAGACCAAGTGCCAAAAACAAACCATTGGGCAACGGAGTCAAAGAATAATCTTGCAGAGCGAAAAATAATAACCAACTCCCCAAGGATGAACCAAGAAACCAACAAAATGGTCACCAATGACCAGGACAAACAAAAAAATAAAAACATGAAAGTAGAAAACAACCAAAAGACTATACACTATACAATGGAGTATACCTTGATTATGAGAAATCAATCAAGGAAATGTTTCAAATGCCTATCATTAACAGGAAATTCAAGCAGTTCCCCATCTAAGTCTTTTAGGAAGAAGGTATTTTCACCAATTCAAATGTCAATTGAATAAGTTATCATCCACAATGCATCAAATTTACTATGTTTTCCCTTATCTTCATGCATGTTATTCCATAATAACACAAGATCCCCAATGTTGAAAGCTCTTGGATTCACCTTCTTACCAAATAACTTCTTCAACTTTTCTCTGAACTTCACATGCTGCTGATGGGATGCCCTTCTTTCTTCATCTAACTCAATAATCTGATTTATTTAAGCATCATATGGACTAACTTCTTGATCTTCAATTTGTTGAAAAAATTGAAATGAAGACAATTGCAAATGAAGGGGTAGAAAATATTGAGTTCCATATACCAACTCAAATGGGATCTTACTAGTAGCTCTTTTGACAGTGATTTTGTTAGCCCAAACAAAAAACTTTAGTTGCTCACCCCACTTCTTTTTGTTCAGCTCCAAGTTTCTTGTAATGATCTTCAACAAGTTTTTATTGCTGGACTCAACTTCTACATTTCCTTGGGGATTGTAGTTAGAAGCATATGTCAAATTGATTTTGTACTCTTTGCACATTGCCATTAAAGGTTTGGCTCTGAAATTCATGGAATTATCAATAAAAATCTTAATCGGCACTCCAAATCTACATATGATTTGATTCAGCATGAAGTTCATGATATCTTGGTGTGTTGCCTTCTTGGTGGGGATTTCTTCCACCCACTTAGTGAAATAATCAATAGCTACAAGAATCCAGTTATGACCAGCACTAGAAGGATCAAAAATTTTGACAATGAAATCCATTCCCCATTGCTTAAATGGGGCTTCAATTGACACATGTTGTAAAGGAAGGGAGCCTAAAGATTTCATTCTTCCAGAAAAATGCTAGCAACTTCCACATTTCCTAACCAATAGAGTTGTGTCTTTGAAGAGAGTTTTCCACCAATAACCATCCCTTAAGATTTTATGTCCTGTAACTCTTTCAGCAAAATGTCCCCCACAAACTCCTCCATGGAGATCAGCAATTACCTTTGGGCCTTCATCCTCAGCAATGCATCTTAAGAGCACTCCCTTTGGGTTCTTCCAAGCTAACCCAAAATCAGTAGTGACATATTTTTGAGAGGCTAACTTAAGAACTCTTTTTTATTTTTACTCAAATGTTCAGGGCAGCATAGATGTCTGAGATAAAAGATTATATCTTTGTACCATTCTGTGAGCTTACCAAATTTTCAAGGACATCCACCCTTTCTCTCTCTACTTCATTCACCTCAATAGTTTGCAATTTTCTCTCAAACATAAGCTTAGCTAGGCCCAAACCTCTTATCAAGTTTTTGGTTTGAATATCCATGTCATATTCCTACAAATTGTTTACTCATGTGCATATTTTTCTTGAGACCTCCATCTTTGATAAGATGTCTTTCACCATGGTGTGGGGAACATAAGAAAAAACTTTAGAGCTCAAGATGTAGGGTCTAAAAACCTTTGTTGCTTTCACCAAGGAAAATGCTTTCTTCTCCATGATAGTGTACTTCAACTCAGCTCCTTGTAATGGCTTATTGAAAAGGAAATTGCTCTCTCAGCCCCTTCATCATCCTTCTACAACAAGAAAGATGCAATGGTGTTTTCTCGAGGTAAGTGAGAACATTTGAAAAGGATTCTTGTAATTTTGAGTTTCCAAAACAGGGCATGCTTTAGTTCTTCTTTGATCCCATTGAAAGCTTGAATGGAAGTTTCTTCCCATTTGATAACTTGGTCCTTCCTTAGGATGCTAGTAATGTGGATGGTCAACTCAAGAAAGTTAAACACAAATCTTCGATAAAGTTTATTTGTGCAAAGAAGGATTGAACTCCTTGTTAGTTCTTGGAATTGGAACCTTGCAGATGGCTTCCACTCTCTCAAGATCAATCATGACCCCTTCCTTTGATAATATGTGACCAAGAAACTTTTTTTTGTACTCCAAAATGGCACTTCTTGGGATTCAATGATATGTCATACTCTCTACACCTTAACAACATTCTCTCCAAGTGTTGCACGTGTTCATTTATTTTTCTCGGAAAACACAGGTTACATCATCTTGATAAACAACAATTAAATCATTAATATAACCAGCAAACGCTACATCCATTGCTTTTGGAAAGTTTCTCCATCATTCATTAAGCCAAAAGGCATCCTGACATAGACATAAGTTCCCAAGGAGTGGTAAAGGTAGTCTTTATTATTTCTGACTCCTTCACAACAACTTGATTATAGCCATAGAAACCATCCAGAGTGGATAACAATTCAGAACTAGTTACCAATTGTAGCATATTCTCCATGTTTGGTAGAGGGTAATTATCTTGTAATGATACTTTATTCAAGTTCCTAAACTCCACGCATTGACCTTATATCACCATTCTTCTTTCTAATGATACTAAATTTGTAACCCAAGAAGAGTACCTTTTAGGCTTAATGATTCCTCCATCCCTCAACTTCTTAAGTTATTATTACATCTTCAAAGAAAGGAGCGGATTGATGGGCTTATATTTTTGCCTAAAAGGATTTGCATTAGATTCAAGAGAAATTTCATGTTAGAACAAATCTTCACCGTATGTGTTCAACTCGAGTAAGACCAAGCTAGGCAGTCTCGATATTTCTTCAAAGAATTGAACATAGGACTACTTCTCTTACTTGCCGAGATTGCTTCCTAACCAGATTTTATGTGATTTTTCCTTTATTCCCTGTGTCGTGCTCTTCCAGGATATCTTAAAACCAACATACTTCTTTTAATAATGCAATCAACATTATTAAAGTTTGATTCAAGAGCCACCAAAACTCTAGATATTGTGTTTGTCTTCAGTTGGATGATTTCTTTGCCAAATAAATATTCCTTTCCTTCAATAACACACACCATTGGTTCCCAATCTATATTTTGGTTAGAAAACTCACCTTGGTTCTGGAAAAAATTTCACCTGGGCATCATCATCGAACACTTGCCAATTTTTAACGTTATCAAAGATAGATGGCCTTGTTAGTATTTCAACATCATATTCAAAAATGGAGACACTTTACAATTCCAAAATATCGATCCTTGCACTGCTAACTTGTCTACAACAACATTAAAATTTCTATCATGGTGCACAATATTAAAAGAGTCAAACATTTCAACCAAATCCTAGATTGCATGCTTGTATTGTTTCATTCTCTGATTTTTAGTAGCATACAGTTTTCTAATTTTCTTGACAATCGCCCGAATCCCCTTTGACAATGATATCCTTTATACCATATTTCCATGCAATTCTCAAACCTAATAGCAATGCTTTATATTCAGCAATGTTTTTATTGCATTCAAAGTTGAGTTTGAAAGAAAAACAAACTCTTCCTAGCCTAGACAAATCGAACAATGTCAATACCATTTCCAAACGTGGAACAAGCTCCATCGAATAATAAGGTCCAAGGTAAACCCACTTGTTCAAGACGTTTACACTAATCAATCTTATGCTCTTTTCCATCATCAAACATAAAAAAATTATCAGCATTTACATCAGCATACAACACTTTCTAAGAGGCATTATTGTGATTTTCAATGAGGTGCAACATCTTCTTCTCTCCATACACTTTACAAGGCTGCCTTCAATTGGAATGGTGGAAAAAGACATATTCATCGAACACTTCCACCAACACTTGCAGCCCACTTTCTTGATAACAACTTGCCCCATTTAGCAGGGCAATCAACAATAACAACATCAAGTTTCAAGTTCTCACCCGGATAAGCCGCAAGTTGTACCACCAAACCTTTTACACACCCTACAACTGGCACCTCTCTAGAATCAATTGCACAAAGTACACTTTCCATAAGCCACTGTCACTTTAATGTTCAATTCATTCATGAATTCTAGAGGCATAACATTGCATGATGCTTTGGAATCAAACATACAATTATGCAAAGTAGTTTGTCATTAATAGTTAGTGTTGTAAAAACGGATCAAAATTTAATTCGAGACTCAACCAAATATGTTCCCAAGTAAACTTCAAGTGGTTCACCTATCTCCTCTAATGCTAGTGGTTTTATTAGGTCTACAATGGTTGGAGGAGTTTTTACATTATTTATAATTCTACCTTGGGCACTCCTATCTTCTTCCAGTCCCAAATACTTAAAGGCACTCTTCTTGTGCTCAGAATCCTATGCAATTCAAAAATGGGAAAAAAATCTTGATCGACTCAAGACTTGGGCAATGTCATAAGGAATGTATTTGGGAAAATCAACATTTGGAGAATGATTGACAAACTCATTGGATGGCACAATATTTTTCACATTTTGGACATGGGTGGGAACACTAGTTCTACTTGAGACAACAAGGCCTTTACTAGATACATCTTTCTTTGTAGTTTCTTTTGGGACATTGGTGAGAAATGGGGTCTTTGGTTTTGCTTGAGGCCCTGCCCCTTTGACAGCTTTACTTCTTCTATTATGATATTTTTCTTGGGTAACAACAACATTCATTAACAATTGTCTATCCTCTTATAATGGGATTCCTCCATCATACTTATTAATCATTAGAGATCTTAGGTACTCAAAATAACTATTAGGAAGCTCAAAATATTGTACCATATCTATTTCTAAATCATAAGAGGGAGGAAGAAGAGGTACTCGGTGAATGCAAATCCCAAAAATTGCAGCATTTCTTAAACTTATTACTTCATTGAAGTTGTTCCTTGTTGTGAGCTTGTAGAGCAGTCCACCATGCATGCATCATCATCAGTGTTATCATCATCATCAGCTTCTTCGACTTGTTGATATACTTCACATGGTGGATGAGGCAAGAAACACTTATCATGCCAATCAATTTCATTTGTCTATTCAACGACATTAACTCTATAATTTAGAGGATCAAGCACTACTATATTTTTCGTAGCTTGGGGTTGTCTAGATCCCATCGGTCGTTTACCTCTATCATCATATCTTTGATCATTTCTTGGATGATTTGCAAATCTTTCTTGACCTTTTTCCTATGATGAGATTGAGAACCTTGTCCAATTACTTTCTCTTCCTTGGCTAGCTTGTAAGATATTTCCTTGACACGCCCGCCAAATTTTTAATAACTTCCTCAAGATCCACAACCTTACTTGATTGAGGATTCTCTGGGTTGATTAGTTTAACACCCTCCCTCTTAGGAGGTTTTCTAACTTCTTTAATGTTGTTCTCAATTTACAGAGCCATGGTAAAGGCCTACCTCAAAGTTATAGGGGTCTTATCCCTCAAATAGTAAGCAAATTTCTTCTCAAATGCATCTGAATATTTTATCAGACATGATTCATCACATGGCCTCAAATTAATAGACAGTCTTCTCAATGTTTTGTTAAATATTGTATTGAAATCATGCACTAATTCATTAGGATTCTTATTTATATTTTCAAATTATGATAAAAGAAACCTAGGGTCTGTTTTATCACCGTATTGCATTCTAAAATCATTCTTCATCTCTGTCTAGGAGTAAATGGAAATATCTGGAAACAATTTATACCGGTCCCTTGAATCTTCCTCTAGAGTATGGATAAATAATTTAATGTATACATCCACAAATTCTATTTCAAATTCCTCCATCATTTTAACAAAGAGCTTCAAGTGTTGATCACCAGTGATTGCATTATTTCCTTGAAACTTAGGCAATATATTTCTTACATCTTGTGGCACAACATTTGGATAGCCATCCATACCTCTAAAACTGATGGGACCAAAAGTATTAACAACAAATGGAGGTATGGGTGGAGGCTGAGCCATATTATTTTGAGGAGGTGATCTTACAAGAGAAACAAAATGATGAGGAGTGAGGGGTCCTGTGTGGTAAATGGATACAATTTTCATAATGTCTTCCCTCTAAAGACTCTATTTCTTGGAAAAATCTATTATATTTGGAAAATATCGAGGTAGATTGAGAGGAAAATGTTTCAAATACAAATGAAGGACCCTCTCTAGATGGAGAATTCAATTCAACAAAGAGACTACCTAATTCAAAAGCACTTGAGGAAGTATTGCAATCTTCAATCACATGCTGATCAGTTTCACCAATGGAGATCTCTTTTCTTGATGCTTGATCTCCAATAACCTTCCAAATTCTTCTTCCTTCTGAATTAGACTTTCCAGCTCTGAAAACAACCTTCTACTAGGGTCCCTAATGAAGACAGATCTTCTTCCTTCTAGATTTATAGATATTAATGAAAAATATTACTTGATATATGTTAAGACATTGGTATTTATTAAGAATTTAAATAGCACAGAGTCGCCACTAAGTATTTTGACCTTAGTTTGTGAAAATGCAATATGAAAGAACTATCAAATGTCTCACAACATAGATTCATGTAAAACTTACAAGATCTTCTCTCTTTTACCCAAAGTTATCAATGATTACAAATTTTAGTGCAATAACTATATAAGTTGGAAATATTGCACTCATAACTCACAACTTTGAACAATTCTTACAAATCCGAATAGATAATGATATTTCAGCAATGTAATTGGACTTAGATCATTTTAGAAACATTACTGTGGTCTATACGTGTACACCTTTGTCCAAATACTCCCGTAAATGGCACCACTAGTTTTGGTATCCAAATTTATTCTCCTTTTCAAGCCAAGGAGCAACATAGATTGGAAATTGAGCTTAAAGATAGATAGATCATAGTGTGTGTCATTTTGTAGTCGGGAATGAGATCTAACTAGCCCTTTTCAATCAGATTTGTTGAGAAATGGATAGCACCTTCAAGAGGATTTCACCTATCCTCACTACTTTAGGTTGTGCCTCTTCAACCAGGGTGAGAGGACCCTTAATGTAACCTCTATTTGATGAAGGAGATGGATATATCCTTCTTTTGCACAAATTTTATGAAGAAAACCTTGGGAAAATATGGTCAATACTCCATAATTTAACTCTTAAGAGTTGTCACTTCTAAAAGATGGAGATACTTTCAACACAAGGCTAAGGTTACTGAAGACATTAAGAAATCTTGATTGTTCTACATATTTTAGTAAATAGATTTTGTTCCTTTGTTGATATATAGGGCAAACAAGGGTAGTTTAGGATGGATTCATGGTTTTTGAATGATTTTGGTGGGAGATTAAGCAGGATAAAGTTGATTATACCAGATCTCTGAGAAAATTCACAATAATGGACAACTCAACAACAGAAAGCTTCAGAATAGTTAAGACGTTCCTTCAACTAGAAGGTGTGCTTCAATAGAGGCCCAGATCAGCACATTTTCACACAATCTTTGAGAATATAGCATGAAGGCTCGAGTTAAAAGAATCAATTAAACACCAAAATCTCTTATCAATCATGCCTAAGGTACACCCAAATACTTACAGACAATCTTTATCAACAAATGACAAGTGGAGTGATTTTAAATTTGTTTATCTCATCACAGGATGAAGGCTATTCTTGAAATGAAATTTTAAATTCCACTAAATTGTCACAAGGATGAGATCCTATGTGATTTCACAAAGATTTAAGTGTAATATTGAAATCAGAATAAAATAAACCATTTGCATACATTCTGAAACAATGAAGACACAAATTTCTAGAGATTGGACACAAATTAATTTCAAAATTACTTAGATTCATCAGCAGGGAAAATATTCCAGAGAAATCTCAGTGCTCGTCAATGGCTATACATCTGTAACCAACTTGACATGATAGAAAATCTAACATAGAATAAATTAACAAGGTATCTCGGATTGGTCTCTTAGGAAGACAATTTTCTCAATTTTCTCTTAATAATTTAAACCCCGACCCTTTGCAAGAGTATTCTCATTACATTTATACATTTTACTGACTAAATTTTCTCCTAAAAAGAGAAGAATATTCAAGGGACCTTTGCTTGGTACCAATTTTCCTCATAAAGTGACATTTAACAAGTTTACATCCAAAAGCTGCCAAGTGGACCAATTGTGAACTCGATCACATTTCTTTGGCCCTCGACTAATCACTAGGATGCCATGCTACAACTATTTGGCAATCCTTATAATCATTATGATTCTTTTATGTGATAAATCCCCTTTTTAATCATTTTTCAGAGGCTCTGCAAAGCTATATCTAATAGGTAATCCTTTTCACTCTGTAGGCAAAACCTTTTCCTCTTTTGCACCTGTAACTTTCATCATTTCATCTTTTTCCCTTTCTTTCCTCTACAACTCTTTCCCGCATCCAGCTTCTCTGGTAATTCTCATTTTTGCAAGTGCTTGAACAATTCCAACTTCAAAAATCAATCTTAACAATCCTTGGAATCACAAATTAAGTTCAATCCATTTAATGACACTTTACAGATAGATATGACAAGGAATTTCATCAAAAAATGATGAAAAATAGTGTGTATTTGCATCTCCAGGAGTCTTGGAGAAAAAATGGCAGAAAAACAGACGCAATGCACAAACAACCATTGATTCTTCCCCTTCTCCACTTTATTTTATAACCGTCCACGTGTTTCCTTGGCACAATTGCAAAGTAGAAGTACATGGGCAAGTTTCCAAACAAGCGCAAGCCTTTCACATGCCCTGGGCCCAAGAAAATGCCTTTTGGCCTTTGAAAAAGTATTAGCAAAAACAAGCCAGCGGAAGCCTCAATGTGTCTCAATGGCGCACTTTGAGATTGTTCCCAAAAGTAGAGAGGCCAAACAAGCACGGGCTCACCATGTGTCTCAGTCTGACAAAGTTGTTAAAAATTTGAAGGATCGGTTGAAGGCGCCATGTGTCTAGGGTCTGAGATAGTTTTTCATAGCCGTTGAAAAGTCCAAGCAAGGGAGGAAGTGAGAGGAATCCTCCAAGTGTCATCCTAGCGCTTCTTTAAAATAAAACATAGGGCCGGCCCCCAAACAAGTGCATCCCTCCACACGTGTCCTAGGCCTTTCAAAATTGTTTTGAAAATTTTAGTTATAAAGCGGAGCCGGAAGAAGCCTCCACATGTCTCCCTGTTGCAATTGTTAAGGTGGGACCTTGAGGCGGATCCTCAAATGAGCACCAGCCCTCCATGTGTTCATGGTCCGCAAAACTTGTACCACCACATAAATTTTTTTGTCTAAGTCTCTGGGAAAGGCAGCAGAAATCTCCACATGTCTCCCCAATGCAACTCCAAGGCCAAACCAAAAGGCAAATTTTCATATGAGCGTCGGCCCTCCACATGGACAAGTTTTGAGTTGAAGCAGGCCTTAGTTTTCAAAGTGCCCCATCTAGCCACATTCAATCTAGAAAGGGCCATGTTTCCACAGATGCTAAGATGTAATTTGATGGGGAGAAACACTCCCATCATATTCTAAAATGTAGGAAAAACACCATTTGAGCCCGGAAATGAATCTTTCATTCAAGATAGAGAATTTGGAAATGATATAAGGCCCAAATATGATCCTCCAAGCCGCATCCAATCACGTTTTCACATATACTTGGGACAAAAAGATAGGGACAATAAAATGTGACTGTGGAAAATGAAAAGAAGGGAAAAAACCCAAGTTTACACCCAAGTTACAGACTCTTTCACATGGACAGAGGAATGGAAAACAAATTCTAGAATTTTAAGTGATCCTTAAACAAGGAAGGGACTGATCATGGAAACCAAATGGAGGGAAAAAAATTTCATGTATCAATACGAGGAGATATAAAACACAACAAAGCCCATAAATTGAAGAATTTCAAGCAAAAATAGGGAGACTAATTTGAGCACCAACAGTACAAAATTTGTGTATAACTTCGCATCAATTTTGACACTTATAAATATAGCCACATTGATATTTTTATTTTAGAAATATACATGCGAAAAAATGTTCAATCAACATGACATATCAATATTCTATGGTAATACACATATTGCAAGATGAATATCATTAAAGAACACATATCACATCCTAAATTCCTCTTATTTGGAGTACTTGCAACCAATGCTTAGTACTAGGAATGGTATGGAAATCAAATACACTCAAGCATAAAATCCATGCATCCATGATTTTAAGAAAAATGAAACAGTAAAGTAGGGATAGATAGAGATATGGAGAGATAAGGAGGTCATTTCTTCACACATGCGCATTCTATTACATTTGTTTTAATTCTAGAGAGAAGAGTAAGGAAAAGAGATAAAGTTTATAATTCATTCTCTTTTCTATTCACCATATCATAACCACATACATCTCATATCAAATTTTATTTTCTTTCGAACCCATATACCTTATTAAAACCAACTAAAATTTCATACCTATTTCTAAAGAGAAAATGGAAATAGAGAAACTCTAGAATTCATTTTGTTTCCTAATCACCATATCATAACAACATACATATCATTTCCATTTTAATTTCATTTCAATTTCCTATAGATTTTAACACATTTACATTTTAAAACCAACTAAAAGTTTATAGTTATATTAAGACAGAGAAACAAGAAGAGAGAGAAAACATTACAATTTATAAAATCAGTAATACAAATAAATTGATAAAAACATACCTTATAATTTACTAAGATAGTATTTGAAATGTTTGATGAGTATTTAGAAATCAAATGGGAACCTTAGAGGATTTTTTTACCTATAGTTTTAATTTTGTGAAAGCTGGTCAAAATGGCTACATGTTTACAAATTCGGTCTCGAATACACTCACTTTAAGTTTGAACATAATTTTGATGATTTATAATTACTCCCTTGTATACAAAGAATTATCCTCATGTGAAGGAAATTAATTATAATAATAATGACTGAAGCTATAAAGGAAATTCTGAGGCTAGTTATCGTAATCGCGTTAGGAACTTTGTCACAAAATGACAAATTGGCCCCAAAACCCACTTGAAAAAAATCCTCCAAAATAATTTTCATTGAAATTAGGATTGGTTACAATTATCTTGTTAGTATTCTATAGGTAGGTTGCAGTGGTTTTAAATTTCTTTCAAACTAAGTGGCAATGTAAGATATAATCAATTAGATTTTATTAAAACATGTACATCAAGACAAGTGGACTGATAGGCTAAATGGGATTTCAAATTTTACGGAAAGACACTAAATGAGTTCAAACAACTTGGTTTAGGTTCTCCATAGTGTCCTACATTACTAGGGGTCATTCTATAAGTTTCAAATTTGTGGTACATTGTAAGGAAAATATTATAGTGCTCTCATTATTAATAAGTGCATATATTGTAATATTATTAATATGAGTTACATTGTAACTCATTATTAATAATATAGGTTTGTTATATTGTTTCAACAATATATTTTTGTTATACCCGTAATGATATTAACGGGTTGTTTGGTTGTGTGACTTCCTGGTTTGTAGGAGGTCAGGTTTTCTATTTCCATGGCTATTTATTAGCCTTAGTATTGATTGTAATCATGCTGAATATAATATCAATTTATTTTTCCTGTGTGACAAGCCTGTTGTACCAATATTTGGTATCAGAGCGAGAACATCTGAATGAGAGTCTTATAAGTCTTCATTCATAATTTTTTCTTGAGTATCATTTATTTGCAAACCTGGAGATGGATGTGTGTTGTAGATAAGGAGAGGGCATTCATTTGTTTGCATTGAAATTTGAGCCGTATTGCAAGTTTATTTGCTGAATTTGGTGTCCACGCATTCAATGTCTATTCTACATTAGATTAGTATGCGTGTGTAGATCAGTATGTTAAGCAGTTGAGAAAACGAGTCCAAAATCGTTGTACTCAAATCTTCGCTCGAAATTGTTTTCCTTGGCTCTGTCAAATATTCATGATCGACAATTTATGATGCAAATTTGAGCAGTTCATTAGACTCCATTTAAGAGCATTTGTTTCTTTGTATCAAGCTTTAGCTATTATGTAATGGTGGTGCCTTAGGCATGCATTCATCTAATTACAATTGTGCAGCAACAGTTTGGATCTAAAACCACGGGAGTCCAACATCCAACTCTCCCAAATAGTGTATTTTTTTCCCACACGGATCTCTCGTCTTTATCACTGATTCCCTCCTAAATTCAGGCCTCCATTGTATCTTCACTTGGCGGTGGTGAGTCGGCAACCTATGATTGCAATAAAAAAAAAGATGCGATGGCTGCATTATTGGAATGAACGTATTGAGTGGGAAATCTAATCAGTGTCAAGAGAAGCATACGTTAAGCACCACAACTTGTTAAAGTTATATTCATCATCATAGTGGTCGTGTATTGGGAAATTGGGGAATTGTATTAATTCGGTGGAAAGGTACAGATTTCATTGACATTCATGACGAAATGTTATGTAATCCTTTTTTATCTGTTTGCATGGATGAAGACTGCAAATTAATTTGGTAAGTATGTAGTCGGTTATCTCCCAAGTTTGATATATTTTCTTTATTAAAGTCAAGTATCTCTACCAGTATAAAGAGTTTGTTATTGTTTGGTTCAAGTTTCGATTTTGTGGAGTTTCAAAATGGAAAAGATAAATGTAATTGAAATATTTGATGGTAAATACTTCCACACGTGGCAAGTACGAACCCAATTACAATTGATTGATAAAGACTTATGGGACATTGTCGAAGGAAAAATTAAAAAACCGAATGATGCAGATGAAGCAGCAAAATGGGAAAGTAAGGATCGGAAAGCAATAGCAATTATCAGCCTTGGTCTTTCTCGATGCATATTTACATCATATTGATCTAACCAAGTCATCTAATAAAATTTGGGTGACAATGAACAAGTTATTTAGATCTCAAGTAGGTAGTGCAGTAATGGCACTGAAGCAAAAAAATTGGGCTAAAGATGGGTGAAAATGACAATATGGTTCAACATATCAGTAAGTTTCGATCCATTTTAAATCAATTAGTAGGAATAAAATCAGAGGTAGATGGATAATATACTAAAGAAATCTTACTAAATAGTTTTCCAAAAGAATATTATAGTATTGTTTTTACTCTTAGTAAGATCAATCCTAGTTTGGAAAATTTAATTTCATCTTTGCTTGATGAGGAAGAAAAAATCAAAATGTCTATACCAAAATAAGAAACTATCGTGGTTGCAAACAATAAATCATCATTCCATAAAGGTAAAAAATGTTTGTATCGCCAAAGAAAAGTCTTTTGTGTCATTATTGTAAACAACTGTGTCATGGTTTTGTGAATTGTAAGAAAAGAGGTCAAGATCTCTTAGCTGCTAAAGAAGATTAAGATGATTATTCTAATCCGCAAGTGACAATGAACCTATTAATTATTCTAGCAATGAATATTATCTGTATTGAGCATTTATCCTCTTTTTGGAGGATGGAGGCAATAAAGGTAGGAGGACAATTAGCGTCCTTGAGTTTGTCACTACCTCAAAGGTCGTAAACTACTTTAGTGACATATTTGTGTCTTGTGTGATGAATAAGAACATATGAGCATACATGTTCTTGTGTGCAAAGTGCAATGATCGGCAAAGCTTGCTTGTGTGTCCCTTGTGATGATAATGATTTCTACCATTGATACTATTATAGGAATTGTTCTTGATCGATTGATTTGATGGTCAATGTGAATCGGTTAAATGGTCCCAATTCATGTATTCATCTACTAGGTTGAACCGTACCTAGATGATGTAGTTCCCACAGTCGGTGTTGAGGATCGAGACCATGTGCAGGCTACGAAGTGGCATCCTTCTTGGTTGAAGATGGTGTTTTCCCCATGTTCGCACTAAGGGGGAATGTAATGAAAATATTATAGTGCTCTCATTATTAGTAAGTGCATATATTGTAATATTATTAATATGAGTTAAATTGTAACTCATTATTAATAATATAGGTTTGTTATTTTGTTTCAACAATATTATTTTGTTATACCCATGATGATGTTAATGGGTTGTTTGGTTGTGTGACTTCTTGATTTGTAGGAGGCCGGTTTTCTATTTGCATGGCTATTTATTAGCCTTAATATTGATCGTAATCCTGAATATAATATCAATTTATTTTTCTGTGTGACAAGCTTGCTATACCAATATACATTTGGGTGTGGCACTCAATGCACGTGACTTTTAAGGTCAAATTTGTATGCTTCGGTAGTTCCGGTCCACGTAAGGTTTTATCATTTGGTTATAATTACATTTCCTACTATTTGAAATTTAATTTTCAAAAGAAAGAAATGAAAAAATCAAAATTTATTACAAGAGGAAAGGAAAAACCATACCTATTTTGTGTAAAACCCATGATCAGCGCATTGAATGAGACTGCATCACCTTCACACATTCCAGAAAATAGTTAGTAGCATGCTCATGCTTCCTCATTTGGATTACAAGTCTTCCAAGGTATATACAACCACACCATAAGATGAAAAATCATTTTTTAAAGGTATTTAGTCAAACATTTAACATTTCTTTTGTTGGCTTCCAACTTTTCATGATGTAATAAAGTCGTGTAATGTCAATGCCATATACTTTCAATCTCAATCTCACATTATTGTGTAACATAGGACGACTAAAGGAGGTGTTAACATTTCTACCGCAACATACAATCCCACCCCTTGTTGCATAATTTGCAATCATTATAGGCCATGAGATACATTTCTTTGATTCATTAAGTCAAATAGTTCATGTAACTTATGCAAGCACCCGTAAATGTAAAATTACAATTGCAATTAGACACAAATCCACTCTCGTGCCACATTGATGGGCTGAAACCCTACTATTATAAAATTTGTGCCATTTCTTGTGTTGGGATGCATCCTTTTTAACAAATTCTATCGATAGTCCCCGCCTCTCAATACAAGTGCAAAAACAACATCCAATGCCAAACCCCACCTTCCTTCTACTTCAAGGACAACCATACCTCGGTGAGAGCTCCTATTTTACTATAAATACAACTAGGAGGGCATTAGAAAGGGTTGTGGTTTCATCTTTACACCTATCAATATTGTTATTGAATTTCCCAAAGCGTTTTCAACAAATATGCTCGTATTTAACCTATAGGTTGCATTCACTTAACATTTCTTAATGGCATTTGACATACCCATTTTTTGTGCCTTCAGAAATCAAAACATTTCATGAGCTCACAACTCATTGAGACATTTTGTAAAACAATTGGTGTGCCATCTAAAAAATTCCACCTTTTGCATATATCTCTACCGGTATTTGTGGACTGAAACATATAACATATACCTCTTTTGCTTAATGATTTGACTTACTTTCATACCCTTTTCTACAAATCCCATCATAGCACGGTGGGATAACTCGATCTAGACACAAAATCATGCACTTTGGGTATCTATCTAGTCTTGATCACATGTGAATATTCATATGATTCCTAATTAAGAAAATTACCAATAAACCCATGTCTTTAGCCATCTTTTAGTTTTTATGTTACCACATTTGGTCTTACACTATTACTTGCCAAATCTTACCGTTTAAAATCCAACATTTCTCATCCTTAACAACAACACCCAGCCATGATACAAACGCCAGGAACCCTTGTCCCATCTAGGTGCCCCTAACCTATTTATACTTTACTCTCATCTTTTAGGTCCTTTATAGACATTTGGGCATCGTATCTTTATTGGTAGTCGAGCTTTTTCAGGGCTAATTATGAAATTTAAGAAACACAATCATATAAATATAAAGTTACGTTACTATAATAAAGGACCAAGCAATAAGCATTAGCTATCACTACCTAAGGTTGCATCCAAAGGCTATTCAAGAGCATTCAAACATACATTCTAAAATTCATTCAAGGGAAAGGGATTGGATTCTTCCGCATAAAGCGCATAAGAGGGGAAGTTCATTCTATTCCATGCACACATCTAGTTACATCTTCTACATCTATCTATTTCTTGCTATCAAGTGCTACATGCACAAGAGCCACATAGGCACAATTCTTCACACACACACACACACACACACACACACACACACACACACACACACACACACATATAAATACACATTGGGTCTCGATGTAGTGTAGGGCTCGGATTGTAAGATCAATTATTTGATAGGTGAGAATAGTCTAAATACTACATCAATTTTTTTCTTATTGGGATTTGATGCACTTTTGAGGGTTTTGCAAGTCAATTATATATTACTTGTTATCGGTGAAATGAATGACCTTGGTGTGACATACGACGACAAGAAGAGAAGGATACTAAACACCTTGTGACCAATCATCAATGGTTTTCTAATATTTTTAGTAGTCACATGAGCTCAATACTAGTCTGTAATGCCCACAGGAGCCCCTAACTCATTTCAGCGCTCCAATTCAAGATATTTCTCCATCTATACATTTTTAGGTTTCATTATGATAGTATGCACTTCATATTTTCAAGTTCGTCACCTCAGCACATCTCATGATTAATTGTGAAAAACCTAAGTCATTTTTAAATCCTATTTGGACATAGGGTTATAAATCTTAATTACTTGTTTGTTTGGATCAAATTTAATCTTTGCGCATACATATTTATTATAGATATTACATGCTTCGATTAGGAAATATTTTATTCATAAATAAACATTTTTACTTGATCATTTTGGTGAACCCGACTTGATTCGGACATTCTTAGGATCCTCAAAATTCTATTCTTCCAATGTTTCTTAGGATCATCTTTTATGGCTATCTCTATTCATGACTTCTTGCTAGCCCATCCTAAGTGTTGTGCCAAAAATAATTAATATTTTGGCTACTAATCCGATTTTGTCTATCAAACATTTTTCAAAGCATTTTCGTAACAAATTACATTTCCATCATCTATTGGTGAAAATCATGTTATTTATGGTAATCATACTCCTCTCTATATACAATTTTGTATCAAAAATTAGGTTTCAAGGACATTTTAGTCAACACTAGATCTCGAGGACAATATCTATTCTCTATCGTTCATTTAGGTCATAGGCATTTCGGTAGCTAATAATAACCCAACATCTCTCTCGTGTATGAACATATGCTTCTATTGTTCTTCCATGCTTATGACTTTGTCACACATTACTGCTCACAGTTGGGATAAAGATCCTTTAGGTTCCATTCTTTGTTGTTTATATCTCAATTTTATATAATTTCTTATTGGTTAGGCCATGCCTTCATCGAATGCAAGTAGTGTCTTTTACGGTCCACCGATGTGTTAGATTCTTGTATGAGGGCTTTGAATATGAGATTCCTACTCATAGTACACCATTCCATTATTTCAACATAGATAATAATACTACATTACATGTTCCTACTACTAATAATGTGCATCAAGTTGCTAATACACGAGATGAACATTATCTTGACACCTGCCTCCACTCGAGGGAACTGTTTGTATATTAAATGTTGTTCCATCCACTCTAAAATAACCCCCTAATTTTACTAATGCTATGGTAACTTATTGGGGGTTTGTCTATACATCGGACGACATACCACTTTTAACATATTATCATACACAATCGACATCCATGTTACCTCCTTTCACATGTCCACTTTTCATGAATAACTCTTATTGGGAACATTTTCCATTCAAACCTACTTGCTCCAATACTACCTGCACACATGAAGGATTGACTCGGTTAGGGTTTAAAGTAGAAAAAAATTCTCTCCACCTCATGATCCTCATCTCTACCATGGATTAAACTGCATTACTATTGCTTATGGTCTCAACAACGTCTATCTCATAGTATTTCTTGGACGCAGACCTCATAATTTTCCACTTACACTTTCTATAGTCTTGGGTTGATTACATTGGGGGCACATTAGATCCTAATCATATCAACATTTCATTCCCCATGCATTTTTTCCATGTTTTCATTTGCAATGATTCATTTCTTGGCTATTCACAAAACCTTACTCGTTGGTATGCACATGGATGTCCACTACCACCTTTCATTGACCAGGAATATTCCATGGGCATGTATTTTATGCCTCAATTGCTCTCTGCTTTATCAACCCGACACACAATTAATTACTATATGTTCGATGCATTTCCGTTTGGATTTTATGATGATAATGACGACCTCGTATATTATATTACTTGATCAAATCCTTCATCAGGCACGAAGGGGGCATCATGGTCATTTTTCCCCTTTTAGCACTATCCTTTTTATTTTTATTTTCTACATATCCATTCTACATTTACTTTCTTACATGCATCTTATACATGGTGATACATTCCTATCATCACTCCTTGATGACACACTCATGTTCTAGTAGTTATTACATGACTTTCGAGGGGCATGTTATTATAAGAAACATGTTTCATCTTTGCATTACATGTTTCATTGATTTATCTATCTATTACATAATCACTTATACATACATACATTTATTACCATATATCATTATTTACACATACAATACCAATTTTTGTTATTTAAATATCACATTAATTAATCAACTATACACTATCTATTATCCTTCATCATCATCATATATCACATATCTATCCATTCCATACATCATTCAACGGGTAGCACAATCATTAAGAAATACTTGTTGGCATCATACTTATTTTTCCTCCCTCAACCTTCTACCATTATCAATTGTCTTACATCTTACACACATCACATATAGTCTTCCACATTCATCATAAAATTTTTGATACATTTGTATCGTCAATCCCTGATGATGCACTCTCACGCTACAGTTAAGACTTGAATGTTGAGGGAAACCTATACACATGAACCTTACACACTACACACCACACTATATGCTACATACTACACAATAAACTACATATTATACTACACATTACACTACATATTACCTACTACACATTGCACACTACACATTTCACTCATGCATGACATTTCCTTCTCGCAACATCTATCACACACTACATACACTATTCACACTACACATTCGCAACATATCTTTCTCGCATCTGCATTTACATGATGTACTCATTACCCTATGATGAACCCTAGTTCCACGGTCCATACTCGACTACCGAGGGCTCACCTCTCATATGTACCTCACCACACTCACACAATCACTCACTCAATCACTCACGTACTCTCTATGCTCTATGCTTCATCAAACACATATTTTTAGTGCACAAATTCATATCATTTCTTGATGACGCACTCTTGTTTTATTGTTCATTCTCACCGCTAAGGGGCATGTATAAATGAACCACATTAAACATATACTCATTCAAACTCACTCGGAAGGCATGTGGCTCCTATCACACTCACTTAGCATTCCATTCCATCTTATCCACAACATACCGCATATCTTAGTCACGTTTATTGTTTCTTGCTTATTATTTTACATGTACACTTTTATAGGCATGCTAGTCAAACACTTTGTATTTCATTATCTATTTCTATATGCACATGTGCATTCACTTTCTTTCGAGTTGTGATCGTAGATTCTACATATCCACATACGCAACACGGATGCTTGGCACACTACCTCTTACCGGTCCCAAAGAGGCTCATGAAGGCATCTCGCTTTCGTACAACAAAGGTGTTATTGTTTCATTTTTTTTCATAACACACTACTATATCGGATTATAAACGCATTGACATACTTTTTATATTTCGAACATGCTAATGGGTGCTTCAAGTGCAACATTTTCTTTGCAGATCTATTTGCTACCATGGTTGTCTAACATTATTCTTGTCATCGCTTGCCATTGTTTGCGGGATTTTTCCTTTGTCTTGTGTGTATACTATCTGCTTACGGCTACGTCGGCCTTAATTATCTTGTGACATCATGAGTTTGTGTCCCATGTTTACAACCCTCTTTTCTCTGTATAAATTGTCTTCTTACATATTAGCTTATAAATTGTCTACTTGCTATTTAGCTTACACTTCATCTTTGCTTGTACTAACACTTGTCTCTAGCTAATTTATTTGTGTGTGTCTTGGTTTCTACCAAGCACACCCCTCCCCCTGTACGGCATAGTTACAAAATAGATTGCAGTCCTCATTTGGGCTACATACTCCTCAATGGCGTGGTATGTATCCCAAACAAGGGGGCATCATCTCAGTGAGTCAGTCACCCCTTCCAATAGTTCATATTCATAACATAACATAATTTAGTAATGGTACAACACAATCATTAGTATCAGACAAGGCTCGTAATCTTACTTGGGTCCTTAGCAAAACACATACATTAGCTCCAAAACCAGAACAATAGCACTGAGCACCCATAACTCTTCTAGGATGTCTTTGATCAAGGGCAGTTACACAAAATTTTTCCACTTCAGAAAATTCAGCAACAATTCACACAATGGATTTTATAGGGCACATAGTCCTTAGCAATCGACATTCATGCACTACACAACCTTGTCTACTTTTGCATTGGATCAAAACTATTTGAATCAGATCAAATTTTTACACACCATCTGCGGTGTTGTTCTACATTTCAGAACTAGTTAAAGGTTAGAGGATCAAACCAGACTTTTTTCCTTGCACTTCTTCCGTTCTTGCCGTGATATCACCTAACAAACTTGCACTAAGCATAAGCGGCATGAGATCGCCTAAAAAACTCATTCTTCTACATCATCTTTAGGTTCCTTTCTACACTCTTTTCTAATCACGGATCAGTGCACATGTTCCTTTTTCACATTGTACACACTTTCTTACATAATTTTTAAACATTTTGATCGTTTGAAAGATGAGATTCTAGATACACTACATTTGAAACAAAAATCTCGACATTTTGAGTCCAACTATAGGACCCATCATCGAAGATAAATATTTATATTCCTAAAGAGACATTATTACAATATATAGAGTAATAAATTGACGGTTGAAATTTCCTATTCTTTAGAAAGCTTCGTCTTACTTGTTTGTTTACCTTTATTCTTCTCTTGCTCTTATTTTTTATTAAATGTAATAAGGGTTTCCATGTATTGCTTAGGATAAATCCCTCATCCTTATTTAAATTGTTAGGAAATTTCTCTATTTCAATGGCTTCACGGATCTCGGCATTCCCTCTAGTGGTAAATTCTTGCAATCAATTTTGTATCTTCCATAAAAATATTATGTGTGAATTTGGATGAGTGTTGTACAAGAGAAAATATTATAATTCAATCATGGCGAATATCTACAATGTGTTCTTTTATCTAATTTTTTAATGTTCTTCATGTTTCTCCAATGTATTGTTTTCCACATGAGCAAGGGATTGAGTATACTCCACCATATAATTTGGGGTCTTGAGGATCTTTTTCTTGGTCAAGGATGCTTCTTAGTGTTTTCAACGGTGTAAAAATTAATTTGAGACCTTTTCTTGCTAGAATTGTTGCCATGCTATCTGTGAGGCCTTGAATGTATGGGAGTTTGATCATGGGGCCTGAAACTTCTCTTCTTGGTTCTTTTCTTTTGTCTTTATGAGCTAAAGCACACTTGAATGCCCTCTGGATTTTTTTGTCATTGTAACCATTGCAACGTAAAACTGTGGTCAAATATTCTAGTTCCTTCCTTATATGGTCCTCATCTGAGATTCTCACTGCTCTTGTTGCTAGAGTGTTTAAAACTGCTTTTTTTGAGTTGGGTGGTGATGTGAGTTACTATTGAGATATAGATCTGTATGTGTCTTTTTCTATAAACTTGATGAGATAGTCCACCATCCTATTTTCTGGAAATGAGAATGTCTAAGAAAGGAAGGCTACCTTTTGCTTCAATTTCCATCGTGAATTGGATATGGTCTGATATCCTATTCAAGTGGCACAAAAAATTATCAAGGTTCTGTCTACCAAAGGGACAAAAATATTTTTGTCATCGACGAATCTGAACCACCATCGAGGCTTTTGTATAGCCGAATGAAGAGCATGATTTTAAAATTCTTCCATGTATAATTTTACAATTATCGGGGACAGGGGGATCCCATAACAACTCCCAGAATTTTCTCAAAAATTCTCCTCTGAAGGTGAAAAAAGTTGACCAAAGGAAGAGCTCCACCAATCTTTGGAATTCTTGTGTGGTGGAGTTTCCAACTATTTTAATGACGTCTGTAATAGGCAAGGACAGAAGACAGATTATAAGTCTTAGTGGGTTACCAAATTTGTGGATTTTTGGTGCTCCGTATATTCGAGGGATGCTGGGAGCTTTTGGCATGAACTTTTTCTTTTTGGCCTCGTCCAGAGTTGTATCTTTTATCCCTTTTCTTATTTCTTTTACTATCTTGTCCATGGGATTGTGATCAATTTTATTGTAGCTTCCACTATCCGTAGATGTTCAAGAATCTTTTAATTGTAATCTGACCTATCCATTATAATAATAGCATTTCCTTTGTCTGCCTTGACAATAATAATATCATTCTCTTTTTTAGCTCTATGAGGGCCTGATCCTCTTCCCTTGAGATGTTTAATTTTGGTGGTTTTGATTTTTTAAGAGCTAGTGTGCACTCAATGGGCAGGTCTTCTACTTCATCAATTGGAGGATCCATTGCTTTAGCTTCAATGCTGCTTATGAGGTCCTCGAAGGGGATGTTCTTTAGAGAAACTGCAAAACCCAAGCCTTTGTTGAGGACGTCCATCTTCGGTTTGCCCAAGTGAAGGCGAAGATTTATCAAATAATTATTTAATAGCGCAACCCCATTCGAACTGCTGGGCCGTTGCGTTTTAAATCCATTGAGATTCTCTGGGACATTAGGAGAAGTGCGTAGGAATGTGTTTATCAACTCGTTGTGTTCACCGTGAAGGCATCTCATGGCTTTATTCTATCCCAGGATCTACAATTTTTAAGCTTTCACTTTTACCTCGTGGCTCTATGCTGGGCGTAAATTCCTTTAGAATGTTGTGAACAGAAGAAGAGGAATCTTTTCTGGGAAAGCGAACTTTTTTAATTGACGACTTTTCAAATTTCAAGATGTGTTTATCATGGATTCTTTTTGACAGATATTCTGATTTTAACGCAGAGGAAGCCTCAATTTTATTCCATAAATCAGATGGTAAAAGGTTTCCTAATTTTAAATACAGTTTAAGAGGCTTACAACATGCAGCCGCGAGCTCCTTTCTTGTTTTTTGTATCTCAGATTTTACTAGAGCCATTTCGTATTTTCTGAAGATTCTGTCATTATTTGTTCTTCAAAGGTGGTGCTTGAATTCTATGAATGAAGGGATGATATTGTTGTCTCTTCATCGTTTTAGGAAAGGGATGTTAGATATTCTTCGGGAAATTTTTAAACGTAAAGACTCAAAGAGTCCAATTTCTTCATATATTTTCATTCCATGGATGGAAATAAGAAATTGATGAAGGCTTCACAAATCAGAATAATTTGAAAGAAAAGATTCTGTATACACTGCATTTGAAACATTAAATTGTGAAGTTTCGAGTCCATCTAAAGGACCCATCATCAGGAGAGAAAGATTTATATTCCCAAAGAGACATTATTACAATATATAGAGTTATATATTGATGCTTGACCTTTCTTATTCTTTAGAAAGATTCATCTTACTTTTTTCTTGACCTTTCATATCCTCTAGTTCTTATTTTTTATTAAATGTAATAAGGGTTTCCATGTATTTGTCTACTCGTCCATTCTTCTCTTTTTGCAACTCTGTCCTTATAGGAAGCGGTAGTCACGTCATCACACAACAATCGACACATAAGCTAAAATCGACATCAACAATAGGTATATTGCGACATCTACACATATGCTCCCACCCTAAGGTTATCTTCATCACTTTTTGCACATCCTCTTCTTTAGTTTCCATGCTTCACATTTGTATCACTCCATGCTTTTTCTTGTCTCTCGGCATGCTTCTTGCCATTGATCTACATGATTATTAGGTACACATCTCTTATCTCGCTTTATGATATTGAGAATTTTCTCAACAACTTAAAATGGGGAAATGTAGACATAAAATCACACACTTTGAGTATCTATCTAGTCCTAATCACATGTTACTATTCATATGATTCTTAAGCAAGAAAATAACTAATTAACCCATATCTTTAGTCATATTTGCTTACTTTAGGTTATCATTGGTCTTACACTCTTGCTTGCCCAGTCTAACTTTTTACACTACTACATTTCTCATCCTAGACACTCTGGGGCCCTGACCTCTTTGTACTTTACTCACATCTTTTGGGTCCTTTCTATCTCTGTTTGGGCATCTTATCTTTTTATTACTTGGACTTTTCAGGGTTAATTATGAAATTCAAGAAAATGAGTCATATAAATATAAAGTTATGTGACCATAATAAAGGACCAAGCACTAAACATTAGGTATCACCACTCGAGGTTGCATCCAAAGGCTATTCAAGAGCATTTAAGAATCCACTCTATCATCCATTCAAGGGAAAGGTACTCCATTCTTCGCATTAACTTCATAGGGGGAACTTCATTATATTCCGTGCACACATCTAATTACATCTTCTACATCTAGTTATTGCTTGCTTTATCAAGCGTGACAATGTAAGATCTATCTAGGGCATAATTATTCACACACGAGAGAACTACGTTGGGTCTAAGATGTATTGCAACACTCCGTCGTATGATAACTTGTTTGACAGCTAAGGATTGTTTGACCCATCATTAGCATTATTTTCTTTGTGGGATTTGATGCACTTTTGATGGTTTTGGAGGAAAATTATTTAGCATAGGTTATCAAGTAATATCGTGGTACTTAGTGTGACACACTAGCAACAAGAAGCGAAGGAAATCAAATACCTTGCGATGAGTCAAAGATGGTTTTATGATATTTTTGGGAGTCACATGTGTCTAGTATCTTGGTTTGTAGTGCCCTTGCAGTGCCCAGTCTAACATATTCCTCCATATTCGCATGTTTATTTGTTTCATTTTAATAGTCTCGCACCTAATATTTTCTAGTTCGTCACCTTGACACAACCCAATATTAATTGTGAAAGCTTTAAGTCAATTTTATCTCCTCTTTGCACTTAGGGCTTTAAATATTAATTGCTTATTTACTTGGGTAAAATATATTATTAGTGCATGCATATTTATTATAGTTACATACTTAGATTAGGCAATATTGTATTCAGTAAATAAATATTTTTGATTAATCAACTGATAAAGGTGGATTGATAAGGTAGACACCTATTAGCTACAGATGGTGAAAGATCATGAAGACTTTCCAATGAATCCCTCTTTCCATATCCTAACCTCACTGCAGTCCATGAAATCACACCTCTTTGAGGCATTATATAGTATCATGCTCCAATCATGTTCCAAAGCTTCAATTTTAGCATGGGCATAAGGGATGCTATCATGTTGTGGAGGATAGGTTTGAATAGGCCAATGAAATTTGTGTTAGGAAATAACAAATAAAATATGCGGAAAAATCCCACTTAGAATCACAATAATAAAAACTAATATGAAAAAATATATTACAAATGTGAAATAAAAGTGCAGAAAAATAAAAGAACACAACACAAAGATAGTGTTTAGCGTGGTTAACCCAATTTTTGATACGTCTACCAAGAATAATTTGGTATGAATTTTTATTACAAGCCAACTATTTCTCTCAATATAATACCCGGATCTATTTTGAGTCGTGCTAAAAAAGTCTCTTGAATTCATACTTGAACTCACACACATCTATAATGATATGTCTTCCCTACATCAATAGGACATTGGTTAAGCATTTGTACAATACTATGTGTACCAAAACCATGCGCCAAAACCATCCCATAAACCTATGGGTCAAAAATCCCACCCATATGTGAAGAAAATTGTGGAGAATGTACATTAATTTTAATGTACATTCTTCAACACTTCCACACATGACAAAAGGCTCCACAACATAACAATTTACTTAATCACCAATGAGGCCTTTTGAACAAAATCACTTTTTCAAAGTAGGGATGGTATTTGTGAAATTATATGAAAACTGACTTTAACTTGTCTATTGCATTTTCTTAAAAAATCATAAGTTTTTCTCAATAAGTTCAACTTATGGTTTCCCTATAGTCTAAGAACTCTTGACAAGTCCGCCAACCCCCACATCTCCATCCACTCCAAAATTTCTCCTTCATCCAATCCAACCACCCTCATCACTCCTTCACCACCCTCCTTCATTCCAATTCCCTCCTAACACATCTTCCCCTTTTTATATTCTTTTATTTTATTTTATTTTATTTTTGATCTTGGGTATGCCCTAGAGGAGAATGACAAGGGGAACTACATTTCCCCCTTATAAGAACAACATACTTGATATGACATAACATCGAGTCTATAATTTTAATTAAGCTAGGAAGTTAATAATGAAAAACCTATCTAGGGATGAGAACTCTGTCATTAAAATTCAACCAAAAGATAGAAGGTAAGTTTTGACAATTTCTTAATGTTCTGTAAAGATTAGCAGTTCTATTTTACATTATTAATTATTCTTTTTTCTTACAATATTTCTTAATCATAAGCTCATAATTTTTCATTATTTAGGATTCGTAGTGACTTATTTTTGTGGGTTCCCAACATAAAATAGCATCAAGATTCTTAAACACAACACTAATGACCCACGGCACATATTTTTATCATCGTTCATGATTTTATGACATCACAAAACCACTAATCCAACAACCGGAAGAAAACATATAGTCCACACAAGATAGTAATCGACACACACATGCCTCGTCACAAATATTATTTGTAAAAAAGTGTTAAAATAACAAAAATAATCACCAACAATACACATACACAAGTTTCACACAACTCAACAACCACAATTGAAACTACAAAGCAATAGGATGGGACCAACTATCACGCTATCAATGAGAAGCATCAAGCCTCAACAAAGTAAAACATAACAAGACTCATATGGATACTCATAAATCGAATAGAATCTCCATATACCTCTTAACCACCATAAGCCTCCCAAAAAATCTCCTTATACCTCACAAACAAAAAAATGAAGAATTTGTTTCCTTTTCTCTCCACCAAAGAGGTCAATCACCCTATGTCCCTAGGCACATAGGTTCCAGCACCTATAACCCAAGTGACTTAGTAAGTTGTGGCTCGACAACCACACCACTTATCTCGTAGTTCCTTTTTGTGTACCCTCATACAACAAAGCGGACCCATAGTTATCACCAATCCAACATGAACCCGTGTCCCTATTATAACACATAAAAATATTAGAAATGGCATGCCAAAACACCTCAAATTCAGCTACTCTGGGCAAGCGATAAGGTAAATTTGAAACTCAAGGAAGAAATTTAACTCAATTAAAATTTCCAATCAAGAAAAAAAAATGGATAATTAGCCATAGTTAGTGTAAAAATCATTAAATGTTAGTGAAACAATCAAATAAAATGCCCAAAAATGAAAAATAGTGGCTCAACAAAAATTTAAATGGCGAAATCATTGCTTAAAAGGAGGAGAAGAAAATTAAATTTATGAATAAAATATGTACAGAGAAATATCACATCATGATCACTATATGGCCTTATACAACGACCTAAGGGGCACTCATTGAGTTGTTGGCACTCGATATCCATCCTCATCTCATAAAATATATAACAACATATAGAACATTACAAGTACATCATATCTCGTCGGTCATTGAGTGTATATCTCGGATCCTCATAAGGGCATCGAACCATATCCACCATCGACCTTGAATAAAAAAACACATAATAACTGATGAAATAATATAAATGTCATAATATGTCTCTGAATCATCCCTTCAAATTCTCACAAGTGTCAACATAGTTGATATCACGTAGGATTGTTCAATGAACAACCTATATGAGAGAGAAGTTGATCCTAATTAGGTGATGAACATTCCACAATATATTGAGCATGCTTGAAGTATATAAAACAAATATAAGTGGATTTTTTTCTACATAAGACTCCACTTCAGAACTAGTACTCGGCTCAAGGTTATGGGTACTTGGACTCACGGTTTCTCTCTCTACACGTAAATTCTCTTTTGATTACTTCCCTTAGTGTCAGTGGGTATAGAGTACATGACATAACACATAACTACATTACTAACATAGTGATCATTTACTCACAACAAATCTAGCTTATTATGCATGGTATATTTATGGGTATAACACAACATCATTTCCATAGCTCATAACACGTCACATTTTCACATAACATACCCAAAAGTGTAAGTACAATATAATAGGGGTCATAAGATCACCATATACCCCTAATTCATAACATGAATCCATCACATAACACATGAAACATATGTATGATGAACATAGTGACTAACATCACAACATACAAACAATTACAATACAACATGGTGACACAACACAATGGTAACATCACAATATGATACAATTCACTATGAATAAAATTTATCACACAACACATTAACACAAATGCAATATTGCAAAATAATGAAGCACTAGGACACTTTCATAGTTAACAACAAAATTTCTTTCACACAACCAAGTGGCACATCACACGTGAGATTATCATTAAATTCATGAAAGAGAGAGTGAATAATCTCATCACAAAACATATCAACATCATAATGATTCCACTCCAATTGGTGTGCACAACAAGTGCATTCATATAATCACAACTATAATGTTTGTCACATCAAAACATGTAAGTATCACATACCTCTTCACATCTCTACCAATATCATGCATAATAATCACAATACGAATTGTCCCGAGAGGTTTGAGAGCATAAACCTCCACTCTGATACCAAATGTCATTCATATAAATTTTATACACAAAAATACTACAATAATTCTTTTTGACATGAATTGTTGGATACACGACACCACATGAGATCCCTTAGAATAATGCACAACACATGAGATGTTTTAACAAACATAAACCCACATAGATAACATTGAAACATGTGATGCACAAGGATCCAACCACAATATACGCTTATAGTTAGATAGTTTCTACGAAACAATGTTTTATGGTTAGATATTTATTGTATTCCTATTTTAATTAATGGGCCTTAATTATTTGAAGAAAACCTAACATGTAAAGCTTCATTCCTCTTTAAAAAGAGGATACATTTTCTTTATTTCATTTGACATATTACCAAAAGTGGTTCCATTAGAATTTTTCTCATTTCCATTATCCTACATATTTATATAGCTTGATGGTCATTAGGAGCATTTTTACAACCATGAGTCTAGCAATAATTGTATCAAGAATTCGTTTCTAAGAATCATGTTTACTTGGTTTTGAATTATACATTTATTACGAGGAGAAACAATTCATGGGAACTAAAAATGAGGGTTATTAGGTCAAAGTGGACCTATCCCGAGTTCTTTTCATAACATTGTTTAAAAACTATGGGTACAAACTTTTCATCTTCAAGTTATTACAACAAAATATGTAAGTTAAATAATTAATTTGCATCATTCATGATGTGATTCAAAATCAGTTATCTCCAATTACAACTCAATTTATAAATCGTGTTGTACATGGAGGGTACATTTAACCTTTGTTAACGTTATTGAGTATTTGCATTGAGTTTAAGTGGAAAATCTCACATTTCACCTGTGATTCTAATTCATCATCTTCCATAACTTCTATTTATTTAGTTATCCTATGTTTAATGTATTCCCATCTACACCCAAGGGTTCTAATCACTTTTACAATTCAAAATAGAGTGCAAAATCCTTAACTCACAAGACCTTTGTAAAATACCATGGTATTCCATTCTCAAGGTTTCATGTTCATTATTTCATTAGCATCATTTTTAACCACATTTATGTGTACAAAGTATGTGTTCATGCCTCAAATTTGGTTTCCAAATTAAATAGTTTATTTTATCACCTGTGAAGCTCTCCATTATTACATTAATTTTATTATCACATAAGGCATTTTATTTGGTTTGACATTGTTGAAGGGCATATGATTTTCGTAGCGATCATTCACTAGTTTAATCTTATTTTCTCTTGTTCTAAATACATTTGCATGGTTAATTTGGTCATGTGTTGGCTTTTTTCAGATCAAATGTAATTCCTATAACACTTACTTAAAACTTAGGGATTCAAGACTACAAGGAGTACAACCTTGTATAAGACAACTATTTTGATTTTTCTTAAACACTCAAGTATTAAATTCAAATTACAAGCAAGACATCCAAAACAATTTGATGTATTTTAATTGCCTCCTATGTAACTATGTAAATCATTGGGTAAATATGCATCACAGTTTATTTCATCAGTAACCTTAAGATATGTCTACGATGTACTAACTTCGAATAAATCAAGGGGGAAACTACACGCTACTACACATTATAAAAGAGTTCTAAATCATTAACTCTTAGCACATTTGATCACCTTGAGGTAATCAAATCCTACTCACCAAGGGAAAAATATCATTTAATAGGGAAAAAAGGTATAATGCAAGTGTTTAATGTGTAGGTAAATTGACATGTAGCCTCCACTTGCATAATTTAGATCTCACACAAGATCAATTCAAGGTAAGACCATGGACTATCTTTGCAAGGATTTGACCACCCACTTGGGTACCAAGCAAAATTACCCACATGAGGATTAAACTTATTCATGATATGAAAAGACCTACAATACCTAGGTCCATGTTGGCCTCTCTCACCGAAATATAATAGAGCTCATAAATTATATTCACCACCTTATAAAATACTTAAGGGAATGCTCCTTGGCAAGACTCGTCTTAGATGTAAAACAAAGGGACACTTAATGAGATTAGAATATTTTACTAACATGATCATTTTTTTATACCATGGAGGAGATAGTATGATAGGGATTATAAACATTTTTTTATTTTGCTAGTTTAGTAAAATGAGATTCTACCTAGCATTGTGAGTGTTAAGGAGATATATCAATAATTAACATAGTAAAATATTAGTTAATATATTTACAACATAGGTACAACATTTGAGTACAACTTCACATCAATTTCGATGCTTACAAGTATACCCACATTGATATTTTCCTTTTCAAAATATACATAAGAACAATTGTTCTAGTAACACTACATATCATTATTCTATGTCAATACATGTATTGCAAGATGAATATAAATTTTCAATGACAACTCATTAAATAAAACATATCACATCCTAAATTCCTCTTGTTCAAAGTACCTGCAACCAATGCAAGGTCAGTCCTAGGACTAGTATGGAAATCCCCTACACTCAAGCATAAAATCCATGCATCCATCATTTCAAGTAAACTAAAACAGAAAGTAGAGAGACATAGAGATAGAGAGAGAGAAGGAGGTCAATTATTAATTATTATCCAATTTTTCTCCTCAAGAAAAATTAAATAAACATGAACTTGTACACTGAGAAAATGGGGTTGATTCAGTCATGGGAGCTTACATTTCGGGATCGTCCGAATAGGTTGAAGAAGGTCGAGCATTACAAAGGAATTTGGGAAATGAAGAAACTCTGAAAGTTCAAAATTTCAGATTTCAGAGGTGGATCCATTTAGAGGTAGGCTAGGGTCAAATTCAAGGACTAGGTGGAAAGAAGCATGAAATTCATAACTTGAATTCCAAAACCCGAAGTCTGAAATTTGGACTTCGGAGTTTCGAGAGGTTTTGGTGAGCGTGGAAATGTGAACAATAAAAATCGTCAAAATTGAAAATGTCGAAACCCGAAGTCCTAATTTCAGACTTTGGGATTTTGAAGTTTCGAGAGATTTCATATTCCCAATTTGGATAAACAAATCAATATCGAACCCCAAAGCCCCAAACCTGAAACCCCAAATCCAAAATCAACCCCAAAATCCCGAAAATGTAAAGTCGAAACCCGAAGTCCGAATTTCAGACTTCGGAGTTTGGAGGTTTTGTTGACTCAAGTGGTTTAACAATAACCCATTCTCCAAAATGGAAAGGTCCGAAGTTCCAAATTTCGGACTTCAGAGTTTCAGAATTACTAAGGTTTCATGCGCTCAAGTGGATGAATAGTAACATCAACCTCCGAAGTCAAAATTCCCAAAAGTATGAAATTTCAGATTTGGAGGTTGCAATCCATTTCGGAGTCTGAAGAAATAGAGCCAATCAATCGTAATTAATGCAAAGTATGGAACCCCAATCTTCATATGGCCATAAATTTTGATTGGGAGCTCGATTTTCACAAGAAAGGACTTTTTGGAAAGCTCTAAATGTCCTCTACAAGTGAATTCAATGCATTTTATGGTGTTTGAAGCAATATTTCAAGTTTCATCCCTATCTCCCTTCTCTAATTATTCCTATATATTGTAAGGAGGGGAATTTCTCTAATGTTGGATAATTTTTCTTTACACCCTCCCTTCTTATCTTGTTTGTAAGTGAATTTGTGGAGTTCAAACCTCTCACTCAAGATGTAATGGAGGTTTGTGTCTCTTGGCCATTGTGATGCACTTTGTATGAAATCTTTGGAGAAAAATACAAGTTTGTAGATGAATTTCAACTCTCTCTCATGGTCATTGGTTTCTTATAATCTCTCATTACAATCTTGGTTATTGTATTACATGTTTAATGGTTTGTGTTTAATGGTTAGTGGATTCTCATCAGTGGATTGATATGTGGTGTATTTTCATCCTTCTTAATTTGATTGTGGTTTCCATCTCCATGCAAAGCAAGTGTTCCACATTTCTTTTGGTGCATCACCTCTGTTAGTTTAAGTTTAATTTCTTGTAATCTTCTCGCAATTTGGATGTGTGCATCAAAATAAAGAAATAGGAACCGGACTTCATCCGGAGGGTTATTCCGATTGTAAAGTCCCACACTTTTGGATAACTCCATGTTTGACAAATCACATTGACTGCCTCAACCATCCACTTGTAAGCAATCAGGGGTGTTGTGATTTCACCATAACATTAACACTTTCACATTCTATTGATTTTTTAATTCTAGAGAGAAGGGTAAGGAAGAGAGAGAAAGTTTAGAATTCATTCTCTTTTCTATTCATCATATCATAACCATGCAAACATCTCATATCCAATTTTCATTTTGTTTCAAACCCATATACATTTTCAAAACCAACCAAAATTTCATACATATTTCTAGAGAGAAAAGGGAAGAGAGAGAAATTCTAGAATTCATTTTATTTTCTAATCACCATATCATAACGATATATATATTGTGTCCTTTTTGTTTCATTTCAATGACCTATAAAATTTAACCTATTTGCATTTTCAAACCAGCCAAACTTTCATAGTTATTTCTAAAGAGAGAAACAGGAAGAGAGAGAAAACATTATAATTTCTAAAAATCAGTCATACAAAGAAGTTGATAAATTCATACTCTATAAATTACTGAGATGATATTTAAAAGGTTCCACGAGTAGTTATAAATCAAGCATGACATTCAGAGGATTTTTCTAGCAGTAGTTGCAATTTTGTGAAAGATGCTCTAAACGGGTAAAGTGCTTACAAATTTTTCATTGAAAACACTCGCTCAAAGTTAGAACATGAACTTTTATGATTTCTACTTACTCCCTTGTATACGGATAATTCATCAAATCTGATAGAATGTGAAGATGAAAAAAGCAGTACAAGTTGTAAAGGAAATTCGGGGTTGATTATCGTAATCTCCTTAGGAACTCTTGTTGCACAACGACCGGTGGGCCGCAAAACCAACTTGCAAAACTAACCTCGAAATATTTTTCATTAAACTGAGAGTTGGTTACAATTCTCATATTGGAATTTTAGAAGTATGCGGTAGTGGTTTTCACTCATGCTCAAACTAAGCATCAACTATAAGCCAAAATCGATAATATTTTATTAAAACGTGCAAATCACTACAAGTGATTGATATGGTAAATGGGATTTGAAAATCAACTTGGAAACGCATTAAATGAGTTCAAACAACTTGGTTAAGCTTCTCCATATTGTCCTATGTTACGATGGGTCATGCTAGAAGTTTTATATTTGTGATATATTTTGGTGAGTGACTCCATGTGCGTGACTTTCGAGGTCATATTTTTTTGATGTTTTGGCAGTTCTAGTTTAGGTAAGGTTTTACCATTTGACTATTCAACATTTAATTTCCAAAATAAAGAAATGATGAAAGTTAAATTTAGTGTAGGAGGAAAGGAAAAACCATACCTATTTTACATAAAACATGTGATCACCACATTGGATGAGACCAAATCACCCTCAAGAATTCCATAAAATAGTTTGTGGCTTACTCATGCTTCCTCGTTTGGCCTACTAGTATTCCAAGGAATTTGTGACAAAAACGTAAGATGAAAATAAAAATTTTTAGAGGTATTTAGTCATACAGTTCACATGCCTTGTGTTGGCTTCCAGCTTTTCACGCTATAATAAATTCATGTAATGCTAATGTCATCCATTGCTAATCTCAGTCTCACTGTATCATATAACATGACAAACTAAAAGAGGTGCTACAATTTCTGCCTCCAACATACAATCCTCCCCTTTGTGCATACTGTGTAATCATTGCAGGATATGAGATGCAAATTCCTTTGAGGAATTTAGTCAAACAGTTCATGCACCTTGTCTAAGCACCCATACACAGAGCATTACAACCACGATAAGATAAAAATCCACTCTCCATGTAGCATTGATGGGCTGAAACCTTGCTACAAATTTTTAAAGCCTTTTACAAATCTATTTTAGATAAATCCTTTTCCTTTTCTTCCACTGAGACACCCTCCTTTTTAAGATTTCTTTTCAGACTATCCATGCCTCTCTATACAATGCAACAACAACATACAACCACAAAACCCACCTTCCTTCTACTTCTAGGACAACCATACCTTACTCAGAGCTCCTATTTTACCACAAGTCAGCATTACACCTTTCAATAGTGTGCTTTAAGTTCCCAAATCTGTTTCAACAAATATGCTCTGTTCTTAATCTGCAGGTTACATTCACTTAACATTTCACTGCGCCTTCTGACATATCGATTTTATGTGCCTCCAGAAACAACATCATTCCACGAATCCACAACTCGTTGAGACATTTTGTCAAATAATTGGTGCGCCATCTAGAAACTTCTACATTTTTCATATGTGTCTAACTGGAATTTGTGACTACAATATCTGATATATTCCTCTTTCGCTTTATGTTTTGACTAACTTCTATACCCTGTTCTATTGCTCCCATCATTGTGTGGGATGGGAGAATTGACACATGTTGGCTGAGTTTTGTGAAAGTTCCAAAGTCCTTTTCAACGAATCTCGGCTGTGCATATCCTGGCCTCACTGCAGTCCATGAAATAACGCATCTTCGAGGCATTGGACAGGCTCGTACCCCTATCATGTTCCAAAGCTTCTATTTTAGCGTAGGTGTGGGGGATGCAGGTAGGTTGTGGAGGATAGCTTAAAACGGGGCAATGGAATTTTCCTAAATGCTTATGAGGCCTTTTCAACAAAATCATTTTGTGCCACAAGCTTGGGCTAGGAAATGCTATGAAAACTAGCTTTAACTAGTTTATTGCATTTTCTTGAAAGATCATAAGGCATCCTTAACAAGTCCAACTTGTTCCTGCCATGAAGTCTGATAATTCCTAACAAGTCTTCCCCCAAACCATTCCTTCTTCATCTAACCTAACCACCCTCAACACTCCTCCACTAACCTCATTCATTCCAGTTCCCGCCTAACATATCTTCCCGTTCTTTCATTCTTTTAGTTTGTTTATTAATTTTTGTTTATATATATATATTTATCTCGTTTATGCCATAGCGGAGAACAGGTAGGTGTAGTACATAACCTAACCACCCTCAACACTCCTCCACTAACCTCATTCATTCCACTTCCCGCCTAACATATCTTCCTGTTCTTTCAATTTTTTTAGTTTGTTTATTAATTTTTTGTTTATAAATATATATTTATCTCATTTATGCCATAGCGGAGAAGCAGTAGGTGCAAGACATCATTGGTGTAATAAAGGAGTTGCATTCCATTTGTTAATTATAACTCCTTTCTCCCTCATGGAGGGATGATTGTCCTAGAGTGGAAGTTACAAAACACTCCCAAGATGCACCCTATTTTTATCTATGAGAATGAGTAGGCCTTTCTCTTTTTTCACGATCAATTATTTGATGATTAATTTTCTTGCTAAATACTAGGATCTTTCTCATGTGTTCTATTCAATTGCAACAACTTTATTGTGTACGCATTCCGTTGATACAAAAGTTCACACACTCATATGCTATCATAGCATGATGTTTCAATAAACATGTTACTCACATTATATTATTCATAATTACTCTCATTTTCATGTTTTATTAGTTCTTTGTGTGAGTTTTTTAATCTATAATTGTTTTGTGCCATATTGTTGTTATTATGCTTAACATTTGTATTATTTTGAGTTTTGAGTTGTTTGTTTACCTTGGTGTTTGTGTAGATAGGTGTTTTCCTACAAAATTTAGATATTTGTATCTAAACTTGGTGTGCAAGACAATTTTTAGAGGTATTTTCTTTAGTAATGTGTTTTCTTTAATTCTCCACCGATCTCTCGACATGAGATCCTTGGTCTATGCTAAAATCATCTCCCCCCCTTTTACCAATCCACCATGTTCACTTTGCTTACTCGAAATCCTCAAGCTCGTTATTTTTCTCTTCGTTGTCACTGATCCCTTCACAACTCGATTCAGCCATCTTAGGATTGATCTTTCACTACTAGAAATGAGACCCTTTATCTACAATGGTATCCACAATAATAAGATATTGTGAAATAATTGTGGATATTCCACATTTTTCTACTATTTTAAGAAAAAAATGTGGATTTTATACAACACCATGATAATCAAATATTAAATTGTGAATTATCCATAGTACAAAATATTTATTGTAGAAAACTTATAAAAAACACATTTTTCCACATTCAATAGAGTTGAACTAATTTTGTAAATTATAGATGAAAGATTCATAAAAATTGTATATAAATATGCACCTAGCAATTAGTTGTATAAATTTTAAACTATCATTAACTTTTACCAAAAAATAATTAAATTTAAAGTATAATGCGAGCATTAAAGCTCTTATTATTTGAAACATATTGTAGGATTGTGGATGATTAAAATTAGATAAATATATTTACTATGTAAATTAATTTAATATAGAGATATTGGTTTTCTATTTCAAAAGTGATTATGAAAACTACATTATAAGTAAAATTAAATATTGATACTTTATAAATATAAGTTTAATATTTTGTATTTCCTTAACTTGTTCAGTACTTTTAGGAAGTAGTGGCGACTATAACTATGAGTCAAATTTTAGTATATATGATATTACATGTATTGATTTCTATTTTTGGTTAAATAGATATTTGAAGCGATTTTTAAAAAATTATTAAAAGTTAGTCAACATTAAGTTTAAGGTTTATTTGTTTTTTGTGAGAGTATTTACGTACTTATTTTAAAATTTAATTATATAAAATTCACATAACTTATATTTTAATTTAATTATGTATAAATTATTAAACCACAAAATATAAATAAATCATACTTAAAAATAATTATTACTTTCAATATAATTCAAATATTTTATTTAATAATTTAACTCATCACAATATCAATTCAAATTTAATTCTAATTTCCCTTTCTAATAGAAAAAACTTTAATAATCTCATATGCTATTTTAAATTCTAAAATATTCAAATCAACATCTTAAATTAATATTTGTATCGAATCCTAAAATATCTAATAGAATCTGAAAACCCTTAATTATTCCTATAATTTGGTGGAAGTTATAGGAAACACTTGTCATTGAATGGAGTAATTTGAGCCCTAAATAAAGCCAAATAATCCTATAATGGTGGCGTAAGTGTAAGTTCTGTTTGTACTCTACAAATAAAAATAAAATCTCTATACCTACAAAATGAAAACATGGTAGAAATGCGTCCATCTGAAGGAATATCTTCATTTTGTCATGTTGCATTTTACAGGTTAAGGATTTGACATCAGTTTGCAAGGTAAATTTAATCATCATTGAGTGCATATGCAATTATTTTGATGTTTATTATATGTACAAAATTAAATTAAATTAAATGATATGTTTCTGCAGCTTTTTGGGACTGTAGGGTATGAGAAATGAGCCTGGAGAATGATCTTGTTGAATCTATAAATTTTTCATGGATCATAAAAGTAGATACAAAATTATTATTTTTAAATTATTTAGTCAATGTTTTCAAAGCTCACTCAATTTTCTTGTATTTTTGCTGTTATGTTTTCAAAGCTCACCAAAAATCCGCCCCTTGGAAATAATTTTGCATACACATTCTAATATTACAAGTGCAGAATTAGATCTGTATTACGAATCGACAAATCAATTAAAATTCTCAAAATTTTAGAAACATGTCCTCATGATTATCTTCAGATTCCTTTCCCTCTTGTTTTTTGGTTAATGTATTTTTATTTTGCACTTTGTTTTTTTATTAAAAAATTATATTTTTATCTATTTTGTTTTATAATTTTTTATATCAATTTTTTAAATTTATATTGTTAATTACGGTCTTTATATAACTGAACTTTGTTAATTGAGTATTGTAATTAGGTTATATTTTATTATATTATAACTAGAATAATACCACAATCTCTCCAAATTACAGGAAAAAATATATTACTCCACATAGTTTTTAATAGAAAAATCATTATTATTATTTTATAAAATAGATTTTATACATTATTTTATTAATTTAATAATATAAAATTCTCTTACCTCTTATCAAAGTGAATCACAATATAAATTTTAAATTATTATAGATATAACTAGTACTCTTCATTTATATAAATTGTAATAGTTTTTCAATTTAAGAAAAGAATAACATATTCTATTATTATGGTAATGTGATAATTTTTAAATTGTGATATTATAAAAAAATAGGTGTATCATTGTCACAATTTATTATTGTACCATTGTCACAATTTTTATTGTAACATTGTGACAATCTATTAATGTTATATTTGTGGCAATCACCACAATTTTTCTACAATATAATGCTTCCACAAAATATTTGTGGGTGGAGTCCACAAATTTGGATTCACAATTTCGACAAAAATATCCACAACAAAATTGTAAAAAATTGTGGATACATCCCCTCTATCTTGTAGTGTTTCCTCTTACATCTTAGCATTTCGAGCTTTGTCTCCGATATGCTCATTTTCCCGAACCCAATTTTATTTGATTTTCTTCACTCAACCTTGTTATACGTTAAATGTCGAGCTCATAGAAGGATATTTTTCTTAGCCTTTTTTCCTATGTAATCCTCGAGCTCATTTATGTCTTCCTTGTATCTGTCAATCCCACCTAAGCTTGCTTAAACTCACCCCATTGTGTTGAGTTCCATTGAGCTTGTGTTCTATTTGTTCTCCATTTGAGCTCCTTTACAGGTTCTTTGTTAGGTTTGAACCCTATTACTACATTAGACCCACATGTCATTCGTGGTTTCTGCGCCGCTCACCTAGATTCCAAGCTCTTAGCATTTCTTGTCCTTTACATGCTTACTCCCAATCGATTGTCTCTTTACATCACTCCAAACGCCTCTGTCATACCTACCTTCCACCTCCTATACATTGAAATCGACATCCCTCAACCCACCCACTTGTAGACACTAAATCACCCACATAGGTACATTTCTAGGTCCTAAAAGCTTGTTAGCATTTTCATGATTCCTAAACAAGACAACTAATGGTTGATAACTATCTTTCGCCTCATTTATTTTTCTCCTATTTTTTATTTGGTCTTACACACACTACAATCTAGGAAGAACTTTACTTGTTTATCTTTCATTACTTTAGACACTCACTACAACAAACTTGGCCTTTTGCCACAATTTTTCAACAATATTCTTGTAGTTATATGGTATTTTATAAACTAAAATTGTGGAATTGGAATTGTAGTTTATCCACTTTTCGATATATTATTGTAGTTTGGCCACAATTCTTATACCATGGATAGTCCACAATTTATAAAATTTATAGATAATCTCCATTTTTTAAATTGTATATTTTCTACATTTCTTAACATTTGTAACATTTCTACAATTGCTATATTTGTTAGTGTTCCACAATCTTCATAGAAAATGTAGTTTCTCTATAAGTTTAATCTTCGTATAAGTTTAATTTTCGACTACCACAAAAAAAATGTAGGTGGAAGCTACAATTTGATTTCCACAATAATTAATTGTGAAATTATCTTTGTTAAAAATGTAGAAATGTTACTCTCATCAACCAATTCTTGATTTATTTTAATTGTTTGAAATACATTATAATCACAATGCCAAAAAACCAATTAAAACATTATAGATCAAAAATAATTTCTATTTATTACATAAATTATACAAATCATAAATTTTTACGGTTCCACAAAATTATCATCCACTTCAAGTTTAGTATATTTACTACATCTATAAAGTCTTGATCAGTGTAATCATTGAAGTATCAGTCCCAGGAGCAAATAGATCATGCTTGTTTACTAATAGAGACAAATACTAAGCTTTGGGTTCTTTTATATATTATTGCCCACTCGGTTGAAATCACCCAGTCTCAATCAATACCCGAATTTTGGAATTAAATAATTGTTTCACTATTAATTTAATACTTACTAGAATGAATGCCTTGATATTTTCTCTCGTGGTATTCAAATCTGTTTGGTCGTCGTTAGAAATGGAGAAGAGAATCTCTATTCTTGCTTCTGGAATTAAGGGGAAAAATTGCAAGAACCTCCTTGCAGTAATTTTCTTCACGAAGACATATTGAATTTACATTTAAAACATCTTGATTAGGTGGAAAATAGGCTGGAAATTGCACCATAGACCGTGCAGTACAGATATAAATTGCACAATAACGTAAGTAAAAATGATAATAGAAGCATCTACATGGAGAATAATTATAGAAGATGGTGAAAAAGTCTTTAGAGCGCCTTCTTTGTCCATGTAAAGGAGATTCATTACAAGGACCACATGAAAAATAATTAACTTAAAGAGACATCGACTCCAACCGGAAAAAATAAGCTCAAGAAACATTTGTGATTAAAAATATTTTTGTCTCCTTATACGTGTAGGAGTTAGAGGAATTACAACCATGCAATGAGGGTGAAAGGAAAAGATGTGTGGTAGATGGATGCTTGCTGCGCGCAAAATTCCAAATGTCATTGCCCATTATATCCTTCTCTTAGATATTCTCCATTAGATTTTCAAAACGTCGTGAAATTTTTCATATGTTTCTTACCCGGAAAATATATAAAATCTCACAAGTAGCGATCCCATATGTAGTTTATCTAAACCTATAAGCGATCCCATACCTCTTTTAAAATACAATCAAATCAAGTTTATAGAAATATATTATGGGTGGGGAAAGGCCATCTACGGAGGACCATGGACACCACATTTTGGAAGAAAATCTTCTTTATAATATCTCGGTTGACAAAAATATCTTTGGAAAAGAGGCAATTGCGGTGAGGATGCGAAGGGATTTCAGATGATTCTCCGAAACTTTTTCCCATGGTTTACATTGTCAATTGTTAAACCTCTCACATCAAGCACCAAGGCAACAATTTTCTTCCCAACTTATGCAAGTTATCTTTAGATACATTTCACACTTCAGAAAGAAAACTGGAACCATCGTATTCAGAAATTTTCCTGTCATACAACTCTTTTGCCAATATGGTTGTTTTACCACATACACCCATACCCACAATTCCCACAATTTCAATATTCTGGTGACTTTATGCACATTTTGATCTTGTTTTTTTTAATTTCTCTACATCTCATCGATACAAACTAGATTTTTGGCTTCCACTGATTGCAGTATTACTATCGCTTTGCATGCAGAGACCAGAAGACCGTTCACTTCTTTCCTCATTTCTACAAATTTACAACAGAAAGAAATGGAATGTCATTCAATAGGAAATGTGTAACAAATCGGAATGAAGATCTAGATTTTTAAAACCGTATGAGAATTTGATTCTAACTTTTTATTGTCAACTACGCAGCCAAAAATATATGAAAGTTATTGTAAGTTGTTTTCCTGCCGCTGCGATGAATTGATTGAAGCCACCATCTCAAAACTGAAGATGATCCATCTTAATTCTACCACTCCTATAATTACCTTAGGTTCCCCACTGCATTTAGGCTCCTGGTTAAGATTCTCCTAGATTTCTTATAATGATTTGAACATATGGTCAACATGCAGGTTATCACATAAAAATAATGAATTCAATTTCTATGATAACACAAGATTTTGGGATCGTGAGAGATCTATTTACACGGTGTCAAACATTAATTAAACGGTTAAATATATGCAAACATGGTTAAATTATGACAAGTGGTGAGTTTGATTTGGTCACAACCTAAATTAGAGTTTTGCATGTGGTAGAAAGAATAAATAAATTACATGATGAAGGTTAGACGTGGCACAAATTGATAATAAATTCGGTTGATTACATTTTCAATTTAAAATTATCTTCCCCAAACTCTAGGATGTGATTTGTTAAATATTGAAGTTGTTTTGAAAAAAAATAATCCTACAAAAACAATTTAAATTATAGAAATGTAGTTTATTTAAATAATTTTTCAAAATTCTTCTTAAAATACTCTAAAACCATTGAATGTGGAGTTTCAACTATTATACCATTTTATTAAAATATTCTATATATAGAGAGGATGTGAATTTTCAATGTAAAAAGTTGGAAATATGAATTTTCTACGTTTTTAACATTTATGTTAATTGTAGAATAATCATAATAAGTGAAAAAGAAAAACCAAATTATCATAGATATGTCACAAATATTTTACAATTTTTTCAACTTATAGATTTATTGTGGAATAATTTTAATAGAAAGAATGTATTTGTTGTTGGTGTGTGTGTGTGTGTGTGTGTGTGTGTGTGTGTGTGTGTGTGTGTAAACACACACACACACACACACACACACACACACACACACACATACATACATATATAATGTCTTCTTAAATATGTGAAAACATTTTTAAAAATTATTGTGGCATTCCCACAATATTATAATTTAATATCAATCTTCATAAAATATGTCACAATTATAGGTGTGGTGGGTAATATTTATAATAAATTATAATATTATTTTTTGGAAAATGTAGAATTTCTATACTGAAGATTTGAAGATGTGAATTTTCTACAAATTATTAACAATATAAATATACTATAGAAGAACTACAATAATTAAAAATAAATAACTATACTATCATAGAGATGCCACAATTAAATTGTTGAATTTTTGTAGAATAATTGTGGTAAAAAGTGCTTGTTTGTTGTAGTGACTAGCATCAGCCCGAACGTCAATACCTAGGTGCTCATGTCCCTCCTAGGTGCCCCGACACTTTCTCACATTACTCATTGTTTTTGGGTCTCTTTAATCTTTTGAGAATATTTTTCACTTATGGTTTGGCCTATCGGTTGTCAAATATGAAGTTCAAACAAGGGAATCATATGAATACATAGTTATGTTTATAAAATGATGGACCATGCACTAAGCATTACTATCATCACCTAAGATTGCATTTTAAGGAGCTAAATACCTCAAAAGGAATCCATATAACACTCATTCAAGCAACAAGGGATTCATAATTCTACAGACACTACATAGGAAGGGGATTTTTATTCTATTCCATTCACACATGCTATAAATTTATATATTCTAGTTACATCTTGCTATCAAGTGCAACTTAGACAAGGGTATCCTTGGGCATAATTCTTACACACATACAAGAATTACATCGAGTATGCGATGTGTGCAATTCTCGGTAATAAGTTAACTCCTCGGGTGACCACTAGGGTAAGTCCGATTCCCAATTTTACATTTTCCTTTTAGGATTGATGTGTTTAATATGTATGTGTAAGTGAACTTATTTTTTTGCAGGTTGCATGTAACTTTGGCGAATCAAGGAGTGAATATCATGGGATCAACAAGGAACAACTGTAAATATCTTATGACACAACAGAAAACATATCTTGAGAATTTGCAAAGTCATAGGCACTTAGATCTTGTCACCAGCATCCAACTTCGCTTATCATGCTACGGACACCCCTATATGGATTTATTCCTGAGTTCTATAACTTACAGTGAGAATTTATGATGTTATTTGTTGTCTATTTAACACTTTTACCAGCCTAGATCACTTCTTGTGCACTCATAAATAAGTTCAGTAGTCTTATCTTTCCTTGTTTCTTAGGGTTTCATACTTTACATGATCATTTTCTTGCTTCATTTATGTATTTTTGCATTTGTATATCATTTGTTACAATAAGTTACTCTGTAATTAGATTTGATTCAAATTAAGTTAAATCAAATGGTGAAACCATACCCTCACTCAAATAGTCTTAAATCCTTCTATTTTCCTAGCCTCCATACCCTATAATCCTCACATCATAAGTAGTTCCATCCCTACCTTTTTGTAGGCTAATCCTAATTATGAGACTAAATTCATAACTTTTTTGGGTAATGCTCACATTCATCCTCATACTTATCTTGAATATATGTATCATAAATTTAATATACCTTTATCTTTTAATAAATATCATATTAGTTTTACATCTCTTGAACTTCCTTCTCAATATAATTTAGATAATTATGCCCCATTTATATTCATGTTTGTATCAATAATGTAGGGATTAAACATGCTTTAGTTGATAATGGATCCAAGGTTAATATTTGTAATCTAGAATTCCTTCATCACATTTTCTCTCTGAACACTCCTTGATTACTTTAGTTATTTCAAATTGTGGCTTTCATAACATTCCTAAACGTGTCTTGGGTACTATCACACTTCCCATTACTGTTGGGCCATGTAATCTACCTATCCCATGCCATGTGATGCCTAATAATATTAATTATAACATTCTTCTTGGGTGGCCTTGGATCCATATCATGCATGTAGTTCCTTTCACTCTTCATACAAGGCTTAAATTTCTCTATCAAGGTGTTGTTTATGAGGCCCTCGCAGATCACTCCCCATTTTCCTTTTGTAATACTATTGAGAATTCACTAGAAACTCCCATTCCTTTTGCGTATAATCCTCATTTTTCCAAATATGGTCGTGCATATGAATATCTTCTTCGTTACCAATTTTACGGTATTGTTTTAGGCCAACATGGCCAAGGGGTCATGAAACCAGTTTTTATTCCCACTCAATCTACCAAATTTAGCCTTAGATATCATCTCACATCCATGTCTTTAATTCCTTCCATATCACGTCATGAGGTTTATGTTAATTGACATACTTCTACATTTTATCTCTTATAATAAAAAATCATTGGTCGTCTTACTTCCATTGGTTGGCCTAAGTTGGATACTTTTTCTATTGATGATTCTCTCCTAGAATACATGGGGACGTACGATCATCTCCCGTTGTGTCAAGACAATAATCATTTCCCTTTAATTCTTATTGCTACCTCCTACTTCGGTGAATCGACCCACCTCATATCGATACACACGATATCATTCCTATTGATCCATACATTGAAGACCGGTCCACTCTTTTAAATGAATAAAGTACTCAATATAGCCTTAGAACCACTTAAAAAACAATGAATTTTTTTACTCCATGTTTCTCTTATACCTACCAAATAATATGGGATTAATCGGGTGCTTCATGAATTCTCTGACATATTTACATGGAATTATAGTGATATTCTGGTATAAATCATTTTGTAGTGATGTAAAATATAGTCCTCTATCCACGGTGCTAAGCCAATCCAAAAGAAAATTCGTAAAATCCATCATAAAGTTGTATTATTAGTCAAGGAAGAAATACAACAAATCTTGGATGATGGATTTATATGTGTTGTTGATTATCCTAAATGGGTGTCTAACATTGTACATGTTATGAAACCGAATGAAAGAATCCGTCGTTACACTGATTTTCATGATCTTAATAAGGCTTGATATAAAGACAGTTTCCCATTGCCACACATTAATACCACCATTGATTACACTGCTAGATATGAAATTATTTCCTTCATGGATGGATTTATCAGTTATAATCAAATAAAAATTAACCTTGTAGATCAAGAAACAAATTCATTTAATACAACATGGGGCAAATTTCATTACACTTTTATTCCCTTCGGATTTAACAATGTCGAGGACACCTACAAACGTGTAATGATGCATATCTTCTATGACTATATTCATTAAATTCTTGAACATTAATTTGATGGCATACGTGTAAAATCCTTGCATCGTTCCACCCATGCTCAAGATCTTTGAATGCTTGTGATAATACAAAGTACGTATAAATCCAAAGAAGTATGTTTTTGGTTTCATAACTGGTAACCTCCTTGACTACATCCTCTGCCAATATTGCATCGAAATTGATCCCAAAATTATCTGTGTCATTCTTGATATGCCTTTGCCTTGCAATTTACGTCAATTACACTTTATATAGGGTAAAAATCCAGGCCATCTATCACTTCACTACACAACTCGCTAAAAAAATGCAACACTCTACTTGTATAATGAAAAAGGACACTAAGTTTATTTAGTACAATCATCGACAATGTGCATTTGAAGCTATTAAGGCATATATATTAAATATACCTCTTCTAGTGCCTCCCATAGCTGATCATCCCTTCTTATTGTAAAATTTGGCTACATTCCATACATTAGGGGACCTTTTCACTCAACACGAAAACTCTCAATGTGAAAGTTACATTTATTACATTAGCTCAACGCTACTTTCCTACAAATTTAATTTCAATTACATTGAAAAATTACATCTTGGCATTGTCTTTGTTCTGGAAAAGTTGTGACACTACGTCCTTAATAATGAGATTCACATAATTACTAAAGTTGATCCTCTAAGATAACAATTATCTCACACTCAACTATCGGGATGCCTTGTAGGATGGGTCATGTTGCTCACAGAGTTTTATTTCAAATTCATCCCAAAAAATCCATCAAAGTCCAAGTTATTCTTGACCAGCTACGCGACACTCTTTTGTATTCATCACTAGCCTGTGATACTGTCTGAGATGACTTTATCACTTACACTATTGATATTGACACTTGTACTATGCATTTTGACAAGTTTTATTGCCTCTCAGGAGTTGGGCAAAAGATCATGTTTATCGCTCAACATGGTGATCATCTCCCCTTTGTGTATCACTTATGTTTCTCATGTACTAACAACGTCGTTGAATATGAATTCCTCATCCTCAGTCTCACTGTCTCCTTTAAAACTTCTTATTTGAAACATCCAAATTCATGGTGACTACCAGCTCATTATTAATCAAGGTAATGAAACGTATCAAACCAAATAGGAACATCTTGTCCTATATAATAACCTTGTCAAAGTAATATTGGCTACATTAGAGTCCCATTCTCTAACCGTCATCCCTCAAAAACACAATCATCATGTGGATGTTATGGCTAGTACAGCATATGTCACACCTTAATACATCACTGATAAGAAAGCCACATTTATCATTTGTCACTTGAGGAAGACTTCTACTACTAGTCCATTTTTGAAAGCCTATGCTATCACACACAACAATTATCATCGTGAATGGTTCACTCAATTCTATAACTTTATCTATCTACAAACTATTCCCAATAATTTTCAACATCACAAAGCTCATCGTCTACAACGAGAGGCCACACGATACAAAAAAATTGGGGATTTATTATTTAAAAGAGAATTTGATGGTCATTTACTATAATGTTTAGGACTAGATGACATCCCCATGGATGTATCTCAAGTTCATGATAGTATAAACAATAGTAACTTCATTGAAAAGGATATGTCTCACAATATCCTATGCTAAGGATACTATTGTCCTACAATGGAACAATATTTCTTAGAATATGCCAAATGTTATGATAAATGCAAAAAACATAGAAATATTCATCATGCACCTCCATATGACTTTTCCATTTTCCCATCGTGGCCCTTTTCCTTCTGGGGTTTTGATCTCATTAGAAAGATTAATCTAGAATCGGTTGATGGTCATAAGTTAATTGTTACTATTATGGATTATTTTACTAAGTGGGTTGAATCCACACCTTTACAAACCACTACTAGTCAATACATATGTGACTTTATCACCACTCACATTATTACATTCTTCCGCATTCCCTCTACCATCAGCACTAATAATGGCTCTCTTTTAAAAAATAAGGACATTAAATTTTGGATTTGTGTAAAATTTAAGATCAAGAAAACCTTTTCCACTCCTTATTATCCACAGGGAAACGGCCAAGATGAGGACAATAATAAAACCATTGTCAAAATATTAATAAATACTATTAATACTAGTGGAAAAGATTGGCATAGTAAAATCTTGTACGCTCTTTGGGCTTACTGCACGTGAAGCCCCAACAATTATACCCCATTTTCACTACTTTATGACACTAAGGTAGTCATCCCATTAGAGTTGGAAATACCTTCATTATGGGTATCACTTAAAGGATTTCTCAAAGACAATGAATATCATGAAAACTAACTCCGTGAACTTGAAATGCCTTATTCTCTCTACGTGCAAGATCTAAAACATCCCCAAGTATATAACATATGCATTACACAAGCTTACAACAACAAAATCCACCCACGTTAATTTAATATTGTTGATCGTGTCTTAGAATAAAATCAAAAGAACAAAAATGTCGAGGATCATCTCAAAAGGAAATTCAAACCTAATTGGCTCAATCCCTATTTCATCACGGAAAAACTTGGGGATGATGTCTATCATCTAGCCACTCAAGAACCCACTTAATGTTAGACATGTCAAATGCTATTATGCATAGACATCCTCATTACCCTATGATGCACTCTATTTCCATGGTTTGTACTCGATTGCTAACGGCCTAATTCTAAAATGAACCTTACATCATTAACACTTCATGCTCTACGCTTTATGATACATCTTACTAGCATCTCACACACTCATGACCCGATGAGGCAATCTTGTTCTATGGTTCATTATTGATTTTTGAGGGTTCTATAAATAAACCTCATCTCATACACATCAAAGGGGGCATGCTTCTCTAGCATATTCATCATTTTGATACCATTCCATCACATGCATACATTGCATTTGCATATCTTGGTTCAATTTATTCTTGCTAGCTTATTCTATTTACATATTACACATTGTTTCCCATTCTATACATATTTTTAGTATGTTGTTATATTTCTATATATACGCATGCTCATTCACTTAGTATTTTTTGGTGAATGAAGATATCTTACAGGTTCTTACACGATGCAATGATTCTTACCACTATACCTTTTACGAGTCCCACAGAGGCTCCTAGGCGCATCTAATTTTCCTACTCTCACATACTACATATTCTATTGTTTCATCATTTAATTTTCAATTAATTTTCATTACCATATACATGCTTTGACATACTATTTATCTTTATAACATGCTAACAAGTTCTTCATGTGTAACGTTTACCTTACAAGACTATATAGACCCATGGCTATCTGTCACATTTTCTTGATCTTATCTTACATGGTATGATATTATTTACGAGGATAGGCGTTATGTCTTTTGTGCTCATTTTATTCTTTTGGATGTTTCGGCCCTTATTTTCTTGTGACATTAAGAGCGAGGTCCCATTTTTAAAACTCACTTTACGCATTCCATCTTCTCTTACACTACTACAAGGAGGGGTGTTTTGAGACAATAATAGAGACAATAAAAAAGTTGTATATTGTCTCTATTATTGTATCAAAGCAGTGTCTCTAATATTGTCTCTAATTATTGTCTCTTCAAAGACAATATAGATTGATGTATATTTTTTCTCTTGAGAGACAATATCATATGTATCTCTTTAGAGACAATATCATTATTGTCTCTCTAGAGACAATACAAAATACTAATTTTGTGTCTCTCTAGAGACAATACAAATTTAAAGAATGAAAAATCTAAATTTCAAGAATAAATAACCAAATATCATATAGTGAAATCAACGGCTACATATCATCTATAATGTCAGAGTGGGCTAGTAATTAATATTATAAATTAAGAACAATTTGATTTGAATCTTGTGCCAAAAAATGGGTCCACAAATATCTTATTAATATCAAATAAGATAAAATACAAAAGGGTGTCTAAATGTCATTAACCCTTGAAATACAATGATAAAATACAAAATGGTGCCTAAATACTGCTAACCCTTTACATACAATATTAACACTTTCTCTCCACTAGCAGCTTCAAATGATCCGTCTGCAGCTCCCTGGTGCTAATTTGAGGTTCTTTTTCTTAACTTTTATTTTGAGCAATTGTCTCTATGTCGACTGTTTTCATCTTCATGACCTTCACTTTGATTGTCTCAACTTTGATACAATTATCTACTATTGTTAGTAATGAAGGTGCGTTGGATTATGAGATATTAAGAACACATATTTTTCTCTAGTTCTGCCAAACGTATTCACAAATTACATTTAAATAAGGACAATAATTAAAACCTAAGTTGCACACTCATATACCAGTATGATAAAATCCACATTTTTCTTCCATTCCCAACACATAAATATCCAAATTATCATCTCTACCCACCTTCCGAGAAAAAAATTTGTTTCTTTGTTTGTTCTTGCAAAAAAACATTGAGTCTATAAATTAAAATGGTTGTGAGAAATAAGAGAAGTGTACCACTAAAAACATATCCTTAGTGATTAGAGAGTATCTAGATCAGACAAGTGCATTTAGGGTGTTAAATAAGGATGTTAAAAATGGCATATACTCAACACTTTTGGTTCTGCTAACAAGTCCCTAAAATAAGAAATAAAATCATCAACCTTCTTGAAAGAATCATTGTACAAATTTTATAGCAATCTAAACTAAGAAGAGAATAATACTAAATACCTACCAAAAACATCATCGGGAGGCATACATAAAATGGAGAGGATCACACATGAAACTCCATTCAAGAAAATGTCATTCACTGTCACTAGATTTAAGCCACTTTTCAAGTTACCATTTTGATCTAAGAAAGCAACAAAAACATTACAACAAATGAAAATGGCATATTTGGGTTTGTAGAAGTAGTACATATCCCTAGGTTACAATCTTCTAGATCCCAGACCTATATAATTAGAAATTTAAAGAAGCATTTGCATACTTAACGAATTTTAGTGATTTTAAGTTTAAAAAATAAACTTTTAAAATGGGTACTCTGCGGGTACATACCTTAATGATCAAATAAGTGCTAAATTTTATTGGAAACACGTGAAGGGAATACTGGGAGGTTTGTATCAAGGTCATGTATGGCAAAGAATAAATAGGAAACGTTGAAAATCTATGTTAGCTATAAGTTATAACCCCTTGAATACCACCAAAAAATCTAAAGGTTAACAAAATCAGAGGATTAATGCATATTTTTTGTGGTGGTTCAACCAACCAATTATTCATATTTCATACCAATTGATTCTGCTACTAAAAAATCAGGTTTATTGATTTGTTCATCAAGTTTGTTTGTGAACATCAAATTTTATAAATGAAATCATTAAATGTAGAGATATAATGACCCTAAACTAACATTGGTATGAAATGTTCCACCTAAAACCGTATGGCTTCCTTCCAGAGGGTTTTGGTATAGCAACACTCTTCAACTCTCAACCTAAATGTCTCCTTTTAAAGCACTATGAACATATTAATAGCACATTGGGGGGTAAATCTACACTTGAGTGTAGAGAGATCTCCTTGATGATCAACGTTAGAACTCGGAGGAATGTAATAAGTTGGCACATGCATTTTCTTAAGCATCACCTACTCAAAATCAAAATCTTGCAACAAAATTGCCATACTGGTTGGGCTAATTCTGGACAAGCTAATCACAATATATTATAATAATTGGAGATAATGTAACCTTTTTATATGAATGTTGAAATACATGTGGATTGAGATATAACAACTAAATTGATGTGATTGATGTGATTTTTCCTTGAAATGTTGCAACAAATAAATCAATAAATATTTATGGGAGCAACTTGATGCATTGAAGTGAATGTGAAAATCTTAGCATAGAATATGGCACTAGCATAACTATCTTCAAATATCTAACATCAGCTCTTTGTTATAACCCTTGAAGTTCTGGTTTAGGTTTCTATTCCATTCAAAGGCTTTGAAGATTATCATATGCCTAAACTATACAATTTCAGATGTTATGTATCATAACTTGATGATTATGCATATCTAATTTATATGCTCAAATGTTTTACTGAAAATTCCACATATTCGGTAGCCTTATACAAATTTTAGTATAAAATTTTTATTTTCAAGAAATTAGATAATTCTATCTTTTGGTTTTTAAACAAGATTATAGATTTAAAAGAAAGCATCAAAAATAATGAAAATCAAAGACATTAAAACAATTTTGGATAGCTATAAGATACATTTTTAGTTACATCCCAGTGTTGGCAAAGACATTCATAGCTCTCAGAATAATGTCCTTAACTACTTGGTGCATATGTCTTGATAAGTAACGCCCTTGAGATGCAAACTGCAGAACAAACTGCATATCGTGTTAGCAAAAATATAATTGAAACATCTCTTTGATGGATATCAAACAACTTCCTCCATGCTTAAATTCAATCACTAACCTACTGCAACCCTAAAGGTCCTAAAGGCTTATGCCCATCTTAAATATCCTCCCAGAAAGTTTGATCATCAGAAAACTAGATTATAACAATTTCTGTAAGTCTCATCAATAACACGGTTTGAAAACATTTCTGTAGCAATGTTTGACAACCTGTTCAACTTGGAAAAGAGTTCCTGGATAAAACAAACATGTTTGTTTTAGAAAAATAGATTCAAATTATCTTCTGATTGCTTCACTAGTTATAAACATTTACTGATATTAAAAATCCTGTTCAAATTTCTAAAACGAAAACTAAAGATTCCCTCACTACTTTTTCTGTTTGCAGTCTTGGTGAAAAAAGTAAATCCAAATTAACCATACAAGAATTTAAGGTTAAAAGATTATAAGTACCATGAAGACACAAAAAGCAGCAAAGAATTTTTCCATACTTTTCTCAAAACTTTCATACACAACACTTTCACTACTCTTTCACTCTTCTTTTGCGAGTTCAATACTTAATACAATACAAGAAGAATCCTAAAACATAAAATACAAGCATAAAAACATGTACAAGCAACTCATATTCTTCACCCCTAGGATCCACTTCCCTTTTCTAGTCTCCACACTTCACTTTACAATCATTCCATGCTTTAGTTGTCCAATTGATACACTATTCGCTAAACTCTCTACAGGATCATAAGGTACAAATCTCTTATCTAATTCATGTTATTGAGTATTAACTTAGCAACATAAATTGGGGGAAAATGTAGACACTAAATCATGCACTTCGGTACATTTTTATGTCCTAAAAGGATTCTAGAATTTACATTATTCCTAAGCAAGAAAACTTGTGGTTGACAACTACCTTTGGCCTATTTTCTTTGTCTCTTATTTTCTATTTGTTCTTACACACCGTACTACTCAATTGAAACTTTACTCTCTTTTTTATGTTACATGGCATCGGACACCAACAGACCATCAAGGAAAGAACAAGCTATGCGCTATTGTCAAACTAGGTCCCCTTGATGCTTTCTCATCTTACTCACTTTTTGGATCTCTTTATATTTTTCAAATATTTTTCACTTATCAATCAGCCTTCAAGTTGTGAATTAAAAAATCCAAATGAGGGAATAATATAAATACATATTTACATTTCCAAAATGTGGGACCAAGCTGCTAAGAATTTCTATCATCATCTAATATTTTATTTCAAATGCACTAAAGCAATCAAAAGGAATCCATCCATGTCACTCATTCAAGGAAAAGGAATGTATAATTCTGCATATACTACATAGGAAGGGGAATTTTATTATATTCCATTCACACATGCTATACATTTATCTATTCTAGCTATAGCATGTTATCAAATGTAACTTACACAGCGAAATCCTAGGGCATAATTATTACACACATACATAAGAACTACATGGATTTTGAGATGTAGTGTAGTGTTCAATCATAAGTTCACTCTTCAGGTGACCATCGGGGTCGGATTTGACTCCCCATTATCTATTTTCCTTTTTGGGATTGATGTGGATTGTGGGTATGCGTAGGTGAAATTATTTTTTGTAAGTAACAAATACCTTCAGCACATCGGGAGAAATAATCAATTGATAAATAGGGAATAAGCATGGAAACACTTGTGACATAGAATAAACCAGATCCTAAGAATTTTCATAGTCACATGCACCCATATCCAGTCACTAGTGCCCGTTGCCCCTGTCCTATTACGGGTGCCCTTTCTCACTATTATTCCTAAGTTCAATAATTTACGAAGTTGTTTGTAGTCTATCCACAACATTCACTAGCCTAAATAACTTCTTGTACACTAAAAAATCAGCTAAGTGTTCTTATTTTTCATCCTTGTTTAGGGTTCCATACTTTATATGCTCATTTGCTTGCGTAATTTCTTTATTTTAGCATTTGTATATTAGTTGTTATAATAAGTTACTATACATTTAGATTTAATTCATATTAAGTTAAATCACCACCTTTCTACTTTTCAATCAATCATGGAAATTTTTTTATATTTTTAAAAATCCTTCCCTCTCCTTTTTCAACCCATTGTTTTTTATTACGAAAAAAATTCAAAAGATTGGTTTTAAGATAGTTTAAAATTATATTTTAAACTATAGTGTTAATTCAATTTATTCAGAAAGGCCTTGTAATTAGTTCAATTATATCATAATGGGTAAAAATTTAGGGTCGATATTATTTTTTATTATTTAGATTTATTAAAATTAATTAGGAAACTCTAGATTAAGGGTTATTGATGTTTTTTTCTAACATGTTATTATGAAGGTATTAGGTGGTTTTGGACGATTTTATTGAATCTTGGTAGGTAATTTTTCAAGCTCTTATTATTGTTTGTAGGTTTATGAGTGCATGTGCCACAACCTTGAAAAAATGGAGCTCCAACAACAATGTGAGAGGATTTTTCTCATATGTGACTTGCTTTTCCCCTTCTAGTTTATTTTCAAACCTTTTTTCTTTCTTGTTATGGTGATGTTTCTTTGCAAACATTTGAAACTTATTTTGATCTCCATACTTGGCGTTATTTTTTCACCAATTTCAAGGTGACTTCCCAACTATTTCACATCATGTAATTGCATTTGATTGTAATCAACACACTAAACTATATATCCCCACAAAATTGGGTGAAAATATTATTCTAAGTGTGTTTGCACTTCCATTTTTTCACATTATTTCTCTCTCTCTCTCCTCATGATATATTCTATGTTTGTTCATTTTCTTACATCATTTAAATTTTTTGAATGGAGATCCAAAATGATAATAAAACTAATGGGTAAAGGCTTGTACCACGTCAATATGGGAGTGGAAACTGAACTCGGTAATGAAACTCAAAAATATAAGTGGTTCAACTGATGTGATGAAGCCTTCAGTATTCTTTTTGTGTCTATTTTTCATAACCTTCTCTTCCACATCGACTCTTCTGAAACACTTGTCAAATCCTAGAAATTTATCAAGTTCCTTATAATGTTAAATGGAGATGTGTATGTGGGCAATATGTTCAATGATTTCTATACCTCCAAATGAGTTTCTTTGTAATATATAGTTCCTTATAGACCTTTAAAAATAGAGTTACGAGAAAGCAAGAACATAACACTTAAGGATATGGCCACTTACACGGTTCATTCTAAATCCATTACTCCACAGTATTGGGTCAAATTTATAAATTGTGTTTTTACATTCATAAGCACATTATGCATAAAGAAGTAAATTGGAAGAAACCCTTTAAGGCTTGTATGGATGTAAACCTAATGTTGAGAAATTATGTCTTCATATCACCTACTATGGCTCGAATATCCAAAAATAAATGCAATCCTCGCAACCACAATACAAACCTTGTATATTTTATGGGTATCTCAAAGGTCTAAAGGATATAAAAATTTTAACTCCACCACTCATCATCTTTATATCGAGAGGATTTTGAAACTTAACAATTCATCTTCTACTTTCTCTCATCTACTCATCGAGGTCCTTCTACCCATTTCTAACTTTGATTCAAACTCTTCTAATGATTATGTTGATCGTTCTATTTTTGCTCAAACTTGTCTCGCCCCATTTGTGCCTATGAAAACTTATTTATTTATGGCCTTTGTAATTTTCTCCTTCCTTTTGTTGAGCTTGGTGGAGTCTTTGTTGCTATTTTTAGTTATTTCTTGGGTCGAGCATCATGTATGGGTCCATGGTTTGCTCCTTTTCCCGTGTTCCTCTGCAAAAGGTCTCAGTAATTTGGGTGCCCCATTCTCTGTTCATCAAATACTCAGCTTCCCCATGTGTTCTGTTCTCCACGGTCGAGATTTGTCTTCCTTATCGTTTCTTCCTAAGTACTTGAAGAAAATGAATGGATGTATCCCTAAAGAACGTATTTGAGCCCTATAACATTTCTAAACTTTTTTTCCTTGAATAAAATTTCATTCCCAGGCTCAAATGGTAATTTTATGTATTTTACGGTTTGATGAGCATTTCTCACGGTCAAATTTGTATCCTTGTATCTACAGGGGATGTGGCACCTTTTGGTTGGATGCGGCTCAGCTGGGGACTTAGAAAAATTCATGGAAAGCCTTAACTCAAAATGTGTCCATGTGGAGGCACAATACTCATTTTGAAGATCTGCTTTTGGGTACCATCTTGAAGTTGTGCCATGGAGACATGTGGAGGAACCATGCATGTTCGGGGACCGGCCCTTGAGATTCATTTTAATGAAGCATCAAAGCTAACACGTGGAGGCCTCTACTTGCTTTGAATTTTACTTAGACTTTTAACGGCCAAAAGGAGAATATCTCGGAGCATGAAACGTGGCACCTTCCTCTCGGGCTTCAATTTTTCATGACTTTGACTTTCTTGGACAGGACACGTGGTGAGCCCACACTTGTTCTAGGTATCAATTTTTTGGACTACCTCAATGTGCACCATGGTGACACATGGCAGTTTGAAAATTTAAAGAGACGGGGGGAGGGGACCATCAGAGGTAACTTGGATTTTTTTCCCCTTAAGGATTTAAATTTCAAAATGGCCCACAAAACGATGAGGAAAAGGTCAATGTTTTCCCCGCCAACGACAGAGGTGTGGGTTCTCAGGGTAAATTTGTAAAAATTTCCTTTTAAAGAAAAGGGTAAAAAGTAAAAGGAAAGTGCAGGTCCTCTCAAATCACATTTGGACACGTGTCAGACTCATTTCCTAAGGGTAGAGCTATGGGGAAAATTTGGAAAAATTTCCTTTTCCAAAAAGAGAGTAAAATGGTAGAATTTGAGCGTAGTTTTGCTCCAATCACATTTGGACACATGTCAAGCTCGGTTCCCGAGGACGGAGCTGCGGGGAAAATTTGGAAAATTTTCCCTTTTCCAAAAAGAGAGTAAAATGGCAAAATTTGAGTGTGGTTCCACTCCAATCATATTTGGGCACATGTCGTGCCTGCTTTCCGAGGGAGAGGTGCAAAGGAAAATGGAATTTTTTTCCATTTTCCAAAAAGGTTGTAAAAATTCAGAGGAATCCCCCAAGTCTGTTCTAAAGTTTTGAATCTGCCACGTTGCTGACCCAAATTCAAAGTAAAAGATCAACGACAAGCTGTGAGTCTAAATCTTATTTTCCCCCATTTCTCTGAAACACGTCTAGAAGTGCGAGTTTCCATGATTTCTTGGTATTTTCTACATGCCAAGCAGAGAAGGAAGTTAATGTTGATATCTGAAGTTTGGTGGGAAGATCTGGAAGGTGTCTTTCACCATTAAAATGGTCTAACTTTTGTGCCCGATCTGATTTTCTATTTTTCTTCTCTCGAGCACGCAAGGGGCCATATTTGAAAGATTAATGGTGGAAGTGGTTGGAAAATTGAAGGAAAAGTGATCTACCAAAGCAAGGAGTTGAATGTGGGAGACATTCGATGAAATCTTCCCCCTCAAGCACCTAGAGACTTCTTGTAGATTTGATTATGAGAATCATGAAAGAATCATGGCGAACACTGGTGCATTAAACATTTTTGTCTTTTAGGAGGAAGAGGCTCTATTTTAAATGCTATAAATGGCACAATTTTCTCATGTAAATGGTTGGAATTTGGAGGTCAAAGAAAATTCCCAAGAGGAAAATTTGACTAAGCCTACCATTTGAGAAACCACTCAAGAAGATTGTATATCTCTTTTGTATTAAAATATGATCATGTTAAGGTGGTTGCAAGTTTACAACCATTAACAAGCCCTAAGAATGTTCTAGAAACTTTCCCCTACTCATAGATTTAATCAAATTCTAGTTATTTCTATGTTATCTTGAGCAAAATGTGTTGGTTTTATTTCTGAATGTATGCAAGTAGTTTTTCTTGTTTCTGTTGCAATCTTGCATTAAAGTCTGATTAAATCACATAGACCTCAATCCTTGTCACAGTTTAGTGGCATATGCAATTCCATTTCCTAGAAGACCTTTCATTTGGGATTGGAATAAACAATTTAAAATCACATTTCTCTTATCTGTTGATAGAGATTGTCTATGATCCTTTGGGTGTACCTTAGCTGTGATTTGACTCAAATCTTGATGCTTTTTTGGGTTTTCTAACTTGAACCTTCGTGATAGAATCTCAAATATTGTTTGAAAGAGTGCTTATCTGGGCCTCCATTGAAGCACATATTCTAGATGAAGAAACATTTTAGCTATCATGTGGCATTCTATTTGTTTGACTTTTATTTTTGTAAGGTTCCTTAAGGATCTGGTGAATCTAGTTTCACCCTGCCCCACCTCCCACCAAAAAAATCATTTAACAACAACCAATCCTACCTGTACTTCCCCTATTTTTCATGTGTATATGCCAATGCACAAATCCTCATCACCTAAACATGTAGAAGCAAGCAGGGTCTCCAATGTCTTTAGTAACCTTTTCCTTGTTGTGAATATATCTCCATGATTTGGAAGTGACAACTCATGAGAGTCAGATCTGGTGTGTTGATCATATTTTCCCCAAGGTATTTTCTATAAAATCTATGCAAAAGAAAGGTACATGTATCTCCTTTCATATAACAGAGGTTACAAAATAGGTTCTCTTACCTTGGTTGAAAGGCACAACCTAAAATAGTTAGGATCAGATCACATCCTTTTTAATGTGCTACCCACTCTTTTCAAAGCCTGAGTGATAACAAGTCAGATAGATTGCTTCCCCTGGCTACAAAATGACATACATGATTGTCTATCTACCTCTGAGTGTCCTGTCTAATCCATGATGTTGCTCGGTCTTTGAAGGAGGTTAAATTTGGGTACCAACATAAGTGGCATGGTTTCGGGGACATTGTGATTGTAGTTCATTTTCAAACCCTAGTAAAACACTTCTTGTATGCTCCAAGTGCTATGTGTAGTTACTTCAGTTTTCACATCTAGTGCACTAGCTTTTATTTGATAAATCTTGGTAAAGAAAGGTCAGAATCTTTCCATGTCTAGTTTCTTGCATTGACAGACATTTGACATATCATATTTAGTGCATTTGCAAAACTAAGGTGGAAATCCTTAGTGGAAAATCCTTGTTGATCTAATTTGTAATGAGTATCAGTGTCTTTAAACTTTGTTAAAATCACATTTGTTATTAATATTTTCAAAGATGGAAGGAAGAAGATATTTCTTTGCTAGGGATCTTGCTAGCACATTGTTTCTAGAGCTACGAAAAGCAAAATCAGAAGGAAGAAAGACTTGGAGAGCTGTTGGAGATCAGTAGACAAGGAGAGGGATCTCTATTGATGAAATTGAATGGCCTATCATTGAATATTGCCATTCAAGTGACTCTTAATTAGGTATACTCTTTTTGGAATTGAATTCTCAAACTGGAGAGGGGAATTCATTTGTTTTTAAAGGTTTGCTTCACACTATGCACCTTTATTTTCTGAGGTTGATAGGGATTTTCAGGAAACAATTTCTTTGGGGGTATCCATTTTGAAAATTATACTCATGTGTTCCAAGAACCCTCTTCCCCATCAATTTGTCACCCCTCCAAGATCACCTCCTCGAATCAATATGGCTCAACCTAGGCCTCCATTTTTGTAAACACCTTTGGACCTATAAATTTTGTGGGAATGGTTGGTTACCCAAATGCAGTGCCTCAAGATGTAAGGAACAAAATGCCAAAGTTCCAAGGAAACAATGCTATCACTGGTGATCAGCATCTAAAGCTTTTTATCAATATGATGGAAGATTTTGAGATTGAACATGAAGATGTATATATCAAGCTATTTATCCATACCTTGGAAGAGGATGCTAGGGACTAGTATAAAGCATTTCCAGATAACTCTATTGATTCTTTGACTAAGATGAGCAATGCATTAAAATTAGAGTATGGTGATAGAACTAACCCTAGGTTTCTTTTGACATAATTTGAAAAAATCAAGAATAACCCTATTGAGTCAATACGTGATTTCAACACAAGGTTTAATAAGACCTTGAGAAGATTTCCTATTAGAATAAGGCCTTGTGATGAGTCATGTTTGATCAAATATATTGATGCATTTGATAAAAAGGTTGCATATTATTTAAGAGACAAGAACCCCAAAATTTGAGGTAAGCCTTCACCATGGCTCTGCAGATAGAGAACAATATCAAGGCAATTGGAAAGCCTCCCAAAAGGGAAGGTGTAAAGCTGGTCAACCCAGAAAATCCTCAAACAAGCAAGGCTGCTGATTTGGAAGAAGTTGTGAAGACTTTGGCAGGGGCTGTCAAAGAAATTTCATACAAGCTAGCCCGAGATGAGAAGGGAATTGGGCAGAGCTCACAAGGTCAACATAGACAGAAAGGACAAGATAGGTTCAAAACCACCAAATATATGATGACAGAGGCAAGGGACCTATTGGATCTAGAAATATGCGATCCCAAGCTAAGGATAACAGAAGGGTACTTGATCCTTTGGCTGCTAGAGTTGCTATGGTGGAGGAGAAAAATGTCATTGATTGGTGTGACAAATATTTCATGCCTCATGCTCCTTTTGAATAAGATCATCTAGAAGAAGAAGAACCTGATGATGATGTTTGCATGATGGGTTGCTCCACAAGCTTATAACAAGGGGAAAACTCAATTGAGGTGATAAGTGCTAGAACTACTACCACCTTTTGGGACTGCATTCATATTGTACCTATTCTTCCTCCCTCTCATACTCTAGAAGTAGATAATGTACAAGCTTTTAATTACCCAATAATGACTTTGAATATTTAAGGGCTTTAATGATAAAGAAGTATGATGGAGGAATCCCATATGAGGAAGATAGGCAGTTACTGATGAATGTTGTGGTTGCTCAAGAGAAGTAATATAACACAAGAAGTAAGGATTTCAAAGGGGAAATTTCTCAATCCAAGCCTAAAGTTCCCTTACTTTCAAACATTCCTAAGGAGGCTCCTAGGAAAGAGGCATCTACCAAAATCCTTGCATTTCCAAACAAAAATCATACCCCTCCTCATGCCCAAGTTGTCAAAAATCCTACACCATCTAATGAGTGTGTTAGCTTTCCTTCCAATATTTCCTTTCCAAAGAATGTCCCATATGACATTGCCCAAGTTTTAAGTCAAATCAAAGTCTCTGTTCTAATTGTTGAGTTGCTTAGGATTCCTGAGCACAAAAAGAGAGCATTTGAATACTTGGGGTTGAAAGAAGAGAAGACTGCCCTAGGCAGAAACATAAACATTGTGGAGACCCCACCAGTCATTGAAGAACCAGAAGCACCACTAGCATCAGAAGAGCTAGATGAACCACCTAAGGTCTATTTGGGAACATCCTTGGTGGACTCTCAGATGAATGTGGATCCATTCTTCACCACTTTGATCATTAAGGATAGATTGCTGCATAACTGCATGTTTGACTCAGGGGCATCATGCAATGTCATGCCTTTGGAAGTCATGAATGAGCTAAACATCAAAGTGACAACAACATATGATAAGTGCACTACCATGGACTCAAGAGAAGTGCCAGTAGTGGGATGTGTAAAAGGTTTGGTGTTGCAACTTGTAGCTTACCTTAAAAACTTAAAACTTGATGTTGCCAAATTTTGTTGTCTTGCCCATCTATGTGGGGCATGCTACTGTCAGAAAATGGGTTGTGTGTTGGTGGGAGTTTCCAAATGGATATGTCTTATGCTACCATTCTAGTTGAGGGAAACCTTTTCAGGTTGTATGGGGAAAAGAAAATGCTACATCTTATTGAGGATCCCGACAATGCTTCCTATGAGGTATTGTACACAAGTGTTGATGCAGACAACTTTGTGGGATTTTGTGATTGAAAGGAGCACAAGATTGAAGACTGAAAATGCCTTGAACATGAAGGATCTCCTTAGAATCTATTATTTGATGGAGCTTGCTCCAAATTTAGGAATGGTGCTGGTATTGTTCTACTTTCTCCTAGTCAGGAAAAATTTGTTTTTTCTTTCAAACTCAACTTTGAATGCACCAACAACATTTTTGAGTATGAGGCACTATTGTTGGGATTAATAATTTCTTGGAAATATGGTGTTAAGGACATCATTGTCAAAGGAGACTCAGAATTAATTGTGAAACAAGTCAGAAAGTTGTATGCCACAAAGAATCAATGAATGAAACCGTATAAGTATGCAATTTGGGACTTCATTGAGATGTTTTATTCATTTAACATAGTGCATCATGATAGGAAGTTTAATGACTTGGCAGATAAGCTTGCAGTGTTGGGGTCTCGGTCTAGCAATTGTACAATGTCCCCATATTGTGAATATGAGATTGAGGTATTTACTAGACCTTCCGCCCGACATCTTTAAGCACTCGATAGGTTTTTGATGATGATGCTTAGATCAGAGGATTCCTGCAAAACAAAGGAAAATTTTCTGATCAAAGTATTGATTGGGAGCCAATGATATGTACAATGAAGGAAAAGAAATCTTATTTTGCAAGGGAATCATCCAGTTGAAAACTAACACCATTCCTAGAGGGCTAGTTGCTCTTGAGTCCAATTTTGACAATGCTAATCACATTATTAATAGATGCATGGCAGCCTCAAGGGATATCGAGGAGCATGATCTTGGCACAAAAGAGAAGCCAAGGAAAATTTGGTTAGGCAAGCAATCTCAACAAAGAGGAGAAGTAGTCATACATCCAATTGTTAAAAAATACCAAGATTGTATGGCTTGGACCTATTCTAAACTAAAAGCATACAGAGAGGACTTGTTTCAACATGAGATCCCCTTGGTGTCTAATGCAAATCCATTTAGGTAGAAGCAGAGGCCCATAAATCCAATCTTATCCCTCAAAATGCAAGAAGAACTGAAGAAGCTAAGGGATGGAGGGATTATCTAGCCCACAAGGTATTCCTCTTAGGTTACAAACCTAGTGCCAGTGAGAAAGAAAATGGTGACATCAGGTTGTGTGTGGATTTCAAGAACCTAAACAGAGCATCAATGAAGGATAATTATCCTTTACGAAATATGGATAACATGTTGTAGTTGGTGATTGGTTCTAAGTTTCTTTCCACCTTGGATGGTTTCTTTGGTTACAACCAAGTTGTGGTGAAGGAATCAGAAAGGATCAAGACAACCTTCACTACTCCTTGGGGGACCTATGTTTATGTTAGGATGCCCTTTGGTCTAATGAATTCTCAAGCTACCTTTCAAAGAGTAATGGATGTTGATTTTTCTAGTTACATCAATGACTTTATTGTAGTCTATCAAGATGATGTAATTGTATTTTATACAAAGAGAAGTGACCACTTGCTACACTTGGAGAATATGGCATCTCACTCAATCCAAAGAAGTGCCATTTTGGAGTGTAGAAGGAAAAGTTGTTTGGTCATATTGTGTCACAAGGGGAGTGACGATTGATCCGAGAAAGATTAGAGACCATCGCAAGGTCCCAATCCTAAGAACTAAGAAAGGAATTCAGTCCTTCTTTGGGAAAATAAACTTCATTAGAAGATTCATATCAAACTTTGCTAAGTTGACCATTCCAATCACTTCCATGCTGAAGAAAGACCAGGTCATCAAATGGGAGGAGGCTGCCATCCAAGCTTTCAATGGGATTAAAGAGGCACTCAAGCATGCACCTGTACTAGCAGCTCCAGATTATAAGAATCCCTTTCAAATGTTCTCTTTTTCTTCAGAGAACACTATTTCTTTTGTCTTCTATAGAAGGATGGTGAAGGGGATGAGAGGCCAATTTCCTTCTTGATGGGCCTTGAAAATGAGTGAAGTACACTATCATGGAAAAGAAGGCATTTTCCTTAGTGAAAGCAACAAAGGTTCTTATACCTTACATTCTAAGTTATAAATTGGTTGCTTATATTCCCCACACCATGGTGAAGGAAATCTTATCAGAGATGGAAATCTCAAGGAAAAGATGCAAGTTGGTGAAAAATTACAAGAATATGATATGGACATCCAAACCATGAAGTTGGTGAGAGGTTTGGGCCTAGTTAAGCTTATGGCTGAGAGAAAGTTGCAAACTATTGAGTTAAATGACGTGGAAGAAGAAAGGGTAGATGTTTTTCAAGCATTGATGAATTTGAATGGTATAAAGATGTAATCTTTTATCTCAGACATTTGAACTACCCTGAGCACTTAAGTAAGAACCAGAAGAGATCCCTTAACTTGGCTTCCCAAAAATATGTCAGCACTGATTATGGGTTAGGTTGGAAGAACCTAAAGGGAGTCCTCTTAATATGCATCACTGAAGATGAAGCCCCAAGATAATTGTTGATCTCCATGGAGGAGTTTGTGGGGGGCACTTTGCTGCAAGAGTCACAACACAAGATCCTGAATGTTGGTTATTGGTGGCCAACTCTTTTCAAGGATGCAACCATGTTGGTTAGAAGATGTGAGAGTTGCCAAAGCATTTCTCTGGAAGGCTGAAAGCTTCAGGATCCCTTCCTTTGCAACTTGTATCAATTGAATCCCCATTCAAGCAATGGGGAATGGATTTCATTGGTGAAATTTCAGGCCCTTCAAGTGCTGGCCATAAATGGATTCTTGTAGCAACTGATTATTTTACTAAATGGGTGGAGGAAATCCCCACCAAGAAGGAAACACACCAAGTTTTCATGGATTTTGTGCTAAACAACATCATCTACAGGTTTGGGGTACCAATCGAGATTATAGCTGACAATGCCATGAGATTCAGAGCTAAACCTTTGGTGGTAATGTGTAAAGAGTACGGGATCAACTTGAAATATGCTTCCAATTATAATCCCCAAGGAAATGGACAAGCTGAGTCTAGTAATAAAAATTTGTTGAAGATCATCAAAAGAACGTTGGAGAAGAATAAGAGAAAGTGGGGTGGACAGTTGAAGTTTGCTATTAGGGAAGATAGGATCACTGTCAAGAGGGCCACTGGAAAGAGTCTATTTGAGTTGTTATATGGGACTCAGGACCTAATGCCTCTTCATATGCAATTTTTTTCATATAAGTTTATGCAACAGCTAGAAGATCAAGAGGTAGGTATTTATGATGCTCGCATTAACCAAATTATTGAGCTTGATGAAGAAAGGAGGGCATCCCACTAGAGGCATGTAAAATTCAGAGATAAACTGAAGAATTTATTTGATAAGAAGGTCACTCCCAGAGCTTTCAATGTTGGAGATCTTGTGCTACTATGGGATAGCAGACATGAGGATAAGGGCAAGCATGGCAAGTTTGACTCATTATGGATGGGCCCTTACTCTATTGACATCAGAATTGGGGAGCATACCTTCTTCCTCAAGGACTTAGATGGTGAACTGCTCGAGTTGCCTATCAATGGTAGGAATTTGAAGCATTTCTTGGATTGATTCCCCTGAATCAAGGCATAAATTTTGTGTATAGTGTATAGTTTGTCATTTGTTTCTGTCCTTTTGTGTTTTTACTTGTTCTGGTCCTTGGTGACTTGTTTTTGTTGGTCTCTCTGTCTTTTTTGAAGAAAGCTCTATTTCTCCACTCTGCAAGATGACTCCATTACCCAATGGATATTTTGGCACTTGGTCTACTTTTGTTCTTGTGGCACTCGCAAGGAGTGCCCATCCTCGAGTCGGAGCCTATGTTGGTGCTCAAAATTGTCTCGCCCCATTTGTGCCTATGAAAACTTATTGATTTACGGCCTTTGTCATTTTATCCTTCCCCGTGTTGATCTTGGTCAGTCTTTGTTGTTATTTTTATTAAGTTCTTGGGTCGAGGATCATGTATGGGTCCATGGTTTTCTCCTTTTTCTTGTGTTCCTCTATAAAAGGCCGTAATTTGGGTCTCCCATTCTATATTCATCAAATACTCGAGTTTTCCCATGTGTTTTGTTCTCCACAGTCGAGATTTGTCTTCCTTATCGTTTATTCCCTAAGTACTTGAAGAAAATGAATGGATGTATCCTTGAAGAATGTATTTGAGCCCTATAACATTTCTAAACTTTTTGTCCTTAAAGAAAATTTCATTCCTAGGCTCAAATGGTCATTTTTCTGTATTTTACAGTTTGACGGGCATTTCTCCTAGTCAAATTTGCATCCTTGTATCTACAGGGGACGTGGCACCTTTTGGTTGGATGTGGCTCAGCTAGGTACTTAGAAAAATTCATGAAAGCCTTAACTCAAAATGTGTCCACGTGGAGGCACGACGCTCATTTTGAAGATCTACTTTTGGGTACCATCTTGAAGTTGCACCATGGAGACACGTGGAGGAACCGTGCATGTTCAGGGATTGGCCCTTGAGATTCACTTTAAAGAAGCACCGAGTGGTAACATGTGGAGGCCTCCACTTGCTTTGCATTTTACTTAGAATTTTTAATGGCCAAAAGGAGACTACCTCGGAGCATGACACATGGCACCTTCTACCTGAGCTCTAAGTTTTAAGAAAAATTTTCCATAACATGACACATGGCAAGCCCGTGTTGATTCTAGGTATCAAATTTTTAAGACCGCCTCAAAGTGTGCCACGGTGACACGTGGCAGTTTGAAAATTCAAAGAGATGGGGAGGTAGGCCATCGAGGAAAATTAGATTTTTGCCCCTTAACGATTTAAATTTCAAAATGGCTCGTAAGCCCAATGAGCGAAAAGGTCAATGTTTTACCTCGGTCAATGGTGGAGTGCGGCAGGCTCTCGGGGGAAATTTGTAAAAATTTCCTTTTGGAGAAAAGGGTCAAAATTAAAAGAGAAGTGTGCGTCCACTCGAATCACATTTGGACATGTGTTAGGCTTAGTTCCCGAGGGCGGAGATGTGGGGAAAATTTGGAAAATTTTCCTTTTCTAAAAAGAGAATAGAATGGCAGAATTTGAGCGTGGTTCCGCTCCAATCACATTTGGACACGTGTCAGGATCAATTATTGAGGGTGGAGCTGTGGGGAAAATTTGGAAAATTTTCCCTTTTCCAAAAAGAGAGTAAAATTACAGAATTTGAGCGCGATTCCGCTCCAATCATATTTAGGCACGGGTCAGGCTCATTTCCGAGGGCGGAGGTGCAGAGAAAAATGGAATTTTTTTCCATTTTTCCAAAAAGGTTGTAAAAAGTTAGAGGAATCCCCTGGGTCTATTCTAAATTTTTAATCTACCACGTGGACGACCCAAATTCAAAGTAAAAATATCAATGATAGTTGTGAGTCTAAATCTTATTTTCCCCCCATTTCTCTGAAACATGTCTGGAAGTGTGAGTTTTCATTATTTATTGGTATTTTCTACATGCCAAGTAGAGAAGGAAGTTAATGTTGATATCTGAAGTTTGGTGGGAAGATCTGGAAAGTGTCTTTCGCCATTAAAATAGTATGACTTTCGTGCCCAATCAGATTTTCTATTTTTCTTCTCCCGAGCATGCAAGGGGCTAGATTTGATAGATTAGGGGTGGAAGTGGTTGGAAAATTTAAGGAAGAGTGATTTACCAGAGCAAGGAGTTTAATGCGGAGACATTAGATGAAATCTGCCCCCTCGAGTACCTGGAGACTTTTTGCAGATTTGATTCTAAGAATCATGAAATAATCCGCGAACACCGGTTCATTAAACATTTTTGTATTTTAGGAGGAATAATCTTTATTGTAAATGTTATAAATGGCACAAATTTTTTGTGCAAATGGTTAGAAGTTGGAGGTCGAGTGCTAGAGGTCGAAGAAAATTCCCAAGAGGAAAATTTGACTAAGCCTGTCTTTTGAGAAACCATTCAAGAAGCTTGTATATCTCTTTTATATTAAAATCTGATCATGTCAAGGTGGTTGCAAGTGTAAAACCATTGACAAGCTCTAATACTATTCTAGAAACTTTCCCCTATTGATAGATTTAATCAAATTCGAGTTATTTCTGTGTTGTCTTGAGAAAAATGTGTTGGTTTTATTTTTGAATGTATGTAAGTAGTTTTTCTTGTTTCTTTTTCTATCTTACATTAAAAGTATGATTAAATCACATAGGCCTCAATGCTTCAGAACGGTTTAGTGGCATCTGCAATTCCATTTCCCAGAAGAGATTTCATTTGGGATTAGAATAAACGATTTAAAATCACTTTTCTCTCATCTGTTGACAAAGATTTTCTGTAAGCCTTTGGTTGTACCTTAGGTGTGATTTGACTCAATTATTGATGCTTTATTGGGTTTTCTAACTCTATCCTTCGTGATATAATCTCGGAGATTGTGTGAAAGAGTGATAATATGGGATTCCATTAAAGCACATATTATAGTTGAAGAAACATTTTAGATATCTTTTGGCATTCTGTTGGTCTAAATTTTAATTTTTAAGGTTACTTATGGATCTTGTGAATCTATTTTCTCCCTACCCCACCTCCGACAAAAAAATCATTTAACAACAACTAATCCTACCATACTACCCCTGTTTGTCATGTGTGTATGCCAATGAACAAATCCTCATCACCTAAACATGCGAGAACCAAGAAGGGTCTCCAACGTCTTTAGTAAACTTTGCTTTGTTGTTAAGATATCTCCATAATCTGGAAGTGACAACCCGTGAGAGTCAGATCTTGTATGTTGATCATATTTTCCCAAGGTCTTTTCTATAAAATCTATTCAAAATAAAGGTAGCTTTATCTCCTTTGGAAAATAAAATATGTTACAAAATAGGTTCTCTTACCTTGGTTGAAAGGCATAATGTAAAATAGTTAGGATCAAATCACATCCTTTTTAATGTGTTACCCACTTTTTAAATCCTAAGTGATAACAAGTTAGATAGATTGCTTCCCGGCTACAAAATGACATACATGATTATCTATTTGCCTCTGAGTGTCCTGTCTAATCCATGATGTTGCTCATCTTTAAAGCAAGTTAAATTTGGGTACCAACACGTCCCACTTGTGATCATCCTCCATCTCCAAAGCATTTACCAAATATGATAGTATTGATGACGAGGACTATCTCACCTCTCACTCAAGTGATAATTTTATAGATTCTAATCATAATTCTCATTTTGGTCCTCTCTTGGTTAGGAAGACCTTTAAAATTGCAAGAAATCTCAAAAGGGATTATTCATATGAGATAATAACTCATTCATAGTTAATTGTACCCCACACATGAGTCTTCACCTCACTTTAGATACATAATATTTTCTTGAAGTTACTACAATTCCTAATTGGGATTATTCCATAGAGGATGATTATTCCTCTCTCATAAATAATAGTACTTGGTATATCACCCCTATAAGAAACATGGTTTGATGTAAGTGGGTATATATAACCAAATATGGTGTCGACGGGAATGTCAAAAATTATAAAGCATGACTTGTAGCTATGTGGTTCACCTAGGTGTTTGGGGTTTGACTATTAGATAGCTTTTATTGCATTCCTAAGATGACTTATATTAGTATATCTATAGCCATATATGTCGGTAAAAAATAGGATTCCCATCAAATAGACATTAATATTTCCTTCCTTCATAAGGATCTAGAGGAAGAAATATAAACGGAATAATCGATGAGTTATGTGAAATATTCCTCCGTCATTTGAGAATTAAGAATTCTATATATGGATTTCATAAGCCCCTCGATCTTGGTATGCATGGATGGACTCGTTTCTTCTTACATCAAGGTTCACTATGGGTCACTCTGACCCAAATTTTTACATTTGACATAAAGATGATTCCATTTTTATCCTTTTTATGTATGTTTATGACTTGTTGATTACTAGTAGCTCTTCCTCGATCATTGATTCCATGAAGACTACCTTATCTAACAAGTTCTCCATGATTGAATTGGGATTTCTTCAATACTTCCTTGGGATTCAAATTTCCCAATCTAAATCAAGGATTGTGATTTCTCAATCTAAGTAATCCCTTGATTTGTTAGCCAAGTTTAACATGTCTGATTGTAATTCTTATCCCACTCCCTTCCTTTCTGGAGTCAAATTAATATTGGATTCCTCCACTCCCTTAGTCAATGGTACCCTTTATCACAAGTTTTTATGGAGCTTGATCTACCAAAATCATACCATGTTGGATATTTCATTCTTTATTTACATCATGTCATGATTCATGTAGGAGCCTTGTGAAATGCATTGGAAAGAAACTAAGTGGATCCTTCACTATGTTCATGGAACTCATACCAATTTCATTCTTTACTTGGCAAAGACAAAGATTCGTTTTGCTGGAGTCGCATAGTTTTATTGGGAGGGTGATCTCGATGATATGAAGGGTACCTCCGGATACAAAAATTTCTTGGTTTGGGTCCCGCCACTATGTCAAGCAAAAATCTGAATGTGATTGTTATATATTTTGCATAGGTATAATATTTGGGAATTTTCAATGCTACAACAAAATTCATTTGGTTACCTAGGATTCTCATAGATGTTGGCATTCAATTTCAGTGTGCTACCATCATCTATTGTGAAAAACTTACTATTATATCGATTTAACAAAATCCAACTCACCATCGATGTAAAACTCACATTGATATACACATTCACTTCATTCTAGATTTGATTCATGGAGACATCACTTATTTCCAATACTTTCAAACTTCAAATCAAGTTACATTCTTTTTTAAAAACCCTTCACTGAATCCAAGTTTCTTCACTTTCTCTCTATTCTTAGGGTGAGGTCACTGAATCCACTCATCTCTTTTGGGATTTCTATTCCTCTTCCCCTCTTCTTATTATTAAGAAAATATTTTAGTTTGTACATGGGTACCTCATCATGCCTTTGTAGATGGAATCCATTTTACGCATCTTTCTTAGTTGTCTAAGGGATTTCTCTTTCTCTCTCTAGATTTTCATGCCCCTACCTAAGTTTTGATGAAGTGGGGGCATTGGTGTGAGCATATATATTAACCTTTTATTAGTTTATTGGGGATATTCTACCTCACACATGGAGATTCATCTCAATTACGTGAGTCATATATTTTTAAGATTTATATGACATATGAAAAATTCCTTCTTAGAATATGTTATTGTCATGTGCGTCATACTTTTCGTAGGTTTTATACACGAGTTACATTCCATTTGTGAATTGTAACTTTATCCTGCCTCAAGGAGGTATTATTTTTGAGGCATGGAAATTACACAACACTCCCAATATGTACCATTTTTTCTCTATGTGAATAATTGCACCCTTTATATTTTTGTATGATCAATTTATTGATGGTTACTTTTCTTGCTAAGTATTCTGAACTTTCTTGTGTTTTTTCATTTGAGTGAATAAAACTTAATGTGTAGGAATTTTGTTTACCCTTGTGTTCACACTTTCTCATACGAGATAAGATTATGTAGGAAAAATAAGAAGGAAAACAAAATTAATAGATAGAGGGCATTGATAAGAAGGTTGATCTTGAAAGGAAAGGAAAATAACATGAAGAATATATGAATAAAAATAAAATTATCTCAAGATTCAAGACAAATCAATTATATAAAGAAAGGCATAAAGGATAGAGGAATAATAAAAAAAGGAGGAGATAGAGTAGATAGAAGAGGGGAATAATGAGGAATAATAAAAGAAGAGAAAGGGAAAGTAAGAAAATAAAAAGGATGTAAACAAATTAAAATAACAATAATAAAAGGAGTAGAAAGATTACAAGGAAAATAAGAAAGAATAGGAATCCAAAGAAGTGAGGAATATCAAACAATACCAAGTATGACACAAGAGAAAGATCTTATTGTGTAAGAGTAAGAATATGAAATGGATGAAGAAGAGAAAAACTAAAGGAAGAGTAAGAGTTGGTTAGAAATTTAGTTGTTGGAGGAAATCAATAGTTCGGGGACAATAGTCCCTCCTCTTTATGGGGAGGTTCCCTTATTTAACCAAAACATGAAACTCTAAATATGTATAAATATGCACGCTAAATAAATCTGAATGAGGATATTATTACATGTGAAGATAAACAAATGAATAGGGTTTTAAGGAAGAAACAATAGCTTATATTGTTAAGAAGAATGAGTCAGGGAAACAAATTTCAGGCTAACTCATCCATCAAGGATACAAGTACCCTCCATCCTTGTGCAAGATTACACACTACTGTAAGGAGAGAAGGGAAGAAGTAACACTTTCAAATATATAGAATGCAGATTTATATTTTACTAATACATGCAAAGAACTTAATAACATGTGAGTTAGTATATATGAGAACCAATATAACATGAAATGCAGATATACTCAAATTTAATCACCTTTCACTACATGGATTGAAAACAAAGTTTCAGATTACACATATATCAAACCATCACATTTACAAATTGCAGGAATAAACAATAGAAAGAACACAAATGAGGGATAAATAAGTCTACTTTTGTACTGATAAAAAAAATTGTATTTACATTCAATGGCACCAATAACAACCCCTTTTTAAGTGAAAAAAAATCCTTATTTAGGATAAGGGAGGATGTAATTACATTTCTAACTAATTGTATCTTAATTAAGTGCTACAAACTTAATTATTTAATTGCATGAGTTGGATTTATTTTACAATTTCATTTTCATAATAATAAAGCCAACCTCAAAACATAACATTTAGATAGAATAGTACTATGCACGTAGAGAAGAAGGAATGTTGGGAACTTACACAACTGGAACCTTTATCTTGAAAACTTGAACTCTAAACCTAGTCACATAATCAAAAATTTACATGCACTCGGGGACTATGGTGTTTTCCATATCAACTAACTAACTTCTGAAGGAATTTTCCATCTCTTTAGCAACACCTCCATTCTGTGAGAGTTCCTTGGTAGCTTCAACAACTACATTATGCATCTCAGAGAGATCTTCCATATTATCCTTGCTAATCGATTATTTTTTGGAAGAATTCCGCATTGGTCAAATATTTAAAGCATTCTTTGACATGATCCACTGGATTCCTCTTAGGAGAATTGTCTTTGTAGAATTAAAAATGAAGATCTTATAGATAAGCAAAAATATTTGTTTCTAATGATTCTCCTTTTTGTACCATGTTTTTTAGTTCAACCGCAACTTCTTATAGTAGCTTGATTCTCCATTCTATAATATAGGTCCAATTATTTGACAAGTTTCTCTTGGAAATGTCAAAAAAATTGTGTGACAAGAGGGTCTTCTCATCAATGGTACTCATGAAATGGATATCTTGAATACAGTCATCCCATAGTTTGAGATATTTATCAACTGTTTAAATTCTTGAGTTGATCTAATCTTGAGCTGCAATGATGTTGTCATACATCCTTTAATCCTCATCAATAAACCAAAATCTAAAGATCATAATACCTTCCACCCAAGACTTAGAAGCTCTACCAAATGCTACATGCTTATGGATCTTTGTTATTGATTTGACATCAATTTCAGAATGGATAATAGTCTGTGGAAATGAGGAAAGAGGGTAGGATCCAGAGGGGTCTTATCAGATGAGATAAAGGATTTGTTGAAGTTAGAGATAATTTACACATGTTCTTTAAGCTAATCTTGTGTTTTCTTACCTTTTTCTACCCTCTCAATAACCTTTCAAACATTTTTTTGATATTTTTCACTTCTCCTTCAGGGGAAGACTCTCCAAGTGGGATTCTCATCAACTCCAAAACTGAAATTGATATATCATTTTCATTCTTGTCTTAGTTTGGCTTAGAAATTTCTAGAAATTTCTTTCCTTTAGAATATAAGACCAAACAATAGGTTATCTTATCTTTCTTAGGAGGATAAGGAGTTGCGCCAAGGAGGGAAACCACTACATCAAATCTTGGGACAACAATATTTGATGAATAATTCGTCTTCATATTGTCAATCATGGGTTGGACCCATATGAATGATTCATTGGAAGGTGGAGCTGGAGATGATGGAAATGAAAGGACATTTCGAGTATTGAGAGGTAGAGAAGTCGAAACCTCAAGAGTAGGAGATTATATAGAAGAATAAGATGGCCTCCTGAATTCAATATTAGGCCTAGAGTATTTCCTATATTTGTATCTATAATATCTACATAATCTTCCTCATCTTCCAGTTCCTAATTACCTTATTCTTCTTATTCATCATCTTCATCTTTCTTGTGTTCCTCAACCTCTTTTTTAATTCATATTTTTGTTCCTCAATTTCTTTTACTTCTTTCTCATAAGGTTGTTGTACTAGATAAGAAACATGGGAAAATTCATCTATTGATTCAAGAATCTTTTCCTCCACTTCTTCCTTATTTGTTTCCTCATTATTCTATACCTCTTTTTAAATCTTTTTTACATACACGTTCGTCTATGAATCCAATGGTGAGGAATAAGTAGTAAACCATGTTGGATTTTATTTGTGATAGGTGAAGGCTTCCTAGGAGGAATATGTCTTCATTATTTCCCTATATTATTTGAGTTTCCTATTAAGTAATTTTTGTGTCCGACTAGCACAATATTATTAAATTTATAAGGACCACCTCTTTATTTTTAGACAATTCAATGGATAGGATAGGAATGTGTTGAATGGTTATGATATATTCTATAGAATATAGATCAAAATCATCATCTTCCGGGGCTTCCGAGACATGGTATAATTTGATATATTTTATTTTCTATAGTGAAAACCTTTCAAAGTATATTTCCCTTACTTCATACTGATTGCTACAATATTCTCAATAGTCCTCGAATGTGATAATATGATCATAAGTAATTTTGAGATTCCCGGAGATTAAAACCTTGCTATCAAAGGAGGAACTCTTCGATAAGTATGAAATTTTAAATATGAGATTGTTCTTTCGACTTGTTCACCTAAAGTTGACCTACATGTGTAGTTTCCTAATGAGATAAAAAAATGTCAATGATATTTTTGTCCATGCAAGTCCTCGCAACATATCCAATTATATGTAAACCTCAACTAGAACCAATTTTTCATTGTAATACATTCATAGTTTATCAGAACACCTTTAAAACTAGTTATCGTAATATATGATAATTTTTGAATTGGATAAAAAGATGCCATATGTAGAAATCAAATTTCTTCCTTCCACAGAGACTCTTTCAACTCTATTTCCTTCCAATAGTCTTACTAGGAACATGGTGAAGACATCATTGAATATCTTGTGGTGAGTCTTACTATTTTAATATGTGAGCTAAGGGTAAAAATCATACACTGGTGCATTTTTCTTTTCATCTTATGGAGACAACCCTACCCATACCCTTTATACTGCTCTAGTGTACATTAGGTAGTATGACATGTGGAAGGTTTTGCTTTTGTTCACATTTATCAAATTTTCACTCATGTTCTCACATATGATCTCTCCCCATTTTAACCTTTTTTTTATTCACACAGATAACATTAATGTACTAGCACGTCTAGTACTAGAATTAATTTTTCGAAGGAATGCCCATGATTCTCACAAGGAATGTGATCAGGTCTAACAATTATTCTTTGAAGTATGACCTTTAAAGAACCTTAGGAAACTTGAAGGCTCCTTTCTTGTGAGTCTTGAGCCAGGACTTGGCTATCATCATTTTTTATTTATCCTTAGCTTGATAAAAATGGTTCTTGGATACATCCTTCGACAAGGTTTTAGAATTCTCAAAGGTAGGAATTCCTAAGGTTCCATTGATATAGTTGGAATCAATCTTAGTAATTATTTATCCTTGAAGATACTTGATTTATTTTATTTGTAGGTAGAATATTGAGGCACAAGATAGGATAGTGTCATTGCATCGAATAACGGTAGGGAAGCTAACAACATATGCAATTCCACTATTTTTAATGGGAGTATCTTCAGATATGTGGGCCCATAAATCATCTATGTTCATATGCCAGACATTAGTTTCTCCTATATTGCGTACAAAGGTTTCAAGGGAAGAAAAAATTAAAAAAATTCATATCATCCATACTTGAACTTCATTGTGGACATGTGGGAGAAATCTCATAGAGAATGGAGGCTCAACAATGGTTTTCAAGTGATATTTGAAGGAGAGACCCAAGAACACAAAAAACCATCAAATTAAACCAAGAAGGGATGAAATCACTCACCTTTAGTATGAAAAGGATGACGCCTCCACAACAGTTCCAATGAAGTTTGAATTTTTAAAATTGGATAAAAATGACAAAGTTACAAGAAAAAAATCTTCTTAGGGCATAGAGATAGAAAGTAGAGTGCAAAGTGAAAATATTGAGTTATAATGGTGAAAAATGACTAAGTTTCATGTTTATATAGAAATTTGATCATAATGGGTGTAGTTTAGCACGAGAATAGTGTGATGTGGAAGTCAACGGGATTTTAGGAACTAATTTTAACCACTTCCTTCACTATGCAGATATGACAGGAGTTTGGGGGACATAACAAACTCCATACAATGTGTTGGTGCTCAATTTGATCTTCTAAAAATTTCCCAATCTTCCCGGTTCGTTGTATTTTCTATCTTCGTGAATAGATGGGTACAATTTTTATCTTTACCAGGGGTGTTATTGTAAATCCTTCTCTATGGTCATGGATTATTGTCGAGCCATGAATTATTTGCAAATTATTTGTCCTTGAAGAAAAATTCATTCTGGGTGCAAATGGTGATTTCCCTGCATTTTACTGATTTGATAGGCATGTTTTCCCCATCAAATTATATCTCAGCATCTTCAGCTACATGGTCTCTTTTGATTGGATGAGGCATGTCGGGTCTATTTTATAACTTGTAACTTTTTCTATGTTTACAAAAAGATCAATTTGGCCCTGTGGCCCCATTGAGTTCTGATTGGCTGGTCAAATTTATAAAAGGTAAAGTGAATTTCTCTTTTTTTCCCGAAGGTGTATACGTGTTCATTTTTAATTGGTTGTGGCCCGACGGGTCTTTTTGGTGAAATTTTCCACTTTGGTCACATTTGTAAAAAATACCAAATTAGCCCCATGGCCCTAATAGTCTCCGATTCACTATTCAAACAAATTTGAAACAGAGAAAGGAAAAAGTCTTACTTTGACCCGAAGATAAACACATGGTATTTTTTTAAGTTCAAGTGGAGAAGCGGGTTGGGTCTTTTGGTGAATTTTGCCACTTTGGTCACAATTGTAAAAAATACCAAATTAGCCCGTGGCCCCGATAGTCTCTAATTATCTATTCAACAAATATGAAGCGGCAGGGAAAAAGTCTTACTTTGACCCCGAAGATGGACACGTGGCAGTTTTTCAAGTTTCAAGTGGGAGGCGGGTAACTGGAGCACTTTGAAATTTTTTGGCTCAACATTGAAAAGTCAAAGCGGAAGGTGGGTCACTAGAGTTTTTAAATATTTTTGCCTTTTTGTGAAAAGGAGAAAAGTATAAAATGAAGCGTGACTCTTTGGGGCCCACATCAAAAGATAAAAGTGGGAAGCGGGTCGCAGAGGAAAATTGGAAATTTTGCCTTTTTGTTAAAAAGGGTAAAATTGCAGAAATGAGCCATGACTCCATCAAAGGCCCAGATTAAGCCACGTGTCAAGCCTATATTTCAAAGGGAGGGGGGGTCAAAATGTGAAAATTGTGCATTTTCTCCAAAAGTCATAAAATGTAAAAAGGAAACCCCAGGCCCACTTTAAATCATATTTTTCCACGTGGACGACTCTAATCTAAAGTTGAGAAAGGGCAGAATCAATGATTTGTTGTGCATTGCATCTGATTTTTTCACCATTTTTTCTCCAAGACTCTTGGAGATGCGAATACACATTGTTTTTCATCATTTTTGATGAAATTCCTTTTCATTTTTATCTAAAAAGTGCAATTGAATGGATTTAGAGCTTAATTTTGAGTCCAAGGAATGTAAAGGTTGATATTTTGAAGTTGGAATTGCTCGGGCACTTGCAAAAATGTGAATTACCAGAGAAGTTGGATGCAAAGAAAAGTTGTACAGAGGAAAGAATGGGAAAAGGATGAAATGATGGAGGTTGCATGCACAAAGGATGAAAATGTGCTCCCAGTTAAAACAATGATGGAGATATTTACAATGATTCACCTTTTTGAACAACTGGCAACTTTTTGTTGCAAACTATTAAACGTCATTTTCTAGAAATCATGATCAAACATGTAACAAAAAAGGTTCCTCGAATATTCTTTTCTTGGGGAAATCTTGGATGTAAATTGAGTGTTATAAAAAGCATGCTTTAGTCATACAAATGGTCGGGGTTGAATTCTTATGAGAAAATTTGAGAAAGCCCATCTTCTGAGAGACCATATGAGAAACCTGTTAATCTCTTATGTTTTAGATTTGATCATGTCAAGTTGGTTGCAAGTGTACAACCATTGAAAAGCTCTGAGATTGTTCAAGAAACCTTCCCTTATGATGAATCTAATCAACTTTGAATTAATTTGTGTTAATCTTGGGAAAATTTGTGTCTGCTTTATTTCAGAATGTCTGCAAATAGTATTTCTTATTCCTATTGCAATCTTGTGTTAAAATCCCTCCAAATCACATAGGATCTCATCCTGTGATAGTTTAGTGGCATTTGAAATTTCATTACGAGAAGAGCCTTCATCTGTAATGAGATAAACAATTTAAAATCACTTTACTATCATTTTGTTGATAAAGATTATCTGTAAGCCTTTGAGTGTATCTTAGGCGTGAGGAACCAGGGGTATTTAATGTTTAATTGAGTCTTTAGCTCGAGCCTTCATGTTAAATTCTTGGAGATTGTGTGAAACCATGCAAATATGGGCCTCCATTGATGCACACCTTCTAGTTGAAGGAATATTTTAGCTATTTTGAAGCATTCTATCATTTAGTTTTCCAATTGTTGTGAAGGTTCTCAAAGATCTGGAAAAATCAAGTTTATCCTACTTAATCTCCCACCAAAAATTATTCAAAAACAATGAATCCTACCTAAACTACCCCTGTTTTCCCTGTATGTCCACAAATGAATAAATTCTATTTCCAAAATATGCAAAGAAATAGGATTCCATAATGTCTTTAGTAACCTTAACCTTGTTTAGAAAATATCACCATTCTTTAGAAGTGACAACTCGTGAGAGTTAAATTGTGGTGCATTGATCATATTTTCTCAAGGTTTCCTTTCAAATTTTGTGCAAAAGAAGGATATCTTCATTCTCCTTCACCAACAAGAGGTTACAAAATGGGTCCTCTCACCCTGGTTGAAAGGCATAACCTAAAGTAGTGAGGATAGATCAAATCCTTTTGAAGGTGTTATCCATTTCTCCAACATCTGAGTGATCAAAGAGATAGTTGAATTGCCTCCCGGCTACAAAATGACATACATGATGATTTATTTGTCTCTAGGCTTCTTGTTAAATCTATGATGTTACTCAACTTGCAAAGGAGAATCAATTTGGATACCAACAACACAACACTTTTTTATTGCGTTGTTGGGGATTATTTGAACTCGGGACTTATTGTGTGCAAGCAGCAACAATACTTTTGGCACTATTATTTGGGGACTATTTGAACAAAGGTGTACACATATCGACCTTGGTAATGTTTCTTACATGATCTATGTCCAAATACATTGTTTAAATTTCATTCAGTAATTTTTGAGATTTGTAAGATTTGTGCAAGTTGTAAGATTTGTGCAAAGTTACAAGTTCTATGTGTAATATTTCCAGTTTCTATTGGTTTTTACACTAAGTTTACATCATCAATGTTAAATACGGGTAAAGGAAGGTCAGATCTATGAAGATTTGCATGAATTTAGTGTTGATAGACATTTGATAGATCAATTTTAGTGCATTTTCACAACTAAGGTGAAAATCCTTAGTGGTGACTCCGTGTTGAATTAATTTTTGATAAATGTCTAGTGTCTTAACCTCTATCAATTGAAATTTATCACTAATATTTGCAAAATCTGGAAGGAAGAAGATATTTCTTCATTAAAGACCCTACTAGAAGGTTGTTTCTAGAATTGGGAAAGACAAATTCTGAAGGAAGAAGAATCTGGAAAGTTGTTGGAGATTAGAAATCAAGAAAAGAGTTATCAATTGTAGGCTGATCATCCTGTCATTGAAGATTGCCATACTTCCTCAAGTGCTTTGAATAGGTAGTCTTTTTGTAGATCAAAATTCTCCATCTAGAGAGGGCCTTCATTTGTATTTGAAAATTTTTGCATCTCATTTTGTCCCTATGTGTTTTCCAAAGCTGATAGGATCTTCCAAGAAATAGAGTTTTTAGAGAACATTCATTTTGAGAATTGCATTCTTGTGCCCCACAGACCCCTCACTCCTCATCATTTTGTATCTCCTACAAATTCACCACCTCAAAAACAATATGGCCCAACCCCCACCTAGACCTCCATTTGTTGTCAATACTTTTGGTCCTATAGATTTTAGAGGTATGGTTGGATATCCAAATGTAGTGCCACAAGATGTTAGAAATAGATTGCCTAAATTTCAAGGAAACAATAATTATCACTAGTGATCAACATTTAAAACTTTTTTTCAATATGATGGAAGACTTTGAGATTGAATTTGAGGATGTGTATATAAAAATTTATTCATACTCTTGAGGAGGATGCACGTGACTGGTATAAATATTTACCAGATAACTCAATAGATTCATGGACAGAAATGAAAAATGCTTTTAGATTGCAATATGGGGATAAGACAGATCCCTAGGTTTCTTTTGTCTAAATTTGAAAATATTAAGAAGAATCCTAATGAATTTGTTCATGACTTCAATACTCGGTTCAATAAGACCCTGAATAGGCTACCTGTAATCTTGAGGCCAAGTGATGTTTCTTGTTTAATAAAATATTTTGATGCTTTTGATAAAAGGTTGCCTATTATTTAAGGGACAAAAACCTAGGAACTTTGAGGCAGGCCTTCACCATGGCTTTGCAGATTGAAAACAATATCAAAGTAGTTGGTAAGCCTCCTAAGAGGGAAGGTATCAAGTTGATCAATCCAGAGAAGCCTCAGTCAAGTAAGTTTGTGGATCTAGAAGAGGTTGTAAAAACTTTTGGCTCGGAGTTGTTAAGGAAATATCTATAAACTGGCTAGAGATAGAGAAGGGGATTGGAAAAGGTTCCCAAGGTCAGCACAAGCCACAAGGTCAAGAAATATTTGCAAATCATCCTAGAGGTGATCATAGATCAGATGACAGGGGTAAAGGGCCCATGGGATCAAGAAATAGACAACCCCAACCCTAGGAAAATAGATTGGTGCCTGATCCTTTAGCTTCCGAGTTGTTGTTGTTGAAGAAGCTCATGAAATTGAGTGGTGTGATAGTTGTTTCTTGCCACATTCTCCATGTGATGTTGAAAAGGGAGTTGAGGAAGAATTTGATGATGATGAGACAGATGATGATGCATGCATGATGGATTTCTCTACAAGTTCACAAGTAGGAGCAACCTCAACTGAGTTGATGAGTGCTGAACTATTGAAAAATTTTGGGATTGCATTCACTGGGTATTGCCTCTTCCTCCCATTAATGCTTTTGAGATTGATATGGTACAATATTTTGAGTTTCCTAATAATGATTTTGAGTACTTAAGGGCATTAATGATTAAGAAGTATGATGGAGGAATTCCTTCAGAAGAGGACAAACAATTGTTAATGAATGCAGTAGTTGGCCATGAAAAAGAATATAATACCTAGGAGAAAAGTTGTCAAAGGGGTAGGGCCTCAGGCTAAACCAAAAATTCCAAGTGCTTACCAGTATCCCTAAGGAAACCCCTAATAAAGATGCATCTGGAAAAGGCATTTGTCACCCCAAATAAAACTTGTGTTCCTCCCCATGCTCAGACTATGAAAAATCTCGTGCCATCAGATGAATTTGTAAACCTTCCTCCTAACACTGCCTTACCCAAATATGTTCCTTGTGACATAGCCCAAATCTTGAGTCAGATCAAGATTTCTATTCCTATTGTTGAATTGCTTAGAATCCTTGAACATAGGAACAAAGCATTTGAATATTTGGGATTTAAAGAAGAAAAGGTCACCCAGGGTAAAAATGTAAACAATGTAGAGGTTCCTCCTACCATTGTAGAATTAGAAAAACCACAAGCATTGGAGGAATTGGGTGAACCACCTGAGGTTTATTTGGGAAACTTTTTGGTTGAGTCTCAGCTAAAGGTGGATCCATTTTTCACTACTCTGATTATTAAGGATAAGTTGTTACATAACTGTATGTTTGATTCAGGAGCCTCATGTAATGTAATGCCTCTTGAGGTCATGAATGAGTTAGATCTCAAAGTAACAACAACTTATGGGAAATGTACTACCATGGATTCAAGAGAGGTGCTAGTAGTTGGATGTGTCAAAGGTTTAGTAGTGCAATTGGCAGTATATCTAGGAAAGTACTTAACTTTGAATGTAGTAATTGTGGATTGTCCTACTAAGTGGGGAATGTTATTATCTAGAAAGTGGGCAACTAGTGTGGGTGGAAGTGTGCAAATGGACATGTCTTATGCCACCATACCAATTGAGGGAAGCCTTGTGAAGTTACCTGGTGAAAAGAAAATGTTATATCTCATTGAGGACCCCAACAATGCTTCTTATGAAGTATTGCACACAAACATTGATGTTGATAACTCTATGAGCTATGTTGTTTTCAAGGAGTATGAAATTGATCAATGCAGATATCTTGAGTAGATTGATTTTCCTAGGACTTTGATGTTTGATGTAGCCTCGAGAGATGTTGAAAAACTTGACATAGGCACAAAGGATAAGCCTGAAAAAATGTGGTCAGATAGCAACTTGGATGGAAAAGAGAAAAAATCATATGACCAATTGTTAAAGATGTATCAGAACTGCTTAGCATGGTCATATCCAGAATCGAAGGCACTTGAAAATTTCCTTGATTGTTTTCTCATAATCAGGGCATGCACACCATTGTATAGTGTATAGTATTTTGTTTTCATTCTGCTTTCATGTTTTTCTATTTTGGTTTTTCTGGTCCCTGGTGACCAGTTTTTGTTGGTTTCTTAGCTCATCTTGGGGATTTGGTTATTGTTTTTCTACTCTACAAGCTTGTTCTTGACTCCATTTCCCAATGGATTTTTGGCACATGGTCTGCTCTATTGTTCTTGTGGCACTCACAAGGAGTGCCCATCCCGAGATTCGGAGCCTGATGTTGGTGCTCAATTTGATCTCACCCCATTTGTTCTAAAAATTTCCCAATCTACCTAGTTCGTCATATTTTCTATCTCCCCGAATGGATGTGTACAAGTTTTATCTTTACCAGGGTGTTATTGTAAATCCTTCTCTATGGTCGTGGATTGCTTTTGAGCCATGAATTATTTGCAAATTCTTTGTCCTTGAAGAAAAATTCAATTTTGGGTACAAATGGTGATTTCCTACATTTTATGGTTTGACGGGTGTTTTCCCCATCAAATTATATCTCAGCATCTTCAGCTACATGGTCTCTTTTGATTGGATGAGGCACGTCGGTCTATTTTATAACTTGTAACTTTTTCTATGTTTGCAAAAAGATCAATTTGGCCCCACAACCCCATTGAGTTTTGATTGGCTGGTCAAATTTATAAAGGTGGAGTGAATTTCTCTTTTTTTCCCTAAAGGTGTATACGTGTTCATTTTTAATTGGTTGCGCCCAACGGGTCTTTTTGGTGAAATTTTCCACTTTGGTCACATTTGTAAAAAAATACAAAATTAGCCCTATGGCCCCGATAGTCTTTGATTGGCTATTCAAAAAATATGAAGTTGTAGGGAAAAAGTCTTACTTTGACCCCAAAGATGGACACGTGGCATTTTTTCAAGTTATAAGTGGGGAAGCGGGTCGGGTCTTTTTGGTGAAATTTGCCACTTTGGTCACATTTGTAAAAAATGCCAAATTAGCCACGTGGCCCCGATAGTCTCTGATTGGATATTTAGCAAATATGAAGTGACAAGGAAAAAGTATTACTTTGACCCCGAAGATGGACACGTGAAATTTTTTCAAGTTAAAAGTGGGGAGGTGTTGGAGCACTTTGAATTTGTTTGGATCAACATTGAAAAGTGAAAAGCGGGAAGGCGGGTCGCGAGGGTTTTGAATATTTTTCTTTTTTGAAAATGGACTAAAGTATAAAAATGAAGTGTGACTCACTTTATGGCCCACATCTAAAAAGATAAAAGAAGGAATAGGGTCGTAGGAGGAAAATTGGAAATTTTCCTTTTTGTTAAAAAGGGTAAAAATTAGAAATGAGCCACATGACTCCATCAAAGGCCCAGATTAAGCCATGTGTTGATCCAATATTTCAAAGGCGGAGGGGGGAAAAATGTGAAAATTGCACATTTTCTCCAAAAGTCATAAAATGCAAAAGGTAACCCTAGGCCCACTTTGAATCAGATTTTTCCATGTGGATGGCTCTAATCTAAAGTTGAGAAAGGGAAGAATCAATGGTTGTTGTGCATTGCATCGATTTTTTGCCATTTTTCTCCAAGACTCCTGGAGATGTGAATACACATTGTTTTTCATCATTTTTGATGAAATTCCTTGTCATTTTTGTCTACAAAGTGTAATTGAATGGATTTAAAGCTTAATTTGTGAGTCAAGGAATGTAAAGGTTGATATTTTGAAGTTGGAATTGCTCGGGCACTTACAAAAATGTGAATTACTAGAGAAGAAGCTGGATGTAGAGAAAATTTGTAGAGGAAAGAATGGGAAAAGGATGAAATGATGGAGGTTGCATACATGAAAAAGGATGAAAAATGTGCTCCCAGTTAAAACAATGATGGAGATATTTGTAATGATTCACCTTTTTGAACAACTAGCAACTTTTTTTTTAAACCTGTTAAACGTCATTTTTTGGAAATCATGATCAAACATGTAACAAACAAAGGTTCCTCGAAATATTCTTTTCTTGGGGAAAAGCTTGGATGTAAATTGAGTGTTATAAAAAGCATGCTTTAGTCATGCAAATGGTCGGGGGTTGAATTCTTACGAGAAAATTTGAGAAAGCCCATCTTCCTGAGAGACCATTTGAGAAACCTATTAATCTCTTATGTTTTAGATTTGATCATGTCAAGTTGGTTGCAAGTGTACAACCATTGACAAGCTCTGAGATTGTTCAAGAAACCTTCCCCTGCTGATGAATCTAATCAACTTTGAATTAATCTGTGTTAATCTTGGGAAAATTTGTGTCTACTTTATTTTAGAATGTCTACAAATAGTTTTTCTTGTTCCTATTGCAATCTTGTGTTAAAATCCCTTCAAATCACACAAGATCTCATCCCTGTGATAGTTTAGTGGCATTTGCAATTTCATTATGAGAAGAGCCTTCATCCTGTAATGAGATAAACAATTTAAAATCACTTTACTATCATTTTGTTGATAAATATTGTCTGTAAGCCTTTGAGTGTATCTTAGGCATGAGGAACCAGGGGTCTTTAATGTTTAATTGAGTCTTTAGCTCGAGCCTTCATGTTAAATTCTTGATATTGTGTGAAACCTGTGAAAATTTGGGCCTCCATTGATGCACACCTTCTAGTTGAAGGAATATTTTAGCTATTTTAAAGCATTATGTCATTTAGTTTTCCAATTTTTGTGAAGGTTCTCAAAGATCTGGAAAAATCAAGTTTATCCTGCTTAATCTCCCACCAAAAATTATTCAAAAACAATGAATCCTACCTGAACTACCCATGTTTTCCTTGTATGTCCACAAATGAATAAATTCTACTACCAAAATATGCAGAAGCAATCAAGGATTCCATAATGTCTTTAGTAACCTTAACCTTGTTTAGAAAATATCACCATTCTTTAGAAGTGACAACTCGTGAGAGTTAAATTGTGGTGCATTGATCATATTTTCTCAAGGTTTCCTTTCAAATTTGTGCAAAGAAGGATATATTCATTCTCCTTCACCAACAGAGGTTACAAAATGGGTCCTCTCACCCTGGTTGAAAGGCACAACCTAAAGTAGTGAGGATAGATCAAATCCTTTTGAAGGTGCTATCCATTTCTCCAACATCTGAGTGATAAAGATCCAGTTGAATCACCTCCCCAAATACAAAATGACATACATGATGATTTATCTGTCTCTTGGCTTCTTGTTAAATGTGATTCTACTCATCTTGGAAAGGAGAATCAATTTATATACCAACACAATGCAGAGAAAGTTGATATGTGGGGAAATGAAATCCCAAGGGAAAGAGTTCCTTATTTTTCGAGGATTTTTGCATTGCTCGCAACACAAATAAGCTCAATTAATTATGAGAGACACATAGTTGTAGGGAAACAAGATCTTGGGGTAATGTTTCTTCTTGGCTTAATAATTTCTATATAAACTATCGAGTGTAAGGTTTGTGAGAACTAAGGCTCAATAACAACTAGTTTCTTCGGAAAAGGGAAATCTGCACAACACTAGTAATCAAAGAATTATGAGTAACATGGGGATACAAGGAATAGGAGGAATGAAGGAATTATTCCTCCTACTCCACCAAAGTCTGCAATATCGCAAAAATGACGTAAAATTGACTAAAACTTGAACTTTTTGACTCATTTTACTTCAACAAAGGAAAATACGTCAAGGTAAGGGGTCATTTAGAAAAAAAGTCAATTTTGTTTTAAAATTTCAGAATTTTGGATATGTCACAATAGTAAAAAAATTAAATTTTTTTGGAGGCAATAAACCCCCTCATATATAAACTATAAGTGCACGAATAAAAGAAAATCACAAAGATATCATAAAAAAGGTAATTAGCTCTAGCTCTTATACAATCAAAGGGATGAAGGAAGCAAAATTAGATAAAGGGGACAATCAATAATTTTTGTGATGAGAAAATATAAAATATGAAACTCATAATTGGGAAATCTTATCCTCCCCTCCTTCAACTTTTACACTATCATACCCCGAATTGATCAAACAACTATGCAAGTGACCATAACAAAACACATTATCATCACTATTGAGATGGGCATGAAGAATATTCCACTACAAATAAAAATATATATTGAGCACACATTCAACAAGAAAAAAATTGGAGCAGATGGTATATAATTGATACAACAAGTGACTATAGTAAAGAAAAATAATTTAAATTGACTAGAATTAGCATTTTAAAGAAGCATAGAGAGGATAATTTCCCCAATATTATCACAAAATCCATAGTTGACCATGTCATGACTGAAAAAGTAGAATCAGACACTCTGTTAAGTAAATTATTGGAAAATTTCCTTGAGAACGAGAATGAACATAGGATTGAGACTCAACTATGATTGCTAAATATGTAGACCAAGGGTTTCATTGTAATATTGCAAAAATATATAAATATCCTATAACATGAAGCAATCCAAGAAAAAAATCTCTTATAGAATGTTGACTATGAATAATATAGATATGATTATATGTAAATTAAAATGATAAAGAATATCTAAGAAATGTAGAAATGATTTCATGCATCCTTACAATCTATAGAAAATGTGATCTACATAGTACAAGATTTGGAGAAGATAAAGCAATGGATTACTTTTGTTATAAGATGACGAACACGATGACTAAAAGATCACATAGAGGAAATAATACATTAAATATAAAATTTTATATCACTTTAAAGGAAAATTTTGGATACACTAGAAGAATATGGTTTTTTTAATTCATGCAATCACTGCAATAATTATAAATTTACTTTAGTAGCATTGATGATGCTATCACAAATTGGTATGTATAACAAGAATACTTAGAAATATTTCAACAAGCTACAAATGATATGAATAACACCATGAGGTATGTACTTCCTCACATTTTATTTTTTAGAATCTAAGTAGCGAACGTAATACCATCGCCATCGCCCTCCACCCGTAAAAGTTCGTCAATATCCACGATCACAACTTGATTAACAAAAGTAGGATTATAAGTATTATAGTTAAGAAGATAAGTAAATTTTTTAATGTAACTATCTAATTTTTTTGAATAATTGTAATTATTCCTATATATATTAACAACCTAAAAGAGAAATATATGAGGGAATTCCTCAAATTAGAAACCCAAAAGTGTAATTTGTTGGAAAATATACTTGATTGAAATCCTACAAATTATTTTTTAGTGGTGTACAGGGAATGAAAAATATTAAATGACATTATTTATGTTAATTATGCATAATATCTAAATGTGTAGTGTAGAAACTAGCATCAAGAGGTCGTAGAATGAAGAAAAAAACCTTCAAGACTTCACAAAATTATTTTGTCTCGTGGCAATATAATTTTTTAACTCTAGGAAATTTTTTGAAGGGAATTGATCCATAAACCGATGAATATTTTTTTCTTGACAATGGACCCTTATAGGAAATTAATTTCATTACTAAATTCACCCCGTAATAAATCATCAATAATCAAATGCAATGTAATAATAAGAACCATAGTGCACAAGGGTTGATAACATATTTGTGTAGAAGGCCTACCTCTCTTTCTTCGCAAACTAGATGAAACAATCCGTTATAACATTTCAAATAGAATTAGATAATAAAATTTCATTAGTACAATGGATGATCAACCGAACCTAGTGCTAGTCGATCCTCTCAAAACCATTTGTCTTGGAAAAATCGGTGCTTTAGCACATCTCTTCATTTGACACCTCCTATTCACCTCCACTCCGCTCCACGGAAAAATAAAATTTTCATGGTGATAAGTTAGAAAATGTATATTGTTCAATTTCACTCCATTTCTCATGAAACTAACCTCCAAAAAGTGTTAAGTCTTTAGTTGTCGACGATGAAAATCAAGCACCACTCTATTGCATGACCTTAATCGGCCTCTATACAGAGAGAATATCTAACCCAATATAAGGTGTCAATGATGATCAAATACCACTTTTTTGAATGTCTTGAATAGGCCTCTACGCAGACAAAAGATATAATCGATGTCTCATCAATGATCTCAACAAAGTGATTGTGAATCTTTTTACATTCTTGCCAAGAAACTAACTTGGATAAACCCGAGTTATAATAATATGAGCTCCAATTTGAGTATACGCTTCTCTAGAAATTTTTCACATCCATCATCTTCACGGCGTCTCTAGGCTCCCACATGAGAATATTTTTTTCCCAATCATCGTTTACAATGTTCAGTGAATAAAAATAATACTTCTAAAATTAACCAATTGCCTATAATGATAGGTCTTTGTACATCGGTGCCTATTTAATTAAATAGGTCTTTAATCTCCATAATTACCTATTAACAAAAATAATAGGTCTTCGGGATGATATTAATAATTTCCTTATTTAATCAAGTCCTTCAACACTATTATTCTCTAAAATATTACCTATATTTTCCTAAGGCATATTTACACTATTCTTCATTCTCCTCCTAAGCCTCAAGGATTTGTATTTGAAAGAAAATATTGTTTCGAATGAGGGAGAGGAGGTCCTTTTATAACATTTGTAGGATGCTTATTGTGGTCAAATACCACATTTCCTAGCTCATTTTAAACCAACTCGGTTGGCCGAGTTGGGCCATTGTGCTACCTACGCGGAGGTTACGGGATTGACTCCCTTGCCCCTCACTTTACCGCCATTTTTTCCGCGATCTGTTGAACCCCTCCATATCACCAATTTCACTTCGTTGTTCTACCAAGCCATCCGTTACCCCAACATCCACCTCCATTTTTTCATTTCGACCCTCCTCATTTCCCATGTACCCCTACCACATCACCCCACCAAGTCACATCATCAAGTTGTGATACCACGAGAGGTTTCAAGTCCATCGGCTTTAGTGCATTGTGTATTTTATCCCACATGTGTAGGGTTAGGGATTAGTTAATCCTTTTACGGGCTTCAAACCACTTATCTGTTTGTGGCTTTGAACACGTTCCTTTCCCTTTTCTGTTGTGATATATATCATTTTGAATGATCTTGCCAAGTTTTTTAGCTTGGTTGGGTTGTGTTAGCTCACCTCTCAAGCTCGCTGAGTTGGCTCAGCTATGTGGACTAACCAAAGTATTAATTCGCTGGTCAACTCAACTCAAGGCCGACTTGATTGCTAAACTCATCCAATGTGGACCAATGATGGCAGGCCATGTGGTGTCCCGAGGACTGCCACGTTGGTAATTTATTTTGGTTTTTTTGAAAAAAAAATTATTGAGTGCCAAAGATCGAGTCACAAACCCAAATTTTAACCTTTTTCCGATTCATTTTAAGGACCATGTCGTTATTCAATTGGTCGATTGATAAAACTTTGAGAAGCAATAACATTTTCATACGGGATCAATTTTCCATGTTTGTATACTCAACAAAAAGATCTCGAGAATGATCCTCCATATTATACTAATCCCGAGAAGTTTTAGGAACTTCCTTCCTTTGAATTATCCTCTAGATCACACCTTCCCACTAAGGAGTATTTTTGTCCCAAAATCTTCTATTTCTCCGACCTATGATCAATAACCCCGACAATCTTGTCTCGAAGAGATATCTACAGCTAACATAAGGGTCTTTAAAATTTTCCTCCTCTAAGCGGACATTCAAGTATGACTAATGTATGTATTAGTATGAATAATCTTCATATGGTCTTTGAGGATTTCACATAGAGCTTTGATTACCAATGTTACAATAAAACACAAGGCATGATAAACCTATCACCAAATGCTTACTTACTTGGTGGCTTTGATCCCCTGTATCTTCTCCTTAAGACGAGGTAGATGTTCTATTGTTTTCATCAACCTTAACCCTTTTAGTTTGATTCTTTTTATTTCCAAACCAAATCACATAATGGCTATTGGGTACACAGTATACACATGGATATGTCTTAAATAGCTCTGGGGTTATTACAGGCTCCTTATTGTATTCAAACAATACATTATTATGCCTCTTCAAGCTAGCAAATTCTCCTTTTCTCTCATCATTCTTATGATATTATTGTATATTCCCTACTATATGCTTCTTTGAGAGGACTAGTGGCTTGGTCTCTACACTCGCTATTGCCTCAGAGCTTTATCCTACCTCCTTTTTACCAAAACTATATTCTAAACCCGTATATCGATGTCTATCCTCTACCTAGATAGGGTTTTTGATACCTTGGCTATTTATACTAAGGCCTTTCCTTCATATCTCATCTTAAAAGGTAATTTTAATCCTATACCTCTAGTATACTTTTGAATTCACAAAGATTGGGATTTACATTTTTATGGGAAGGAAATTTCAATGAATCACTTACAAGGTGATTATCATTGGGCTGATGTTTATTCTCCTCTTTCCACCACATTTCAATGTTAGTAGGAGATCTTATTTTGCTTGCAATTCAAGTTGTAACTCTATGATCACTCCTCCAAGGAATTTTTCCTAAGTCTCAAATCAGTCTTTCAGCTCTTGTTTCTCTGATTCCATGAGTTGTAGGTGTTCCCTTAATTGAGAATCCGTTTTTGATTATCAAGCTATGGCTACATTTGGTTCATCGCTATTGGTATTTTCCAGTTCCTTTCTTCATTCCACTATTCAACATAGGAACCACCTTGGTGTTTTGTCTGGGAACAAATGCCAACATTCTTCCTTGTAATGCAATGTCATAGAGTAATGTGTTGGTACAAAATCATAGCACCCCGAATGTCCTAATTCTAAAATGGTTTTGTGTGGTGCATTTGGTGTGATTGCACAACATTGGATCATCTCTCAAGTTGTGGGACTTGTGGACTTGAGATTGACCTCTAGAGAAGGTTGGTTCCTTCTTCCTAAACTACCTTCCAGAAGCTACTCTAGCACAGGAAAACTAATCTAACCTAATCCAACCATTCCAAGGATATAGGGACAGAGATAATGCAAGAAAATAGAGCCTACGCTAAGCGGTGATACACCACAAAGGAAGTGGCGAGATACTCTGCTGAGGGAGAATGAAACAAGGAAAAAGAACATAGGAGGTTAGGCATGGTAGTGACAAAAACCTCGATCATAATCCACCATCAAAACTCCACAAAACATGACATATCACACCTATAAACATAAAATAATTGCACAGGAAACAAACACGAGATGGAGAGGCACAAAAAAACAATCAAAACATTAGAAAGGGTTTAAGAACACCACAAAAACACAATTTATTTTCTCTATAAGGTGCATGAGACCATTACATTAATGCTTAGGGGCATAAAATCTTCATCCCCAAAGCATAGGATAAGGCTTACTTTGCTCAAATGGAGTTGGGAAAAAAATTACAAACTTTCCCCACACCCAGAATGTCTCTCCTTCTCAAATGAGAAGTTTTTACAATATATAGATGATGAAAACTAGAGAGAAAGAAGAGAAACTTGATTCTACTCTTAAATCTCAACCACTAACCATCAATGCCCCTACAAATCCACCTACAATATGTCAATTCTAGTTCCCCATGTCTATTTGGCATGTTGGAGAAGGAAAGATGGAAAATCTAGATCAGATCTGGGTAGTTGAAGTAATTGGATCCTTCATTAATGGCATGAAAGAAGTTTTCCTATTTTTCACCCAACTAACCTTCTCAAAATTAAAGTTTTAGGATTTCATGCCATATATGAGGTCGAGATCTTTCCAAAATTATTATCTTATTAAAATCCAAGATTCCAATCAAAAGATATGGCCATATGAAGATTCAACATCGAGATCAGTGTGCAAAATTGCAAAACGTGATCTTTGCAAAGCGGATCCACATGGCCAAAAATACAAACTGCGGTGGCCATAAACTCATTAATTGTGTCATAGATTTAGGAGCATCGAGATAATGTAATTCTGTAAAGGTATCCCACGCTTTTGGTTTGACCCTAATACATACCTTTTGTTCTTGTTATTCCATGGAGAGTAAGAAAGTACCTTTAGTTGGTAGAATTAAAGATGCACAAGTAGCTTTTGTTGCTTTCCCAGAGAAAAGGGTCTTAGCCACCATTTTGGTAGCTGATATTCCTCCTTCATATGGGATGTTGCTGAGTAGAAATTTCTATAAGGAGGTAGGAGGGGAAATCCAAATGGATTGGTCACATGCCTTGATCCCTGTCAATGGGAAGATGAAGAAGCTCCTTCTTGAAAAACAAGGAGATTATATCGTGTAAAATACGAGATGATCCTAAAGCACAAATACTATATGCGAGATTAATCGGGCATGGGAACTACATGATCATGTCACAAGAGGAGACAATTCTACCAAAGGGAGTGTTGCTTGATCCTAATGATGTGTGGACTTTCAAGTTTGACGGAAGATGCTCTTCAAACTGGTTCTAGAGCTGGTGTAGTGATCATTTCTCCGGGGTAAGGTACATCCTTGCTCCTTCAAGTTTTAGTTTGAAAATACCAACAATATTGCTGAGTATGAGGCCCTCATTCTTGGGTTGAGCATGGCGAAGGAGATGGGAGTGAAGAATCTTCTTGCACATGGAGATGCAGAGCTAATTGTAAAACATGTTAGAGATATTTATCAGGTAAAGAATAAAAGGTTGAAGAACTAAAGGAATTTGGTCTGGGATTCCATTGAATTCCTTGATGCTTTTTCCATTGAAGTTGTGCAAGGGAAAGGAACACTAGGGCTGAATTCTAAGCTGTTTGAGAATCCTTGTTTATTACTCATCCCGATTTCCTTCAAGATAAATTCACCATTAAGATGATCCATAGACCCAGGTGTGCTGAAAATGTGAATAATTTGAAATTTTTCAATGATGACCAGCATTTTATTTCTTTCTTGGAGCTCAAAGATAACTTTGATTACTTGTACTTTTAAGGAAGTGACAATCTTCCTAGAGAGTTTGTGTCACCAAATGAAGAGGGTGTTAAAGAAGAGATTGATCAACATGGATTCATCAATCGAAAGGCAAAAAAATCATAAAGGGTTGGTGATTTTGGAGGATATTTTTGATAAACATAATAGATATATGAAGTCTAAAGTTTCCCAAGGAGCACGGAAATCTGTTGAGATCGAGAAAGTGAATATTGGGAGTCTTGATGATCCCAATATTGGAAAATTCTCCACTCAAGAAGAGAAAAAGAAGGTGGTGAATCTGTTGAAGAGGTATGTTGATGTTTTGGCTTACTCTTATGATGATCTTAAATATTTTTAGCCTAAAGAAATGCAACATTTCATTCCTCTAAAGCGTGGGATCAAACCCTTCAATTAGAAACAAAGGTAATATAATCCAAAGGTAGCTATAGAATTTTCTAAGATATACAAAAGCTTTTGAAGGATAAGATCATCTTACCCATCCACCATTCAATGTGGATTGCTAATATAGTGCTCTGTCGGGAAGAAGAATGGTGAGATCCGGATCTGTGTGGACTTTAAATCTAAATCGGGGTTCTTTGAAGGAAAAATACCCTCTCCCCATGATGGACCAAGTATTACAAGTTTTCATAGACTCAGAGATGCTATCTATGTTAGATGGATTCTCTGGGTACAATCATGTAGAGGTGAATACTGTAGATCAACATAATACTAACTTTACTACTCCTTGGGGCACCTTTGCATACAAGGTGATGCCATTTGGTCTCATCAATACTGGTGTTACTTTCTAGAGGGCCATGGACTTGGCTTTTGTAATTTGAAAAGGAAATGCATTGTTTTGTATTTGGATGACTTGATAGTGTTTTCTAAAGAAATAAAATATCACTTCCAACCCCTTAAAACAATATTACGAAGTGTAGAGAGAATGTGATTTCTTTAAACCCTAAGAAGTATGTATTTTTGTCACAAAAGGAAATATTTTGGGACACGTTCTTTCAAAGGAAGGGATCAAGATTGATCCGGAGAGAGTTCAAGCCATCCAGCAAATTCCTCTTCCATCAAGTAAGAAAGGTGTCCATTCTTTCTTTGCTAAGATCAATTTCCTAAGAAGATTCATCCCCGATTTTGCAGAACTTACTATGAGCATCACTCACATGATGAAAGGGAAGAAAAATTTTGGTTGGTCCTCTAAAGGAAGAAATAATTTGAGGACATTAAACAAGCTATTGCAAAGACTCCAATCTTGGCATCCCCGACTTTAGCAAAGATTTCATTATCTATTGTTATGCCAATGAAAATACCCTAGCTGTTGTGTTAGCCCAGAAGAACACTGAAGATCATGAGCTCCCAATTGCATTCATGACTTATGTCTTGAAAAATCATGAGCTAAAGTACACCATGATGGAGAAACATGCTTTTGCGGTTGTCAAAGTTGTCAAAGCAGTTTAGGTTTTACATTCTCAATTCTCATTATGTGGTGCAGTTCTTGATACAACAATCAAATCCATTCTTACTCAACAAGAATTTTGAACAAATAGAGTTAATTGGGTACCAAAGGTGCAAGAGTATGATATATACATCAGGCCCAAAAAAACTTTCTCGGGGTAAGGTCCTGTGAACTCATTGAGGGAGATGCCAAGGAGTTGTTCAAAGATGAAGTTGATGTCCCCTGTTGTTCTATTCCTTAGTTCGAAAGATCTATGGTATCGACATTTCTCACTTTTTGACCTATGGAGAGTTTCCATCTCACTTGAGTTCCAAAGAGAAGAGACCCATCAAACTGATATCTACACAATATGTGCTATGAGAGAATGTTTTGTTCAAACGAGGCATATATGAAAGGTTTTTGAAGTGTGTAGACAAGGAGCAACAAAAGAAGTTTTCTCTTCTTTTCATGACCAGGCTTGTGGAGGTCATTTATCCTCTCACTTATTCTGACTCATAAAATACTTTGTCTTTGGTTATTATTGGCCCACTCTATTCGAGAGATGCATCAAAATGGGTTGGTAAATAAGAAGCATGCTGACGTTTGTTAGAAGACCTAAATTGGTTGCTTTTCCTCTCAAGCCTATAGTGATTATATATCCATTTCAACAAAGTGGGGATTAGATTTCATTAGAACTCTTAACCCACATTCCAATCTGGGCATACCCATGTGGTGATTGCCAAAAATTACTTCACAAGTGGGTGGAAGCCATCCCAGTTAAGAGCACTACTTCTGAAGTAGTTTGCAACTTCATTAAGGAGAACATATTGATCAGATTTGGGACCCCAAACAAAATTGTGACTGAAAATACTTCCAATTTTTCTTCTACTGAGATGATGGAATTCTACTATGGGTATGGGATCTCACTTGCTCATTCTTCAGATTACTACCCCCAAGGAATGGACAGAAAAACCAACAAACAAGAACTTGGTGAATATAGTTAGAAAGCTTGTGAATGATTTTCATAGGAATTGGCATAAGAAGCTATATGATGCACTTTGGGCTGATAGGACTACACCCAAGAGAGAAATTGGAATGTATCCTTTCTAAGTGGTATATGGTGTGGAAGTTCAAGCTGCTAGTTACGGTGGAATTTCTAGGCTTGCATCTAATGAAAACCATTCAAGATTAAATTTTTAGTATCTCTTGAGACAAGAGAATTTTGTACCTTGAAGCTTGATGAAGACAAATTACAAGTGGGTGATAGGATAGAAGCTCATTAGTTGAAAGTGAATGTTGTTAGGGAATAAGAGATAAAATATGTGGAATAATCCCTTACAAGTAATTGCAACATTGAAACTAATATGCGTAAAATATTACAGATCTCAAATAAAAGTGTAGAATAAATAACACAACACAGAGAGACAAGATTTAACTTGGTTCACCTAGTTTGGGCTACGTCCACCAAGAATCACTTGCTAAAATTTTATTACAAGCCTCCACTCTCTCAATACAATACCCAGATCCATTTGAAGCTATGCTCAACAAACTCTACTCGAATTCACATCCTAATTCAAAGCACACATGTAATACAATTGCTTGTTTATCTATCATATGCATAAGACCATATACATAGACAATTACTTAAGTAGTTTGATACAAAACCGTGGGTATCAAAACCATGGGCCCAAAAACAACCCATAATGGTTACCCATTACCCATGGGTTAATAAACCACCCATGAAAATTTTCTTGGAGGCTTCACCCCGAGCCCCCATCAATCGAGGCATCTTTACCCCCCAAACCCCCTTGACCCACTCACCGGTGAGCGGGACCACTATAAAAATACCGAGTGTAACACATAGAAGGTGTACCACACTCTAACATGAAAATAGGCTCCACAAACATAAAAATGCTTTGTTTGACAAGAAAGCCAAACCCAGATTTTTCTAGGTGGGAGACATTATGCTACTTTGGGACAAAAGACATGAGCCATGAGGAATCCATGGTATGTTTGATTCTCTTTGGCTTGGTCCTTTCGAGAATCGGACATTTTTTGGAGAGAACTCTTTTTATCTAGATTACATGGATGGATCTCCTCTCCCACTTCCTTATAGTGGGCAAGATTCGAAGTTGTTCAAGTCCTAGGTGACTAGGAGGTCCTTCGTATATTTTGTACAAGTGTGTTGGGTTTGGGTAGTTCCTTTGTGTTTCATTTCTATTTTCTCTTTTGGTTTGTTTTGTTTCATTTCTGTATTATGTGTGTTGCCTTGTATTTGTTTTGCTTTTGAATCTATTGCCAAATGGATAAGGAGGCGGTCCTCTTTCCTAGAGTTATCTATAGTTCTTGATCTTGCCTTATGTCTTTGTTCCAAGACAAGTCATCCCTAGAAAGAGCCAGTTGTTTCCACCCTCAAAATTCCCCTCTTTTGGAGTCAAGTTTCAAAAAATTTGAGTCTGTTCCTTGGAGTATTGAATCACGTTGGGAATGACGGGCGTATCTTCCCCGTAAATTCTTTCCTCAGCATCCATGGGTAGTGCATGGGTATCTCTGATTGGATGATTTTTTTTCATGTTTCAAGTGACATGACGGATGCCTCCATGAGTCCAAACAATGCAAATCTAGGGGAAGGGTCCAAGGGACAGTCCTCAAATAAGCGTAGGTTTTCCGCATGTCCCAGGTACAAAATGAAGGTAGAACGAGCTAAAATCGGCTAAGTATGGAAGGCTCAGCAAATGGCTCCACATGTCTCATCGGCGTAACTTCAAGAGTTGAAGTCGGGGTAGTTCTCAAAATTGCGCCGATTCTCCATGTGTCCCAGTCCAAAAAGAGACACTATTTGATCGTTAAAATTGACTAAGTATGAGCGGGTCGGTGGGATCATCCACGTGCCTCAATTTCATAAGTGAAATAAAAATTTTAAACTCAAATGAGTGCCATCTCACCATGTGGTCAGAGTCAATGGAGAAACAAAGTTGGTTGTTTAAAATTCCAAGACCGGTGGTAGGAGACGCGTCATCTCAACGCAGGTGTTTCCAAAATGGAAACTCAAATGAGTGCCAGTCCTCCACGTGTCTAGGGGTCAACATGGGTCAAATAGGAAATAGGCCCGACTCAGCTAAGTATAAAGGAATAGGTGGAGCTCTCCATGTTTCAGATGGTGTAGCTTTAAAGGAAAAAAATTCAAAAGGTGCCGCAGAGCCCACTTTAATCAATTCCTTCCACATGGGAAGCCCATATATAAATTTGTAAAGGAAAATCAAATGGCCCATGTTTTAATTTAAAAAATAATGTAATGCCAATATATTTGAACCTTGTTTTACTACCATTAACATTTCTTTGAGAATCAAGAATTCGAAAGGGTGCGAGTGGTTGGAATAAGTTGTAACTATTTCTTCTTGCTCAAGGAAGTTCAGAATCATTTCTTTCTTTCATGAGGAAGTTGTAACCATCTCTCGTGCAAGCTATATCATGAGATTTCAAAGCCATTGTACAAGTTGGAATTTTGATATTACGAAATTGCAACTTTGAATTGGAAGAAATAAATACAAAGGATTCCCCCTTTTTTCCTATGTTTCTCTTTCATTCTTTCTTTGGTATATGAATCATTTGATCCTTGAATGTTTATAAAATTTGTGTTCTATTTTATACAATCTCAAGAAATTTGATTATGTGGATTTTTCCCGTTATAAACGTCAATGGTTCTACACTATATCTCATTTTCTAAATACATATAAGGGTTTTCTCTGTCATCTCTTTTCCCCGAAAGTATTTTCTTCTTCTTCCTCCCTCCTGTCTTGAAGTCTTCTATCCTCATGTATTGATAACTTTCCATGCGTAAAACAAATTTCAAGATATCAGAGACCACCATTGAATGAAATATTGTGTATTTGTAAATAGGTTTTTCCTCTTATTTCAATAAGGGCACCTCTCCCATTAAAGAGAAGGGACTTGCTTTTCCCATGACTATGGTTTCATTCCAAGTGCAAATTTGAAACCCAACAATTTTTGCCACTCCATGAGGAATTTTTCCTAATAGAGTTGAACATGAGGATGTATCTATTAGGATATTTGTGGAGACCTTGCAAGATAATGTTACATATTGGTTTTACCATCTTCCTGCTAGGACCATCATTGATTAGACTACTAAGAGGACTGAGTTTAAGTAGCATTTCAAACCTGCTAAAGATGTGCATGCTTCGTTGGCTTAGATTTCTCAAATCAAGAAGTAGCCACATGAGCGTATGAGAGAATTTGTGTCCAAGTTTAACAAGTTGATTAACAAAATTCCAGTAAATACTAGGCATGTGGATCAGATTCAAAAGTGATTCTTCTTGAATGCTCAATTTTTGGAAGTAAGCTATGCACTGAGGAGAGAAAATATTGCAACTTTGGATGCTTTGATCAGAGATTGGTTGTTAGTGTGGAAGATGCCCTGATCATGCCTGGCAAGCTAAAAAGGGAGTTTTTCAAATCCAAAGCATCTTCTTCCTCCTCTCCTCCTAGAGGTAATGTAGATCAGTTGGTGAAAAAGATGGCTAATGACCTCATTTCCATTAAGAAACAATTGGCACAACATCCTCCATATGAAGATGTTCCAAGGAAGAAATTTCAGCCTAGGAAGCACTTGCCTTCTTCTCAAACCAGGTTGGAAATTGAAGGTCCAACCCTCAAGGTGCCTTTCAATGCTACTTGTGAAGTTCTTAAGCCAAATGATGAGGAAGGAAATGGGATCTATGATGAATAATAAGAATAATTTGATGAAGAAATGGAGGATCCTGGTGGTTCTCGAGTTCATTTCCTCACCACTGAAGGTGTGGATGAAGAAGATGATTATGATGATGTAGTTGATGAGATGAATAGTGAGTCATATGTAGTTATGATGCGGGAGTAGACCAACAAAAAGGAAAAAGTGGTGTAACCTACAAAAATATCCAAGGAGTACCCCACCACCATCCTGGTGATTGTAAGAAGAGGAGCTCCTATTCCTACTACTTCCACCCAAAAGGTAATCTCTGCTAGTCCTTCTCCCTTTACGTTTGCATATGGGATTTATTTTCCAACAAATGATAAAGCTAATATATCAAAAGATTCTCCTACTCGTAGTAATGATTCCCCATCCACATATGGATCTTTTGAGATTATAGACCATCTTAAAAAGACCAATATTCAGATTTACGAGGTGAGTTCTATCAAACCCATCTTAAAGCCTTTGCCAAAATGGCTAACTTTGTAAATTCAAAATTTAAAACTCTAGCCCATTCTTCTAAAGGCCTTTTTCCCACTCCCTCTTCCTCACATCAATCAAGCATTGTGGCCGCATTTACTTCCCCTACGAGAAAATTGAACCATTCTATAAGACCCTTCTCATAGCTCACCATAAAATCAAGAATAAGGTGTGTCATAGATTCGGGAGCATAAGATAATGTAATTCTTGCAAAGATAGCCCATGCTTTGGGTTTGACCCTAACACATACCTTTAGTTCCTGTTATTCCATGGAGAGTAAGAAATTACCTTTGGTTGGCAGAATTAAATATGCACAAGTAGCTTTTGCTGCTTTCCTAGAGAAAAGGGTCTTCACCACCATTTTAGTAGCTGATATTCCTCCTTCATATGGTATGTTGCTTTGAGTAGAAATTTATGTAAGGAGGTACGCAGGAAATCCAAATGGATTGGTCACATGCCTTGATCCATGTCAATGTGAATATGAAGAAGTTTCTACCGAGAAATAAGTAAAGTATATTATGCAAAAGAAAGATGATCCTAAAGCACAAATACCGTATGCATACATTGGGCATGGGAACTACATTATCATGTCACAAGAGGAGACAAGTCTTCCAAATGGAGTGTTTTTGATCCTAATTATGTGTGGACTTTGGAGTTTGATGGAAGTTTCTCTTTAGCCTATTCTAGAGCTAGTGTAGTGCTCATTTCTCCTGGGGTAAGGTTCATCCTTTCTCTTTTAAGTGTTAGTTTGAAAATACCAACAATACTATTGAGTATGAGGACCTCATTCTTGGGTTGAGCATGGTGAAGGAGATGGGAGTGAAGAATATTCTTGCTCGTGGAGATGCAGAGCTAATTGTAAAACAATTTATAGACCTTTATCAGGTAAAGAACAGAAGGTTGAAGCACTATAGGAATCTAGTCTGGGATTCCATTGAATTCCTTAATGCTTTTTCCATTGAAGTTGTACCAAGGGAAAGGAACACTATGGCTGACTCTATATTTGTTTTGGGGTCCTTACCGATTCCTCATCACGATTTCCCTCAAGATAAATTTACCATTAAGATGATCTATAGACCTAATGTGCCTAACAATGCAAATAATTGGCAAGTTTTCAATGATGACTAACATTTGATTTCTTTCTTAGAGCTCAAAGACAAGTTTGATCATTTATACTTTGAAGGAAGTGACAATCTTCCTAGAGAGTGTGTGTCACCAAATGAAGAGGGTGTTAAAGAAGAGATGGATTAAGATGGATGCATCAAACTAAAAGGCAACAAAATTCCTAAACAGCTGGTGAGTTTGGAGGATATTTTTGATCAAAATGATAGATATACGAAGTCTAAAGTTTCCCAAGGAGCCCGAAAATCTGTTGAGACTGAGAAAGTGAATATTGCTAGTCTTGATAATCCCAAAATGGTCAATATTGGAAAATGTTGCAGATGAAGAAGAGAAAAAGAAGGTGGTGAATTTGTTGAAGAGGTATGTTGATGTTCTAGTTTACTCTTATGATGATCTTAAGGATTTTTAGCCTAAAGAAATACAACATTTAATTTCTCTAAAGCCTTGGATCAAACCCTTTGAACGAAACATAGGAAATATAATCCAAAGTTAGTTGATCCAATTTTCCAAGAAATAAAAACTTTTGAAGGCTAAGATCATCTTCCCCATCCACCATTCAACGTGGATTGCTAATATAGTGCCTGTCAGGAAGAAGAATGGTGAGATCCAGATTTGTGTGGACTTTAGAAATCTAAATTAGGGTTCTTTAAAGGACAACTAACCTCTTCACATGATGGACCAAGTATTGCAATCTATCATTGGCTCGAAGATGCTATCTATGTCGAGATGGATTCTCGGGGTAAAATCAAGTAGATGTGAATACAACAGATCAACATAAGACTACCTTTACTACTCCTTGGGGAACCTTTGCATAAAATATGATGCATTTGGTCTCATAAATGTTGGTGCTACTTTATAGAGGGCCATGGACTTGGCTTTTGGTAGTTTGAAAGGGAAATACATTGTTGTGTATTTGGATGACTGAAAGTGTTTTCTAAAGCAAGAAAATATCACTTCCAACACCTTAAAACAATTTTGGAGAAGTGTAGAGAGCATGGGATTTCTTTAAACCCTAAGAAGCCTATGTTTTGTACTGGAAGGAAAGTTGATGGGACACGTTGTTTCAAAGAAAGGGATCAAGATTGATCCGAGAGAGAGTTCAAGCCATCCAGTAAATTCCTCTTCCATCAAGTAAGAAAGGTGTCCATTCTTTCTTTGGTAAGTTCAATTTCCTAAGAAGATTCATCCCCAATTTTGCAAAAATTACTATGAGCATCGCTCACATGATGAAAGGGAAGAAAACTTTTGGATGGTCCTCTGAATGGAAGAAATCATTTGAGGACTTTAAATATGCTTTTGCAAAGACTCCAATATTGGCATGCCCTTACTTTAGCAAATATTTCATTATCTGTTGTTATGCCTTTGAAAAATACCGTAGCTACTATGTTATCCTAGAAGAACGTTCAAGATCATAAGCTCCCAATTGCATTCATGAGTTATGTCTTGAAAAATCATGAGCTGAAGTACACCATGATGGAGAAACATTATTTTGTAGTTTTCAAAGTTGTCAGCAGGTTTAGGTTTTACATCCTTAATTCTCATTCTCGTGGTTGTGGTGCCTCATAAAAATCAAATCCATTCTTACTAAGCAAGAATTTGGAACCAAGAGAGGTACTTGGGTATCAAAGGTGGAAGAGTATGATCTTTATATCAGACAAAAAAACTAGTTCGGGGTAAGGGCCTGTGTGAACTCATTGTTGAGGTAGCTACTAAGGAGTTGTCCAAAGATGAATTTGATGTCCCTGTTGTTCATTTCCTCATTTTGATAGATGTATGGTATGCGACATTGCTCACTTTTCGACCTATGGAGATTTTCCATCTCATTTGAGTGCCAAATAGAAGAGTGCCATCAAATTGAGGTTTGCACAATATGTGCTATGGGAGAATGCTTTGTTCAAACGAGTCATAGATGGAAGGTTTTTAAAGTGTGTAGACAAGGAGCAAAAAGAAGTTTCTCTCTTCTTTTCATGACCAGGCTTGTGGAGGTCATTTCTTCTTTGCTATAACAGCTCATAAAATACTTCATGTTGGTTATTATTGGCCCAATCTGTTAAGAGATGTATCAAAATGGGTTGGCAAATTTGAAGCATGCCAAACGTTTGTTGGAAGACCTAAGTTGGTTCCTTTTCCTCTCAAGCCTGTAGTGATTGAAGAGCCATTTCAACAATGGGGATTAGATTTCATTAGAACTCTTAACCCACCTTCTAGTGCTAGGCATACCCATGTGTTGACTACCACAGATTACTTCACCAAGTGGGTGGAAGCCATCCCAATTAAGAGCACTACTTCCAAAGTAGTTTGCAACTTCATTAAGGAGAACATGTTGATGAGATTTGGGACCCCAAAAAAATTGTGAGTGACAATGCTTCTAACTTTTCTTTTGCTAAGATGATGGACTTTTGCTATGGGTATGAGATCTCACTTGCTCATTCTTCATATTACTACCCCCAAGGGAATGGACAGGAAAAATCAACAAACAAGAACTTGGTGAACATAGTTAGAAAGCTTGTGAATGATTTTGAGAGGAATTGGCATAAGAAGATATATGATACACTTTGAGATAATAGGATTACACCCAAGAGAATAATTGGAATGTATCCTTTCCAAGTGGTATATGGTGGAATCTCAACTACTAGTTACGGTGGAATTTCCAGGCTTTCATCCGATGAAAACCATTGAAGATTCAAGTTTGATAGCTCTTTCGACAAGAGAATTTTGTACCTTTAGAAGCTTGATGAAGAAAAAATTTTAAGTGGTTGACAGGATAACAACTCATCAATTGAAAGTGAAGGATTTATTTGACAAGAAATCCAAACCCATAGTTTTCTAGGTGGGAGACATTGTGCTACTTTGGGACAAAAACATGAGTCGTCGACACTAAAATTTTCCTCCGTAATTTCTATTTCATTAATGTATGTATTAGGAATAGGATGTTGTTAAGTGTAATTAGTAGTAGTGTCTAATAGAAGATAACGGTGCCATTAGTACAGTGCCTCCAATAATGTAGAGTATGGTAACAATCAAAGTACAATAGGAATGTTGTAAAAAGTAAATATTTGTCGTAAGTGGTCCGGTAATGTTAAAATGTCAAAGTTGGGATAAGTAGAGAAGTAGGGTCTACATGATTAGGAATTAGAAATATTATATTGGTAATAAGGACAAGGAGTGAGGTCATAAATATTTTGTGTATTTTATTTGTAAAAAGTCTAAAAATGTGGAACCCATGTGAAATGATAAGGTTTATCTTATCTTAAAAGATAAGCTTACATGTACAGATAAGAGTTAAGGTATGGAATATGATTCGTCAGAGTGGATTTCTTATCCTATCTTAGAGATAAGATGGATAAGCCTGGAAGTTCTATAAATAAAGAGGCCACCCCCTCATTTAGCATAGAAGTCCAAGTAGTGAGAAATATTGTATGAAGTGTGTAAAGGAAGCCGTCAGTTTAAAGGTGTGTTGAAGAAGCCATTAAGAGGTGTAATTGTAAAGTTTCTCCCATAGTATTGGTGGAAGGCAAGTGAAGTCAATAACACTTGAAGTACCTCATGGGTGAGATTGTAACAATTTCATGTTAATATTATAATTTACTTTGATATTTCAGATTTGTCATCATTCCGTCTTATCATAGTTGATGGTATTCTTGTGTTATGTTTGTTGTTTTGTTTCAGATTACATCCACCAAACTAAAGGTTGTGCATTAGTAAATAATCATAGCACGAGGAGTTCCGGTGAAGAATTATCATAGTGCCGGATTGGTGATGAAATTTTTGTTCCATTTCCGGGACCATTCCTCGTTGGTGGATTTTGTCGGAGAGATATTCCCACTTAGTCAAAAATCAATTGGAGGGTAACCTTGTTTTTACCTTTGTGCATAGTAGTTACGATGGTAAAGTCATTTTTCCGTTAATAGTAGTTACCATGGTAAAGTCATTTTTTCTTGTGAATAGTATTTACCACAAGTAAAGTCACTTTTTACCGTATTTACCGTAAAGTAACTTCACTTTTCTTGTGAATAGTGTTTACCACAAGAAAGTCGAGTTTTACCGATAAGTCAAGTTTTACCATAGTTTACCGTGGTCATTTCTATTTTCTATTATAGAGATTTTAATTATTGGTGCACATAAGTCTTGTTGATTGTACTTTTGGGTTGGTATTTCACCGTGGTTACTTTTGAAAATGGGGAAGATTCCTATTTTTCAGCCCAATCTAATGAAGATGCTTCCTCTTTCATTCAAGAGTTTAAACGATCTTGTATTTTTAATGGCCTTATAAGAAGGGAATAATGCATTGAATTTTTCCTACCTTTTTGGATGGTTCAGCCCTTAGGTGGTTTGAAACACTACGTGATAATGTGAAAAACTCATGGGATTTATTAGCGAAAGTTTTCTTGAAGAATTTGGTGAACAAAGAGATATGCGAGATCTCATGATTGCTATCACAAAGCTAACCCAAGGAGAGAAGGAGAAGATAAGGGATTATCATGCTCGTGTTCTAGAGCTAAGGAGGAAGCTCGACGCCCGAGATCGAAGGAAGGATTAGCATATGGGTTAATGAATGGCGTGGATAATCTCTTATGTAAGAACTTCATTCTTGGGATGAAGCCAGAGATCAAATAACGAGTTAAGTATGACCTCCTAGCTACCATTGAACAAGCAAAGGAGATTGCAAGAAGGAAAGAAGAAAGCATGGAAGAGGAGCCCAAAGAAATTGTTGCTAAAGTAGAACCTACACCAACACCTTTGCTCCAGAATCCACAACCACTCTCGGTGAGAACAAATCTTTCTCCTAGTACATCTACTGAGTATGAAGATCTGCTCAAAAAGATGGGTCAGTTAACTATTAATCTTCTTCAAGGAAAAGAATTTAGTTCTCAGGGAGGAGATAGAGGTCCAAAAAGAAATATTTCTGAAGTTGTATGTTATGGTTGTTATAAAAAGGGTCATTATAAGTATAAGCTGTCTAGATAGAGCTTCTACATCTTGTAAAGGAGATAATGATAAAGGAAAATCACTGTGAATTCTTTTGATGTAGTAGATAAGAGCAGAAATAATGAAGTAGATGTGTTTGTAACAAAAAGAAAGAAAGAAAAAGATAATCAAGATGGAAATGATCCTAAGAAGATGAAAGGAGAAACTAGTAAGAAACATAGGAGAAGAAAGTTGGGTGTGCAGGATTTTCTAATTTCACAGGGGCAAGGATCATACTCGATCTTGGAAGATCTTTCCAAAAGGCCTGCAAATATTATATATGGTCAACTCTTGGCTATGTCTTCTGAGAAGAGGCGGGAGCTGCGAAGTGGAATCAATGCTCGACGAAGGAAGGAGGTTGAGGTCCCTATTTTGGAAGCAGAGGCAGATCCCTATGCTCCACAAGCTAAGGTATTATGTAATGGTATTTCAATTCATGATGTCTTAGTTGATGGAGGTGCTACAATTAATGTAATGACCGAGTCTGTAATGAATATGTTGGGTTTAAAATTTGATCACCCTTCAACACTTATGTTAAGGTCATTAAATAAGGGAAAAACTAAACCGAAGGTGTAGTTTCCAATGTGGCAATATTTGTTATGGGTCTTGCATGTGTGGTAGACTTCGAGGTGATGAAAAATGGTACTTGCATTGCATACCCAATGTTCTTTGGGAAGACCATGGCTAAGGAGAGTTCATGCAAGAAACTACTGAAATGAAGGCTTCATGACACTTGGATGTGGTAGAGAGAGGGTGAAGATAAACATGATCCCTCGACATCATAAGGCAGAACCTATGGATTCAAGTGATGAAACTGATGATTGGACATCCTCTGATTACTCTAGTACCAGTGAAGTGGACACCGAAGATGAAGAAAGTGAGGTTGATGTTTGATCATGGATATCCTTCCAGTCACACCGACTCATGACCCCATAAAATTATCTGAAGAAGAAGTTGATGATTGTCTCCAACAAATAAAGATTGGTGATGTTGTGATGGAGAGTGAGAAGGAATCCTACCTCCATCTCTTTCGAAGGTACATACACGTATTCACTTTTGATTACAAGGAACTCCGTCAAGTGAGTTGGGTAGAACATTCTATTGAGCTGGTAGATGGTGCTAAGCCTATAAAGCAAATGCCATATAGAATGAATCCTAATTTTTCCAAGACTGTAAAAGAAGAAATAGATAAGTTGCTTGATGCAGGATTCATATTTGTTGTGGAGAATTCAGAATGGGTTTCTCCCATTGTGATTTCAATAAAAAAGAATGGGAAGCTACATATTTTTTTTTATTACAGAAGCTCAATAAGGCAACAAAGAAGGATCATTACCCTCTTCCATTCTTAGATCAAATCTTGGATGAAGTAGCTGGCCAAGAGTGTTATAGTTTTGCTGATGGATATAGCGGATACAACCAAGTCCGTATAGCGGAGAAAGATCAGCTGAAGACCACGTTCACCACTCCTTGGGGAACGTTTGCTTATAGAGTTATGCCTTTTGGGTTGTGTAATGCTCCAGAAACATTCCAGCATTTGATGAATAGGGTGTTTGAACCCTACATTAGGACCTTCATCAAAGTATTTCTGGATGATTTTTGCATCTATGGGAGTAAGTTGGACCACCTGCACTAGATGGAGACAACATTTCAAAGGTTAGATGAAGCACAAGCCTCACTAAACCCTATAAAGTGTGTCTTTGGATGTTCTAAAGGTGTTTTGTTAGGGCATGTTGTATCCAGAGATGGTATTGGTACTGATCCTGATAAAGTTTCAAAAATCAAAGATTTACCATTTCCTATGAATAGAAGTAAGTTGAGATCATTTTTAGGCCATGTGGGTTACTATAGAAGGTTCATCAAGAATTTCTCAAAGATTGCACAGCCACTAACCCAGTTCTTGAAGAAGGATGTTACTTATGAACCAGGAAATAAGGCACATGAAGATTTTGGACAACTGAAGGAAGCCCTGGTGTCTTCACCTGTTTTAAAGAATCTAGATTGGAGCAAGCCATTCATTGTGTACATTGATGCCTCAGATGTAGCACTAGGAAGTACTTTGAGCCAAAAGGATGAAAATGGGAATGAACATCCAATTTACTTTGGGAGCAGACAAATGAGCAGTGCTGAGGTAAATTATACTGTAACTGAAAAAGAGGCTCTAGCTATCATTTTTGTTGTAAAGAAGTTTAGAAATTACTTGTTAGGGCAAAAATTTACAGTTGTAACAGATCATCAGGCTCTAAAATATATTGTCAATAAGCCTAACCCATCGGGGAGGATAGCAATATGGAGAATTTTGCTACAAGAATTTGAATTTGATATTATAGATAGGCGGGAAAGAAGCATGTCAATGCAGATGCACTCTCTCGAGCCTATGATGGTTTAGGATCATCTTGTGATGATGATGATTTCCCGATGCAGCATTGTTATCCCTTGACACAATCCCTAGTGAATACATAGATATTTGGAATTATCTGAATGAATTCAAGTTTCCTGATGGTGCCAATGCAAAGACTAAGAGAAAGATTACTCAAGCCAGTCGTCCATATTCTATTATGCATGGAGTATTATTTCGAATAGGACCTGATGGACAGTACAAGAGGGAAGTTGGATGTGATCAAGGGAAGGAACTGCTAGAAGAATTCCACAATGGTACATGTGGAGGGCACTTCTCTGGACAACTTATAGCAAGAAGGATCTTGGATGCAGGTTATCACTGGCCCACTCTTTTTAAAGATTGTTATAATTATTGTAAGACATGTGATATTTGTCAAACACATGGTAATCGTAAGACTTCATCAGCTCCATTATGTCCTATTCTTCCACTTGGTCCCTTTGAAAAGTGGGGAATAGACATTGTAGGTCCACTTCCAACTACCTCACACCAAAATAAGTATATTGTAGTTGCCACTGATTATTTAACCAAGTGGGTTGAAGTTAGGCCATTGAAAAAAACTTCCATGGATGAGGTGGCAAGGTTCATATATGAACGCATTGTCACCAGATTTGGTTGTCTATTAGAAATTGTAACAGATCAAGGAAGCCACTTCATTAATGAGGTAGTAGAAGCCCTAGTCAATAAATTTTCTATTAAGCACAGGAAGGAAGCAACATACAAGCCAAGCACAAATGGACAGGTGGAACGAACAAATTTTGTGTTGTATCAAATTCTAGCAAAATATGAAGCCTTGCAGGTACATAAGTGGGATAAAAGGATTCTTGCAGCATTGTGGGCATATAGGGAAACATCAAAGTTAGAAAAATGATACTCCCCATTTCAGTTTTCCTATGGCATTGATCCAGTTCTTCCTATTGAGTTTGATATTCCCACTGTGAGAGTTATGAAAAATGAAAGGATGGATGAAAGTGATTCAGTAAAAGAAAGCTTGGTACATCTTCATTTGCTAGAGGAAATGAGGGAAATAGAAAAGGATACAAGCCATAAGAAGAAAATGAAGCAGAAAGAATACTTTGATCAAAAGATCCGTTGGTCTCCATTTAATGTGAATGACTTGGTTCTAGTATATGATTCCAGATACAAAAAAAAAAGACAGAGAAAATTTCTTCCAAAATGGATGGGGCCCTACAAAATAGTAGTTGTGCATGAAAATGGTATGTACCACTTGTTGGAGGAATTGGATGGCACTCCCATTACGAAATGGGTCAACCACGACAAGTTAAATATTTTCTAAGCACTAGAATAGTCTACTCCGAGGACGGAGTAGAAGCTAGGAAGGGGGAAGATGTCGACACTAAAATTTTCCTCCGTAATTTCTATTTCATTAATGTATGTATTAGGAATAGGATGTTGTTAAGTGTAATTAGTAGTAGCGTCTGATAGAAGATAACGGTGCCATCGATGCAGATGCAGCCGCCAATAATGTAGAGTAATGTAACAAGTCAAAGTACAATAGGAATGTTGTAAAAAGTAAATATTTGTCGTAAGTGGTCCGGTAATGTTAAAATGTCAAAGTTGGGATAAGTAGAGAAGTAGGGTCTACATGATTAGGAATTAGAAATATTATATTGGTAATAAGGAAAAGGAGTGAGGTCATAAATATTTTGTGTATTTTATTTGTAAAAAGTCTAAAAATGTGGAATCCATGTGAAATGATAAGTTTTATCTTATCTTAAAAGATAAGCTTACATGTACAGATAAGAGTTAAGGTATGGAATATGATTCGTCAGAGTGGATTTCTTATCCTATCTTAGAGATAAGATGGATAAGCCTGGAAGTTCTATAAATAAAGAGGCCACTCCCCTCATTTAGCATAGAAGTAAGTAGTGAGAAATATTGTATGAAGTTTGTAAAGGAAGCCATTAAGAGGTGTAATTGTAAAGTTTCTCCCATAGTAATGGTGGAAGGCAAGTGAAGTCAATAACACTTGAAGTACCTCATGGGTGAGATTGTAACAATTTCATGTTTATATTATAATTTACTTTGATATTTCAGATTTGTCATCATTCGGTCTTATCATAGTCGATGGTATTCTTGTGTTATGTTTGTTGTTTTGTTTCAGATTACATCCACCAAACTAAAGGTGTGCATTATTAAACAATCATAGCACGAGGAGTTCCCGGTGAAGAATTATCATAGTGCGGATTGGTGATGATAGAGCCACGAGGAAGCCATTGTTAGTTTGATTCTTTTTGGCTTGCTCCTTTGAGAATCGAGACATTTTGCTAGAGAGAACTATTTTTATCGGATTACATGGATGGATCTCCTCTCCCACTTCCTTATAGTGGGTAGTATCGAAGTTGTTCAAGTCCTAGGTGACTAGGTGGTCCTTACTGTTTATTCTATACGGTGTTTTTGTTTTGGGTCAATCCTTTGTGTTTAGCTTCTTTTTTTTCGCTTTTGTTTTGTTTTTTTCTTTTCCCTTCTTGTGTGTGTTGCCTTGTATTTGTTTTTCTTTCGACTCTATTGCCCAATGGAGAAGGCACTGGTCCTCTTTCCCAGAGTTATCTACAGTTCTTGATCTTGCCTTGTGTCCATGTTCCAAGCCAAGTCATCCCCAGAAAGAGTCAGCTATTGTCACCCTCAAAATTCCCCTCTTTTGGAGTCAAGTTTCAAAAATTTTGAGTTTGTTCCTTAGATTATTGGATCACATCAGGCCTAGCATTGTTTACATTTTTCCCATTCATGGAGAACATTTTAAAAGTCAGGCATAATAGTGGATTCTTTCCCCTTCTTTTTATTTTCTTCCCATAGTCGGGAATGATGGGCGTATCTTCCCCATTAATTTTGTCCTCAGCATCCATGGGTAGTACGTGGGCATCTCTAATTGGATGTGGTTTGGTCATGTTTCAAGTGACAACAGAGGCCTCCATGCATCTAAACAATGTAACTCTAGGGGTAGGGTCCAAGGGATAATCCTCAAATAAGCGCAAGCTTTTGCGTGTCCGAGGTACAAAATGAAGGCAGAACTAGCTAAAATCGGCTAAGTATGGAAGGTTCAGCGGATGGCTCCATGTGTCTCATCAGGGCAACTTCAAGATTCAAATTAAAAGAAATTTCTCAAACTTGTACCTGAGTCTTCCATGTGCACCAGGTCCAAAAAGAGATGCATCTATTTGTTAAAATTGACTAAGTATGAGCGAGTCGGTGGGAGCCTCCACATCCCTCAACGGCACAATTTCAGAAGTTAAACCAAAAGGTGAAACTAAAATGAGCACCATCTCTCCACGTGGTCGAGTCAATGGAGAAATAGAGTTTGTTGTTGAAAATTCCAAGACTGGTGGTATGAGACATGCGTCGCTTCAGGTAATTTTAAGAGGTGTTTCCTAAACGGAAACTCAAATCAATGCAAGTCATCCACATTTCTAGGGGTCAACATGGGTCAAGCAGAAATACACCCAACTCAGATAAGTATAAAGGAATGGGAAGAGCTCTCCACATGTCGGTTTGGCCAGACTTCAAAGGTAAAAATGAAAAAGGTTCCACTGCACACTGCTCCAATCAATTCCATCCATGTGAGCGGCCCAAATTTAAAGTTGTAAAAGAAAATCAAATGGCCCATGTTTTAACTATAAAAATAATGTAATGGCCATATATTTGAACCTTTTTTTCCACCATTAACGTTTCTTTGCGAATCAAGAATTCGAAATGGTGCAAGTGGTTGGAATAAGTTGTAATTGTTTCTTGCTTGCTCGAGGAAGTTGTAACTATTTCTTGCTTGCCCGAGGAAGTTGTAACCATCTCTTGTGAGCTATATCATGATCTTTCAAAGCCATTGTATGGGTTGGAATTTTGATATTCTTAAACTATAACTTTGAATTGGAAGAAATAAATACAAATACTTTCCCCTTTTTTCCTCTATTTCTCTTTCCTTCTTTCTCTTTCCTTCTTTCCCTAGTCTCGTGAATCATTTGATCCTTGCATGCTTAGAAAATTTGTGTTCTAGTTTATACAATCTCAAGAACTTTGATTCGTGGATTTTTCTCATTATAAAGTGAATGGTTTTATATTCTATATCTCATTTTCTCAATACATATAAGGGTTTTCATTGCCATATCTTTTCCTTGAAAGTATTATCTTCTTCTTCCTCCCTCCGCTCTTCAAGTCTTCTATCCTCACGTATTGATAACTTTCCATGCATAAAACACATTTCAAGATATCGGGAGGCCACCATTTAATGAAAGATTGTGTATTTTTACATAGGTTTTGCCCTTGATTTCAAAAAGGAACCTCTCCCATTAAAGAGGAGGGACTTTCTTTTCCCCGGATGTGGTTTCATTCCAAGTACAAATATGAAACCCAAGCTGGCTTCAACCCTTGAAGGTGCATCACCGAGACATTTTGAGGCTTCGGTGATCCTTTAATACTTAGTCGATTTAAATTGCCGCTCTGTCACCTTCTTGAATTTTGGACACATGGAGGGCCAACGCAAGTTTGGAGCCTCCTCTTAATCCTTCCTTTGAAGTTGCACTATGATGACACGTGGTTCTTTCCGCTCATTTGGAATTTTCAATAGTTAACTCGACCCTTTCCGGACCTTTAACATGTGGAGGGATGGGGCTATTTGTGGTCTTTCTTTGGGTCGCACCTTTGAAGATGTATCGTTGAGACACATGGAGGCTTAGCACACATTTGGGACCTACCTTTTTGATGCACCTTTTTGGAATTGCATCGAGCTGACACATGGTGCCTTCCCCGAGTCTATTTTTGGCCTTGAGTCGACTCGTATGCGGCTAATTCTGAAAACCTAAAGCCTTTCCCCATTTTCCTCTTATGAGCCTCTAGCCTCCTTTGACATTGTTTGATTCTTCGCTGACCCTGTTCCTCCATTGTAGAGTCCCTCTTGCAACCTGACTATTGGATTTGAAATGTGGTCTCACAATATTGAGCTGACCCTTCAATTATCTCCTATGCAAGGTCGTGTTTGATACATTTTACTCAGGGGAAAAATTGGGATAACATTTTGGTGACTCACGGGGACATCTTCCTCGCTAGATTAAATGATCAATGGCCTTGAAACATCCATTGCACATAGATTCTACCGGTAAACAAAAATCGGATCCCTTAATGGGTGTACATTAGAAAAAAATAGCACAACACACACTACACACAAAACTCGAAAATCATGCATGCTCCAAGCGGAACATGCAGATTATGTAAAAGCACTTGTTCTACTGAAAGTAAACCTAAACTATCCTACACTAACCAAGATCAAAAGGCAACTCAAATAAATCCCACCACTAACAGGGAGAAGTAGCTTCTCTTTCTCACAATTGGCAGCCATGTAAATGATTTGACACTTAATATGGCTACTTGTATGAGTGAAAAACTGACAAGAGGTCGATCTTCCACCCAAATCATCAAGGTATCAACTAGAAGAAAGAAAAATGCCTCTTTTAGTTTCTCTGCATTTGGATTGAAGAGGCATTACATCTTATCCTTGGTACTTTGGACTGGTTTTGGCATCTCCCTTGGCTCTAATGAAGCCGGTATCTCGATTGGGCATGGTCTAATGTGATGGATGTGCCCATTGTTCTAAATTTCAACTCCAAGAGTGGAGTCTTCTTATGGACCTTCCTGGGTGAATGGTGTGGAAGATATTGTGACATCCTCTTGCTCTTTCCCTTCCTTCTCCTATGAATAATATGAAAGATTCATAGCTTCCAACCTTGGTTCCAGAGGGCTATTATGAAGTACAGGTTATTGTCCTTGAATAATCTCCTTCATGGGAGAGAGATCATTTTTTTGGAAGGTGGATGATGGAGGAGAAAATGACGTGACCTCCATGGGCTCCTCTCCATCAAAGAAATCCTCTAAGTCAGACAGATAATCTACCTCCTTGTTTTCCTATTGTATGTGATTGTCCTCCTCCATGGTGTCCTCCTGATCTGAAACTTGCTCACCATGGCTCCCTTCATCCTTAAACATGAATTTTGAAAGATCAAACTCTTCTTCAATATCAGAGCTCAAATGGGATGAAGTGGGAGGAAGAACTAAAGTTTCTTATGTGGCTTGCTCTGCACCTAGAGCCTCCGAAACTTTGTGGTCCTCCTCCATCATGGGTTCATCAATTAAATTAGGCCCTTCAAATGAAAGTGAAAAATCTTCAATAATGCTTTCTTCATTAGGTAGCCTCAACTCGATTTGATCTCACCCACTGCTCCTCTTCAATGAGACTTGAGAGCGGTTGTTCTTCATCTGTCTTAAGCTGGTTGTGCAACTTGCATTAGATAAACATTCTCTTTAGACAAAGTGCCATTATGGACACTGCATTGAGAGAAAATAGATTGTTGATCTTCTTCCTCTTGTTCTTGTTCTTTTACGCTAGAAACTCAACCTCGGCCACCATTGACTCTTCAACCTTGACCTCCTCTATTGGCTTACCCATCAAGGGGATCTTCGTAAACCTAAATATGGTAGCCAAAATCTTCATAGTTTCTATCATTTCTTCTCTATTGGGTTCCTTTTCTTGTTGTTCTCCTTGAATGGTCTTTGGAATCTCTTCCCCACATGGAATTTGGAAGGTAAGAGGAGGAGTGGATGGGGTTTCAACCAGCTTTGTATTTTTTTTTGGTGGTGACGGAAGTGGAAATTCTTGTTTGTTTGGAGGGGATGACTTCTTGGAAGGGAAAGGGGTAGAAGAATTAAGGTGAGATGGAAGCATAGGGGATGGAGAAGAGAAACCAACACTTCGGGAAAAATATGGGAAGCTTGGAAATTGAAGCTCAGGTTGAGATGGTGCTACTTGGGGATGGAGAGGAAATCACTAGATGATGGTGTAGGAATTACCCATTGATAAGGCTCACTGACACCACGTTTATAGGCCTCTATCTCCTCAGTCCACTGCAAAGTTGGGGCACCATCTCAATCATGAAGTCCAGCTTCTCTTGTGGGCTGAAATGTCTTTGCATATGGCCTACCCATGGACAAAGCTCCCTACAACCAAATCATAAATGCCTTCATATGAGCTGCAATACTAAAATGCACAATGCTAGCCTCTATTCTTGAATATTCTCTAGTGAACCAACATTCTCAGTTTTATTATTTTCACTATATGCATACCCTTTTTCCGATAAGCTCCATAGGAAAACTAGTTTTTACACTTTGCTCATATGGGTAAGCACGATGATTGTGAATCGATCATAATGTTGATCTAGAGGATTCATTAAATAAATTATATGTGGAATGCACTATTGCTGCTGCAAGTATGAATTCCAAGATGGGAATGACGTCATGATTACACAACTTAATGGGATGTAAGAAGATGAAAGAGATGGAAGAAAAATGGATGAAAATGGATGGGAGAAGGTATGCAACTTGAGAGATGGGTTATTGACTAGATGGAGTCATTATATGTGCTTTACATGTGTTTCAAAAGGTGAATCTTAACAGAACACACCAACTGCAAATATGAAGTGGTAACGTGCTTTAGACCTATCCCACCGAGGGTGCCAAAACTCTTGTGTGGTTGCACGGTGGCTTAAGATTTTTTGTTTGTAATGATACACCTTGGAAAGATGAGAGAATATAACCTTAGAGTCCCACTAGGAGTTCAAAAACTATTGGTGTAAAATCATAGCACCCCCAATTGTCTTGAGTCCGAAATGGTTTTGTGTGGGGCATTTGGTGTTATTGCACAACATTAGACCATATCTAAAGCTATGGGACTTGTGAAATTTAGATGGACCTCCGAGAGAAGTTTGGTTCCTTCTTCCTAAACTACCTACCAAAAGATACTCTAGCACGGGAAAACAAATCTAACCTAATATAACCATTCGAAGGAGACATGGAGAGTGAGAATGCAAGAAAATAGAGTCTACACTAAGCGGTGGTACACCACAAAGGAAGTGGTGATATACTCTATTGAGGGAGGATGAAATAAGGGGAAAAGGAGATGGGGAGGTTAGACGAAGTGACAAAAACCAAAATCCTAATCCACCATCAAAAATCCATGAAACATGACATATCACACCTACAAACGTTAAATACATGCACAAGAAACAAACACGAGATGGAGAGGCACAGAGAGACAATCAAAACATGAGAAAGGGTTTAAGAACACCACAAAAACATGATTTAGTTTCTCTATAAGGTGCACATACAATTACATTAATACTCAGGGGCATAAAATCTACTTGCCAGCAGTGGGAGAAGGCTTACATCTTAAATGGAGTTAGGAAACAAATTTTACAGAGTTTTCCCACATCCAAAATGTCTCTCCTTCTTAAATGAGAAGTGTTTACAATATATAGATGATGAAAATAGAGAGAAAGAAGAGAAACTTGATTCTTCTCTTAAAGCTCAACCACCAACCATCAACACCCTTACAAATCTAGCTACAATTTTTCAATTCTAGTTCCCCTGTGTCTAAGCATGTTGGAGAAGGAAAGATGGCAAATCTAGATCAGATCTAGGTAATTGAAGCAATTGGATCCTTCATTAATGGAATGAAATAATTTTCCTATTTTTCACCCACCTAACCTTGTCAAAATTAAAGTTTCAAGCTTCCATGGCATAGAGGAGGTCGAGACCTTTCCAAAAATTCTTCTCTTGCTCAAATCTGAGCTTCCAGTCAAAAGATATGGCCATCTAAAGATCCTGCATCGAGATTGTGCAAAATGGTGAAAATGTGATCTTTGCAAAGTGGATCTGCGGGCCTAAAAATACAAACTTTTCTTTTTACAAAAAGATGCAAAAATAAAAAAACCTCTTGCAGCCCCGCAGGCCTAAAAATACACTTTTTCTAGAAAGCCTTCACAAGCCCGCAACCCCCTCATTTTCCATTTGTCATCCTCAGGTGGACCGGCCCACATTTTCCACTTTGGCGAAAAGTATTCCCTAGGCTTTTCAGCCCACTTTTGGAATAAATTATTTCGAAGGCCCGCCTCCCCACATGTAATTTAGGCTTGACACATGGCTTCTCTGGGCATTGGTGGAGGTGTGACTTACTTTTATACTTTACGCATTTTGAAACAAAAGCAAAAAAATTCAAATTACCTCCAGTGACCCGCCTTCCCACTTTGACTTGAAACATGGCCACATGTCCCTTTTTCTTGGCGGGGCCATATGTCTGACCCTAGACACGTGGAGGCGTCGTGCTCATTTGGAAACTACCTCAATATTTTTCCTTTGAAGTTGCGTTGAGCCAATGTGTGGAGGCTTCTGTTGATCCTTCGATACTTAGCCAATTCGGTCCTCTTCTGCCCCATTTTTTACTCAAACCACGTGGTGAGCCTAGGCTCATTTGGAGTCTCCGTTTTGGATTCTATACTTGGAGTTACACTGATGAGGCACGTGGTAAATTCCACTGGCTCTTCTATACTTAACCGATTTGGGGCCAGTTTAACTTGGGCTCTAACCACGTGGCGGGTTTGCGCTAGTTTAGGGTCCTTCTTTGGGCCGTGCCTTTTCAATTTGCACCGTTGAAGTCGTGGCACCTTCCCCGGCTCTTCACTATTTATACTTTTCAACGAGCGGTTCTCGCTCTTTTTACTTCTTCTTTTTTCGTGCCTAGGAGTGATCAAGGGATCATTTTTGAAAGTTCCCTAAACATCCCTAAATGGTGTCTTTGCATAATATCATCTTGAGATATTTCCAACAACTGTGAGAATGTGACAAACGGATATCAGGAGCTCTAGATATGTCTGGTCAAAGTTCAGACATCGATAAAGTCAACTCTAGTCAACTAGTCAATATTGGACCAATGGCACTGTGGCACATGGCAAAAAAGCAAAGGGATTCATTTGTTGGTTGTCGATTTCCGCTCTTTGATGCTCGTAAAATATTACTCACTATAACAAGAGGCTCAACTTTTGTTACGGATGGGAGCCCGGCCGTTATGTATACTATAGTATTATCGCCGACGTGGTGGGTCCACAGCCACCACGTGGCTTGCCACCACTCATCGAATTCACTTGATCTCGCCTATCAAGAGAGACAACAAGTGGGCTAGATGTTATGGACCGAGTTAATTATTTCCATACCACATTACATAGGTCAAAATTATTTTATCTTGGTAAGTCCACTTACACACCAATTTCCAAATGCCACGCATTATGTCACAAACCATCTATATTAATGTTCAAACATTAGTATACCCACTTAAACCACCAACATGCTATGCTTCCACATGGAGGAGGAGTGAAGTGGTTGTAGGGCATGTAAAGACATACGTGGAGATCCACGTGGGAAGAAGGTGGTGAAGCAGTGTTAGGGCTTATGTCATGCATGGAGATCCATGCGAGTGAAGGGGTGGCTAAGGTTTAATTAAAACCTTAGCAAAAATAAAGGGGCCTCCTAATGTGGGATATACCCACTTAGCTATGCAAGCCACTCCCTATGGGATTGTTATCCCATTAAATATTAAACGCCGCCCAATTTGGGATTAAACATGCTAATCTGCCACTATGGGGAATATTATCCCAATTTTCATGTACCAGCTATGGTATTTTTAGCCTAAGGATTATATGTAATGCATATTTTAAGGGCCCTAATTTTGTATAAATAGGGAACCCATTTCATTGTAATGGTCACACATTAGCCTGAGAAGCTTATTATTTGTTAAGCTTATTTTTGGGATGTGGAGAATTAGTAACAGAGAAATTTTAATATAGTTTTGTAAAACTATATTAAATTCCTAAAATTACTGTAGAAAAATATTGTCTATTGGCCTATTATTTTAGGCAATATTAGATGGAATATTGGTGATTGGGAGTAAAATTTAAACTACCCAATAGGCCCATTGAGCCACACCAATTACTTGCAAATCCTGGATTGTCAATCGGAGTGCTAGCATCGGGAAGGCCGATCAAAGCCAAAGGAGATTGTGTATCAGGAAGGTGAAGAACAATTGTTGATCATCAAAAGTTTTCAAAGAATAGGTGTACTTATAGGAAAGTAAAATTCCATTAGGTTTTCTTGTGAAAGTACTATTGGAACTTACAATTTTTGACTAGTGGAATGGTTCAACCATGAACCCGAAGACGTAGGCAATTGCCAAACTTCATAATCGATCTTTGTACAGTTTTCTTTAATGTCTTACATTTATTTTAAATTAATTGCTTAAAAGGAGAAAATTGTCGGCAAATATTATAAGCCTATAAGGGTCTAAGATCGAGTAGTAATAACTTTGATTATTTTCGATCATGTTTGGTATCGAGTTAGTTTAGCTCCATATTTTTTTCAAAAATATGTTAACAGAGTGATTGCTTCAAGATTGGTGCAGTTGGTTCAATTTGTGTGAATAGGGTACCAGTTCTCTATGGGCAAGATGTCTAAACAGAAAATCTCAAGGAAATTGAAGCTTATAATCACCAAATCCATGAAGGAACTCTCTCCCCGTGATCAATGTATTTCTCCTTTAACAGGAGAATGCTCATTTGAAATCGAATCGCAAACCAAGGATGAGCTCTTGGCAAGGTTGTAGTGTGGTGATCAAAGGAAGGAAATTCCTTCAACTTCAAATGCGAAACTAGGCGAGATGAGTGCTTTGTAAAGCTGTTCACCACTGGAATCTTCTTCTTCCTCCCATTTGGTTTCATATTTAGGTAATGAAGTCTTTGGTTTATTTGAAAAGCATACTAGAGGCATTGGATCTAAGTTACTAGATAAAATGGGATTTGATGGAAGAGGCCTTGGTAAAAATGGCCAAGGCATATTTAACCCAATATAGGTCGAGGATCGTCCTCATTTTGAAGGTTTGGGTTTTTCTAGTGCAGGGATGGAAATTGGAGAATGCTCCAAGAATTCGACGAGAGACAATATTATGAAAGAAAAGTGAATACCCCACTAGTCCTGCAAGAATATTATGAGCAGGAAAGTTGTGCTTCGTCGTCACAAGCAAGGATGTGGTAAGAGAAATCAGCGAAGAGGTAATGAGATACCACCTCCAGTTTCTTACCATAATCATAAGCACAATAAAACTTCTTATCCACTTATTCAGCTTAAGAAGTATGGTTATGATTTTCAGAAGATGTGGAATTCCTTTCCATGTACTTTTTGTGGATTGCATAATCATTATGTGGCTAGATGTTGGAAGAGAAGGAAACTAATGAAGAAGTTGATGCCATTTGTCAGGAACAAGGCAAACCAGAAAGACCAATCTCGTCATGTAGAGTCGAGAAATGGCAGAAAGAGTTCCTCATCCCAGAAGAAGGAGATTAAGAGGAATTTTTGTGCTCATTTCCATAGGAATGGGCATTGGGTGGAAAATTTTTGGAAACTGCATCCATCTCGCCATCAGAGTAATGGCAAGCCAAAGATGGAATGGAGGCCTATTGCAAAGGCAAAGGAAGTTTCTACTCCACCACCAGTTGACAATTCAACCTGGACTAGGTAATACCTGAAAATGAAAGTCCTTTAAAATGGGTAAGTCAATAATTTTTCAATTATATATTACATAATTCAAATTGATGAATAGTATGTAGTATTTGTTTGGAGATCAGATTTTGTGAGAAAATGCTGAGAGAAAGGTTTACAATACTCAGTGGATTTTCTTACTTAGAAAATTTGATTAATGCTCCAAACATATCTCCTAATCAGCTTGTGAGTACCTGTTACAACTTGGATACAAGATTTAACTCATATAATGCTTAGAGATTGATCGCCATTTTGCGGACAATAGAGTTCCCAGAGGTCACTTGGAACTTCATTCTATGTAGAGGCATTGTGACCATGTAACAAAATGGTAGTTAAATCACCGTGGGCATTGACATCAGGTCGGAACTTTGTTCTGTGGAGAAGCCATCATGGGCATCTAGCAGAATGGTACCTGATATAATTTTTCAACAAAAGGAGCTCTCAAAAGATCAGCTCGGAACTTCATTACGTATAGGCATTGTGACCGTGCAGTGAGAATGGTAGCTGAATCACTTTGTTGGCATTAATGTCGGGTCGAAAATTCATTCGTGGTAGAGGCATTGTGACCATGCAACAGGTGGCACCGATATTAGTGTGTCAACAAGAGGAGCTCTAAAAGGATCAGCTCAGAACGTCATTCGGTGTCAAGGCATTGCGACCGCACATATGAATGGTAGTTGATCAACAGACTTAGCATCATGCATTGGAGGCTCGAGGTCTTGAAAGAGGCTTAGCATCATGTATTGGAGGCGTTGAGGTTTGTAACAAACTTAGCATCATGCATTGGAGGCTTGAGGTCTTGAAAGAGGCTTAGCATCGTGCATCGGAGGCATTGAGGTCTATAGAGACTTAGCATCATGCATTAGAGGCTTGAGGTCTTAAAAGAGGCTTAGCATCATGCATCGGAGGCGTTGAGGTTTGAAAAGGGACAAGTCATTGTCCATCATCAACATTGGATCGATAATAGCTCTACGTAACATGGAGTTCCTTCAAACTAGTTTGGATTCTGCAGAATCAACTCGGAGCCAGGAGCTGTGTTATAGAGTAAAAGAAGATCCTTGTTATCAGATATCAAGAAGCTTATCACCACACAGAAGGAGAATTGAGGTTTCATTTAGAAACTTAACACCATACAAAGCAGAGTGCGGAGGTATTCTTTGGATATCAAAGTGGTGCAGCGGAAGCGTGGTGGGCCCATAACCCACAGGTCCAGGATAAGAGAAAAGTTGTCAAAGAGAGAAGGTTGCTAGAGGAAGAGACCCAAGAGTCTACTACAGTAGCACTTCTGAGGTGGTAGCAAAGTTCCAGATTTAGGACGGCATGGCAAAATGTTCCAATATAAGCTTTTTGGGACAAAAAGCCTTTCTCAGTGGGGAGGTGTGATCAGGGGATCATTTTTGAAAGTTCCCTAAACATCCCTAAATGGTGTTAGTGTAGAATATCATCTCGAGAGATTTCCAATGACTATGAGAACGCGAAAAACGGACATCGGGAGCTCTAGATATGTTCGGTCAAAGTTCAGACAGCGGGAAAGTCAACTTTGGTCAACTGGTCAATATTGGACCAATGGCACTATGACACGTGGCGAAAAGGTAAAGGGAGTCATTTTTTGGTTGTCTATCTCGGTATTTGACGGTCATAAAATGTTTCTCACCGGAACAAGAGGCTCAACTTTTTTACGGATGGGAGCCTGGCCGCCGTGTAGACTATAGTATTATCGCCAACGTGGTGGGTCCAAATGCCACCACGTGGCTTGCCACCACTCATCGAATTCACTTTATTTTCCTATCAAGAGAGACGACAAGTGGGATTGATGCTATGGACTAAGTTAATTATTTCCATACCACATTACATGGGTCGAAATTATATTATCTTGGTAAGTCCACTTACACACCAATTTCCAAATGCCACACATTATGTCACAAACCATCTATATTAATGTTCAAACATTAGTATACCCACTTAAACTACCAACATGCTATGCTTCCACGTGGAGGAGGAGTGAAGCGGTTGTAGGGCATGCAAAGCCATGCGTGGAAATCCACGTGGGAAGAAGGTGGTGAAGCGGTGTTGGGGCTTATGCCATGCGTGGAGATCCACATGAATGAAGGGGTGGCTAAGGTTTAATTAAAACCTTAGCAAAAATAAAGGGGCCGCCTAATGTGGGATATACCCACTTAACTATGCAAGCCACTCCCTATGGGATTTTTATCCCATTAAATATGCAACGCCACCCAATTTGGGATTAAACATGCTAATCCGCCACTATGGGGAATATTATCCCAATTTTCATGTACGGGCTATGGTATTTTTAGCCTAAGGATTATATGTAATGCATTTTTTAAGGGCCCTAATTTTGTATAAATAGGGAACCCATTTCATTGTAATGAACACACATTAGCCTTTGAGTAGCTTATTATTTTTTAAGCTTATTTTTGGGATGTGGAGAATTAGTAATAAAGAAATTTTAATATAGTTTTATAAAACTATATTAAATTCCTAAAATTACTATAGAAAAATATTGTCTATTGGCCTATTATTTTAGGCAATATTAGATGAAATAATTTTGATTAGGAGTAAAATTTAAACTACCCAATAGGCCCATTGAGCTACACCAATTACTTGAATCCGTATTGTCGACCTGGAGTGCTAGTGTACTAATCGACAAGTGCATCAAAAAGGTGAAGGACAATTCGATGATCATCGAAGTTTTCAAAGAACTAGTGTACTAATCGACAAGTAAAATTCAATTAGGTTTTCTTGTGAAAGTACTATTGTAACCTATAAGTTTGTACTAGCGGAATGGTTCGACCACGAACCCGGAGACGTAAGAAATTTCCAAACTCCTTAATCAATCTTTGTGTAGTTTTCTTTAATGTCTCACATTTATTTTAAATTGATTTCTTAAAAGAAGAAAATTGTCGAAAAATAATTTAAGCCTACAAGGGTCTGAGATCAGGTAGTAATAACTTGATTATTTTTGGATTAAGGACATGCGGGAGCTAAGCGCTCATTTGGGGGACTACCTTTGGCTTTGACCCTTGAAGGTGTGCCGTTGAGACATGTGGAGGATTCCACTAATCCTTTCATACTTAGTTGATTTAAATGGTCGACTCTTTCCCCTTTTTGAATTTTGGACACGTGGAGGGATAGCGCAAGTTTGGAGCCTCCGCTCTTGATCTTTCCTTTGAAGTTGCATCGTGATGACACGTGGTTCTTTCCACTCGTTTGGAATTTTTAACGGCTGACTCTGACCCTTTTTAGACCTTGTATATGTGGAGGAATGACACTAGTTTAGGGTATTTCTTTGGGGTGTGCCTTTGAAGATGCGTCGTTGAGACACATGGAAGCTCAACGCACATTTGGGACCTGCCTTTTTGATGCACCTTTTTGTAATTTTGCCAAGATGACACATGGCACCTTCCACGATTCTGTTTTTCAGCCTCAAGTCGAATTGTAAGCGGCTAAGTCTGAAAAAATCAAGCCTTTCACCATTTTCCTCCTCTGAGCCTCTGGCCTCCTTTGATGTTGTTCAATTCTTCACCGACCTTGCTCCTCCATTGTAGAGTCCCACCTGCAACCTGACCGTTGGATTTGAAATGTTGGCTCACAATAATGAGCCAACCCTTCGATTATCTCCTATGCAAGTTCGTGTTTGATCAATTTTACCTAGGGAAAAAATTGGGATAACATAATGTACACATACCGAGGACCATCCCTTTATTCTTGGGTCCCTTGATGACAATGTTTTTCTAATAACATAGACTATAGGAGTTTTATGGTCGATCTCAATTCAAGAATCTAACATATGCATATTTTCTATGTGTAGCATAGTCCCTAGTATCATGAGTACAATAGGCCATAGTATGAACTCGATGAAAACCTTGCAAATTGCCTAGCATTAAGACAAAAAAGATATATATATATATATATATATATATATATATATATATATAAGACAAAATAATTTTTTAAAAATTAAAAGAAGATGGAATGAGTGTGGCGGGGGTTGCGTGTGATAGGGTGAAGGCATGTTCCTCCCTAACAAGGCATGTGGGAAACATAATGGACTGTCAACCCACCATTTATGTGGAAAAAAATAATAAAGAACTTAATTTGAGATCCAAGGTGTAGACCAATTGAAACCCAAGTTCACATTGTAAATTTTGCAAGACTTGGATAGTCATGCAAAGTGCACAAGAGACATGGGTTCCTCATGAAACAGTCATATTATTTCATCTATGTAAAAACTTGCCTCCAATCAAATCAGTTTATAGTTTCCCACGCACTCCCAACTTTGTGACAAAATATGAACCTAGAATAGGGTATGGATGTTAAGAAAATCCCGAAGATAGGATTTTTTCTAGTTATTGCAAGTAGCAATGGCCCCTGGTAGACATGTATGCAAAGTGTGGAAGCATAGACATGCATGTGAGATGTTTGAAATAATGTCTTAAAAGGATGTGGTTTTGGGGATAACATTGATTGCAGCATATGCACATAATGTGTGTATAGAAAAGGCTTTAGAAACTTTTAAGAAAATATAATCGAAGGTTTAGAGATAAAAAAATGTGTAGTGCCTTTTTGATATGCGAGATGGATAAATATAAGAGGAGGCCATGTTATGAAAATGATAATACAAATGACTCCACATATCTTGATTCATCCGATTCGATCGCTAAATTTGACATAATGGAGGTTAATATGCTTACAACCATAGTTCTTGTTATAAGGCCAAATGTGGGGAAATCAGATTTGTTTAACAGATAATAAAAATAATAGAAGCACAAGTGGTGGCTATAAATGTGGTTAATGGTTGTTATCTGATAAAATTTGGTTAGGAAGAATGAGAGTGGTGTCCTACAAGGACAAGTTTGAGATTAGGCTTAAAGATCCTAACTTTCTTTGAGATATTTCTGCTTGAAATGTTTATCCAAGCGGAGGAACAACCATATAGATATTGTACTTGATTCCTCTCATTATTTTGTATTGAAGATCGAGGATGGGAGAGGCAAACATGCCTTTATTGGCCTTGGATTTGCTCAGAGAAATGAGGCCTTGATTTGAATGTTGCATTATCATATCATGAGAAGTACATTAAGAGGGATCATGAGAAGGAGGGCACCAAAGAGGATGATGATGGAAAAATTGACATTCCCCTTGCTGTGAACCAGAGGTTAAAGGATATGCAAAAATTGTGCTTGGCACGAGGATTTAAGATTTACCATAAATGCCCCAATCAAGCATGGCCTCATGGAATGCAACCATTTTCAGATATGCAGTTTTGGGTCCATTTAAAAATCCTTCAAAAATTTCAAGCTAAATGTAAAATGAAGGGGTTGTAGAGGCATGCAAACTGTTCGACAAAATGTTAAAAGATACTTGGGGCCTTGTGGAATGTGGGTGAACCCACCTGGAGCACCGCTTTCACTAGAGATGATAATATTTTTCTGGCATGGTCTCGCTTACCTTAATATTTAATAATTTTTGTATAATTTGGTTATTCATTTGTAATAAAATAAAAATATTAAACCATTAGATATGATATAATTGGATATTACAATTAGGCTTCTAGCTCGAACCAATTAAACTACTACCTCTAATTTACAATACCGACTTGAAATTTGATCGACATCCACGTTAATACCAAAATTTTATATGTTGTTATCTAGGGTATCAAAATTTTGTGCTTGTGTCTATTGGTTTTGGTGAGACCTTCGTCAACTAAAACAACCTTTTGTATCCACCTTGCAAAGTTTGAAAAATACAATTTTGAGAGACTTGCAAAATAACACTTTGAGCCTCGTAAAGAGATGTCAAGTGTCGTATCTATTCCTTGTTATGTAAAGAGTTGCATCAAGTATTAGCTCGACCTCATTTGACCATTTACACTCTTTTCACCACTCCTCTAGGATCCGTGATACCCCATTTTGTACCTTTAGCAAGTTATTAAAACTTGAGTTTCGTATCATCTCACCATTATGACCATGAACAACAAAATGCTTGTTCTCCTTCGCAAACCTCTAGTATTTCTACTAGACAGTTTCCTGAAACCATCAGTTTGGGGAAAAACTCTTCTTGATACTTTTAGGAAAGTAATTTTGTACGGGCTTCGGGTTGCTATTTGACTAGGTCAAACTGGCTCAACTACGGCCGGTGTCTCTGGAAAACTTGTTGTCGTTTGCAACCCGTTTTCTAGTTCTCAGTTCTATCGACTCTAGTGACTTCTCTATAGATAGGAGAGTATGTAGGAAATTTTTTGTTGCACGTTCATCTATCGAAGGTCAGTTTTAGATGATGTTTTCTTATCCCACAAGCTAGTTTTTTTTTTGCAACTATCCCAATTACGACTTGTTATCCGAAAACTAGCCACCAATTGTAAATCATTTTCCAGTTATGAATTCCACCACTTCTTGTGAGCTATTGGAATATAAGAGGCCACGTAGAAACTTACCCATTGTGCATTTTCTCATTGGAAGGTAGTTTCTGAACGTGGTTTCTTAGCCTCCGAGCCAAATTTGAATGTTTTTGCAACTAGCAAAACAATGTAAAAAAATGAAGGATCCTATTCAAGTTAACAAACCATTGTGGAAAATCATTAACACTTACAAATAAGCTGTTTGGAACTCTACCTTGTAATTTGTTGTGTGAAATTGGACTTTCGGCAAATAGTGTTTCTCTCTCTTCCCTACTCTTTCTCTCTCCTTAGTTAAGAAATGAAGTGAAATGAATGTATATCTCTAACCCTATCCTTTAAAATGTAAAATATTATCATTACTATGTAAATTTGAAATCAATAACATTAATTATGCTAGACTTAGGTGGTTGCCATGCCATCGATTTATCATTGAGTTCATGCTCACATGGTTTTGTAGGATGCAAGTAAGATTGCAAAACCACGTGGTTGTAATTCAATGTTTATCATTGTAATTTATATATGGTAATGAAAAAATGAATTTATATGTCACAAGTAAATTTTATTATTGAATTTTGGTAAGTATGTATGAGATGCTAGTTTTAGGGGTGCTTTGGGAAATGTGCATTCAACTATAGGTGTCTTTTGATTCAGATTTACGTATGGTTAAAGAAAAAGGGGTTGGATATATATGTTAAGTGATATTGTAGAGAATATTTCAACATTTTGCAAAGTATTGAAAGGTTTATTAGTGAGATTTTGTAACATTGTTAAGGTTCTAGTGCTTAGGAGGGATGTTTATTTAAACATGGGTGTTATTTTGATCCCAAGTTTTGTTTTGTAAAAGTCGACATATATGCTAAATGAAATTGAATTTAATATCTTGAAGTACAATTCCAGTGTGTAATTTATGATTAAATATTTCATTTGTTTTATTTCTTACCTTAAAATATAATAACGAGTTCTCCACTAAAAAAATTCATGGCAAAGAAACATACTTTCTTTCATGCTTCCATTGGCTTTTCTTTTCATTCAAATCCGAGCTAGTATGGAAGAATTATATGCTTTGACTAATAAGTCTATGTGGCCATTAATATCCGGTGTTAGTTAGAAGACTTTCACTCATTGCAAAGTATGAACTAAGTTGATATTAAGTTCATACTTTATAACCTTAGAAATGAACTTGTTTGAAAATATGTGTTGGTTAATTGATACAAATTATATACAATTACCTATATTCATGCTTTTAATCTTCCTATAAGATATTTTCTATTTTGTCTTTGGAAAAAGTTTCGCCATATTTATTACACATATGTGGGTCTTATTCACCGTGAAATTTTAGGAGACATAGTTAGTATTTTGAAACATCACTTATAAATTACATGTACATATGTGTCTATGTATGTGTGTATATACTTACATTTTTACTGCATACATACATGCAAATATATGGATATATCTATGTGTGTTTGTGCACACACATCCATTTGTACATATGTATGTATATATATGTATATGCATGTATGCATGTATACATATATGTATAAAAATTTAGTATAACCCTAATTTTAGCAAAAGATGAAGTGCAAATTTGAAACTAAATTATTTTTTTATTAAATATTGTCATCTCATGTATTAGCAAATGTGTTTAAATGCTCAAATAAGAGTTGGTAAGAATGTTCGGGCATACAAGTAATGATCATTTTTAAAGAACATTTTAATTTGTTGATTTATTCTCATTCGCTATTATCAACTATTTTCATTTCACAAATTGCAAGAAAATCGTCATTTGTTTTTACATATGGATTCACGAGCCTTCTTGAGGAAGTTATCAAACGTCATTCTATACATTTTTGTTTCGGTTTGAATGCAAATAATGAGTGTCCCAAAAACATAATTTACGTTCATCTCTTTATAATGGGGGTATTTTAGATTCAACTAACACTAATTTTTCACATATTAGATTGTAATTATATGTGGATATAGAACTAGGAAGGCATTATTCCACAATATATAAGATGTATAGGGTTCTAAAGCCTAGACATGGAATAGGGTAATGACTTATAAAACATATCTTGATTGTAAAATGATGGAAATACTTGGTTACGAGTGTAATATTATAGTGAAAATAGTAATGAGATAAAGGATCCAAGGGTTTTAGGAAACATTCGTAAGGATTATAAGAGAACTCCAAGATATAGCAAAACAATATTAAGGGTTGTGCAAGATTGCAAGAGATGTAATGTAAGGATTGATAGATAAATAATATCAAAATACATATCCTACCCTATATTAATCTATGAATTACAACATATACACCATCCAAATGTGAAATGAAAATAATAGAATAAAAGAATATAAAGATACTTACCTACATGAAGGAACCTTTAGAGTATTAACTTCTCGTAGGTTTAACACAACCTAATTTGAGATTTGATATGAGGCACTATAAAAACTTAAGAATATTACGAGATGAACACCTTTGAATGCAGATTACAATTACTCCAAAGGATTATTATACCATATTGTTACCAACGGGACTATAATCACTCATAAAGAAAACCTTTATTTCTAGCTTAAGCGATATACACATATTCAATTCTTTTACAACACTTAAAACACTTCACAAGAAAAACTAGCTAAAATAACATACATATTGTACAATGGATACATTTCAAGAAATTGCAAAATAAAAATACAAACTAGAGAGACATAATTCACTTAAACTGAAAGTATATTACAAGTAATAACTAAATAACTATCAAATATATTTAGGTCATAAATCAAGATCAATAATAAACCTTTTATGCAATATGATTGCATAATTTTATACATTCCAAGGTCAAACTTGATCTTCTAGTCAGTTCATATTCACTATCTTGGATAGTGGAACTCTTCACACTCTCTTCCTATAAAAGAAGAGATTTACATATATCTACTATTTTTTCTTAAATAGTCTCTCCATAAATATTTTATATTGTGCCCAATATACCAAATTATACTAAATGCATCAAGTCATAATTTCAGCCTCTATACCTAATCCGGAGGATAATTCAGAGGACGAAAGTTCCCAAAACTTCTCAGGATCACTATATTACTAAAGATCATTCCGATATATTTTTGTCTACTTCTTGAATGTGATAAACATAGCCCGATGACGATAAAGTTACCGCTGGTGAAGTTGGGTCAAATGTCCAATCAGAAAGCGACACAGACAAAATGGAATTGCGCAAAAGTCGACAAATTGGATTTATGACTCTAGTATTCAACACTCGATAATATTATTTTCCAAAATGAAAAGAAAATTACCAATGTGGTGGGTCATAAGGCCACCATGTGGCCTACTACCATTGGTCCACATTAGGCGAGCTAAGTAACCGAGTTGGCATTGAGTTGCATTGATCAGCTAGTTAATACTTGGGCGAGTCCAAATAGCCGATCCAACTCTATGAGCTTACATAATTTAATACATTCCAAAATCAAACTTGATCTTTTAGTCGAGTTCATATTCAATATCTTGGCTAGTGGAACTCTTCGAGTCTCTTTTGATAATAGAGTAGAATTACATATATCTACTATTTTTTCTTATATAGTCTTTCCATAAAGATTTTATATCATGCCAAATATAAAAAATTATACGAGAATGCATCAAGTCATAATTTCAGCCTCAATACCGATCCGGAGGAAAATTCAGAGGACGGAAGTTCCCAAAACATCTCAAGATCACTACATTATGAAGATAATTCTGAGATATTTTTGTCAACTACAAGAATGCGATAAATAGATCCGGTACAACAAAGTTACCGCTGGTCGCAATTGGGTCAATTGGCCAATCAGAAAGTGACATGGAAAAAAAGGAATTGGGGGACAGGTGAAAAATTGGATTTGTGACTCCAGTCTTCAACACTCGATAATAGTCTTCGCCAACATGACAAAAATAATTGCCAATGTGATGGATCATAACACCACCACGTGGCCTACCACCATTGGTCCACATTGGATGAGCTAATCAACTAGTAGTAGTAGGTTTTTTATAGTCCATGATGCCATGGGGCGGCCTGTTTTTGGGTCTACAAGCGGCTTATAGCATATGGGACTACCTCGTACTCACATGCGGGAGGCAACTAACTTTGCTACAAACGAGGCGTACATACCCTACCCCCTGCAATATTTGAACTTGTGACCTCTATTTCAAGAGCACATGTTCTTCACATGTCTGTGTTGAAAAGGAGTTGCATTGACTATCTAGTTAATACTTGGGTGAGTCCACATAGCTGAGACAACTTGTCGAGCTCGAGAGGTGATCCAACACAACCCGACTGAACTTCAAGAATCATAGAGCTCATTGGCGACAGATATCAAGGTGGAAAAAGGGTGAGGAATGTGGCTAAAGACACAAATGGAAAAGTGGTTCAAATCCTATAAAAAGGATTAACCATTCCCTCACCCCACACATATGGGATAAACTAGTCAACGAACCAAAACCGACGGACATGGAAACTTCCCTGACAATACAACTCACCGACATGGCATGATGAGGTGATGTGGAAGGGGCATGTGGGCATGGAGGAGGGTTAGAAATAGACATGCAGATGTGGATGTCGGGGTTATAGCCAAATCGATGGAATAACAAAGTGGACTCGACGATATGGAGGTTCTCGACAGGTCGTGACAAAACCAACCAAAAAAAAGTGGGGGGTGAAGGAGTCAACACCATGACCTCCCCATAGGAAGCTTGCAATGACCCAACCAACTCGGCCAAAAGAGTTTGTTGGAAATGAGGTGGGTGATGTTATATTTCACCACAGTAAACGACCCATAAATTCTATAAAATGCCCTCCTCTTCCTCATTCAACAACAAGATCCTCTCTTAAATAACAAGCTCGAATGCTTACGAAGAAAATGAAGAATAGTGTGAAGATACCTTAGGATGATAAAGGCAATATTTTGGGGAATACTAGTGTTGAAGGGCTTGATTAAATAAGGAAATTATTATTATTATTCCAAATACCTATTATTATTGTTAATAGGAAATTAGGGAGGTTTAAGAATTATTTAATTAAATACGCAACAATGTACAAAGACCTATCATTATAGGAAATTGTGTAAATTAGGGAGTATTATTATTACTCACAAAACATTTTAAAGGTCGATTTGGAACAAGATTATTCTTGTGTGGGATCCTAGATATGCTGTGAAGCCAAGGGATGTGATGAAGCACTAGAAAAGGATATAATCAAAAAAATATCTTATTCTCATTAGATTGGGCGTATCACCAAGTTAGTTACTTGGAGGCTGCGGAGGAAAATAAAAATAATTATTGAGCTCATTGGCGAGATTGGGTATGATCTTAGCTCTACAGAGAGGATGGAGGATGTGCAATAGATGGAAGATGATCGTCGTTGTCAACTGGAGACTTATCTTTGCTTAGTGGTTATTTTCTTCAGAACAGAGTGGAAGTCAACATAAGCCACTATCCAAATTAACATCATGGAGAAGTAAGTTTTCCATGCGGTTGAGTGGAGGTGAACAATAGAATGTAAAGCTGAAAGCTACGTGAAAGCACTAAGTTATGCAAGACTAGTGGGTTCATAGGATCGAGGAAAAATTTCAGTTGAACATCCATTATAGTAATGTAAGTTTATTATATAATTATGTTGGGAGTGTTATAATGTATTGGTTCATCTAGTTTGTGAACCCAGAGATATACGCATTTTGCTTGAACTTCGTTATAAACCCTTGTAGAATGTGGTTCTTATTCTTGCATAGCATTTGATTAAAGTTGATTTATTACTGGGTGAATTCGGTAAAAGAGTAAATTTCCTATAAGGGTATGTGGTCAAGAAAAAAATTATTGGTTGGTTTACAGATCAAGTTTGGTATCAGAGCAGGATATCACTTGTAAGCTTGCTATCTTTGAAGTACATTTATATCGAGAACTAGGTTTGTAATGCCCACAAAATTGGCACACAAATACAATAGTAGAATTACTAGAATATATATTTTTACTTTCATTGCTTAATACATGAGAACATGAGGGATCACTTAGGAAAATTGCACACAACACATGGTATGTTTGCACAAACATTAATCCACATAGATGACATGAACCAATGTGATGAACAAATACCTTTCTCCACCCCATGGCGAACGTAACTTGTGGGCTTTGATTTTGAATCCCAAGTTCATACGGGCTCGACCATATGTTGTATATCAAACTATTAATGGATGTTTTAATGGGTTGGACTCCTTTCGGTGACGTTATAACAAGGCTCATTTATGAAAATGATTATATTTAAGACTCCCATTTAGGACCATACATGTTTGAATCATACATATACATGTGATTGTCATTTAACTTTACATGTGATTGTCATGTAACTCTACATGTGATTATCAATAAAAGGTTTTTATAGTGACTAATATTTAGTGAAAGTAAATATTTTCATAGTTCAATTGAGAACTAATTCATATTGTTTTCGGTGTAAAATACAAAGATAGAAAATACCTAAAGAGACACCAAAAGAGAGAATCTGTGTCTTTTACACATCTAGTGCAGTGGAGTTAGAGAAACATTTCAAGTTGGAGTATAATGCTTATAATGATATTAGGACACAATTTTCTAGCACGATGACTGTTGCATCCTTTCCAAATATTTTCAGTGAGAATATGGTTGAAAAAGGAGGGGAGTTTATTATCAAACTCGCCAACAGGAGATTTGAATTCGAGAAAAAATTGTAGCAAGTTGTGGTCCTTAAAATATCTTCTTCTTTCTTACATTTAATGTACGCAAGATAAACAATTTAATGATTGACATTTAATTTGTCGAGGATTGATTAACTGGATGGTGCATTCCAATTTTGAGTGACGTGTCAAGGTGTGTCCTCCTTTTACCGTAACACTAGAAAATCAACGGCTAATGGGGTCTTTGCTGATTGGTAAAGTCCAAACATTTACCACGAGGATGTCCAATATTCAACCCCCGTTGGCATATCCGTTGCGTGAGGAATAGCCCGACCAATGTTTGTAAGTGTCGAAGGAGTACTCGACCAATGTCCTTGTGTTTGTGACAGTTGTATGATGGTGTTTGTTGGAGTAGTCCGATCAACATCCCCGAGTGTTCGTCAAATGTACGAAGGTGGTGTGAAGTGTACACCATTGCATACAAAGGCGGTATGAAGTGTACACTAGCTATACGAAGGTGGTATGAAACCTAGGCTTCAGCTGAACAGAGGTGGTGTGAAACTTGTACACCTAGTGGCCTGTGTGTATGATAGTTGTACGATGGTGCTGCTAGAGTACTCTGACCAACATCGCTGATTATTCAGTAGTTGTACGAAGTAGGTATGAAGTGTACACTAGCTTTACGGAGGTGGTATGAAACCTAGGCTTCATGGTGAATGCGACGCAGCAATGCGAAACTTATGCACTGGTGGTCCCATCCTCACCCAAGTCAAATTCATGAAGTTGGTAGAAACTAAGCTAAAAGTGTAATATGTAATGATTCCTCTAATTTCAAAACAAAACACTTAAAAATTAGTGGCTCTTATTTCTACCAAATTTCAGTTTTTATTTTACTTCTAGGAGTGGCTATCTAGGCTTCTAGCAAATTTCCCGTGTTGCTCCTGCAAGTAAAAGAAAATATCACATATTTATAAGCACATTTGATTTTTTTGTATTGTTACCCATTCTCTAATGTAGCTCCAAATTATGTAGGTGTGTAATTTGTTCTAGAAAAAGGTTAATGTATTTTTTATAATGTTGCTAGTGTATCTAATAGAGGTGAGTGTAATTGAAGGAAAAAAGTATTTGAGTTTCTATTCTTAATTTTTAGGGGAAATTTTCTATTATTTTGTTATGGAGGAATCTGTAGGCCTGGTCCAAATATGACTCTTCACAAAACCATGGGAGCTACATAAACGATTTTTTTTTTCTTTGTAAAATAATGGTGCTTTCTTTCAGGATAGAGTTCCTATCACCTACTTGATATTGCTAAATATGACTTGTAAGAAGCTTTGTATAAAATATTGTATTTTTACATTTTGAGCATCTCCTACGACTAATGTTTTTCATCCACAGAATATTTTTCATGCTTCCGTGATAATTTAATAATATATTTTTATTATTATTTTAATATGAGCATGATGTAAATATAAAAATACAAAAATATAGAAATATTTTATTTATTTATTTTATGAAAAAAATATTATATGATTTTTTGAGGAGGACACGCACTCAAACTATTACCTAAGGTGCTCCCAATGTTTAATTAGGCCATGTTGAAGGATATATATTTATTGTATATAGAACCATTAGTTGATGTTTCAATGAGTTTGACTGCTTTCTAGCTTGATGCCATGACAACACGGCTCAGCTATGAAAATGATATACATTTTAGATTCCCTTTTATAACTTGGTGCCGTGACAACACGGCTCGGCTATGAAAATGTTATACATTTTAGATTCCCTTTTAAGACAAAACATTTTTCCAATCATAGATTTAAATTTTTTCACGTCTCTTGCATTTGTATGCAAGATAAAGAGTTGATTGATTGATATATAATTCGTCAGAGGATTACTTAACTCGAGGGTGCGTTCCAATTTTAAGTGCCGTGTCAAGATAGGTTCTTCTTTTATAGTGACACATGAAATTAACGGCCATTATGCTTACCAATTTCTCCTTTTTGTTTTATTTTGACTTCCAGCCAATTGCCCCTGACTGATGTCACCATGAAATACCCGCAAATGTGATCTAACACAATATTTGCTACTTGCAAATTGTTTGACCAAATCGCTGAATGAGCATTCACACAGGTCTACTATGCGAGAGTCCTACACAGATTTACATGCACAGAAAAATAAATGAACAATGAAACAAACTTTAGAAAATCACCAAAGAATAATTTTATATTGTAGGTTTTTTGAGTGGGTAATTTTATTTTTTTAAAGCAAGTTTAATAAAATAATATTTTTTTGAGCAAGGATATATTTTTTGGCTTAAACAATTCTTAATATACGAGTTTTATTTTTTAAAATACAAGGACTCATCCATGTGGGATAATAGTTAATAGCTTACGGGACAACTTACAAAGCATACACATTCATCCTATCAATTACATTACTAATGCAATGAGAAAGGTAAAGACGGAGAGTTTTTAAATTCCCTACCCCTTAAAAACATTCTCCTCAAAGTTGTAATTGTGGGAAGCATTGTTGAATCTAGAGAAGGGGGTTCCAAGTTGCATCTTCTTGTTGCATGCCATGCCACTAGATTAAGACCTTGATGATAAAGCGGTTGCTTAGTTGGCAGGAGCACTTATCGAGAATTGTGGAAAGCTCAATAATTATGGATCCTTCATTATCAAGCTCCGGTAGTACTGTTTGTGTCACGTAATGTTTTCACCCAAAACATTCTTCAAATAGGAGACATGAAAGACAAGATGAACTCACGAGTTGGGTGGAAGCTCAAGCTTGTATCGAGTGACACGTATCTTTGGGAAACTTTGTAGGTTCCATTGGGCAAGCTTTTGATGCACTTTGAGTTTCAAGGAAGTTTGTTTGTATGGTTGTAAGTGCAGAAATACCATATCCTCAAGATGGAAGTTGTGATCCAAGAGGTGTTGGTCTACTTGTGGTTTCATACAATTTTACACAATATGGAGATTGTCCCAAGGGTGTGGAGTATTTGGTCCCATTGTGTGAGTGCGGCATCAACGACCTAAATTGAAGAACTGCCAGTAGTGTAATGCAGGAGAGGAGGTGGCAGTTTGCCATAAACTGCTTTGTACGGAGTCATTTTGGTGGAGGTGTGATATGAGGTGTTATACCACCATTCAACAAGAGGTAGCCACTTGACCCACTGTTGTTGGTGCTCAGAGGTAAAACATCGAAGGAATGTTTCTAAACATTTGTTAATAATTTTAGTTTGACCATCCATTTGCAGGTGATATCCTGAACTCATCCTCAATTAGGTACCTGTCCTACGAAATAATTCTGTCTAGAAATGGTTGGTAAAATTGGCATCATAGTCTGAGACAATGGAGGTTGGAATATAGTGGATGCGAAAGATTAGGTCAATGAATAGTTGGGAAATTTCTGAGGTTGTATATGGGTGTGATAAGGAACAAAAATGGGCATACATGGAGAGGCAGTCCACTACGACCAGGATTACTGATTTTACCACATATTTACGTATCCCTTCAAATAAGTCCGTGAAAATATAACTTCAGATCCGTATTGGAATGTGTAATGGTTGTAACAAACCTATGGTTTCCATTGTTTAAACCTTGTTGCATTGACATGCATCATCAAATTGAAGAGGATCATCTTTAGAGTGAGTTTCATTCCTTCTCTAATATTATTTGGGGTTGAAATTAGAATCTTTATGATATCATCATGGAATTTTGAGAAGCCTGTATTGTGGATCATGCACACTTGTTCACTAAATTGTTTCTTCACTTGCAATGGTTGCATACAACCAATGTGCGTAATGGAGTTGGAAAATGTGATACTTGGCCTAATTTTTATGTTCCCCAATACATGACAGTCGACCAAAAGAGTTCTCGGAGAATGTTCAGGCACTACTAGAGCAGCTCGGGAATAATGCTCCTGAGAGAGATTATTATGACGTTGGCTCAACTGTTGCTGGCACTGGTTCTGTATACGCCCTTGCTCAGTGCTGGTAATTTCTCGATAATACAAAATGTAAACTTTGTTTGAACACGGCATTCATAAACATAGTCAAACGTAGTGGGCTGGCTGGTTGTTTTATGCGCTACGCAAATTATTCCTTCTTTCCCGAAGGCGACACTAAATGTACAACTATTTTTTTGTTAAGGTAATTTTTTAAAAAAAAAAAAAAAATTCCAAACAGGAATAATACAATATCGTATTCTGTTTCTGCAGCATTAACAAATTTGCGTCCGACCTCCAGCAAACAGAAGAGTAAGAAATTTCCTATAGTGTTTGGAAGCATTGGAGGAGCAGCCTTGATCGCGGCCCTCTTTGTTTTCATCGTTTTTCAATGCTCCCCAAACATGTTTAGGAGGTTTTCTGTAGGTGATGGATTTTGGATGCGCGTTTCTGAAAGAGGTGCTGAAAAAATCCATAATAGTTTCCTTTGATGTTGGAAAATTTATTTCAATATGAATTGGTAGTCCAAAGATGAAAATGGCGTCACGATGTTCTATACAGATGGGAATTTGGGCGGAAGACAAAGAATCGAGCAAGTCTTTTCCGATTACGAGGTTGTCAGAAATGCGACCGTTAATTTTGACGGCAGAAATTTGGTTGGAAAAGGAGGATTCGGCGAAGTTTATAAGGTGAATGTGAAGATTGTCTTTGGATCCGTTCTGTGCTTGCGTTGTTATTGTGTGATATTTAGTGTAAACGTTTCACGAGCAGGGAGACTTGTCGATGGAAGAACTATTGCCGTGAAGAAACTGAACGGAAGGCAATCGACGCAGGCGATGGATGAATTTGTGAAGGAAGTTGAACTCATCAGCAGCGTCCGTCACAGAAATCTAGTTCGTTTGCTTGGATGTTGTACACACGGACATGAACGCTTGCTCGTTTACGAATTCATGTCAAGCAACAGTCTCGACAAGCATCTCTTCGGTGAGTATTTTTATGGATTTTTACATTGCTGAATATAGGTGTAACTGAATATTTTTAATATTACTCATATTGTTAGACTATCCCTTGCAAGTATCTCGTAATAGTTGTATGTTATCGGCGAGAAAAACCCATTCCTTTGATAGAATACCGTTCAAAATTCAAAATTTAAAATGTATGTCATAGCATTGGTTATTCAAAATTTTGAGTCTTTTTAATTAAATATTCCCCCGCACGTGTGCGTGAGTGATAGGTAGATCCGTTCAACCCTTACACCAAGACGAGACGAAGAGAGAAAACGTTTTGGAAGAATCTGTATGTTTTGGCTTCAATGAATACAATATTTAACCTTAGAATTCGTTTTATAAATATAACATTACAGGAGATGCGAAGAACCAGCTGCAGTGGGATGTTCGTTTCAGCATCGTACTTGGCACTGCTCGAGGCCTTGCATATCTCCACGACGATTCCAACGTTCGGATTATACACAGAGATATCAAAGCTGCAAATATACTTCTTGACGACAAATTTCAGCCTAGAATAGCACATTTTGGTTTGGCTAAGTTCTTTCCTGAAGGTGAAACGCAAGTTTCTACTCGAATTGGAGGAACAATGTAAGTGAATTTGTGCTTTTAAAGCGTATTAATGTTACTCTGCTACGAGACGTTATTGATTTGTTATTTTATCTGTGGCCCTATTTTTTTCAAGCAGAGGGTATACCGCGCCAGAATATGCCTTGCAGGGGCAATTGAGTGAAAAAGCTGACGTTTACAGTTATGGGATAGTGATTCTTGAGATTGTGAGTGGAAGAAAGTGCAGCGATCTGAAATTGCCGGAGCCTCTGCAGCTTCTTTTGCAATTGGTGCGTCGTTGAATGTCATCGTAGAAAGCTTATTTGCAAAGCATGAAAATATATTTGTGGTTATTAACAAAGAGGTTGACGTTGCAGGCTTGGGTACATTACGAGAGCAACAATATTTTAGGCATTGTTGATACTTGTTTAGGAGGAGATTATTCAAAAGACCAAATGATGAAGGTGATTACGATTGCCCTTCTCTGCACACAAGCCGCACCAGCGCTACGTCCCGCAATGTCGCAGATTGTGTCCATGTTATTAAGCGATTCCGAGATTCCTGTGCGGCCTACACAACCCGCTTTTATAGATGCCAATGGCAATCCCTCCACATCTACTACCACGTCAGCAAATTGGGGACATTCTAACGCATCACTCACTGCGTCTTTAATTGCGCGTTAAGTATTCAGATTAGCATTTGCACGTTAAGTACCGCTCTTATTTTTTCGAGTAGAAACTCTAGAGGGATTGTTCAGAGGAATAGTTTGATGGCCGTATTCGCTTATATATCTATTAATAAAACCGTTTTATGTACGCGCATATATGTGTGTGTGTGTGATATTTTTGGGATTAAATTGTAGTCAGTATTAAAGAGTAAACTGTAGTCAACACAAATTATGATAAACATAGTAGAGTGTTCTAGATCTTCTTGTATCTAGATTTTTGTGATTCGTTTCCCATGTGTATACTAGATGTTTTTAGGAACTTTGTTTTTATATGCTTTTCAGAATGTATGCAATAGATGACAAGTGATAACATAATATTTCTCTTTTATTTGTTTGTAATGCTGATATGTGTTGATGTAAACATAATGTTGTACTGAACTTTTGGCTTCTTTGGGCAATGTTCGTTGCTTCTTCTTATTTTGGCAAAATGTGATAAATATCTAGTGATAATGAGATGAACTTGCCCCACTCCTATCTCCATGCAACTAGTAAGATGCGAGAGCTCAACACCAAGAGTTGGGAAGGGCGCAAATTATATGAGTTTGAATAAATGGAAATGATGAGAGAAAGACAAGGTTTTGACAGAAATCAAATTTAGACTTGCGTACTTACTCTTACTCGAAACTACTACATAGTTCAGAATGTATCTTATTTTCCAGTTTATCTAGACTTAGATCCATGGATGGTAACTTGGTTGACAAAATCTAGTTTGAAGGATTTAATCTCTTTGGAATATAGATACTTAATTTCACTTAATATACTTTTCTTTAAAATATCAATATTCACTAACTTGCATGAATAGACCCCCTATGCCTTGCCCCATGCTACTAGTAAGAAGCATGGGCTCATCACCGAAGGCAGGACATAGGCAAGTAAGGGCACTTCTTTCATTTCTCAACCTCGCATCACCAGTAAGAGATGCGGGCTCATCACCGAAGGTAGGTGGGGCAGAGAAGTGTGTAAAAATAAAATATTCTATTTGGTTTAGCATTTTTATTTGACTTGACACTTCGATTCGTGACTTTGGAGTGTCCTTGTTTTAAAGAGATGTAAGAAGGATAGATGTGACACCAATAAGCTTCTAGAACAGATCGTACGTAAGAACAACTTAACCAAGTAGAAAAGAATGAGTATGACCAAGTATGCAGACCTTGGTATGGTTTTTGTCAAGATTTTGTCTGTTGATTCGATGAAAGGATTTTTGAACCATTTGATGATATTATGAAAACTGAAAAGATATGATTTTGAAAGCTTTTTCCAATATTTTCAAAAGCTTGTAATGAATTTCTTAAGAATAAGTTCCTTGACCACAATAGTTACGAAACGAGTGAACAAAATGAAACAACTAAGTGACTAAATGCAATGTAGGTAGATATAATATACAAATGGTGATGCTGATGAACTATGCGTAAAACCGTTTAAGATGCAAGGAATTGACGGTTTCATTGAATTCCTCACCTTCTAGTGTATATAAGAGCTACGTACCATTTCCGTAGTCTTTCATGACTTGGTATGGGCCTAACCACTTGGGCCGGAATTTTCTTCCTTCACTGGTTTTCTTATCAATCCGGTTGTCTAGTCTTAGAACTAGATCTCCCTCATATATTTCTCATTCGTAGACCTTTTTGTTATATTTCCAACACATCTGGTCAACATAGGCTCTATGCCTTTGTTTGAGGTTTTGCCTGGCCTCATCAAGGCTTTCCAGTTGAGAAAGCGTGCCTCTCTTCCGGCTTCTTCTCCCAAAATCCCTTGTAATGAGATGCAAAGGCTAGGTATTTCGACCTCAAGCGGGAGAACTGCTTCTTTCCCAAATACTAATGAGAAAGGAGTTGCCCCGTCGGTTTTCTTATTGAGGTTTGATGGGCCCACAAGGCCGGGTATAATTTTAAATGTCAATCCCATTTTATTCTCCTTAAATGTTTTGAGGAGAATAGCTTTTAATGTTTTCTTTGTGGCTTCACTTGTCCATTGGCTTGAGGGTAACAAAGAGAGGTTGTATGATGGTTTATCTTGAATTTACTAAATATCTCATGGACCTCATCATTCTTAAAGGATATGACATTATCTAAGATAATGACTTATAGGACACCGTACTGTAAATGGTTTGATTCAAAATAAACTTAGTGATTACGGAGAACCTAGTACGGTGGTGAGAGGCATGACCTCTACCCATTTGGTAAAATACTATGTGGTTGTGATTATGAAATTGTGGCCATTTGTTGTGACGAGGGGAGAATTTCACTATCAAATCTAGGCCCCACATGGAAAAGGGCCATGGGGTTGCGATTGGCTCTGAGCTTGTCTTTGGCATGTGAATCTCGTGGGATAATTCTTGGCGTTTACGGCACTTATGCACAAACTATCTTTGCATCATGTTCAGTGGGCTAAACATAGCCCATCTGATATATTTTGCGAGTAGTGGCATGACCACCAAAGTGGCCTCCACATATCGCACTGTGGGATTCGTAAAGAATATTTTTGGATTCTTTAGTTTCAACGCATCTTAAAAGCATTCCATCGAAGGCTTTACGATAGAGCGCCTATTCTAAAATAACATATTTAGTGGTGATAATGCGTAACCGCCTTCTTTGTAACGATGTGGCACCTTATGGGTACGTATGGTTCACGATAAAATTGATGATGTCAGTGTACCAAGGGCATGTAAATATGAGGGATCTAGTTTTGAAAAAGTATATGCACTCATCGGGAAAGTCCAGATCTACCAGATTGCCTCCATCTAACAGATTGTTAGCTAACCAGTAGACCTATAATGACTTGTCCCTTAATGGATTTCTGATTTACAAATGTTAATTCAAATTCACCCGTTAAGGTTATGAAATGTCTAGCCTTTTTGGACAAAGAACCTTGCATGAGGAATGTTTGTAAGTGATCTGTCTTTACAATGACCCTTGTTTCTTGATTTAACAACTAATGTCTTAAATGTTTTTTTGCGAAGACTATGGCAAGGCATTCACTTTCTACTGCGTATAACATGTTTCATAATCAAGCAACATCCGGCTAATGAAATAATAGCGCACATTCTTCTTTATCATTTTCTTCTTGAGCCAACATGCAAAGCTAACGAGACATCGGTAGCCGCGAATACGAGGATCAAAGGATGATCTAGTCTAGGAGGCATTAGCGTGGGAGGAGACAACAAGAAGCGTTTAAATGCTTGAAGGCCTCGATGTAGTCTTTGTCCAATCAATATTATAATCTTTCTTTAATAGATTGTTGATTGGATGAAAAACAAAGCTTAAGTCCGTAATGAACCTTCGTATTGCACAAGTTTCCCAAGAAATGATCTGATACCAGAATCGTCTGATAGTGAAATCATTTCAAGAACAACCCATATTTTGGCTGGATTGACATCAATCCCTCGTAAAGATATAATGTAGCCGAGAAGCTTGCCTCTTGTTACACCAAATACGCATTTCTCTAGGTTTAATGTGACGTCATATTCGACCAATCATGAGATAATGACGCGGAGTACCTCTACGTGATAACAACGCTTCTTGGCCTTGGCAAACAAGTCATCCATGTAGGACTCCACAATTTTATGAATAAGTTTGTGGAATATGCATGTCATTACCCGTTGGTATGTAGCGCCAACATTCTTAAGAACAAATGGCATGACACCGTAACAATAAGCTCCCCAAGGAGTTATAAATTTGGTCTTGGCTTGATCTTCCTCGAGATATTTTAATCCGAGTATACCCCGATCGAGAATCCATCCATGAGGGACAATAGTTCAAATCCAATTTTTTGCGTCAACAATAACGTTGATGGAAGGGAGCGGGAAGTCATCTTTTGGAAAATCTTTGTTAATGTCCTAAAATTCTATGAAAATGTGTATCTTCCCATTCTTTTTAGAACAGGGACAATATTAGATACCCATTGTGAATAGTCAATTGGTTTGATGAATCCCACTTGGAGAATTTTCATTACTTTTTCTTTCACCATTCGAGCCACTTTTGGTTTCATTGGTCTCAACTTTTTTTAATTGGCTTTGCATCAGTTTGGTGACAAGATTATGTACCATGATATGTGGTGCAATTCCCTGTCATTTCTTTGTAATTAAATGTAAAATCCTTTTGATGTTATTTGAGGATCTGAGTATGTATTTTTATCTCTCTCTGGAGTTAATGAAGATCCAACTTAAAAATCTTTGGTTCTTCCTCCGTTCGATTGTTTATGTCAATTGTTTCTTCGATTAAGGAAGCATTACCTTCTTAAAATTTAGACAACACTTGGTGGTAGTTCCAAATTTCTCCATTCTCTACCTCGTAGATATTGAGAACCTTTGCGGAGGAGACCCTTTCATGGGATTTCCAAAATAGGAAGAGGAATGTGGGATTAGGGAAATATCCACTATGTGATGAGTGAGATGTAGCTCTACATAGGCATTTAGATATTCAAGAGTGACTCTATCGCTCTCAAAGTGATCCAGGATAGAAAACTCATTCTCAGCTTCTATATGTGTGAGGAGTAGGTTTGTTGGTATTTTACACACCAATGGTTTAGTACGAATTGATACTGTGAAACTTGTATTTTCCAACTAAATATTTGGAGTGAAACAGGAATTTGAGGTTGCTATTAAATCAGTGAGAAGTTTTTTCTCTCGTGGGATTGTTTCGATTGATATGAAGCTCAATCCTTTGGTTAAATCTAAAACTACCATTTTATAGAGTTGTAATAGTCTCATATACCTCGAGACTTGGTTTGCAACTAGTTGCAAGTATCCTAGCACTCTAATGTTGTCAATGCCCATCCTTTTAACTATGATGAGGCAAAGGAGGAGGGCTTCGTACTCAGCCCCGTTGTTTGTACACTCAAAATTTAACTTAAAGGAAAAAGGTAGGATCTTTACTTCAAGAGAAGTAAAGATCACACCGACCTAGCTCCAAAGTGACATCTAGATCCATCAAAATGAAGAGTCTAATATTTTCTTGGAAAAATGGATGTTGGGACATTCCTCATGTCTTTTTTTCTCCCTCGGTTACTTCTATGATACAAACTTCATCGATGGAAGGGAACCAATTCCTAGGGTGTATCCCATACCAATATAATCAAATGGTAGGAGAATGGGTAGATCTTTCTCTAGTAATTCTACAATTTTGCGGTAGTCCCTAATGATACCGTTTCTATGATGTTAGTCTCATTTTTAGTCTTTGGAATGCCTTCGACTAGGTTTTTAATCTCTAATTTTGTTGTAGGTATCAACTTCTCTTTTGGTTTTGAATTGATTGGTTTCTTACGTTGATTTGTTGGGAGTTCAAACTTAGAGTGAACACCTTGTCTTTTCTTCAAGTCTGCTAGGTGTATATCAAACCGTTTTGGGTCACCTTGCAACACAAATATTTTCCCTAGGTGCAAGAATCTTATTTCCTATAATAGCGTAGAAGGGATTTCCTTCATGCGGTGTATCCATGGTTTCGACCAACGATCATATTATAGTTGGTTTCCTGATCTATAATATAAAAAAGGTGAGGAATTTCTTGGGTTCTAAGGTATTTGGTAAAACTATAGTTCCAATTGAAGTGGCCTTGAGGCTATCATAACCTCTTAGCATATTTCGTGTTGTGGAACAATTTGTTTCTCAATATCCTAGATTATGAGGAAAAGTGAAGGGGACTATGTTAACTGCTGCCCCATCATCAATCATTGCACACTTAACATAATTATTGTAAACCCATACCTATAAATGAAAGGTTGGGTCACCTCTACGTGTAATTTCAGCATCTGTTGGCATTTTGCTTATATCAAATATAAACTCAGTATCCCTATTTGGCTATCTAGAGGGTAGAAATCAAAGTCTACATGGTTTACTTGTATTTCTGGAGGAGGAGTGATGTTAATTAAGTGACTAAGGCCCAATGCTTCTAAGAGAGAAGCCTTGTGGGTGGGAGAGTTCTTCAACAAATCCAAGAAATAATTGTGGGAGAAGGACTTTGTTAAGTCATTAATTAAATCATAAGAGCCTATGGGTTTTACCAATGTTTGTTGAATGTTTTCTGGTTGTAACGGATAGTTTGGAATTGTTTGAGATGAATAATCTCGTGTTCTTGTTATGGTTTCTACGGGTAGCTTGATATCTAATTCTAGCAGGCCAACTATCTTGGTTTGTGGTCGAGTTCCTAATTGGGGTGCGATCGGTGGATTTAATGAAGTTGAGGCTTCATGATTGTTATTTTCTGTCATAACACCCTTGTTCATCCCTATTGGATCTAACTTTGTTATTGTTAGAGTGATTTGGGATCCGAACCTTAAAGATCTTGAGGGGTGCATTTTGAGGGGAAAGCTACTGCCGTATAAGTGTTTGGCGTGGGTACTACAGAATTTGCTAAAAACATGTATATAAAGAGTTGTCTTTGGTCTTCTGGAAAATGTTACATGAATTTATTATAGTCACAGAAAGTCATAGTATCATGGCCTTGAATATTTTGGAAACCACAATACAAGTTGGGATTATAGTTTCGAGGTTGTTTATTTTAAATCTGTTGTGGTCCAAAATTCAGATTAGGTTGCTGGTTATTAGAGTTAAAATTTTGAGGCTATTTGCTTTGGTTTTGACTCTGATATCCAGTTGGGTTTCGATTTGGACCTTGTGTTTGGATTTTCCATTGTTGTTGTTGTTGTTGTTATTGTGATGGATGATTAAAATCCACCGCATTGATTGTCAGAGTAAATTTGTTATTTCACTGATTGTTAATAGGTGGAAAAATGTTTACGACATTTTCCCTTTTAACTTGGTAAGTTACTCCATCTATTGTAACCCCATGATTTTTGTTAATGATTTTGGGTCCTTGATTGGTATTCCCGGCATTAGGATAGGTCGTAGTGTTTTGATTGGGAGTGATTAATTTTCCATTTGTTCCATATGTCTTAGAACCACTATCTATTGCCACTTGATCTATTTAGAGGGCACTTTGAAAGTGCTTCATCATAAGTCCTTAGTTAGAACTTACGGACTTCTTCCTTTATCTCTTTATTGAGGGAATGAAGGAATAAATCACATAGTTCAATTTGATACATGTTTGGAGCACTTACGAAGAGTAGAGGACTGACGCCATCTTTGAATAAAATGAGCAGAAGATTCATTTTGCTCTTGTTTAATATGTAAGAAATCTATGATTCCTATTCTTAACAATTTGTTCATGTCAAAAGATTTGATAAAATCTGAAACAAGTTTTTGAACAAGTGTATCGAGGCTTCATGTATTCGTAATACCAATCAAGGGAAATACCCTCTAAGGTTTTAGGTAATATCTTAGGAACAACCCCATCCCAAGGAGTAATTCTTGAATGGCCGAGGCATAGGACTTGATACGTGCATTCGGATCTCCCTCCCTTTGTACTTGGGCAAATCGGGAAGAGGTCTTGGAAGCATGACTCTCCGTATGGTGAAATCTAGAGGCTCTTTTAAATATTTTGAGCAAGTCCCTACCGTATAGGTTTTGACCATCAATGTGTGCTGTTGAGGGGGTGGGGATGGTATGGGTTGTTGATATGGCATAGCATATGTATTTACAAAGTGACATAAGGAAATCCATGTGGTTGAGTGAACATCCTAGAAGAAGAGAACATGTCTCCTTGTTGTGATTTTTAAAAAATATTCAAGTAAGGAGGAGCATTGCTCTGGTATGTGTTGCTTGGTGCTAAGCCGAGAGGTACCATACTTTTCACTGGAATGGCATTTGAAAATGCGAGTTCTAGTTGGTGTTTTCAGTAGACAGTTATACGAATGTTGAGGAGGCATTCCTAATGTGCATGTTCTTGTAAGGAGGTCAACTTGGCTAGGATGATGTGGAGGGTTGGGGATTCCTTCTTTCCCGAAATATGAATTTTTATTTTCTTGAGAAAGTTCTAATCCTCTAACATTCTCATCTAAGGTGAGATGACCTGGATCGGTGAAGACACAGTGTTTTTCCTTAATGGTGGTTGTTGTAAACCTTGAGGTTGTAAAGGGGTATGATACCTGCTATGAATTGGTCATTACCCTACCAAGCTTTCACCGAGAGTATTTCCCATAGGTGGAGGAATGACGGTATATGTTTGGGAAGCATTGTTCGCTTATAGCATAGCGCACTAAATACTCCTCATCCAAAAATGGGAGTGGATCTAACTGTCTACTGATTTGTGGTCTGAACAAAACCCGAGGAGATGAAGTGGATTCTCTAGTAAACATCATATTGTTAGAGCCTGAGGGCTCTGGTTGTTGTGTTTATGTGAGTTGATCCAAATCCTCAATTCAGAATGAAGAACTAGAGCTAGTTCTTTAAGGAGGAGTTTGTGACGACAAGTAATTACTTGAATAGTTGTCAGCCCATGCAGAAAGTGAGGGTGATGATTGTCTATTTGTTTGACCATAATTTTCTTCAAGACCTGAGAGAGGTCTACCATATGCATCATATCCTGACATATTCCGAGGGTATATAAATACCCGCAAAATAACGGGAAAGAGCAAAGGTGGATGAAATAAATGAATAAAAGGGGAACAATTGTTTGTTTCATGTCGGAGTTCACCAATTTTTATGATAGAAAAGTGACATGCAAGCATGAGAATCTACAAGTAGCTCTTCTTCGTACCCGACCTCTCGAGGTCATGCCGAGAAAGTTAGTGAGACTGGAATATACATGGATACAAACAAACTAGTTGGGAAATATTATATATTTAACTCATACTAATGGGATTTACTGAATCTAATGCGAGAGAAATTTCTCCTAACCTAAATTGGTGTAATGGATCGTTCATATATATATAATAGCTACTTGGAGGCTCCAACCAATGTCGAGCTCTACCAAGATCCTATCTATTAGCTGTTGGATACATGGAAAATGACTTGTAGGTGCTTCATGTATATTTCTAGACAAGGTCATGGAAAATGGTAATGAGAGATGTAGTGGATTTATAATAAACAATGGGTGGTTTTCTGGTCTAGCCTAGAAAATGTTGGATTTATTGGCTTATATGTTTAATGCAAAAATTGAGTTATGATATCTTGTGGGAGTGGTGAGGATCTAAATACCAACGTTCATAAACTGGTGTCAATACTTAACTGATTTGTAGGCCCGTTGGGTTTTGGAACCTGGGGCTCACAACCATGAGTTGGTGGTTATTGTGGACCTATTATGGTCATGTGAAGAATTAATCTCTTCTTCCGACTATCCAATGGTCATAAGCCTTTTCATCTTCTATGTTTAGTACCAGAAGTTGTGCGATCTTCTCAAAATACCTTACGAGGGCTCTGACAACTTGTATACATAACCCTGTGTCTATGTCGATAAGAAGGTATCCTGCATCTGGCTGCGGAACTAATGGATCACAGCCAAATATTTGTTCTTTTTTCAGGCTCTTGTATGGTCATGCAAATATCCTATCAAGGAAATCTATAGTTGGGTTGATGTGACCAAAACATGTATGCTTTGTCGTCTTCAATATTCAATTGCCTCAATTGTTCACTAATTGCTTGTGGGTTTATTGTCATTTGAAAGACCTGAATCCTAAACCCTTGATCTATATTTGTTAACGTTGTGAAGAGATTCGACTGAGATACTACCGGTTTGAATACGTATTCCCTGGGCTCTCTGGGTCCTGTAATTTTCATGCAAAAGAAGATTAAACTTTAACTGAAACAAGTAAACTAAATATGAAAGATATATCTACACTATGCTTATATTTCTCTTATTTTTTAATTTTCAATGATGTAGACTTGAACGAAATTAAAAGAGAAGATATTCTGATATATTTAGATAATGGACAATTAGTCTAATAACAAAATTAAAACAAACAAGTTAGTCTGGTATATCTATTTGCCTATGCTGTTGTTAATTTATCCTAAATATGTAAATAACTAACTAGTTTAATCCAAAAAGACTTCCAATTCTACCTCAGAAGTGAGGAATGAATCATAGTTTCTCAAAAAACTATCATTCCCCACAACTTCACTGACAATATTGAAAGCGAGCTTTAACTGAAGTAAAATGATTTGCTACTCTATTTGATATATTGTAACTACAACTTTGATAGCTCAAACCTTGAGTTTACAAAACAATGATAAATCCAGTCATATCATGACTTGTCCCCTCATTGTGATCTCCTCATTCCTTCGTATTCTCATGAATCCAGAAAAGTGTGAGTGTGATAGTGTCAGCAGAAGAAGATACTTGAACAATGGAAGCTTTGGATATAAACCGAATACAATGCAAGTAAGAGAGGGATAATGCAAGTGAATGAAGCTTGACTATGTAATTCCTAGCAGGATTTATTGTGGGGATATAATGCAAAATACCGAGAATTATGGGATATATTTCTTGTGACAAAACACAACCTACAACTTTAAGATTATCAAATGGATTCTAATCTAGAACTGAAACTACCTTATGCTAAGCTGTTGTGTGGGACAACAATTGGTAAAATGAAAGTATGAGGATCAAATGATCTCTTAAGAAGAAGAGAGGCTGAGAATTCATGCAAAATATTAAACTATTGAAACTCATGCAAGAACTTCAAACAAACTGAATAATCAAACACAGAAGGAGAGGGGCCATTAGTTTGAGAACAAGATGAGTATTTATAACATATGCATTTACGGAGGATAAGCCTAAATTGATCTCTTCTAATATAAAAAAGGAAAAAATCTATTTACTAGGCGACCAAAACATAAATGTAAGCTTTAGTGGTTGAGAAATGTGGGTGAAATTTGAATTTTTATGTTTGAAAAAATCATCGAATGTTATGGAAAACATGCACAGACTGCCGCCCTATGCAAGGAGGCGGTTACTGGGGACCGCCACCCTATCTTGGGCGGTGGTCATGGGATCACCGCCTAGGTAGTGCAGTAGTTCTGTAACTTAAAGACAAAAGCAAGGAAAAAAAGGGCATAGGTTAGAAAAAAACATGCAAAAGCTTGACAAGGCTTTCTAGGATGTAAATCTATACTTGGAAAACTTTTCTAGATTCTGAACACCTTGTGAAGATATCTGAATCATCATTGGGGTTTCCGTAACCTCTTTCCTACAGTACAATACCTACATTTTTGGGTACATACATCTAGTTCATCGAGGACATTGGAGAGCCTTCAACAAATTTGTCCGACATACCGATGTGTTTGCCCCTGTCTGGAAGGGGGAAATGATCATGACCTCCCTTCATATTGAGTTGGCTTGATATAGGACTAATGAGTGATTGATGAGGAAGAGTCATTCTCACAGTGAGACATGAGCTACTAGTCATGATCGTGAGTCCTCGTTCATTTTTGAAGTTTTTATATGTTCTTGATGATTTTTCTAGTTGGATTATGTTACTTACTTTTTTTCTGTTTTGGGTGGATGCATAAGGAGGAGTACATCAGATGGAGTAGAGAGAGGGAGTGTGATTGGCTCCTAGCAGTGTTAGAGGCACTTACCCAGGTAGAGTGAGATACTCTACAGAGGGCTGGTATTTGGAGGATTGCGCAGGTCCCTCATGTCGCACCTGCTAGTCACATATTGTGTGACTTATTTTCATACTTGGATGTAGATCAGAACACTTTCCAATTTCCAGGAGTTAGGGGTGAGTGGACTATCACCCTAGAGGATGTTTATCACATATTGGGGTCCCGATTCTTAGGAGACAATTGTCTCTTAAGACAACAATATCCAGATCTCAAATGGTTTAGTGGGCCACCTACATGGGAGATGATGTTGTCTCTATGGGCTCAAAGAAGGGGGTGAAGGTCTATTCCATTATTGATTCTCCTATCCTTGTGCTCGCCAAGCTGTTATGGGTATCTTGGCTTCATGATTAATTGGGGACAAGGGAGGAGATACTCTCTTATACTGTTGGGATCCCATTATCACATAGATTGAGGTGCATGGCTGTGTTTACGCTTGGGGAGTAGAAATTCTTGGGACCACCTATCATGACTTATATAGGGTGGTCATATTACAAGGACATTCATTGATTCACCCTACTCTAGTTATGAGTTGGGTGTATGAGTGCATCATTCCCTATGGGAGAGGTGTACAGGATAGAGGATCCTGAGGGCTGTCAGGGTAGCGAGGTGGATAGGGATGACTATACTTAGGATGCCACACCAGCCAGTGGCTTCTCTGACTATTACAAACATGGAGGCCACTCCTTATCAAGCCATGGTAGGGTTATGGGGAGAGGAGACACACACACTGATTGCCTACTATACTACCCGGTGAGCTAATAGACAAGATGAGTAAGTTAGATATCCACCCTTTTGATAGATTACCTTAGTAGTTTGGCCTCCCTTACATTGATATGTTTCCTCCAGTGGGGCCTATTTATAGGTCTCTTCGTGAAGCTAGGGGAGGTCCTAGAGGCCGAGGTTGGACCACGATCACTCCTGGCGTTCCCATTGTAGCTAGGCTGGTGGTTCATGCCCGAGGGGTAGCTAGTGCTCCTAGAGCACCTTTACTTTAGATCAGAGCGGGTTCTGCTCATAGTGGAGAGTGAGATGAGCCCATTGGTGTGGACTCATACTCTGAGGAGTTCACAGGAGAGGAGACAGAGGAGGAGATGTTGGGGGATGATAGTGGAGGTGGGGTTGGTGGGATAGATGAGGAGGATGATAGTGACTCTGAGTGGCATGAAACTCATAGTATCTTGAGGGCCAAGAGGGAGGAGGAGAGTACAGAGAAGGTGAACTTGATCTCAGAGGAGTTTCCTTCTCAAGACACTGGGGGATATGATGATTTTTTGGCAGGACATCACTTATTTCTTGATTTGGTGGAGTTTCCAGGTGATCGAAGCGCAACGTCGGTGGCAGTGTAGATCCTAGATATCCCACATGGATGCCTAGAGATTCGAGTGAGTTACTACTCTTTTCTCATTTTTTTTTAATTAGAAATGTTTAGTTGATATTGATCTTTTGTTGTTTCATTTTTTTTTACCTTATTTTGGACAATTTTCTAACTCATTTATTTCTCTTTTTTATTTGCGGTGACCGAGGGATGGTGAGACTTGATTCACCAAGTGTGCGCGAACACCCCATTACTCCCTTTAGAGGGTCTTTGTCGACCTTAAAATTTTCCTCCATAATTTCTATGTTATTCTTGTATGTATTAGGAATAGGATGTTGTTAAGTATAATTAGTAGTGGTGTCTAATAGAAGATAACGGTGCCATCAATACGGTGCCACCAATAAAGTAGAGTATGGTAACAATCAAAGTACAATAGGAATGTTGTGGTAAAAAGTAAATATTTGTCGTAAGTGGTCCGGTAATGTTAAAATGTCAAAGTTGGGGTAAGTAGAGAAGTAGGGTCTACATGATTAGGAATTAGAAATATTATATTTGTAATAAGGACAAGGAGTGATGTCATAAATATTTTGTGTATTTTATTTGTAGAAAAGTCTAAAAAGGTGGAACCCATGTGAGATGATAAGGTTTATCTTATCTTAGAAGATAAGCCTACATGTAAAGGCAAGAGTTTAGGCATGGAATATGATTGGTCGGAATATATTTCCTATCCTATCTTAGAGATAGGGTGAATAAGCCTGAATTCCTATAAATAGAGAGGCCATCCCCTCTCATTTATCATAGAGCAAAGCTGTAATAATTATTTTATGAATAAAGGATTCTTTGTGAAGGTGAGTTAAGGAAGTCATCAAGAGGAGTAATTGGGAAGTTTCTCCCATAACCATTGTTTGGATCAAATGGAGTTGGTAACACTTGGAGTAATTCATGGGTGAGATTGTAATAATTCCATGTTAATAATATATTTCTGATTGTATTTCAGATTTTCATCATTCCTTCGTATCATAGTCTATGGTATTCTTGTGTTATGTTTGTTGTTGTGTTTCAGATTACATCCACCAAACTAAAGATTGTGCATTAGTAAATAATCATAGCACGAGGAGTTCCCAGTGGAGAATTATCATAGTGCCGGATTGGTGTTGACATTATGGTTCCGTTGTCAGGACCATTCCTCATTGGTGGATTTTCTGGAGAAATATTCTCCCTTAGTCAAAAATCATTTGGAGGGTAACCTTGTTTTTATTGTGCATAGTAGTTACCATGGTAAAATAACTTTTTACCGTGAATAGTATTTACCATAGTAACTTTACTTTTTCTTTTGTGAATAGTATTTACCACAAGAACTTAAATTTTTACCATGAATAATGTTTACCACAAGTAAAGTCGGTTTTTACCATAGTAAGTCAAGTTTTCTTGTGGTCATTCCTATTTTCTTTGTAGAAAGGTGTAAAGTCAATTTCTATTGTGGTGAGTCCAATTATTTGTGCACACAAGTCTTACTCATTGTACTTGTGAATTGGTATTTCACTATGGTTACTTTTTATAATGGGGAAGATTCTTGTTTTTAGCCCAATCTAATGACGATGCTTCCTATTTCATTCAAGAGTTTAAATGATCTTATATTTGTAATGGCCTCATAAGAAGGGAATAATGGACTGAATTTTTTCCTACCTTTTTGGATGGTTCAGCACTTAGGTGGTTTGAAACACTAGGTGATAATGTGAAAAACTCATGGGATTTATTAACTGAAAGTTTTCTTGAAGAATTTAGTGAACAACAGAAATATGCAGATCTCATGATTGATATCACAAAGCTATCCCAAGGAGAGAAGGAGAAGATAAGGGATTATCATGCTCGTGTTCTAGAGCTAAGGAGGAAGCTCGATGCCCAGATCTAGAAGGAAGGATTAGTGGATGGGTTGATGAATGGCATGGATAATCTCCTCTGTAAGCACTTCATTCTTGGGATGAAGTCAGAGATCAAAAATGAGTGAATTATGACCACCCAACTACCATTGAACAAGCAAAGGAGATTGCAAGAAGGAAAGAAGAAAGCATGGAAGAGGAGCCCAAAGAAATTGCTGCTAAGGTAGAGCCTACACCAACACCTTTGGTCTAGAATCCACAACCACTCTCGATGAGAAAACATCTTTTTCTTGGTACATCTACTGAGTATGAAGATCTGCTCAAGAAGATGAGCCGAGTTAGCTATTAATATTCTTGAGGAAAAGAATTTAGTTCTCGGGGAGGAGATAGAGGTCCAAAAGGAAATATTTCTGAAGTTGTATGTTATGGTTGTTATAAAAGGGTCATTATAAGTACAATTGTCCGAGATAGATATTCTACATCGGTATAAGAGATAATGATAAAGGAAAACACACTGTGAATTCTTTTAATGTAGTAGATAAGAGCATAAATAATTAAGTAGATGTGTTTATAACAAAAAGAAAGAAAGAAAAAGATAACCAAAATGGAAATGATCCAGAAGAAGATGAAAGGAGGAACTAGTAAGAAACATAGAAGAAGGAAATTGGGTGTGCAAGATTTTCTAATTTCACAGGGACAAGGACCATACTCCATCTTAGAAGATCTGTCCAAAAGGCCTGCAAATATTACATATGGTCAACTCTTGGCTATGTTTTCTAAGAAGAGGTGGGAGCTGCAAAGTGGACTCAATGCTCGACAAAGGAAGGAGGTTGAGGTACCTATTTTGGAGGTAGAGGTGGATCCCTACACTCCACAAGCTGAGGTATTATGTAATGGTATTTCAATTCATGATGTCTTAGTTGATGGAGGTGTTGCAGTTAATGTAATAACTGAGTCTATAGTGAATATTTTGGGTTTAAAAATTGATCACCCCTCAACACTTATGTTAAGGTCATTAAATAAGGGAAAAACTAAACCAAAAGGTGTTGTTTCAAATGTGGCAATATCTGTTATGGGTGTTGTATGTGTGGTAGAATTTCAGGTGATGAAAAATGGTATTGTTGCATACCAAATGTTGTTGGGAAGGCCATGGCTAAGGAGAGTTCATGCAAGAAACTACTGGAATGAAGGTTTCATGACACTTGGACATGACAAAGAGAGCGTGAAGATAAACGTGATTCCTTGACATCATATGGAAGAACCTGTGGATTCAAGTGATGAAACTGATGATTGGACCTCCTCTGATTATTCTAGTACTAGTGAAGTGGACACAAAAGATGAAGAAAGTGAGGTTGATGTTTCAGTCATGGATATCCTTCCAGTCACACTAACTCATGAACCCATAAAATTATCTGAAGAAGAAATTGATGATCATCTTCAACAAATAGAGATTGGTGATGTTGTGATGGAGAGTGAGAAGGAATCCTACCTCCATCTCTTTCGAAGGTACATACACCTATTCACTTTTGATTACAAGGAACTCCGTCAAGTAAGTTGGGAAGAATATTCTATTGAGTGGTAGATGGTGCTAAGCCTATAAAGCAAATTCCATATAGAATGAATCCTAATTTTTCCAAGACTGTAAAAGAAGAAATAGATAAGTTGCTTGATGCATGATTCATATTTGTTGTGGAGAATTCAAAATGGGTTTCTCCCATTGTGATCTCAATAAAAAAGAATGGGAAACTACGCATTTGTGTTGATTATAGGAAGCTTAACAAGGAAAAAAATAAGGATCATTACCCTCTTCCATTCTCAGATTAGATCTTGGATGAAGTAGCTGGCCAGGAGTGCTATAGTTTTGTTGATGAATAAAGAAGATACAAATAAGTTCGTATAGTAGATAAAAATCAGCTAAAACCACGTTCACCACTCCTTGGGGAACATTTTCTTATAGAGTTATGCCTTTTGGGTTGTGTAATGCTCGACAACGTTCTAGCGTTTGATGAATAGGGTGTTTGAACCCTACATTGGGAACTTCATCAGAGTATTTCGGATGATTTTTGCATCTATGGGAGCAAGATGGACCACTTGCACGAGATGGAGACAACATTTCAAGGTTAGATGAAGCACAAGCTTCACTAAACCCTACAAAGTGCGTCTTTGGATGTTCTAAAGGTGTTTTGTTAGGGCATGTTGTATCCGAGAGATGGTATTAGTGCTTGATCCCGATAAAGTTTCAAAAATCAAAGAGTTACCATTTCCTATTAATAGAAGTAAGTTGAGATCATTTTTGGTCCATGTGGGTTACTATAGAAGGTTCATCAAGAATTTCTCAAATATTGCACTGACCACTAACCGGTTCTTGAAGAAGGATGTTACTTATGAACCGGGAAATAAGGCGTATGAAGATTTTGAACAACTAAAGCAAGATTTGGTGTCTTCACCTATTTTAAAGAATCTAGATTAGAGCAAGCCATTCATTTTGTATACGATGCCTCGGATGCAACACTAGGAAGTACTCTGAGCCAAAAATATGAAATTGGGAATGATCATCTAGTTTACTTTGGGAGCGAGACAAATGAGCGATCTTTGAGGTAAATTATCTTTTGTAGCGAAAAAGAGGCTCTAGCTATCATTTTTCTGTAAATAAGTTTAGAAATTACTTGCTAGTGAAGAAATTTATAGTTGTAAAAATCATCGAGCTCTAAAATATATAGTAAATAAGCCCGACCCATCGGGAGGAGGATAAGATGGATAATTTTGCTACAAGAATTTGAATTTGATATTATAGATAGGCCAAGAAAGAAGCATGTCAATGCAGATGCACTCTCTCGAGCCTATGATGGTTTGGGTTCATCTTGTGATGATGATGATTTCCTAGATGCAGCATTGTTATCCCTTGACACAATCCCTAGTGAATACATAGATATTTGGAATTATCTGAATGAATTCAAGTTTCTTGATGGTGCCAATGCAAAGACTAAGAGGAAGATTACTCAATCTAGTCATCCATATTCTATTCTGCATGGAGTATTATTTCGAATAGGACCTGATGGACAATACAAGAGAGTAGTTGGACGTGATCAAGGAAAGGAGCTGATAGAAGAATTCCACAATGGTACATGTGGAGGACACTTCTCTGGACAACTTACAACAAGAAGGATCTTGGATGAAGGTTATCACTGGACCACTCTTTGTAGATATTGTTATAATTATTGTAAGACATGTGATATTTGTCAAACACATGGTAACCGTAAGACTTCATCAGCTCCATTATGCCCTATTCTTCCACTTAGTCCCTTTGAAAAGTGGGGAATAGACATTGTAGGTCCACTTCTAACTACCCCACGCCAAAATAATTATATTGTAGTTGTCACTGATTATTTAACCAAGTGGGTTGAAGCTAGGCCATTGAAAATGACTTCCGTGGATGAAGTGGCAAGGTTCATATATGAACTCATTGTCACTAGATTTGGTTACCCAATTAGAAATTGTAATAGATCAAGGAATCCAATTCATTAATGAGGTGGTAGAAGACCTAGTCAACAAGTTTTCTATCAAGCATAGGAAGGCAACAACATACAAGCCAAGCACAAATGGACAGGTGACACGAAAAAATATTGTGTTATGTCAAATTCTAGCAAAAGATGCATCCTTGCAGGTACATAAGTGAGATAAAAGGATTCATGTAGCATTGTGGGCATATAGGGAAATATCAAAGTCAACAATAAGATACTCCCCATTTCGGTTGGCTTATGGCATTGATCAAGTTCTTCCTATTAAGTTTGATATTCCCACCTTTGTGAGAGTTATGAAAAATGAAAGGATGGATGAAAGTGATTGAAGTAAAAGAAAGGTTGGTGCATTTTCATTTGCTAGAGGAAATGAGGGAAAGAGTGAAGGATACAAGCTATAAGAATAAAATGAAGAAGAAGGAATACTTTGATCAAAAGATCCGTTGGTCTCTATTTCATGTGAATGACTTGGTTCTAGTATATGATTCCAGATATCTGAAAAGAAGAAGGCGAGAGAAAATTTCTTCCCAAATAGATGGGCCCTACAAAATAGCGGTTGTGCATGAAAATGGTACATATCGACTGGAGGAATTGGATGGCAGCCCCATTACAAAATGGGTCAACCACGACAAGTTAAAGATTTTCCAAGCACGAGAATAGTCTACTCAGAGGACGGAGTCGAAGCTAGGAAGGGGGAAAATATTGACATTAAAACTTTCCTCCGTAATTTATATTTTATTAATGTATGTATTAGGAATAGGATGCTCTTAAGTATAATTAGTAGTGGCGTCAATAGAAGATAACGGTCTTTGTCGATGCGGTGCTGCCAATAAAGTAGAGTATGGTAACAATCAAAGTACAATAGGAATGTTGTGGTAAAAAGTAAATATTTGTCGTAAGTGGTCCGGTAATGTTAAAATGTTAAAGTTGGGGTAAGTAGAGAAGTAGGGTCTACATGATTAGGAATTAGAAATATTATATTTGTAATAAGGACAAGGAGTGTTGTCATAAATATTTTGTGTATTTTATTTGTAGAAAATTCTAAAAATTTGGAACCTATGTAAGATGATAAGGTTTATCTTATCTTAGAAGATAAGCCTACATGTAAAGGCAAGAGTTTAGGCGAATATGATTGGCCGGAATAAATTTCTTATCCTATCTTAGAGATAGGGTGAATAAGCCTGAATCCCTATAAATAGAGAGGCCATCCCCTCTCATTTATCATAGAGAAAAGTTGTAATAATTATTTCATGAATAAAGGATTCTCTGTTAAGGTGTGTTAAGGAAGTCATCAAGAGGAGTAATTGGGAAGTTTCACCCATAACCATTGTTGGGATCAAGTGGAGTTGGTAAAACTTGGAGTAATTCATGGATGAGATTGTAATAATTCCATGTTAATAATATATTTTACAGTTGTATTTTAGATTTGTCATCATTCATTCGTATCATAGTATATGGTATTCTTGTGTTATGTTTGTTGTTGTGTTTCAGATTACATCCACCAAACTAAAGGTTGTGCATTAGTAAATAATCATAGCACGAGGATTTCTCGGTGGAAAATTATCATAGTGCACGAGGAGTTCCCGGTGGTCATGCACCCTCGAGGGATCCCACGAGGATTGAGAGATCATGGTGTATTTTTGTAGTGATTTGTGGTTGGATTTTTATACGATTGTTTTTGTATTTTTGGGCTCATTGAGCATTTTGACCATGTCTAGTGCATGATGGCATATATATATAAATATATATATATATATATATATATATATATATCTTTTAGATCTATATATTCTTGTATCTAGAATTTTGTAATTCGTTTCCCATGTGTATACTAGATGTTTCGGAATCTTTGTTTTTATATGCTTTTCAGAATGTGTGTGATGGATGAAAAGTGATAACATAATTTTTCTCTTTGATTTGTTTGTGTAATGCTGATATGTGATGATGAAAACATAATGTTGTACTTGAAATTTTGTCTTCTTTGGGAAATGTTCTTTGCTTCTTATTTTTGGCAAAATGTGATGAGTATCTAGTGATAACAAGATGAACTTGCCCCACTCATATCTCCATGCAACTAGTAAGATGCGAGGGCTCAACACCAATAGTTGGGAAGGGCACAAATTATATGAGTTTGAATTAATGGAAGCGATGAGATAAAGACAAGGTTTTGACAGAAATCAAATTCAGAATTGCATACTTACTCTTACTTGAAACTACTACATAGTTCAGAATGTATGTTATTTTCCAATTTATCTAGACTTAGATCCATGGATGGAAACTTGGTTGATAAAATATTGTTTTAAGGATTTAATCTCTTTGGAATTTAGATACTTAATTTCACTTAATATACTTTTCTTTAAAATATCAATATTCATTAACTTGTGTGAATAGACCCCCTATGCTTTACCCCATGATTCTAGTAAGAAGCATGGTCTCATCACCGAAGGCGGGACATAGGCGAGTAAGGAAACTTATTTCCTTTCTCAACCTCACATCACCGATACGATATGCAAGCTCATCACCGAAGGTTGGTGGGGAAAAGAAGTGTGTAAAAAAAATATTCTATTTGGTTTTACATTTTTTATTTAACTTAACACTTCGATTTGAGACTTTGGATATCCTTGATTCAAAGAGATGTAAGAAGGATAGATGTGACACCAAGAAGCTTCTAGAATAGACTGTAGGTAAGAATAACTTAAACAAGTAGAAAATAATGAGTATGACCAAGTATGTAGGCCTTGGTATGGTTTTTGTCAAGACTTTGTCTATCGATTTGATGATATTATGAAAAGCGAAGAGATATGATTTTGAATGCTTTTGCCAAAATTTTTAGAATCTTGTAATGAATTTCTTAAGAATAACTTCCTTGACCACAATAGTTACGAAACGAGTGAATAAAATGAAACAACTAAGTGACTAAATACAATGTAGGTAGATATAATATACTAATGGTGATGCATGACCTATGCGTAAAACCATTTAAGATTCAATGAATTGACAGTTTCATTGAATTCTTCACCTTCTAGTATACATAAGAGATACGCACCATTTCCATAGTCTTTCATGATTCGGTATGGACCCAACCACTTGGGCCGAAATTTCCTTCACCATTTTTCTTATCAATTCGGCTGTCTAGTCTTATAACTAGATCTCCCTCATATATTTCTCATTCATAGACCTTTTTGTAATATTGCCAAAGCACATCCGGTCAACATGGGCTCTATTCCTTTTTTCTATGTTTAGCCTAGCATCATCAAGGATTTCTACTTGAGAATGGCGTGCCTCTCTATAGGCTTCTTCTCCCAAAATCCCTTATAATGAGATGCGGAGGTTGGGTATTTCAACCTCAAGTGGGAGAAGCTGCTTTTGCCCTGAATACTAATGAGAAAGAGGTTACCCCCATCGGTGTTCTTATTGAGGTTGTATGGGAGCACAAGGCCAGGTATAATTTTAAATGCCAATCCTGTTTATTCTCCTTAAGCTGTTTTGAGGAGAATATATTTTAATGTTTTGTTTGTGGCTTCAACTTGTCCATTGGCTTAAGAGTAATAAAGAGAGGTCGTTTGATGGTTTATCTTGAATTTCTTTGCATAACTCACGGACCTCATCATTCTTAAAGGATGTTCATATATCGAGATAATGACTTATGGGACACCATACTTACAAATGATTTGATTTAAAATAAACTTAGCGATTACAGAACACTGTACGATGGTGAGGGCATGGCCTCTACACGTTTGGTAAAATATTTTGTGGCTGTGATTATGAAATTGTGGCCATATGTTAACGAGGGGGAGAATTTCCCTATCAAATCTATGCCCCACGTGGAAAAGGGCCATGGGGTTGCGATTCGTTGCAGAGCTTATGATTGTATGTTAATCTCATGGGAGAATTCTGGCATTTAATGCACTTGTGAACAAACTCTATTGCGTCATGTTCTAGAGTGGGCCAAAAATAGCCAATCCGATGTATTTTGTGAGCAAGTGGAGTGACCACCAAAGTGGCATGCATATATCCCACTATGGGATTCGTAAAGAATATTTTGGGTTCTTCGATTGTCAATGCATCTTAAAAGCATTCCATTGAAGTCTTTAGGATAGAGCATGTATTCTAAAATGACATATTTAGCAACGATAATACGTAACCACCTTCTTTGTTGCAATGTGGCACCTTCAGGTACATATGGCCCATGATAAAATTGACAATGTTAGTATACCAAGGGCATGTAGAGATAGGGGTCTGGTTTCGACAAAGTATATGCACTCATTAGGAAAGTCCATATCTACCGAGATCGCCTTCGTCTAACGGTTGTCAGCTAACCAATATATAATGACTTATCCCTTAATGGATTTCTGATTTACAAATGTTAATTCAAATTCACCCATTAAGGTTATGAAACGTATAACCTTTTGGGATAAAGAACCTTGTGTGAGGAATGTTCATAAGTGATCTGTCTTTACAATTACCCTTGTTTCTTGAGTTAACATGTAATGTCTTAAACATTTTGTTGCGAAGACTATGGCAAGGCATTCTCTTTCTACCTGTGTATAACATGTTTCATAATCAAGCAACATTCAGCTAATGAAATAGACTGCACATTCTCATTTATCATTGTCTGCTTGAGCTAAAATGTAGGATAATGAGACATCATTAGCTTTGTGAATATAGTTTCAAAGGATGATTTGGTCTAGGAGGCATTAGCATGGGAGGAGACAAAAGAAGCGTTTAAATGCTTCAAGGCCTAATTGAATTCTTCCGTCCAATCAATACTATAATATTTCTTTAATAGATTGTTGATTCGATGAAAACAAAGCTTAAGTCTGGAATGAACCTTTGAATTGCACTGATTATCCCAAGAAATGATTTGATACGGACTCGTATCTTTGGTGGAATCATTTCAAGAACAACCCATTTTTACGGATCGACATCAATCCCTTGTGAAGATATAATGTAGCCTAGAAGCTTGCCTCATGTCACACCAAATACACATTTATCTAGGTGTAATGTGATGTCATATTCGATCAATTGTGAGAGAATGATAAGGAGTACCTCGGGTGATCACAACACTTCTTAGCCTTGGCCAACAAGTCATCTACATAGGATTCCATGATTTTATGAATAAGGTTATGGAATATGTGTGTCATTGCCCATTGGTATGTAGTGCCAACATTCTTAAGACCAAATGACATGATAGCGTATCAATAAGTTCCCCAAGGAGTTATAAACGTGGTCTTGGCTTGATCTTCCTCTAGATATTTTAATCTGATTATACATTGAGAACCCATCCATGAGGGACAATAGTTCAAATCCAGCTGTTGTGTCAACAATAACGTCGATGGATGGCAACGGGAAGTCATCTTTGGGAAAAACTTTGTTAATGTCCCAAAATTCTATGTAAATGTGTATCTTCCCATTTTTTTGAGAACATGGACAATATTAGATACCCATTGTGAATAGTCAACTGGTTTGATGAATCCCACTTGGAGAAGTTTCATTACTTCTTCTTTCACCATGAGAGCCACTTTTGGTTTCATTGGTCTCAAATTTTGTTTAATTGGCTTTTCATCTAGTTTGGTGACAAGATATGTACCATGATATGTGGTACAATTCCGTCATTTATTTGTAATTAAATGCAAAATCCTTTTGATGTTCTTTGAGGATCTCGAGTATGTATTTTTATCTCCCTTGAGTTAATGAGGATCCCAAATTCAAAATCTTTGGTTCTTCCTCCATTATAATGTTTATGTCAATTACTTCTTCGATTAAGGAAGTGTTACCTTCTTCAAATTCAGGTGGCACCTGAGGTAGTTCCAAACTTTCTCCGTTCTCTACATTTTAGATATCGAAACCCTTTTGCGGAGGAGACCCTATCATGGGATTTCCAAAATAGGAAGAGGAATGTGGGATTAGGGAAAGATCCTCTATGTGATGAGTGAGATGTAGCTCCACATAGGCATTTAGATATTAAAGAGTGACTCTATCACTTTCAAAGTGATCCGGGATAGAAGACTCATTCTCAGCTTCTATATGTGTGAGGAGCGAGTTTGTTGGTATTTTACGCACCAATGGTTCAGTACGAAGTGATACCATGAAACTTTTATTTTCCAACTCACTATTTGGAGTGAAACGGGAAGATGAGATTGTTATTGAATCAGCAAGAAGATTCTTCTCTTGTGGGATTGCTTCGATTGATATGAAGTTGAATCCTTTGGTTAAGTCTAATACTGTCATTTTATAGAGTTGTAAATGCTCAACTCTAGTCTCATATACCTCAGAGACTTGGTTTAAAACTAGTTATGAGTCTTCTATCACTCTAATGTTATGAACACCCATCCTTTTTGCTATGATAAGGAAAAGGAGGAGGGCTTTGTACTTAGCCCCGTTGTTTGTACACTCAACATTTAACTTAAAGGAGAAAGGTAGGATCTTTCCTTCTAGAGAAGTAAAGATCACACCTTCCCCAGCTCCAAAGTAACATCTAGCTCCATCGAAATGGAGAGTCCAATATTTTCTTGGAAAAATGGATGTTGGGACATTCCTCGTGTCTGTTTCTTCCGCCTTGGTTACTTCTACCATAAAAACTTCATCTGATGGAAGGGAACCAATTCCTAGGGTGTATCCCATACCCATAGAATCAAATGGTAGGAGAATGGGTAGATCTTTCTCTAGTAATTCTACAATTTTTGTGGTAGTCCCTAATGATACCATTTCTATGACATTAGTCTCATTTTTGAGTGCTGGAATGCCTTTGATTAGGTTTATAATCTCTAATTCTGTTATAGGTATCAACATCTCTTCTGGTTTCAAATTGATTGGTTTCTTAAGTTGTTTCGTTGGGAGTTCAAACTTAGATTGAACACCTAGTCTTTTCTTCAAGTCTGCTAGGTGTATATCAAATGGTTTTGGGTCACCTTGTGCCACAAATATTTTCCCTAGGTGCAAAATTCTTATTTCCTAGAATAGTGTGGAATGGATTTCCTTCATGCGGTGTATCCATGGTCGATCAAGGATCATATTATAGTTGGTTTCCTGATATATAATATAAAATTTTGTGAGGACCGTCTTGGGTCCTAAGGTGACTAGTAAAACTATGGTCCCAATTGAATTTTCCTTGAGGCTATCATAACCTCTTAGTGTATTTCATGTTGTGGAACAATTTTTTTCTCCATATCCTTGCTTTTGAACAAAAGCGAAGGGGACTATGTTAACTTCTACCCCATCGGCAATCATTACGCGCTTAACATAATTATTGTAAACCCATACCTTTAAATGCAAGGGGTCGCCTCTACATACAATTTCAACATTTGTTGGCATTTTGCCTATATCAAATATAAACTTACTATCTCTATCTAGCTGCCCTGGAGGGTAGACATCAAATTCTACATGGTTTACTTGCATTTCTAGAGGAGGAGTGATGTTAATTAAGTGACCAAGGCCTAATGATTCTAAGAGAGTAGAATGTGGGCGGGATATTTCTTCAAAAATACAAGAAAGAAATTTGAGAGAAGGTCTTTGTTAAGTCATTAATTAAATCATAAGAGCCTATGGGTTTTACCAATGTTTTTTAATGTTGTCTTGTTTGAACAGATAGTTTGGAACTAGTTGAGATTAATAATGTCATGTTCTTGTTATGGTTTCTATGAGTAACTCGTGTATCTAACTCTACCGGGCCAACTATCTTGGTTTTGGTCGAGTTCCTAATTGGGATGTGACGGGTGGATTTAATGAAGTTGAGGCTTCATGATCGTTATTTCTATCATAACACCCTTGTTCATCCCATTTGGATCTAACCTATTATTGTTAGAGTCATTTGGGAGCAGATCGTTAAATATCTTGATGGGTGAATTTTGAGGGGAAACTACTCCCGTATAAGTGTTTGGCGTGGGTACTACAGAATTTGCTAAATACATGTCTATAAAGAGTTGTCTTTAGTCTTCTGGAAAACGTTGCATGAATTTATTGTAGTCATGGCAAGTCCTAGTATCATGGTCTTGAATCTTATGGAAACCATAATACAAGTTGGGATTATATTTTCGAGGATGTTGATTTGAAATATGTTGTGGTCCAAAATTCGTATTAGGTTCTGGTTATTAGAGTTAAAATTTTGAGGGCTGTTGCCTTTGGTTTTGACTACGATATCTAGTTGGGTTTCGATTTGGACCTTTTTTTGGATTTTCCATTGTTGTTGTTTTTGTTGTCGTGATGGATGATTAAAATCCATCGTATTGATTGTTGGAGTAAAGTTGTTATTTATTGATTGTTACTAGGTGGTGAAATGTTTATGATGTTTTCCCTTTTAACTTGGTGATTACTCCATTTGTTGTTACCCCACTATTTTTGTTAAGGATTTTGGGTCCTTTATTGGTATTCCTGGCATTAGGATAGGTCCTAGTGTTTTGATTGGGAGTGATTAATTTCCCGTTTGTTCCATATGTCTTACGACCACTATCTATTGCCACTTGATCTATTCAGAGGGCACTCTCTAGTACTTCATCATAAGCCCTTAGTGGGAAATTCTAGACTTCTTCCCTTATCTCTCTATTGAGGGAATGAAGGAATAAATCCCATAGTTCCATTTGATCCATGTTTGGAGCACTCACCGATGAGTAGAGGACTGTACGCCATCTTTAAATAAAATGAGCAACGGATTCATTGTACTCTTTTTACTATGTAAGAATTCTCTTATTCTGTTCTTAACAATTTGTTCATGTTAAAAGCTTTGATAAACTCTGACACAAGTTGTTTGAATGAGTGTATCGAGGCTTCAGGTATTCTATGATTTCAATCAAGGGAAATACCCTCTAAGGTTTTAGGGAATATATTAGGAACAACCCCATCCCAAGGGAGTAATTCTCGAATAGGCTGTGGCATAGGCCTTGATATGTGCATTCATATCTCCTTCCCCTTTGCACTTGGGAAAATTGGGAAGAGTGGAAGCATGACACTCTGTATGTTGAACTCTAGAGGATATTTTAAATATTCGAGTAATTCCCTACCGCATAGGTTTCGACCATTGATGTTTCTCTTTGAGGGGGTGGGGGTGGCATGGGTTGTTGACATGGAATAGAATATGTATTTACATGGACATAAGGAAATCTATGTGGTTGAGTGAACACCCGGAGAAGAGAACATGTCTCCTTGTGGAGATTTTGAATAAATATTCAAGTAGGGAGGAGCATTGCTCTAGTATGGGTTGCTTGGTTCTAAGACGAGAGGTACCATACTTTAAACTTGAACGGTGTTTGTTGTGGATAGTTATACGAATGTTGATGAGGCATACCTAACATTCCTGTTCCTATAAGGAGGTTAAATTGGCTGGGATGATGCGGAGGGTTGGGGATTCCTACTTTCCCAAAATATGAAGTTTGATTTACTTGAAAAATTTCTAATCCTCTAACCTTATCAACTAAGGCTGAGATGACCTCGATCGATGAAGACACAAGTGTTTTTCCTTAATGGCGATTATTGTACACCTTGAGGTTGTAAAGGGGTATGATACCATTTTATGAATTGATCATTACCCTGCCAAGCTTCACCGAGAGTATTTCTCATAGGTGGAGGAATGGGGTTTTTCTTAGAGTAGGGTATCGATTGTGTTTAAAAACTTCCTATAGATGGGTACATGATTTATAATTGTTGTTTTCTTCTAGCATAACGTGCTAAATACTCCTCATCCAAAAATGGGAGTGGATCACATGCCTACTTGATTTTGGTTTGAACAAAACCCATGGAGATGAAGTGGATTCTCCAGTAAATGCCATATTGTTAGAGCCTAAGGGCTCTGGTTGTTGCATTTGTGTGAGCTGATCTAACTCCTCAATTTGGAATGAAGAACTAGAGCTAGTTCTTTGAGGGGGAGTTTTTGATGACAAATAATTATTGGAATAGTTGTCGCCCATGCGAGAAAGTGAGGGTGATGGTTGTCTATTTGTTTGACCATAATTTTCTTCAAGACCTGAGAGAGGTTTGCCTATATGTGTCGTATCCCGACATATTTGTGGAGTATATAGATATCTGCAGAATAATGGGAAAGAGTGAAGGTGGATGAAAGAAATGAATAAAAGGGGAACAATTGTTTTTTTAATGTCGGGTTCAATAATTTTGTACGATAGAAAAGTGACATGTGAGCATGAGAATTTACAAGTAGCTCTTCTTCGTACCTGACTTCCCGAGGTCATGTTGAGATAGCTGGTGAGAATGGAATATATGTGGATACAGACAAACTAGTTGGCAAATCTTATATCTTTAACACACAATAATGGGATATGCGAATCTAAGGTAGAGAAAGCTCTCTAACCTGAATTGGTGTAATGGATCGTTTTAGATATAATAAGCGCTTTCGGAGGCTCCAATCAATGTCGAGTTTTGTCAAGATCCTATCTATTGGTTGTTGGATACATGGAAAATGACATGTAGGTGCTCTGTGTATATTTCTAGACAAGGTCATGGAAAATGGTAATGAGAGGTGTAGTGGATTTATAATAAACTATAGGTGGTTTTAAGTCAGCCGAGAAAATGTTGGATTGATTGGCTTTTATGTTTAATACGGAAAATTAAGTTGTGATATTTGGTGGGAGTGGTGAGGATCTAAATACCAACATTCATAAACTAATGTCAATACTTAACTTATTTGCAGGCCCGTTGGGTTATGGGACCTGGGGATCACAACCATGAGTTCATGGTTGTTGTGGACTGTTATGGTCATGTGAAGAATCAATATCTTCTTCGATTATCCAATGGTCATAAGCCATTTCAGCTTCTATGTTTATAACCAGGATTTGTGTGATCTTGTTAGAATACCTTATGGGGATTTTGGCAACTTGTATACGTAGCCTTGTGTCTATGTCAATAAGAAGGTTTCTTGCATCTAGCTGCGGAGCTAACAAATCACATCCAAATATTTGTTCTTTTCGGCTCTTGTATGGTCATGTGGATATCCTATCAAGGGAATCTATAGTTGGGTTGATGTGACGAGAACATGTATGCTTTGTCGTCTTCAATATTTAATTACCTCAATTGTTCACTAATTGCTTGTGGGTTTATTGTCATTTAAAAGACCTGAATTATAAGCCCTTGATCTATATCCATTAACATTGTGAAGAGATTTGGCTGAGATACTACCAATTTGAATACGTATTCCCTGGGCTCTCTGGGTCCCGTAATTGTCATGCAAAAGAAGATTAAACTTTAACTGAAACAAGTAAACTAACTATGAAAGATATATCTACACTATGCTTATATTTCTCTTATTTTTGTATTTTCAATGATGCGTATTTGAATGAAATTAAAAGAGTAGCTATTCTAATATATTCAAGTAATGGAAAATTAGTCTAATAACAGAATTAAAATAGGAAAGTTAGTCCAGTATAGCTATTTACCTATACAATTGTGAATTTATCCTAAATATTTAAATAAATAACTAGTTTAGTCAAAAAGACTTCAAATTCTACCTCAAAAGTGAGGAATGAATCATAGTTTCTCGAAGACTATCATTCCTAGAAGTGAGGAATGAAAAGTGTAAGTGTGATAGTGTCGGTAGAAGAAGATGCTTGAACAATGACAGAACTTTGGATATAAACCAAATACAATGCAAGTAAAACGAGAGATAGTGCAAATGAACAGAGCTTGACTATGCAATTTGTTGCAGGATTTATTCATGGGATACAACAAAAATACCGAGAATTCTCGGGATGTATTTCTTGTGACAAAACAAAACCTACAACTCTAAGATTATAAAATGGATTCTAATCTAGAACTGAAACTACCTTATACTAAGCTACTGTGTAGGAAAAAAATGGAGTAAAATGAAAGTATGAGGATAAAATGATCTTTAAAGAAGAAGAGAGGCTGATAATTCATGAAAAAAATAAAACTATTGAAACTCATGCAAGAACTTCAAAAAAACTGAATAATCAAACATAGAAGGAGAGGGGCCATTAGTTTGAGAACAAGCTGGGTATTTATAGCACTTGCATTTACCAGAGGGTAAGTCTAAATTGATCTCTTCTAATATAAACAAAGGGAAAACACTATTTACCAGGTGGCCAAAACATAAATGCAAGATTTATTGGTTGAGAAATGTGGGTGAAATTTGAAGTTTTATGTTTGACAAAATAATCAGAACATTGGAAAACACGCATGGGACGCCACCCTACGCATGGAGGCAATTATAGGATCTGCTACCCTATCTTGTGTGGTGGTCATGGGACCACCACCAGCAGGTGGTAGTTACGTAACTTAAAGACAAAAGAAAGGAAAAAAGGGGCAGAGGTTAGAACAAAACATGCAAAAGCTAGACAAGGCTTTCTAGGATGTAAATGTATACTTGGTGAACTTTTCTGGATTCTGAACACCTTGCGAAGAGATCTGAATCATCATTAGGGTTTCCATAACCTCTTTCCAGTAGTAAAATACTTACATTTCTAGGTACATACGAAACCATCGCATCTATTATCATGAAGTTGGTGAACAATTTTAAATGGCATGTGAAATGTTTGATAGAGCACCTCAAATTAGTGGTTTGACGGAATTCGATGATTACACGTATGTTCAAATGGGCATAGTGAGAAGGTCATAAAACTCTTCCATCAAATTCAATGGGAAGGCATGAATCCATATAGTTTTTCATTGGCAATAATCCTCGGTACTTGCATATGCCAAAAATATATTAATTGTGGAAAGTAGGTTTGGGAGCATAGATAGTGCAAAACTAGTGATTGAGAAAATGACAGAGTATAATATATTCTATTAGATTGCAATAATAGTTGGATATGTCCACCAGAAGCATGGGAGGAAACTCTCAATGTATTTTGCAAAATGCAACGAGCATGCATGAAGACAAACTAGTTCACTTTTGCTACTATTCTTAGTACTGTGGAAGCCTAGCGTCTTTAGAAAATGGAAAGTAAGAACTTTCTCAGACCATAAAGATTGGTTTGTTTACAAATATTTGTGTGGTAAATTCTCTCATTTCAATATATGCTCAATGTGGGAACTTAGAAGATGCAAGGAAATTGTTCAACAATGCATCTGAATGAGATGTGGTTGAATGGAGTGCTCAAATCGTTTTGTTGAATGAGTATAGAAGATTTCAAGCAATGAAAAATGGTGGAGTTTTAGATCCATGAAAACTACTCGATGGAATTCCTAGAGGAGATTTTGAGTCTCATGAAATGTTGGTGGACCGACGTGGATCTATCATCACCAATCCCTCACTATGATAATTCTTCACCGGGAACTCCTCGTGCTATGATTATTTACTAATGCACAACCTTTAGTTTGGTGGATGTAATCTGGAAACACAACAACAAACATAACACAAGAATACCATAGACTATGATAAGAAGGAATGATGCTAAATTTGAAATATCAATATAAATTATAATATCAACATGAAATTGTTACAATCTCACCCATGAGGTACTTCAAGTGTTACTAACTTCACTTGCCTTCCAACAATAACTATGGGAGAAACTTCACAATTACACCTCTTAATGGATTCTTTAACACACCTTAAAAATGATGGATTCCTTTACACACTTAATCATACAATATTTCTCACTACTTCCTTCTATGCTAGATGAGGGGGTGGGCTCTTTATTTATAGAACTTCCAAGCTTATCCATCTTATCTCTAAGATAGGATAACAAATCCACTATGACGAATCATATTCCATACCTTAACTCTTATCGTACATATAAGCTTATCTTTTAAGATAAGAGAAACCTTATCATTTCGCATGGGTTCCAGTTTTTAGACTTTTTACAAATAAAATACACAAAATATTTATGACCTCACTCCTTGTCCTTATTACCAATATAATATTTTTAATTCCTAATCATGTAGACCCTACTTCTCTACTTACCCCAACTTTGACATTTTAACATTCTTTGGACCACTTACAACAAATATTTACTTTTACCACAACATTCCCATTGTACTTTTGACTATTACCATACTATACATTATTGGTGGTGTAAATCATTTGGCGACGTCGTTATCTTCTATCGACGCTACTACTAATTATACTTAACAACATCCTATTCCTAATACATACATTAATGAAATAGAAATTATGGAGGAAAATTTTAGTGTCCACATCTTCCCCCTTCCTAGCTTCTACTCCGTCCTTAGAGTAGACTATTCTAGTGCTTGGAAAATCTTCAACTTGTCGTGGTTGACCCATTTTGTAATGGGAGTTCCATCCAATTCCTCCGGTCGGTATGTACCATTTTCATGAACAATCTGCGATTTTATAAGCCCCATCAAATTTGGAAGAAATTTTATATGTCTTCTTTTTTGTATCTAGAATCATACACTAGAACCAAGTCATTCACATGAAATGGAGACCAACGGATCTTTTGATCAAAGTATTCTTTATACTTCATTTTCTTCTTATAACTTATTTCCTTCGCTATTTCCCTCATTTCCTCTAGCAAATGGAGATGTACCAACCTTTCTCTTACTAAATCACTTTCATCCATCCTTTCATTTTTCATAACTCTCACAGTTGGAATATCAAACTCAATAGGAAGAATTGGATCAATGCCATAAGCCAACTAAAATGGGGAGTATCTTGTTGTTGAATTTGATGTTACCCTATATGCCCACAATGTTGCATGAATCCTTTTATCCCACTTATGTAACTACAAGGCTGCATCTTTAGCTAGAATTTGACATAACACAAAATTTGTTTGTTCCACTGTCCATTTGTGCTTGGCTTGTATGTTTTTACCTTCCTGTGCTTAATAGAAAATTTGTTGACTAAGGCTTCTACCACCTCATTAATGAAGTGGCTTCCTTGATCTGTTACAATTTCTAATGGGAAACCAAATTTGGTGACAATGCGTTCATATATGAACCTTGCCACTTCATCCATAAAAGTTGTTTTCAATGGCTTAGCTGTAACCCACTTGGTTAAATAATATGTGGTAACTACAATATACTTATTTTGGCGTGGGGTAGTTGGAAGTGGACCTAAAATGTCTATTCCCCACTTTTCAAAGGGACCAAGTGGAAGAATAGGACATAATGGAGCTGATGAAGTCTTACGGTTACTATGTGTTTGACAAATATCACATGTCTTACAATAATTATAACAATCTTTAACAAGAGTGGGCCAGTGATAACCGCATCTAATATCCTTTTTGTTGTAAGTTGTCCAGAGAAGTGCCCTCCACATGTACCATTGTGGAATTCTTCTATCATCTCCTTCCCTTAATCATGTCCAATTTCCCTCTTATACTGTCCATCAAGTCCTATTTGAAATAATACTCCATGTAGAATAGAATATGGATGACTGGCTTGAGTAATCTTCCTCTTAGTCTTTGCATTGGCGCTATCATGAAACTTGAGTTCATTCAGATAATTCCAAATATCTATGTATTCACTAGGGATTGTGTCAAGGGATAACAATGTTGCATACGGGAAATCATCATCATCACAAGATGAACCTAAACCATCATAGGCTCAAGAGAGTGCATCCGCATTGACATGCTTCTTTCTGGCCTATCTATAATATCAAATTTAGATTCTTGTAGAAAAATTATCCATCTTGCTATCCTCCCGATGGGTTAGGCCTATTGACAATATATTTTAGGGCACGATGATCTATTACAACTATAAATTTCTGCCCTAGCAAGTAATTTATAAACTTCTTTATAGCAAAAATGATAGCTAGAGCCTCTTTTTCGATTCAATATAATTTACCTCAAAGATTGCTCATTTGTCGATCCCAAAGTAAACTGGATGTTCATTCCCATTTTCATCCTTTTGGCTCGGAGTAATTCCTAGTGTTGCATTTGAGGCATTAGTGTACACAATGAATCTCTGGCTCCAATCTGGAATTTTTAAAATAGGTGACGACACTAGGGCTTCCTTTAGTTGTCCAAAAGCTTCATGCGCCTTATTTCCTAGTTCATAAGTAACATCCTTCTTTAATAACTGGGTTAGTGGCTGTGCAATCTTTGAGAAATTCTTGATGAACCTTCTATAGTAACCCACATGGCCTAAAAATGATCTCAACTTACTTCTATTCATAGGAAATGGTAACTCTTTGATTTTTGAAACTTTATCAAGATCAGTACTAATACCATCTTTGGATACAACATGCCCTAACAAAATGCCTTTAGAACATCCAAAGACACACTTTGTAGGGTTTAGTGAGGCTTGTGCTTCATATAACCTTTGAAATGTTGTCTCCATCTGGTGCAAGTGGTCCATCTTGCTCCCATAGATGCAAAAATCATCTAGAAATACTCTGATGAAGTTCTTAATGTAGGGTTCAAACACCTTATTCATCAAACGTTGGAATGTTGCTGGAGTATTACACAACCCAAAAGACATAACTCTATAAGCAAATGTTCCCCAAGGAGTGGTGAACATGGTCTTCAGCTGATCTTTCTCTGCTACGAACTTGGTTGTATCCACTATATCCATCAGCAAAACTATAACACTCCTGACCATCTACTTCATCCAAGATCTGATCTAAGAATGGAAGAGGGTAATGATCCTTCTTTGTTGCCTTATTGAGATTCCTATAATCAACACAAATGCATAGCTTCCAATTTTTTTATTGAAATCACAATGGTAGAAACCCATTTCGAATTCTCCACAAAGAAATATGAATCTTACATCAAGCATCTTATCTATTTCTTCTTTACAGTCTTGGAAAAATTAGGATTCATTCTATATGGCATTTGCTTTATGGGCTCAAAGCACCATATACCAGCTCAACAGAATGTTCTACCCAACTTACTTGATGGAATTCCTTGTAATCGAAAGTGAATAGGTGTATGTACCTTGAAAGAGATGGAGGTAGCATTCCTTCTCACTCTCCATCACAAAGCATCACCAATCCTTATTTGTTGGAGACGATCATCAATTTTTTCTTCAGATAATTTTATGGTTTCATGAGTCGGTGTGACTAGAAGGATATCCATGACTGAAACATCAACCTCACTTTCTTCATCTTCTATGTCCACTTCACTGGTACTAGACTAATCAGAGGATGTCTAATCATCGGTTTCATCACTTGAATCTGCATGTTCTACCTTATGATCTTTGAGGATCACTTTTATCTTCACCCTCTCTCTACCATGTCCAAGTGTCATGAAGCCTTCATTCCAGTAGTTTCTTGCATGAACTCTCCTTAGCCATGGCCTTCCCAACAACATTGGGTACGTAACAGTACCATTTTTCATCACCTAAAATTCTACCACACATATAACACCCATAACAGATATTGCCACATTTGAAACTACACCTTTTGGTTTAGTTTTTCCCTTATTTAATGACCTTAACATAAGTGTTGAGGGGCGATCAATTTTAAACCCAACATATTCATTACAGACTCGGTCATTACATTAACTACAGCACCTCCATCAACTAAGACATCGTGAATTGAAATACCATTACATAATACCTCAGCTTTTAGAGCATAGGGATACGCCTCTACCTCCAAAACAGGGACCTTAACCTCCTTCCTTCGTTGAGCATTGAGTCCACTTTGCAGCTCCCACCTCTTCTCGATTGACATAGCCAAAAGTTGACCATATGTAATATTTGTATGCCTTTTGGACATATCTTCTAAGATGGAGTATGGTCCTTGTCCCTGTGAAATCAGAAAATCCTACACACCCAACTTTCTTCTCCTATGTTTCTTACTAGTTTCTTCTTTCATCTTCTTAGGATCATTTCCATCTTGATTATCTTTTTCTTTCTTTCTTTTTGTTACAAAAACATCTACTTCATTATTTATTCTCTTATCTACTCCATCAAAAGAATCCACAGGTGCTTTTTCTTTATCATTATCTCTTATACAAGATGTAGAAGCTCTATCTAGACAATTATACTTATAATGACCCTTTTATAACAATCATAACATACAACTACATAAATATTTATTTTAGACCTCTGTCTCCTCCCCGAGACCTAAATTCTTTTCCTTGAAGAAGATTAATAGTTAACTCGACCCATCTTTTGAATAGATCTTCATACTCGGTAGATGTACTAGGAGAAATATTTGTGCTCACCGGGAGTGGTTGTGGATTCGGACCAAAGGTCTTTGGTGTAGGCTCTACTTTAGTAACAATTTCTTTGGGCTCCTCTTCCATGATTTCTTCTTGCCTTCTTACAATATCCTTTACTTGTTCAATGGTAGTTGGGTGGTCATACTTCACTCTTTGTCTCGATCTCTCGGCTTCATCTCAAGAATGAAATGCTTACAGAGGAGATTATCCACGCCATTCATCAACCCATCCGCTAATCCTTCCTTCCGGATCTGGGCATCAAGATTCTTCCTTAGCTATAGAACATGATCATGATAATCCATTATCTTCTCCTTCTCTCCTTGGGATAGCTTTTTGATATTGATCATGAGATCTGCATATTTCTATTGTTCACCAAAATCTTCAAGAAAACTTTTAGTTAATAAATCCCATGATTTTTTCACATTATCACCTAGTGTTTCAAACCACCTAAGGGCTGAACCATCCAAAAAGTAGGAAAAATTCGGTCCATTGTTTCCTTCTCATAAGGCCATTACAAATACAAGATCGTTTAAACTCTTGAATGAAAGAGGAAGCATCTTCATTAGATTGGGCTAAAAAAACAAGAATCTTCCCCATTCCCAAAAGTAACCACAATGAAATACCAACCCAAAAGTACAACCAACAATACTTATGTGCACAAATAATTGGAATCACTATAATAGAAAATAGAAATGACCATGGTAAAATATAGTAAAAATTGACTTATGCGGTAAAAATGACTTTCTTGTGGTAAACACTATTTATAGTAAAAAGTGAAACTACTGCGGTAAATACTATTCATGGTAAAAAGTGACTTTACTACGGTAAATACTATTAATGGCAAAAATGACTTTACTATGGTAACTACTATGCACAGATAAAAACAAGGTTACCCTCCAAATGATTTTTGACTAAGTGGGAATATCTCTCCGAAGAAAATCCACCAACGAGGAATGGTCCTGGCAACAGAACCAAAATTTCATCACCAATCCGGCACTATGAAAATTCTTCACCGGGAACTCCTCATGCTATGATTATTTACTAATGCAGAACCTTTAGTTTGGTGGATGTAATTTTGAAACACAACAACAAACATAACACAAGAATACATAGACTATGATAAGAATGAATGATGCTAAATCTAAAATATCAAGTATAAATTATAATATCAACATGAAATTTTTACAATCTCACCCATGAGGTACTTCAAGTTTTACTAAATTCACTTTCCTTCAAACAATAACTATGGGAGAAACTTCACATTTACACCTCTTAATGGCTTCTTTGACACACCTTCAAAATGATGGCTTCCTTTACACACTTACTCATACAATATTTCTCACTACTTCCTTCTATGCTAGATGAGGAGGGTGGCCTCTTTATTTATAGAACTTCTAGGCTTATCCATCTTATGTCTAAGATAAGATAAGAAATCTACTCGCGAATCATATTTCATACCTTAACTCTTATCTGTACATGTAAGCTTATATTTTAAGATAAGATAAAACTTATCATTTCACATGGGTTCAAGTTTTTTAGACTTTTTAAAAATAAAATACACAAAATATTTATGACCTCAGTCCTTGTCCTTATTACTAATATAATATTTTAATTCCTAATCATGTAGACCCTACTTCTCTACTTACCCCAATTTTGACATTTTAACATTACGGACCACTCACCACAAATATTTACTTTTTACCACAACATTCCTATTGTAATTTTCACTATTACCATACTATACATTATTGGCATAGCGTCGTGATCGAAGTGTTGTTATCTTCTATTGGACGCTACTACTAATTATACTTAACAACATCCTATTCCTAATACATACATTAATGAAATAGAAATTACGGAGGAAAATTTTAGTGTCGACATGATCCCTATCTTTGAATGCGTGTTTCATGGAGAGGCATGGTCTCCCTTACCTTAATATTTTATAATTTTCATATAATTTGGTTATTCATTTGCAATAAAATAAAAATATTAAACCATTAGATATGATACAATTGGATATTATAATCAGGCTACTAGCTCGAAACAATAAAAATCCTCCTTATAATTTACATTACTCACTAATAATTTGACTGAAATCCATGTTGATACCACAACCTTATACGTTGTTATCTAGGGTATCAAAATTTGTTTCTCATGTCCTTTTGTATTGGTGAGACCTAGATGAGTCATCAACTAAAACAACCATTTTGTCTACCTTGCAAAGTTAGAAAATGCAATTTCCAAAGACTTGCAAAACAACACTCTAAGCTTTGTAAAAGAGTTTTGAGCGTCGTATGTGCTCCTTATTGTCAAGAGATTCATATCAAGCTTTAGATTGACCCCAATCAACCATTTTTACTCTCTTCATCACTCTCCTACGAGCCCTGTTACCTTATTTTGCACTCTTAGGAGGTTGTTAAAATTGAAAAGTTTGATTTCCTATCAGCTCACCATTTGGATCCTAAACAATGAAATTCTTATCCGCATTCAAAAATGTCTAATATATTTTACTAGAAAATTTCCTAGAACATTTGGTAAGGGAAAATCCCATCCATGGTTAGTTTAGAAAAGGGGTTTATAGGCCCCTGGTCACTCTTTGACTAGGTTAAACTTAAAAAATTACGACAGGTGGCTCTGGAAAACCATTCACCAATTATACACTATTCGCCATTTCTAGATTTTGTTAGTCCCTTTGGATTTTTAGTATATATTTGGACAAGTAGGAATTCACCCATCATGAATTTACTTATCTAGAAGACAATTTTTTATTGCACTTTCTTAACCTCTGAGCCAAAATTGGGTGTGTTTACAACTAACATAAAAATTTAAAAGAAAGTTATAAAACCCTAGTCAAGTTATTAAAATATCATGGAAAACTTATTAAAATTTTTAAATAACTATTTCAAACTCTATCTTGTGTCCTTATGTGTGAAATTTGACTTTTGGGAAAATTGTGTCTCTCTCTTCCTTACGTCTTTCTCTCTCCTCTCTTAGTTAAGGAATGAAATAAAATGAATATGTGCCTTAACCCTCTCTTTTTGTGTGTTTATTATTACTAAAATGTAAATGGAAAACCAATAAAATTAATTATGCTAGATTTAGGTGGATTCCATCCCAACGATTTATCTTTGATTTCATGCTCACATGGTTTTGCAAGATGCAAGTAAGATGATGAAACAATGTGGTTGTAATTCAATGTGGATAATTTTAATTTATGTATGTTAATAAACTATGTGTGTGTGTGTGTGTGTGTGTGTGTGTGTGGGTGTGTGTCTGTGTGCTTGTGTGTTGTTATGTTACAAGTAAATACTCATTATTGAAATTTGGTAATATGAATGAGATGCTAGTTTTAGGGGTGCTTTAGGAAATGTGCATTTAACTATAGGTGTCTTTTGATTTAGATTTTTGTATGGTTTGTTGGTGCTCAAAATTTTCTTGCCCCATTTATGCCCTTGAAAATTTATTGATTTCTGACCTCTGTCATTTTATCCTTCCCCATGTTGTGCTTGGCTAGTCTTTGTTGCCATTTTTAGTCTGCCCCTGGGTCAAATATCATGTATGGGTCCATATGTGTCCCCTAGTTTCTTTATTCCTTTGGAAAGGTCTATATTTTGAGTTCCCCATGATTTTTCCTTTCAAGAAATTGCATTTTCCCATTCCCTCTATTGCCACAATAGTAATTTGTTGTTCTTTTTGTTTCTTCCTTAAATACTTGAAGAAGAATGAGTTGATATGTCCCTGAGGAATGTATTTGAGCCGTGTAACTTTCTAAACTCCTGTCCTCGAAGGAAATTTCATTTCCAGGATCATATGGTTGTTTTTATGTATTTTACGGTTTAAAAATCATTTATCCTAGTCAAATTTGCATCCTTGTATCTACAGGGGACGTGGCACCTTTTGGTTAGACGTGGCTTGGCCAAACACTTCAAAAAGTCTATAAAAACTCAACTCTAAAATTTGTCCACATGGATGAATGACGCTTGTTTGAAGATTTAATTTTTGGTTTTGCCTTGGAGTAGCATCGGGAGGACATGTGGAGGCTTCCGCTGCTTGGCCCAGACTTGAACAATTGTTTTATGCAGTTGGAGCATTATGGTGGAATAGGACACGTGGCGAGCTCGTGCTCATTCAGGGTCTCTACTTTGGGCATCATCTTAAAGAAGTGCAAGGATGACACATGGAGGCCTCTACTTGCATTGCATTTTACTTAGACTTTTCAATAGCCAAAAGGAGACTACCTTGGATTATGAAACATGGTGCCTTCCACTGAGCATCAAGCATTCAGACAAATCTCGCAGAACTAGACACCTTGGGACCGCCTCAAGGTGCGTCGTGGTGACATGTGGTAGTTTGAAAAGTCAAAGAGGTGGGGAGGTGGACCATCAGGGGAAACTTGGAAATTTTTCCTCTTGTATTCAAATGACTCATAGTATCAAACTAACATGCGAACCTAAGGATAAAAAATCAAAATTCATCGAGAGAAGTCAATAGTAGAGTCATGCGGGCTAGTGGAGGAAATGTTAAAAATTTTCTTTTGTGAAATATGATTAAAATATGAAATGAGAGTGTTTTCCCTCACTCAATCGAGATAAGGATACCTGTCCTACGGGGGTGGAGCCACATAGGAAAAATGATTTTTTTCCTTTTTCTAGAAAGATGCAAAATGTGTAAAATTGAGCTGTGACTCTATATCCAGTCATATTGTGCCACGTGTCAGGCCCAAATCTCATTGGTGGAGAGGAGGAGGAAATCAAAAAATTGTACAATTTTTCCAAAACTAGTTAAAAGGTAAAAATACGTCCCGAGTCCCGTTTTTACTTGGATCTGCCACATGGAGGGCTCAAATTTGAAGTTGAGGAACAAATCAATGGTAGTTGTGCATTTCACCAATTTGGCCACCATTAGAGCTCCAGAAAGTTTGGAAATGCATTTTTTCATCAATCTTCATCAAAATTTTCACCAATTTGTGTCTTCTTGGCGTACAACATCTGAATTAATCAATTTGGGGGTTCAATTTGTGAATCTAAGGCATTTTTCAAATGAATTTTTATTCTGGTTCATGAAAAATGTGAATTACCATATCCAAAGTTGCAGAGTAAGAATTGGGAAGGGAAAAGTTGAAATGATGAAATGAAAGGGATCTACATGCATGGGAAATGAAAAACGTGCTTCCACTTTGAAGAATGATGAAATTTTTGTGATGATTCACCTTTTGAAAGAACAACTGACAACTTTTTGTGAGTTTCTTAAACGTCATTTTCAGAAATATTGCAAAGAAAAGGTGCTTCGAATATTCCACTTTTGGAGGGAAGATTTGAGGGGAAAAGTGAGTGAGTGGAAGTTATATATTGCATGAATTTGTCATCCAAATGGTCAGAGTTTGAATCCCTAATAAAAAATGAGAAATCCATCTTCCAGAGAGACCAATCCGAGATAACTGTTAATTTCTTCTATTTAAATTTCCCCGTCGATGAATCTAAGAAATTTTGGAATTAATTTGTGTCTAATCTCTAGCAATTTTGTGCCTACTTTATTTTTAGAATGTCTACAAATAGTTTCTTTCGTTCCTATTGCAATCTTATACTAATTTTTTGTGAAATCACACAGGATCTAGTCCGTGTGACAGTCTAATGGCATTTGTAATTTAATTTCAAGAAGATCCTTCATCTTGGATGAGATAAACAAATTTAAAATCAATTTATTGTCATTTGTTTATAAATTTTTTCTATAAGTCTTTGGGTGTACCTTAGGCATGATTAATCAAAAACTTTAGTGTTTAATTGAGTCTTCTAATTCGAGCCTTCATGTTGGAGTCTCAAAGATTATGTGAAAATGTGCTGATTTGGGCCTCCATTGAAGCATACCTTCTAGTTGAAGGAACATCTTGACTGTTCTGGAGCTTTTTGTTGTGAAGTTGTTCATTATTGTGAAGTCCCTCCAAAGATCTGGTATAATCAGCTTTATCCTGCTTCATCTCCCACCAAAATCATTCAAAAAACAATTAATCCTACCCTAAACTACCCCTGTTTTCCCTATGTATCAACAAAGGAACAAAATCTACTTGCAAAAATATGCAGAACAATCAAGATCTCTTAATGTCTTTAGTAACCTTTTCCTTGTGTTGAAAATATCCCCATAATCTAGAAGTGACAACTCGTGAGAGTCAGATTTGGTGTGTTGATCATATTTTCCCCAAGGTCTTCTCTATAAAATTTGTGCAAAAGAAAGGTATCTACGTCTCCTTCAACAATAGAGGTTACAAAATAGGTTCTCTTACCTTGGTTGAAAGGCACAACCTAAAATAGTTAGGATAAGATCACATCCTTTTAAGGTGCTATCCATCTCTCCACAAACTTGAGTAACAAAGGGTCAGTTAGATTTCATCCCCGACTACAAAATGATACACATTTATGATCTATCTACCTCTAAGCTCCCTGTTGAATCTGTGTTGTTGCTCGACTTGAAAAGGAGAATGAATTTGGATACCAACACTAATGACACCGTTGTCGGAAATCTTTGAAAGAATTTAAAGTTTCCAGACCATGGTAATGTTTCTTGCAGTTCTGTGTGCAAATACATTTTGTAAACATCATTATCTTGTCATATCTGTAAGGATTGAACAAGGTTTTAGGTTCTGCGTGCTATCTGTCTAATTTTTCCAGCAGTTATTATACTAAGTTTACCTCACCGTTGATAAATTTGGGTGAAGGAGGGTCTGATTTGTAAAGATTTGCATGATTTTTAGTGCTGACAATCATTTGATGATTATTTTAGTGCATTTGCACAACTAGGGTGAAAATCCTTAGTGGTGACTCCGGGTTGTTTTGATTTTGATAAATGCCAGTGTCTTAAACTCTGTCAATTGTGAATTTGTTACTAATCTTTGCAAAGCTAGAAGGAAGAAGATCTTTCTTCACTGCGGACCCTAGTAGAAGGTTGTTTCCAGAGTTTGAGAAGTCTAATTCAGAAGGAGGAAAAATTTGGAAGGTTGTGGGAGATCAAGCATCAAGAAAAGAGATCTCCATTGGTGAAATTGATTGGCACGTGGTTGAAGATTGCAATACTTCCTCAACTACTTCTGAATCAGGTAGCATCTTTGTAAATCTGAATTCTCCATCTGGAGAGGGTCCATCATCTATATTTGAAACATTTGCTTCTCGATCTACCCTTGTGTTTTCAAAATCTAATAAATTTTTCAAAGAGACAGAGCCATTGGGGGATAGTCATTCTGAAAATTATGTCCCTGTACCACACAGACCTGTCACTCCTCATCACTTTGTTTCTCCTGTAAGGTCACCTCCTCAAGATAGTATGGCTCAGCCTCCACCCAGACCTCCATTTTTCGTTAATACTTTTGGTCCCATCAGTTTTAGAGGTATGGATGGCTATCTGAATGTTGTGCCACAGGATGTAAGAAATAGATTGCCCAAGTTTCAAGGAAATAATGCAATAACCGGTGATCAACACTTGAAACTCTTTGTCAATATGATGGAGGATTTCAAAATAGAGTTTGAAGATGTATACATTAAATTGTTTATTCATACAATATAGGAGGATGTAAGGGACTTGTATAAATCTCTTCCTAATAACTCTATTGATTCTTAGACTGAAATGAAGAATGCATTTAGATTGTAGTATGGTGACAAGACAGACCCTAGGTTTCTCTTGTTAGAGTTTGAGAATATCAAGAAGAACCCAAATGAATCAGTCCATGACTTCAACACAAGGTTCAATAAAACTTTGAGGAGATTTCCGGTGAATTTAAGACCATGTGATGAATCTTGTTTGATAAAATATTCTGATGCATTTGATAAAAAGGCTGCATATTACTTGAGGGACAAGAACTCGGCAATTTAAGGTAGGCCTTCACCATGACACTTCAAATTGAGAACAATATCAAGGCTGTTGGGAAACCTCCTAAGAGAGATGGAGTTAAATTGGTAAACCCTGAGAAGCCTCAAGCAAGCAAGAGTGTAGACTTGGAGGAAGTGGTGAAAACTTTGGTAGGGGCTGTCAAAGAGATTTCCTACAAGTTGGCAAGAGATGAGAAGGGAATTGGACAAACTTCACAAGGTCAGCCTAGGTAGCAAGCACAAGATAGATTCAGAAATCACCATAGGAATGAGCAGAGATTTGATGACAAAGGTAAAGGGCCTATTGGATTTGGAAATAGGAAATCTCAGGCCAAGGAAAGTAAGGTAGTGCTTGATCCGTTAAATGCTAGAGTGGCTGTTGTTGATGATGAAAATTAGATTGACTGGTGTGACAGATGTTTATTACCCCATCCTCCATGTGGAATAGATCAAAAAATTGAAGAGGAAGATGATGATTATAATACGGATGATGATTCTTGTATGATGGAATACCCTATAAACTCATGTCAAGGAGCAACATCCACTGAAGTGATAAGTTCAAGGAATGCTATTGCCAACTTTTGGGATTGCATCCAATGGGTACATATTTTTCCTCCTTCTCATGTTTTAGAAATTGATAATGTACAAGCCTTTGAGCTTCCCAATAATGATTTTTAATACTTGATGGCATTGATGATCAAGAAGTAAGATGCAGGTATACCCTTGAAAGAGGATAGGCAACTACTTCGAACACTTTGTGGCCCAAGAGAAGGAGTATACCACAAGAAGTAAGACTATCAAGGGAGTTGGGCCTCGGAAAAAACTAAAACCCCATTTATTTCTAATATCCCAAAAGAGGTTCCTAAGAAAGAAACATCTGCTAAGAGCCCTATTGTCCCAAGAAAAGTTATGCTTCACCCCATACTCAAAATGTTAAAAACCTTATGCCATCTGATGAAATTTCCAGCCCTCCTTCTCATGTTGTTTTTCCTAAATAAATTCCCTATGACATTGCTCAAGTTTTTAGCTAACTCAAGGTTAGTGTTCTAATTATTGAGCTTTTTAGAATCCCTAAGTATAATAAGAGAGCACTTCAAGTATTTGAGATTGAAGGAGGAGAAGGATGCCATGAAAAGGAATGTGAATGTTGTAGAGGCTCCACTTGCTTTTGCAGAGGTATGAAAGACATCAGCATTATAAGAATTTGGTGAACTACCGATGGTATATTTGGGAACATCCTTGGTTAAATCTCAAGCTGAGTGTTGACCATTTCTTCACAACTTTTATCATCATGGACAAGTTTCTACATAATTGTATGTTTTAATCCAAGGCATCATGCAATGTTATGCCTTTGGAAGTTATGAATGAGTTAGATATCAAAGTAACAACAATGTATGGCAAGTGTACTACCATGGATTCCAGGGAAGTTCCAGTTGTTGGGTGTGTCAAAGGTTTGGTGGTGTAACTTGCAGCCTATCCAGGTAAGAATTTGAAACTTGATGTTGTAATTGTTGATTTCCCTTGCCAAATGGGGTATGTTATTGTCAAGAAAGTGGGCTGCAAGTGTTGGAGGGAGTGTCCAAATGGATATGTCTTTTTCCACCATTCCCATTGAAGGTATCCTTGTAAAATTATATGGAGAGAAGAAGATGATGTATCTGATTGAAGACCCAAACAATGCATCTTATGAAGTTTTGCAAGCAGATGCTGATCTTAACAACTTTGTGAGTTTTGTGGACTTTAGGGAATATGAAAGTGTTGAAAATAGAGCTCCTGAGTATGTTGTATTTTCTGGGAATTTGGTCTATGATTCAGCCTTGAAAAATGTTGAAGAATGTGACTTAGGCACAATGGAAGAGCTTCAGAGAAAATGGATGGTTTACAAACAAAATAGAGAAGAAAAAGAGGTATATTTCCAGTTGAGGAAAACATATCAGAACCTCTTGGCATGGTCATATCCAGGATGGCAGGCACTTGAAATTTTTCCTTGATTGTTCTCTCTGAATCAAGGTAAACATCTTTTGTACAGTGTATAGTCGGTTGTTTGTTTCCTGTTTTGTGTTTTGGTTCGTCGTGGTCCTTGGTGACCTATTTTTGCTAGTTTCTTTGTTTGTTTTTGGAGATGGATTTGTTTCTCTACCCTACAAAGATGACTCTCGCTGCCCAATGGATAATATTTTGGCACTTGGTCTACTTTTGTTCTTGTGGCACTCGCAAGGAGTGCCCATCCCCGAGTTGGAGCCTATGTTGGTGCTCAAAATTGTCTCACCCCATTTGTGCCCTTGAAAATTTATTGATTTATGGCCTCTTTAATTTTATCCTTCCCCATGTTCTACTTGGTTGGTCTTTGTTTCCATGTTTAGTCTGCCCCTAGGTCAAAGATCATGTATGGGTCCATATTTGTCTCCTAGTTTCTTTGTTCCTTTGGAAAGGTTTGTATTTTGAGTCCCCTATGCTCTTTCCTTTCAAAAAATGTGTTTTCCCATTCCCTCTATTACAATAGTCATAATTTGTCATTATTTTTGTTTCTTCCTTAAATACTTTGAAGAAGAATGAGTTGATATGTCCTTGAGGAACATATTTGAGCCTTATAACTTTCTAAACTCTATGTCCTTGAAGGAAATATCATTTCTAGGCTCAAATGGTAATTTTTCTATATTTTACGGTTTGAAGGGCATTTCACCCAATCAAATTTGCATCCTTGCATCTACGGGGAGGTGGCAACTTTTTGTTAGACGTAGCTTAGCTAAACACTTAGAAAATTCTATAAAAGCCTCAACTCATAAATCTATCCACGTGGGTGAATGACGCTCGTTTGAAGATTTATTTTTTGGTTTGGCCTTGGAGTAGGATCAGGAGGACATGTGTAGGCTTCCGCTTCTTGGCCCAGACTTTGAAATTTTTTTTTATGGAGGTTGAGCATTATGGTGGAACAGGACACATGGCGAGCTCGTACTAATTCAGGGTCTCTGCTTTGGGCACCATCTTAAAGAAGCGCCAGGATGACATGTGGAGGCCTCCACTTTCTTTACATTTTACTTATACTTTTCAATGGCCAAAAGGAGACTACCTTGGAGTATGACATGTGGTGCCTTCCACTGAGCATCAAGCATTCAGACAAATCTAGCCAGAACAGGACACATGGCGAGCCTGCGCTCGTTCAAGGTATAAAATTTTTGGAACCGCCTCAAGGTTCACCATGGTGACACATGGTAGTTTGAGAAGTCAAATAGGCAGGGAGGTGGACCACAAGGGGCAACTTGGAAATTTTTCCTCTTATATTCAAATTACTCAAATTATCAAACTAACCCGCAAGTTCAAGGGTAAAAAGTCAAAATTCATTTGAGAAGTCAATAGCGGAGGTGTGGGCTAGTGGAGGAAATGTTAAAAATTTTCTTTTGCGAAATAAGATTAAAATATGAAATGAGAGCACTACCCTCAGCCAATCATATGAGGACACGTGTCCTATGGGAGGGCGGAGCCGCGGACAAAAAATGAAATTTTTTCCTTTTTCCAGAAAGATGAAAAATGTGTAAAATTGAGCCGCGACTTCGTATCCAATCATATTACACCATGTGTCAGGCCCAAATCTCATCGGCAGAGTGGTGGAGGAAATCAAGAAATTTTGCAAATTTTCCAAAAGTAGTAAAAAGGTAAAAAGACATCTCAAGGCCCATTTTTACAGAATCGCCACTGGAGGACTCAAATTTGAAGTTGAGGAACAAATCAATGTAGTTGTGAATTTCACCAATTTTGCCACCATTTGAGATCTAGGAAGTTTGGAGATGCATTTTTACATCAATCTTCATCGAATTTTTTACCAATTCATGTCGTCTTGGCTTGCAGGTTCGAATTAATCAATTTGGGGGTTTAATTTGTGAATCCAAGGCATTTTTCAAATGAATTTTTACTCTAGTTCGTGAAAATGTGAATTACACTATCCAAAGTTACAGAGTAAGAATTTGGGAAGGGAAAAGTTGAAATGATGAAATGAAAGGGATCTACATGCATGGGAAATGAAAAACATGCTTCCACTTTGAAGAATGATGAAATTTTTGTGATGATTCACCTTTTGAAAGAAAAACTGACAACTTTTTCCGAGTTTGTTAAACATCATTTTCAAAAATATTGCAAAGCAAAGGTGCTTGGAATATTCCACTTTTGGAGGGAATATTTGAGGGGAAAAGTGAGTGAGTGGAATTTATATATTGCATGAATTTGTCATGCAAATGGTCAGAGTTTGAATCCCTAAGAGAAAATTTGAGAAAGCCTTCTTCCGAGAGACCAATACAAGATAACCTTTGTTAATTTCTTCTATTTAAATTTCTCCTACTGATGAATCTAAGCAATTTTGGAATTAATTTGTGTCTAATCTCTAGCAATTTTGTGCTTGCTTTATTTTCAGAATGTCTGCAAATAGTTTCTTTCGTTCCTATTGCAATATTATACGATTTTTTTGAAACCACAGGATCTCATCCCTGTGATATTCTAATGGCATTTTTAATTTCATTTCAAGAAGAGCCTTCATCTTGGATGAGATAAATAAATTTAAAATCAATTTATTGTCATTTGTTGATAAAGATTGTTTGTAATTTTTTGAGTGTACCTTAGGCGTGATTTATCATAAACTTTAGTGTTTAATTAAGTCTTCCAATTCGAGCCTTTGTGTTGGAGTCTCAAATATTATGTGAAAATGTGCTAATCTAGGCAACCATTGAAGCATACCTTCTTGTTGAAGGAACATATTGACTGTTATGGAGCTTTCTGTTGGGAAGTTGTTCATTATTATGAAGTTCCTCCAAAGATCCAGTATAATCAGCTTTATCTTGCTTCATCTCCCACAAAAATCATTCAAAAAACAATTAATCCTACCCTGAACTACCCCTATTTTCCCTGTGTATCAACAAAGGAACAAAATCTACTTGCAAAAATATGTAGAACAATCAGGATCTCTTAATGTCTTTAGTAACCTTTGCCTTGTGTTGAAAATATCCCCATAATCTGGAAGTGACAACTCGTGAGAGTCATATTTGGTGTGTTGATCATATTTTCCCCAAGGTCTTCTCTATAAAATTTTTCAAAAGAAAGGTATTTGCATCTCCTTTAACAACAGAGGTTACAAAATAGGTTCTCTTACCTTGGTTGAAAGGCACAACCTAAAATAGTTAGGATAAGATCACATCTTTTAAGGTGCCATCCATCTCTTCAAAAACTCAAGTAACAAAGGGTCGAGTTAGATATCATCTCGGCTACAAAACGATACACACTTATGATCTATCTCGCCTATAAGCTCCCTATTGAATCGTGGTTGTTGCTCATCTTGAAAAGGAGAATGAATTTCGATACCAACATGGTTAAAATAAGGTGGATTGGATATATATGTTAAATGAAGTTTTAGAGGATGAGTAAGTGATTTTTGAAGTTTGAAATGTTTATTAATGAATTTTTGTAATATTTTTAAGATACTAGTGTTTAAGACAAATGTTCATCTAAACATGGGTGTTATTTGATCCAAAATTTTCTATTGTAAAAGTTGGATTAAAATATTAAATGAAATTGGATTAGACATTTCATAGTTCTTTCTTGTTATGAAATTTATAATGAAATATCTATATTGTTTTGTTATTTAACTAGAAAATATAGAAAAGAAACCTAAATATAACAATAAACCTTAGTTTAAAACTTGTGCATATCTACCCTTCTCACATGATCTTTCTTAGCACAGAAGAAACTAAAACCTTAGAATGAACTTAAATATTTACACTTGATAACACCTTCTAGCTTAAGTAAATAAGATCCCAAGTTTGAGTTTATTGTCATAGCTTGTATGTGTACATACATCTTCATGAACTTGACTATTAGGAATGGAATGGCCAAACATTGTGCAAAGTATGTGATTCCCTCCTAGGTTTGGAAATCGTGTGTGTAGTAAGAAGAGGCTATTCTCCTAGGGTAGTGCTCCATAGGAAACCAACATCAAACATAATGTAAAACCCTCTTCGACTGACACATGTGTAGAGTGGTGACGATCATCAATTAACCTTGGAAGTCACGTATAATATTAGGATGCAGAAATGAACTCGATACTTAATTTCTATTATCGTCTGGTTTCCATGGTGCAATACTAAGAGTTAATTGTGAAACTTAGTAACTTTTGAAATTATGATTAGTTTGTGGAAATGTAACCTTAATATGGTGTGCTAGGAGGAAAGTTAATTTTTAGGTCATTCTCATATCACGTTTAAACCATCTTGTGGTGAAAAAAACAGACTCACGTTGTGTAAACTCTAATGTGAAACTTAACCCCTTGAGAAGATGATGTAATCCATTTTTCTTTCCCATTAATCTTATTTGTTAATGTATGTCTAATGTGAAACTATGTGATCATGTTATTAGAGACAAATCCCTTTAAAATAATGACTAGTAGTCTCATGAGGATACAAATGCCACCATTAAGAATAGGTTACACAATTCATTACAAAAGGTATATAGACCTAGTTAGGGAAAAATAAAACCTCTTATGTTAGACATAAAATGATACTCAATAAACCTAATCTAGAAACAAGAAAATAAGGAAGTATGTTGCCATGTTTAGAGACTTTGAATCCTTGACTAGTTGTTGGAGCATAGCTATGGTAAACTTATAATTCATGTTTGGCCTTGGGAATTGTAATCGTGGTGTTAGTGCTCATTTTAAACTTGCACCATTTGCCCTAATTTTCCTTTTTATTTGTGTGTTCAAACATTTCTATCTCTCAAATGGATGAAATGAAGTTTTTATCTCCATATATATACCACGATTTATTTACAAGTTCCTTTATCATGCCTTATTTTGAAGAAATCCAAAAATGTGGATTAATTTTGCCCTAAATCTTTTCAATCTACTGAGCTCTGCCATTTTTTCTTGTCTTCCGATCATGGATGCTCGAAAAATGTTCAAATTTATTTTGTATGCCTCTAAAAATCCATTCCCATGGTCAAAAGATGCTTCGAGCCATGATTTACCTAGTTTTGTTTCAAAATTTTCCATCCTTAGCGAAAAAGGTGATCCTGGGTGTGAACTGGTAAATTTCTATGTTTTTGACGGTCTAACGGGCGTCTTTTAGCTGTAAAATTCTACCTCAGCATTTGGCAGATATGTAGCCTCTTTTGATTGGTCGAGCGACAATGGATAAATGTTTTGAAATTATCAATTTTTACTATTTTGGAAAGAGAAAAAATTTGGTCCCATGGCTCCCCTAAGTTCTGATTGGTTCTTTTAGTGCTTATGTGGCTTCTTATAATTGGATGAGGCAGAGTTGGGTTTTTTTATGAACTTGTTTCCTTTTGGCTACTTCTGCAAAAAATTTGAACTCACCTCGTGGCCCCGCTAGGCTATGATTAAAGAAAAAATTTAGTGGCAAGGAAAATTTCTTATTTTTTTCCCGAAAGTGTATATGTGTTCATCTCCAATTGGTCGCGGGTGGGCGTGTCCTTTTTATGCCTTAAGGCATTAAGGAAAGAGATTAAAAGGTAAAATAAATGGTTAAGGCCCCACAACCAATCAGAAAATGACACGTTGCCTTTGAAAATTCAAAGGGAAGGGAAGTGGAGCGATGAGGAACATTGAATTTTTAGCTTTATTTTAAGGAGTAAAGTTAAAAATGAGCCACACGCCCACAAACAATCAGAAAAGGGCACGTGTCAGCTTTGAAAAGTCAAAGCAAGGACGTGGGTTTTTGGGGGTCTTCGAAACTTTAAGCTTCATTGTCAAAGGAATAAAGTATAAAAGAGAGTCACGACCCCATAACGAATCACAGAAGAACACGTGGTAAGGTCATAGGAGGAGGTACGGGACCTCAAAGAAAATTTGAATTTTTTTCCTTTTTGAGAAATAAAGTATGACAGTAAAATATGACCTTGCAGTGAATCAAAGGTTGACACGTGGCCGTTGAAAAGACAAGGTGGGGGTAGAGAAAAGTGTCAAAATTTTCCATTTTCCCAAAATGTTATAAAATGTTAAAAGGTGGTCCCTGGCCCGTATCTAATTAAAAGTTGTAAAAGTGGACCTAGGATAGTTTCGGATCAAATTTCTCCATGTGGACGACTCAGATTAAAATATGAAAGGGAAAGATTGATGGTAGCTATGCATTTCATTTATTTTTCACCATTGGAGCTCTAGGATGTTTGGAGATGTGATTTTTGCATCATTCTTCATCAAATTTTGATGAATTTGTGTCGTTTTAGTCTGCAAGGTGCAATTAAATAGTTTTGGAGGCTCAATTTGTAAATTGAGGTGTGAAATTTGAGCATTTGAAGTGAATTTTTGCTCGGGCTCGTGCAAAAACAGAAAATGCCAAATCCAAAAGTTGTAGAGAAAATTTTCAAAAGGGAAAAGGTGAAATGATGAAGGAAATGGGGTCTACATGAGTAAAAGATGAAAAATTTTCTCCCAATTGAAGAAATGATGGAAATATTTGCAATGATTCACCTTTTAGAAACACCTGGCAACTTTTGGATGTGTTTATGTTAGATGTCCGTTTACGGGATTCATGAGTGAAATTCATAGCAAACTTGATGCTTAGGATATTTTTTTCTTGGGAAAGAAGGCTTGGATGTAATAGAATGTTATATAATGCATGTTTTTAGACATGTGAAGGGTCGGGGGTTAAATTTCACAAGAAAAATTTGAGAAAAGTTATCTTCTGAGAAACCCATATGAGATACTTGGTTAATTTCTTCTGTGTTAGATTTTCTATCATGTCAAGTTGGTTGCAGATGTATAGCCATTGACAAGCTCTGAGATTTCTCTGGAAGCTCTCCCTATCTGATGAATCTAAGCAATTTTGAAATTAATTTTTGTTCAATCTCTAGAAAATTTGTGTCTATTTATTTCATAATGTCTGCAAATGGTTTCTCTTGTTCCTATTGTAATCTTACATTGAAATATTTGTGAAATCACATAGATCTCATCCTTGTGATGGTTTAGTGGCATTTGTAATTTCATTTATCAGAAGAGATTTCACCTGGTAATGAAATAAACAATTTAAAATCACTTTACCTTCATTTGTTGATAGAGATTGTTTGTAAGTCTTTGGGTGTACCTTAGGCGTGATTGATAAGAGATTTTGGTGTTTAATTGAGTCTTTTAACTTGAGCCTTCATGCTAGATTCTCAAATATTGTGTGAAAATGTGCAAATTTGGGCCTCCATTGATGCACACCTTCTGGTTGAAGGAATGTCTTAACTATTTTGAAGCTTTCTATTGTTGAGTTGTCCATTGTTGTGAAGTTTCTCAAAGATCTGGAAAATTCAATTTATCTTTCTTAATATCCCACCAAAAAATCATTCAAATGACTAATCCTACTTTGTACTACCCTTGTTTTTCCCTGTATATCCACAAAGGAACAAAATATATTTACTAAAATATGTAGAACAATCAGGATTTCATAATGTCTTTAGTAACCTTAGCCTTGTTTTGAAAGTATCTCCATCTTTTAGAAGTGAAAACTCTCGAGAGTTAAATTAAGGTGTATTGATCATACTTTCCCAAAGTTTTCTTCATAAAATTTGTGCAAAAGAAGGATATATCTATCTCCTTCATCAAACAAAGGTTACACTAAGGGTCCTCTCACCTTGGTTAAAGAGGAACAACCTAAAGTAGTGAGGATAGGTCAAATCCTCTTGAAGGTGCTATCCATCTCTCCATAATATGAGTGACAACTTTCTCTAAGCTCCATGTCAAATATTTGATTCTCAACTTGAAAAGGAGAACAAATTTGGATACCAACACTAGTGGTGCCATTTCCAGGGATGATTTGTTGATTTGTTTCCAGTTCATACCCATTTGGCCCGTCAACAACACTCGTGGTGCCATTTTCGGGGACTCTTTGAAGTATTTTACAAATGCGGTGCAAGATATAAAAACCCCCGGTAAGTACTTACACATGTTGTGTGTTCATACATTACTAAAACATCATTCTCTATTCAGATCTGTAAGAATTGTTCAAATTTGTAAGTTCTGAGTGTAATATCTCTAGCTTCTATAGTTTTTGCACTAAGGTTTGTATCATCATTTATAAATTTGGGTAGAAGTAGAGCATATCTTGTGAGATTTTCATGAATATTGTATTGACAGGTCTTTCATACTACATTTGCACACACTAAGGTGAAAATCCTTAGTGGAGACTCCATGTTGTTTAAATTCTTAATAAATACCAGTGTCTTAACATATATCAAGTAAGATTTTTCATTAATCTCTGCAAAGCTGGAAGGAAGAAGATATTTCTTCGCCAAGGACCCTAGTAGAATGTTGTTTCCAGAATTGGGGAAGTCTAATTCAAAAGGAAGAAGAATTTGGAAGGTTGTTGGAGATCAAGCATCAAGAAAAGAGATATCCATTTTTGAAACTCACCAACCAGTGATTGAAGATTGCAATACTTCCTCAAGTGAATTTGAATCAGGTAGTCTCTTTGTTGAATTGAATTCTCCATCTAGAGAGGGGCCTTCATTTTTATTTGAAAAATTAGTTTCTCAATCTTCCCTGTGTTTTCCAAATCTGATAGAGTCTTCCAAGAAACAGAGCCTTTAGAGGGTAGTCATTCTGAGAATTGCATCCCTGTACCACACAAACTTCTCACTCCTCATCAATTTGCATCTCCTCCAAGGTCACCTCCTCAAAATAATATGGCTCAACCTCCACCCAGACCTCCATTTATTGTTAACACTTTCGGTCCCATCAATTATAGAGGTATGCTCGGCTATTTAAATTCTATGCCACAAGATGTAAGAAATATATTGCCTAAGTTTCAAGGAAATAATGCAATCACTGGTGATCAACACTTGAAGCTCTTTGTTAATATGATGGAGGAATTTGAAATAGAATTTGAGGATGTGTACATTAAATTATTTATCCATACTCTAGAAGAAGATGTAAGGGATTGGTATAAATCATTGCCAGATAATTCCATTAATTCTTGGACATAAATGAATAATGCTTTTAAACTGCATTATGGTGATAAAAAAGACCCTAGGTTTGTTTTGTTAGAGTTTGAAAATATTAAGAAGAATCCTAATGAATCAATGCATGATTTCAATACAAGATTTAACAAAATATTGAGAAGACTTCCTGTTAGTTTGATTCCTTGTGATGAATCATGTCTGATAAAGTATTCATATGCATTTAATAAGAAATTTACTTACTATTTGAGGGATAAGAACCCTATAACTTTGAGGTAGTACTTTACCATGGCTCTGCAAATTGAGAACAACATTAAAGCATTTGAAAAACCTCCTAAGAGGGAGGGTGTCAAACTGATTAACCTTGAGAAGCCTCAATCAAGTAAGGTTGTGGATCTTGAGGAAGTTGTAAAGAATTTGGCTAGAGATTTGAAAGAAATATCTTACAAGCTAGCCAGGGTAGAGAAAGGAATTGGACAAGGTTCCCAAGGTCAGCATAGGCAACAAGGACAAGACAAATTTGCAAATCATCCTATAAATGATCATAGATCTGATGACAGAGGTAAAGGACCCATGGGAGCTAGATAACCTCAAGCTAGGGAAAATATAATAGTGTGTGATCCTCTAAATGCCAAAGTTGTCGTTGTTGAAGAGACAAATGAAATTTATTGGTGTGAAAAATGTTTCTTACCCCACCCACCATGTGAAGTAGATCAACAAGTTGAAGAGGCTGATGATGATGATAACATTGATGATGATGCATACATGGTGGAATGCTCTACAAGATCACAACAAGTAGAAACTTCATTTGAAGTAATAAATGCAAAAAATGATGCAAGTTTTTCAAATTGCATTCACCGGGTACCTCTTCTTCCTCCCTCTCATACTTTAGAAATAGATATGGTACAAGATTTTGAACTTCCTAATAATGATTTTGAGTATCTAAGGTATTTAATGATTAAGAAGTATGATGGAGGAATACTATCAGAAGAGGATATGAATTTGTTATGAACATTGTTGTTTCCCAAGAAAAGGAGTATAACACAAGAAGTAATGCTATTAAAGGGGAAGGGCCTCAAGCCAAACCAAAAACCCCAATTCTCACAAATATCCGAAAATAAACTCCAAAGAAAGATGCATCTAGCAAAGGCCTTATTGTCTCAAGTAGAAATGGTGTTCCCACCCATGCTCAAAATGTGAAAAATCTTGTGCCATCCGATGAGTTTTTCAATCTTTCTCCAAATGTTGCTTTGCCCAAATACATTCCTTATGAAATTTCCCAAGTCTTGAGTTAGATCAAGATTTCTATTCCAATTGTTGAACTTCTTAGGATTCCTGAGCACAAGAAGAGGGCCTTTGAGTATTTTTATTAGAAGAAGATAGGAGTACCCAAGGCAGAAATATAAATAATGTAGAAACTCCTCCTCCAACCATTGTACACCTATAAAAACCACCAGCATTGGAGGAGATAGGTGAACCACCTGAAGTTTACTTGGGAACATCTTTGGTTGAGTCTTAATTAAATGTTGATCCATTTTTACAACACTGATTATTAAGGACAGACCGTTGCACAATTATATGTTTTATTCTGGAGCATCATGCAATGTTATGCTTCTAGAGGTCATGAACGAATTAAACATTAAAGTGATAACACCTTATGGAAAGTGTACTGTAATGGATTCTAGAGAGGTGCTAGTTGTAGGATGTAAAAGGTTTGGTGGTACAACTTGCAACTTATCTACGTAAGAACTTGAAACTTGATGTTGTTATTGTTGATTTCCTGCCAAATGGGGCATGTGTTGTTATCAAGAAAGTGGGCTGAAACTGTTGGTGGAAGTGTTCAGATGGATATGTCTTTTGCCACCATTCCAATTAAGGGAAGCCTTTCAAAGTTGTATGGAGGGAAGAAGATGTTGCACCTCATTGAAGATCCCAATAATGCTTCTTATGAAGTTTTGTATGCTGATGTAGATACTAATAACTTTGTCGGATTTGATGATGGAAAATAGTAAATGATTGATCAATGTAAATGTCTTGAACAAGTAGGTTTTCCTTGGACCTTGTTATTCGATGGAGCTTGTTTCAAGTTTGGAAATGGTGCTGGTATTGTTTTGATTTCTCTAGGATAGGAAGAATTTGTTTTTTCTTTCAAAATCAACCTGTTAATGCCTTTGAAAACATTGTTGAATATGAAGCATTGTTGTTGGGTTTGAGAATTGCATGGAAATATGGTGTAAAGGATATCATTGTCAAAGGAGATTCAAAACTGATTGTCAAGCAAATTAGAAAATTGTATGCTACTAAAAATTAGAGAATGAAACAATACAAGCATGCAATCTGGGATTTGATTGAAATGTTTGACTTATTTAATATTGTGAACCAATATAGAAAGTTTGATGTTATTGTAGATAAGTTAGTAGTGCTAGGATCAGATTTGGAAATTGTAAAGTATCTCCATTTTGTTAGTATGATGTTGAGATAAGAATAAGCCCATCTGTCCCTGAAAATGTTAAAAATTGGTAAGTGTTTGATGATGATGCCCAGGTGAAACGGTTTCTATAGAAGCAAGGTGAGTTTTCAGACCAAAATATAGACTGGGAACCAATGGTGTATGCTTCGAAGGAAAGGGAACTTTATTTGGAAAATACATCATCACACCGAATACAAACATGATTCCTAGAGGTTTGGTGGCACTTGAATCAAACTTTGATAATGTTGATTGAATTATTAACAGGAAGTATGTCGGTTTTAAGAGATATGAAAGAGCATGACACAGGCACAAAGGAAAAACCACGTAAAATATGGTTAGGAAGCAATCGATTAAGGAAAAGAAGGAGTCCTATGTTCAATTCTTTGAAGAAATATCAAGACTGGCTAACTTGGTCTTACTCGAGTTGAAGGCATACGGGAAGATTTGTTCCAAGATGAGATTCCACTTGAATATAATGCCAAGCCTTTCAGGGAAAAAGAAGAGGCTGATCAATTCGCTCCTTTCTTTAAAGATGCAAGAAGAATTGAAGAAGTTGAGGGATGGACGGATCATTCAGCCCACAAGGTATTCATCTTGGGTTGCAAATTTAGTACTGTCGAGAATAAATAATGGTGATATAAGGTGTGCATGGAATTAGGAACTTGAATAAAGAATAATTGAAAGATAATTACCCTCTACGCCAAAAATGGAGAATATGCTACAATTGGTAACTAGTTCGAATTGTTATCCACTTTGGTTGGTTTCTCCGGCTATAATCAAGTTGTTGTGAAGGAGTCAAAAATAATAAAGAATTCCTTTACCACTCCTTAGGGAAGCTGTTAGTGTGGAATCACAGCACCCCTAGATGATTTCTAAAGAATTTCTTTTCTAAGGTAGAATCACTGATGCGATTGCATAACATGGAACTTTTCCTAAGGTGTGGGACCTTAAAAATTAGAAAAGCTCTCTAGATTTAAAGGTTGGTTCCTTATTCCTCTATTTAAGTGCATACGTAAGGATTTGTAGAGGATCTATATCTATAGCTACTCTAAGACTTACCAAGGAGATAGTGATAAAAGAGTACATAAATAAGAAATAACTAAACTATCGGGTAATGCACTAAAGGAATGATGAATACTTAGCTTGCCTTCGACACAAACCAATAAAATGCATACAATAAACAAACACAGACAACCAGATCTATAACGAGAGATCAAATAGAAGCAAAAGGAACAAGAAGGATCTGAGATCGATCACAAACATATCTTATTTCTCTAATAGATTGATACAGTTCATTACAGAATAGTCGAAAGGTAGAAACATATTACAATTTTAAAAGAAGGCCTGAACCCCACAAATCCTTTGCTAGAAGGAGAAGGGAGCATGTAAAACTAAGAATATCCAAGCCTTTACAATGAATCATGTCCCCATATTTATAGAATTGATTTGAGAGAAGAAAAAGAAAGAGAGAAGTGGGAAAACATGGGTCAAAGCTCAACCACTACTGTTAATGTTTTCTGCTGAAATATGCCCCTCTCAAAATTTAAAGTTTCAGACTCTCATGGTATAGACGATGTCGAGAATATTTCTAATGACACTAGATTCACAATCTCTTGAGCCCCGAATTGAAAGATGGGACCCTTTGAATTTTTGCATTGATTCTGTACAAATAGGTGGGAAAACAACTTGAAAATGGGTCCCTCTTTTGATTGGGATACGTGGCAGCCAGATTGGGATAAAAATTTGGGTCCATGGGCCCATGCAATTTACCTTTTAGTCTTTTACGCAAAAACACAAAAACTCAAAAACTCCAAAGGCCCAAAACTCCATCTGGACACGTGGCTCCTTTTGGTTGGCTGGGAAATGCATTTCCATTTTTACCTCTATGCCTTTTGGACAAAAGGAAAATTTTCACTTTTCTCCCTGACACCCCACCTTGGCTTTGACTCAAGTTTATATGTTGACTTTTTCCCTCTTGGGCAGAGTCACAGGTATTTTTATAAATTTTACCCCTTTTGAGGAAAAGGGTGAAAAACTAACCTTTTCCCCGACTCCCGCTTTCCCCTAGGACACGCGTCACCCTGGCACTTGCTTGGGAACCTTCTCTCCTTTTGACCCTTGAATCAATGTCGTTGAGACACTTGGTAGCCTCTCGCCGCCCTGTTAATGTTTTGAACTTTCAAATAACTATGTCCCCCTTTTAGGACACGTGGAGGCACCGTGCATGTTTGTAAATCCAACCCAAAGTTTTCCATTGGACGAGTGTCAGGTTGAAACTTGTGCGACTTCGCTATTTTGTGGACTTTTCAATATTCCTTCTTACTTTTTAGACTTTGAGCTACATGGTGGCCTCGCGCCACCCGGGTTTCCACCTGGGACCAACTCTTGGAAATGCGCCAGGCTAACGTCCGACACTCTCCACTTGCACTTCTATACTTAACCAATTTTAAAGCCCGCCTTTTGACCCTGTTTAAGCCTTGCCTACGTGGAGGGCTGGCACAAGTTTGGATTTCCTCCTGGGGTTCACTTTGTGAATTTGTACCAAGCTGACACCTGGCATGCTTCGCTCTCAACCGAAGAATTTTCAATGCCCGCAACTTTTGGGGACTTTGGACACGTGGAAGCTTGGCGCAAGTTTGGACTTCTCCTTTTTAATTCACCCTTTAAACAATGTCGTTAAGGCACATGGCCCTTTTCGCTTCTTCCTCCATACTTATTCATTTTTTTCCCTTTTCCTGAACCAATTCGAGCTCGAGGACTTTGAATCTTTGTTTTTCTTCCTTCTTCTGGCTTATTTGTAGCATTGATCCTTATTATCTGACCCTGCTATTTTATAGTTTTTCCTACCTGTAACTTGGAGGATGGATTTAAGATGTAGAAATGGCCCGACAGAGTCATTTTCTTTCTGTATAGGGTCCTTTGATCTTTCTTGGCCTCTGCCACTCCATTGCTGAATCTTCTTGCAACCAATTTGTAGGATCTAGATGATTTTTCTCAGGTTCCTTCAAGCGGGGTCATGATTTGATCCAATATTTCACCGGGGTGAAATATGGGTAATAATTTGGCAACTCACGGGGACATATGCCTGCTCAATGAAGAGATTAGTTTCCTTGGTGTATATATTGGGCATGGAGTCAAGAATAAAAATATTATACTAGTTTTACCTCTGGTTCATGAGCCTGACCACTTGCATCCTCAGATTTTATAAGAAAATCTTGAAATGAAGATTTTTGAGAGTAGAAAATTGTTTCAACTCCGGGGCTTCACCTATTTTTCTGAATGAACTGCATAAGATCAACAAAACAACACCAAGACTATTTAAAAATTGAAATCATACATTCTCCAAATGGAACATGTAGAGTGTGAAAAAGCACTTAGGAGAAAAGTAATCTACACTACAACAAGACAATGTTCAGAAGCACTTAGAGGAAAGAGAAACTAAACTAATATAGAGTGGGACTTCCCTTTTAGTAGCAGTGCTTGAGATAGATCTCGTTCACTGGGATCTACAACTCTTCACCCTCCAATGAGGACAACTAGAAAGCATTGCTACTTTTTCATCTTGTTATCATATAAGGACCACTCCATATGGCATCAAACTTAGAATGTGTCCCTGGTTTTGCTCGATCTACATCCCACTTCAAAAATAGGTCTCCTTCCTGGAAATTCCATGATTTTGCTTTCTTGTAAAATCATTTATTTATGAAGCCTAACTCCTCTCCAATTCTTGGAGAGCACTCTCTCTAGCTTCTTCTAATTCTATCACTCCATGTACCGATCTCCATTGGTGTAAACTCAAACATTTCTAGTTGCCTCATAAGCTCCAATGCTGGTAACTCAAGTGATATAGGTAACACTACCTCTTTCCCATAGAAAAGCTTGAATGGAGAGCTGCCTATGGATCTCTTGGGTGTTATTCTATCAGCCCATAAGGCCGTTTTGAGCTTTGTGTGCCAGTTCCTTTGATTCTCATCTAGAGTTCTCTTAATGATCTTTAATAGATTCTTGTTTATAGACTCAACCTGGCCATTACCCTGTGGGTAATAATTTGATGAGGTGCTCAAATAAGTCCCATCCTATGATTTTAGAACTTATAAATGCTAATAATTTTTCTAAGATGATGGTGGCTGGTACCCCAAATTTGGTCACTATTCCTTCATAGAAATCCAGGATACTAGACTCATTTGCCTCCTTGAGTGCCACTACCTCAGTCCATTTGGTAAAATAGTCTGTGGCTATTAGGATCCATTTGTAACCTTGGCTTGAGTTTCCATTGATTACTCCAATGAAGTCAATCCCCATTGCATACAAGGTTGGTCAACTGAGATTGGGTGTAATGAAAATGCTGATAGCTTCTCCTTCCCTTTGAAGAAAGCAAAATTCTTGCATCATTTAATCCATGTATAACAGTCACTAAGCACTTTGGGCCAATAAAATCTTGCTTTCATGATTTTGAGTGATGTCACTCTTGGGGCGAGAATGTTTGTTTCATCTTGTAGAGTAGAGGCTAGCTTCTCACACAAGCCCTTCTCACGGACCAGCTTGGTGACCCTAATCTCAATGTCTTATTCCATGACATGAGTAATCCACCCTACATGTTTCTCATTCAGGTCTTTGCTGAGGAGGAATTATTTGACTCCTGCATGGGAGACCAATAGTTGGATTTTTTTGTTTGACACCAAATGCTTAAAATTATTCAATCCTCACGATCACCGCAAATACTTTCTTCTCAATAAAGGAATACCTTACGTCATTGTCTTCTAGTATTTGGTGAAGAAAGTAATTGGCTATTCTAAGTTTTCTTTGTTCTGCTTTGAACCAAGATTGTAGAGATAGTGTCATTACCATGAAAGGCATACAATATGAAATCCTTGGAAAAATATGGATTTACAAGAGTTGGGGCCTATGATATGGCCTTTTTGATAGCTTCAAATATTTCCTTTCCTTTAACCTTCCATCTAAATGTTAAGCTCTTCTTCAACATTAGTGTTATTGGCTTAACCAGAGAAGCAAAGTTTTGGACAAACCTTCAAAAAAAGTTGATCTTCCAGAAAAAGCTTTGAAAATCCTTGTTGTGACTAGGTAATGTGGTTCTTTTATTACTTCACCCCTTTCTGGATCAATTTCTAGACCCTCCTTAGACACAATGTGGCCCAAAAGCTTTCCCTCATGGGCCAAGAATATGCATTTTTTGGGGTTCAAAGACACCCCAAATCTTCTGCATCTTTGAAACACCTACCTTAGATGGAAAAGGTGGTATGTCGCATTCTTAGAGAACACAGTGATATCATCCAGATATATCAACACTATCTGGTTGATTAGTCCTTTGAATGCCATATCCATGGCTCTTTGGAAAGTAGCACCAACATTGGACAATCCAAATGGAATTTTTTTGTATGCATAGGTGCCCCATTTGGTGGTGAAAGTAGTTTTGAATTGATCATCTTCTTTCACCATGATCTGATTATATCTCGAATAGCCATCTAAGAGAGAAAATATCTCTAACATAGACACTACTTGCAAAATATATTCCATTGAAGGGAGTGGGTAGTGATCTTTGAGGGAGGCTCTATTCAAATCCCTGAAGTCAACACATAGCCTGATTTCCCCATTTTTCTTTCTGACTGGGACCATATTTGTAACCCAACTTGAATGCTTGATTGGGAATATGATACTTTCCTCTATTAGTTTGTTCAGCTCCTTCTTCATCAGAGGCTCAATATGTGGGTTGACTGGTCTCTGCTTCTACTTGATAGCTGAGTAAGCGGGTCTAATTCAATTGTGTGTTGTGCTAGTTTGGGATTGAAACCCCTTAGGTCTTCATAACTCCAAGAAAACACATCAGGGAATTCTTGGCAAAGTTGTATGAATTCATACCTTTCCTACTCGGTGGCCACCTTGCCAATTTGAAGTGTTTTGTCTTCTCCAACTGGGATTGACTCGAATCCTCTCCTTTAATCTACATGTTAGCCTTTTCTTTCCTAAACTAATCATTAGGATTGAAAATGGATTCTAGGGTCACTAAGCCTTTGGGAGTCTTTTTTTATGCTTGTTGTACTATTTGGTTCCTATCTTTGCTACTATAGTTTGTTTTGCTTATGGGTGAGAGTTCAACCTCTTCTTACAAAAACATTATGATCTATTGATCATTCTTAAACACTTGCCAACATGTATTGTTATCGCATCTGTTGACCTCACAACCAAATGGATATGTGGTTGTTCATTGTCTCTATTGATGCTATCCACCACATCAAATGCTTCTCCAACTACTGCAAGTCTATCAACAACTTCATTCTCTTTTCTAGGTATGGACACAATGTTGAAAGCCTTGAAATATTCCATGAGATCCCATACCATACTCTTATAGTCCTTGAGTAGGTAATTTTAAACAACATTTATTCATCTTACTTGATTAGCAACCAACTCACTGTCTCCAAACTCTTGTAAATTCTTAATTCCTAGCTTTCTTGCCCAATGAAGACCTTAGACTAAAGTCTCATATTCAGTAGTGTTATTTGAGCAAGAAAACTGAAATATAAAGGCTGAATAATAAATCATACCTCTATGGGACACAATCATAGCTCCTCGTCCAACTCCTTGTCTACTCTTTGAGCCATCAAGGAATAATTGTCATACTTCATTGTCATCCTTGTACTATGGCTTGATTAGGTCGGGAAGAGTATGTTTCTCTTCAGCGAGATAGTAGACACCTAGCTCAGACTCTTCCATCTCCTTGTAGGGGTCAAAAACATGTTTATTAATTACCCACTCATCTAGAGTCAAATCAGGGATACATCCCAACTTGGTATCTGCTTCATTAGTGTTTAGGAGGTCTTCTTGATCAAAGGATGAGTAGTTGGCATTGATTGGGCTAGGTACATAGGGTTCAATATGATAGTCAATAATAGGTTTAGATTTGATTGTGGCCTTTGCCCCATACCTTGTCCTAAAGAGCATGTGTGACCAATCAGCAGACAAGTAGCCTCCAATCTTGGCAGTGAAGTCCCTAGATAGACACAAAGAAAAATGTGGTGGAAAATCTATGATGGACACGTTTTGCAAGACAGTTACATTGGGGTAGGCGTGTAGAGTGAGGCTCAGGTCTTGGATGATTCCTACAGTGGTCACTGTTGTCCCATCTAATTGAACTACTCCTCTAGAGATGACTTCATATTTGAGACCCAACTGATCAACTATTTGTTTGGGCATCACATAACTACTAGCCCCAGAGTCAATCATACAATTGTGCACTAATTTGTCTCCAATAATAAATGAGACATAGAATGGAGGAGGCCTCAAGTTCTTACCTTGTTGTTCTCCTTGGTTCCTCTCAGGTTGAACTGCATTGGCAAGCACTCTCTCTTGCTGGTTAGGAGGTTGACTTGAACTTGACCAATTTTACATGGTAGTTTGCAATAGATCTCTCTACCTTGGAATGGCCAATGAATCCCATAGTGAGATGTTCACACTTGTCTTCTTCATTTGCTCAATAATATTGAATGATCTATCCTTTTGTTTCCCCTTCCTAGATACATTTCTTTCTTGCACATGGGTTGTTACAACCATTGCCTAACTAGGTTTGGAAGGTGACTTGGATTGGTTATGCATGTTGGAAGTTGATCTTGGAACACTAGGACCTTGTAGAGTGGTGGAAGGTTGAGGGTCTGTCGACACTAAAATTTTCCTCCGTAATTTCTATTTCATTAATGTATGTATTAGGAATAGGATGTTGTTAAGTATAATTAATAGTAACGTCGATAGAAGATAATGGCGCACAAGACGGTGCCACCAATAATGTGGAGTACGGTATGATCAAAGTACAATAGGAATGTTGTAAAAGTAAATATTTGTCATAAGTGGTCCGGTAATGTTAAAATGTCAAAGTTTGGGTAATTAGAGAAGTAGGGTCTACATGATTAGGAATTAGAAATATTAAATTGGTAATAAGGACAAGGAGTGAGGTCATAAATATTTTGTGTATTTTATTTGTAAAAAGTCTAAAAATGTGGAACCCATGTAAAATGATAAGGTTTATCTTATCTTAAATGATAAGCTTACATGTACGAGATAAGAGTTAAGGTATGGAATATGATTCGTCAGAGTGGATTTCTTATCCTATCTTAGAGATAAGATGGATAAGCACTGGAATTCTATAAATAGAGAGGCCAACCCCCTCATTTAGCATAGAAGGAAGTAGTGAGAAATATTGTAGGAAGTGTGTGAAGGAAGCCATCAGTTTAAAGGTGTGTTGAAGAAGCCATTAAGAGGTGTAATTGTAAAGTTTCTCCCATAGTCTTGGTGTAAGGCAAGTGAAGTCAATAACACTTGAAGTACCTCATGGGTGAGATTGTAACAATTTCATGTTAATATTATCAATTACTTTGATATTTCAGATTTTTCATCATTCCGGCTTATCATAGTCGATGGTATTCTTGTGTTATGTTGTTGTTTTGTTTCCAGATTACATCCACCAAACTAAAGGCTATGCATTAGTAAATAATCATAGCATGAGGAGTTCCAGTGAAGAATTATCATAGTGTCGGATTGGTGATGATAGGTCACCTGAGTTTAGTGGTTGGCATTCCCAAAGACTTCTCTTTTTGGACCGTGTATTGGTAGCCACACCTTGAGCGAGAGGAATGATTCATCCCACGTAGTATTCAACCTTCCAATTGATAAACATAGTCTCTCCTTGAGGTTCAATTTATTGGACTCCTTACTGTTGATCTCCCTCTTGGCCAGATTCTTGTGGTAGCATACTAGTTTACACCATTAGAGCCTGATTTAGAGCACCATTAAAACACATGGATTGGTTATGTGGCTGACTACATGGAAAACACCAGTCATATTCTTGTGCCATATTGTTCTGTGTAGGGACCAATGCCTTTGATGTTGATGTTGTATTTGGATCATAAGACCTAAAAGGCCTAGCAACTTGAGGTTGTCCTTGATTTTGATTCTGATTTGTAGTCTGAGGTGGTGGCCTATTTTGCTGATACTAGGGTCTAGCTTGATATTGAGCCTGAGGCTGATATGGTCTAGAGATTTGTGCCTCGCTGCCTTCGATGGTTACTAGCTCATTTCCCAGGTTTTGTAGTTTCTTCATCACTTCTTGAAGCTCTTTATAGGTGTTAGATGATGAAGTGGAAGTTTCATCTGAACTTTGATTCCTGGGGGTGGGTATAGGAGCTAATGTAGGCATTTGGTTGGTATCTAGGTTTCCTAACTCATGGTACAGAGGCATGGATGGCCTAGGAGAAATATTACCAGCTTGAATCAAATGGTTCTCAATCCCTATGGAAAGGCTATAGGCTGCTTTGGCAATGTAGTGCCCCCATTTACTGAATCATCAGAGAGATATCAGAATTTAAAGCCCTGAGAAAGTATAAGAATGCACCTTCATTTGTAGGCTTTACTACTATTGGAATCCTGTCCCTAGGTCCATTGGAATATGAGGTTGAAGTCTATCAGCTGCTCATTGGGGGCTCTCTTGATAGTTGTTAGTTGCTCCAACAAAGATAAGTTATCACCATTCTCTCCAAATTGGTTATGAAGAGATGTGCATAGCTGGTTCAAATTTTGAAAATTTTATGCCTCAAGACTTCTAAACCATTGTGAAGCTTTCCCTTTTAGTGAAGAGGAAAGTAACTTAACTGTAATGTTCATTTCATGAATCTCATGGATTGTGCAGACATTGGCAATATCTTGGACATGGTCACTAGGAGAAGTTTGGTTTTCCCCAATGAAATATGGGATGCTCTTTAATGCTACAATAGGGACTGGATTTTGTGCATTCAGGGAAAGTGGACTACTACCAGTGAAGTTGACATATGGATTTGGTTGAGCCATTTTGATCAGTTTGAGCACTCCTCTTGGTTGAATGAATGGTTTCTGCTGGGAGGAGGTGTTGATAAAGCTTTGACTAGTGGAGATGGAGACCTCTAAATTCTTCTTCCTCTCCTATCTCTACTTGGGGATAGACACACATATTCAAATATACCTTCTTTCCTTGCTCTGGACCAGGTTATTCTCATGAATCTCTCAAGCTTAGGCTAATGAAACCAGTAGATTTATTTCTTTTGGAGTCACAGATGTAGGATTTTAAAGTTTCTTAAAATCCAGAATCACAGAAAGTGTACATCGATCCCTACTGTAATAATATGGAGACTTCTTAGTCCCACCGGGTGTGCCAAAATTGTTAGTGCGAAATCAAAACACCCCTATATGATTTATAAAGATCTACTTTTCTAATTCGGGATCATCGGTGTGATTTCATAACATGGAACTTTTCCTAAGGTGTGGGACCTTAAAATTGGAAAAGCTCAGTAGATTTAAAGGTTGGTTTTGTATTCCTCTTTTCAGGTGCATACGTAAGGATTTGTAGAGGATTTATATCTATACCTAGTCTAAGACTTACCAAGGAGACAAGGATAAAAAGTACGAAATAAGAAATAACTAAGCTACTGTGTCATGCACGAAAGTAATGATGAATACTTAGCTTGCCTTCAACACAAACTAATAAAATACATACAATAAACAAACACACAGACAACCAGATCTCAGAACGAGAGACAAGATAGAAGTAAAAGGAACTGAAGGATCTAAGATCGATCAAAAATATATCTTGTTTCTCTAATAGATTGATACAGTTCATTAAAAAATATCCAAATGGTAGAAACATATTACAATTTTAAAAGAAAGCCTGAACCCCACAAATCCTTTGCTAGAAGGAGAAGGGAGCCTGTAAAACTAAGAATATCCAAACCTTTACAATGATTCATGTCCTCATATTTATAGAATGGATCTGAGAGAATAAAAAGGGAGAGAGAAGTGGGAAAACGTGGGTCAAAGCTCAACCACCACTGTTAATGTTTTCTGCTGAAATCTATCCCTCAAATCCATGTTTACTGCATCGATCTTCGATTTGGTGCCTCAAGGAAAAGGAAACAGAGGAAATAGATCAAATTTGATCTGGTTGTTGAGACCAATAATCCTGCATTGAAATCTCGAAAATGTTTCTCCATTTTTCTTCAACCTACCCTCTCAAAAATTAAAGTTTTAGACTTTCATGGCATATAAGAGGTCGAGATATTTCTAGTGATACCAGATTCACAATCTCTCGAGCCTTGATTCGAAAGATATACCCCTTTGAGGTTTTGCATTGGTTACTGTACAAATAGGTGGGAAACCAACTTTAAAATGGGTCCCTATTTTGATTGGGATATGTGGCAGCCAGATTGGGAGAAAAATTCAGGTCCATGGGCCCGTAATTTACCTTTTAGTCATTTGCACAAAAATGCAAAAACTCAAAAAAATCCTAAGGCTTGAAACTCCATCCCGGACGCGTGGATCCTTTTGGTTAGTTTGGGAAATGCATTTCCATTTTTAACTTTATGCCTTTTGGACAAAAGAAAATTTTTACTTTTCTCCCCAACACCCCACCTTGGCTTTGACTCGGGTTTATATGTTGACTTTTTCCCTCTTGGGTAGAGTCGTGGGTCTTTTTATAACTTTTACCCCTTTTGAGGAAAAGGGCAAAAAATAACCTTTTCCTCGACTCCCGCTTTCCCCTGGGACACACATCACCTTGGTGCTTACTTGGGAACCTTCTCTCTTTTTGACCCTTGAATCAAGTCTTTGTTGATACACTTGGCAGCCTCCACCCTGACCTATTACTGTTTTGAATTTTCAACTAACTCTGTCCCCCTTTGAGGACATGTGGAGGCACCGTGCATGTTTGTAAATCCAACCCAAAGTTTGTCTTTGGAGGAGCGTTAGGTTGACACTTGTCTGCCTCCACTGCTTTGTGGACTGTTCATCGGTCCTTCTTACTTTTTAGAATTTGAGCTACGTGGTATCCTCGCGCTCAATTGGGTCTCCACTCGGGGACTAACTCTTGGAAATGTGCCAGGCTGACATGTGGCACTCTATGATTGCCTTCTATACTTAACTAATTTTTAAGGCTGCCTTTTGACCTGTTTCACCCTTGGCTTAGTGGAGTGTTGGCGCAAGTTTTGATTTCCACCCACTGCTCCCTTCATGAATTTACACCTACCGACACCTAGCATGCTTCACTATCGCCAAAGACTTTTCAATGCCCCGCAAATTTTGGGGGCTTTGGACACGTGGAAGCCTATTGAAAGTTTGGACTTATCCTTTTGGATTCACGCTTGAAACAATGTCATTAAGGCACGTGGCCCTTTCCACTTCTTCCTCCATACTTATTCATTTTTGACCTTTTCTGAACGATTCGAACTCGAGGACCTCGAATCTTCATCGTTCTTCCTTCTTCTATCTTCTTTTTAGCATTGATCCCTATTGTCCGACCCGATATTTTATAGTTGTACCTTCCCGTAACTCCTGGAGGATGGATTTAAGATGTAGAAACGACCGAAAAAGTAATTTTATTTTTGTATAGGGTCCTTTGATATTTCTTGGCCTCCGCCACTCCATTATTGAATTTTCTTGCAACCAATTTTCAGGATCTGGATGAGTTTTCTTGGGTTCCTTCAAGTGGGGTTGTTATTTGATCCAATATTTCAATCAAGGGTGAAATATGGATAATATGAACTTATGTCTATGTCAGAATGCCTTTTGGCTTAATGAATCTTGGAGAAACTTTCCAAAGAGCAATGGATGTAGCATTTGCTAGCTATATTAATGATTTAATTTTTGTTTATCAAGATGATGTATCTATGTTTTCTAGAAAAACAAATGATCACTTGCTGAACACTTGGAGATAATGTTGTTAAGGTGTAGAGAGTGTGGCATATCATTGAATCCCAAGAAGTGCCATTTTGGAGTGCAAAAGGGAAAGATTCTTTGTCACATTGTATCAAAGGAAGGGGTCATGATTGATCCCAAGAGAGTGGAAGCCATCATACGGGTTTCAATTCTAAGAACTAATGAGGTTGTTCAATCCTTCTTTGGACAAATAAAATTTATCGGAAGATTTGTGTCTAACTTTACTTGAGTGACCATCCCCATTACTAGCATGTTGAAGAAGGAAAAAGTTATCAAATGGGAAGAAACTTCCATTCAAGATTTCAATGGAATCAAAGAAGCATTAAAGAATGCCCCTGATTTGGAAGCTCTAAATTACAAGAATCTTTTTCAAATGTTTTCTTTTGCTTCAAAAAACACCATTACATCTAGTTTTTTGCAAAAGGATGATGAAGGGGATGAGAGACCAATTTCCTTTTTCAATAAGGCACTCTAAGGAGCTAAGTTGAAGTACACCATCATGGAGAAGCAAGCATTTTCCTTGGCAAAAGCAACAAAGGTTTTCAGACCTTACATCTTGAGCTCTAAAGTTTTTTCTTATGTTCCCCACATCATTGTGAAATATATCTTATAAAAAATGGAGGTCTCAAGAAAAAGATGCATATGGGCAAACAAGTTGCAGGAATATGACATGGATATCCAAACAATGAAATTTAAAAGAGGTTTGGGCCTAGCTAAGCTTATGTTTGAGAGCAACTTGAAAACTATTGAGTCAAATGAAGTAGAAGGAGAAAGGGTGGATGTCCTTGAAAAGTTGGTAAGATCGAATGGTAGAAAGATGTAATATTTTATCTCGAGACATGTATGCTGCCCTGACCATTTGAGTAAAAAATAAAAAGAGCTCTTAAGTTAGCCTCTCAAAAATATGTCATTACTGATTTTGGGTTAGCTTGGAATAACCGGGAGGGAGTGCTCTTAAGATGCATTACTGAGGATGAAGCCCCAAAGGTAATTGTTGATCTCCATGGAGGCATTTGTGGGGGACATTTTTTGGAAGAGTTATAACACAAAATATTAAGGGTTTGTTATTGGTGGCCAACTCTCTTCAAATATACAACTCTATTGGTTAGGAAATGTGAAATTTGTGAGCATTTTTTTGGAAGAATGAAAGCTTTAGGGTCCCTTCCTTTGCATGATGTGTCAATTGAAGCCCCATTTAAGAAATGGGGAATGGATTTCATTGGTGAGATTTTAGATCCTTCCAATGTTGGTCATAAATGGATTCTTGTAGCCAATGATTATTTCACTAAGTGGGTGGAAGCAATCCCCACCAAGAAAGTAACACACCAAGTTATCATGGAATTCATGTTGAATCAAATCATATGTATATTTTGAGTGCAAGCTAAGATTTTTTCTTACAATGCCATGAGTTTCAAAGACAAACCATTGGTGGCAATGTGCAAAGGGTATGGAATAAATTGGAAATATGCTTCTAACTACAATCTCCAAGGAAATGGACAAGATGAGTCCAACAATTAAAACTTGTTGAAGATCATTAGAAAAACCTTGGAGCTCAAGAAAAAGAAGTGGGGTGAGCAACTGAAGTTTTTGTTTGGGTTGGAAGAATCACTATCAGAAGAGCTATTGGTAAAAGAAAATTTGAGTTGGTATATGGAACTCAAGATTTTCTGCCCCTTCATTTGTAATTTCATTCATTTCATTTTTTTCAAAAAATTGAAGTTCAAGAATTTAGTCCATATGATGCTCGAATTAACTAGATTATTGAGTTAGATGAAGAAAGAAAGGCATCCCATCAGCAGTATGTGAAGTTTAGAGAAAAGTTGAAGAAGTTATTTCAAAAGAAGGTGACTACAAGAGCTTTCAACATTGGGGATATTATGCTATTATGGGATAACAAACATGAAGATAAGGGAAAGCATGGTAAATTTGATGCATTGTGGATGAGCCCTTTTATAATTGACATTCGAATTAGTGAAAATACCTTCTTCTTAAAAGACTTAGATGGGGAACTACTTGAATTTCCTATTAATGGCATGCATTTGAAAAATTTCCTTGATTAATTTCCTAGAATCAAGGTGAGCACCATTTTTATAGTGTATAGTTCTTTGGTTTCGTTATGCTTTTGTGTTTTTGTTCATTCTGGTCCTTGGTGACCTAGTTTTCTTTGGTTTCTCAGTTCATTTTTGGAGGGTGGTTATGGTTTCTCCACTCGAAAGTTGACTCCATTGCCTAATGGATGTTTTTAGCACTTGGTCTGCTCTATTTGTTCTTGTGGCACTCACTGGGAGTGCCCATCCCCAAGCCTGAGCCGATGTTAGTGCTCATTTTAAACTCACACCATTTTCCCTAATTTTCCTTTTGATCTGCATGTTCTGAAACATTTCTATCTCTTGAATGGATGAAATGAAGTTTTTATCTCCATCTGTATACCATGAATTGTTTGCAAGTTTCCTTGTCATGCCTTATTTTGAAGAAATCCCCAAATGTGCCCTAATTTTTCCCTAAATCTTTTCAATCTAAGGCTCTATCATTTTTTCCTGTCTTCCGATCATGGATGCTCGAAAAATGTTCAAATTTCTTTTGTATGCCTTTGAAAATCCATTCCCATGGTCAAAAAATGCTTGGAGCCATGATTTACCTAGTTTTGTTTCAAAATTTTCGTCCTTAGCTAAAAAAATTGGATCCTAGGTGTGAACTAGTAAATTTCTATGTTTTTGATGGTCTGACGGGCGTCTTTTACTTGGTAAATTATACCTCAGCATTTGGCAGATACATGGGCTCATTTGTTTGGTTGAGGGACAATGTATAAATGTTTTAAACTTATCACTTTTTTCTATTTTGGCAAGAGGGAAAATTTTGTCCCATGGCTCCGCTAAGTTCTGATTGGTTCTTTTGGTGCTTACATGGCTTCTTCTAATTGGATGAGGTGTGGCCAATTTTTTTATGAATTTTTTCTTTTTGGCTAATTTGGTAAAAAGTTTGAACTCGCTCTGTGGCCCCTTCCGACTACGATTAAACAAAAATTTAAGTGGTGGGGAAAATTTCTTATTTTTTCCTTGAAAGTGTTTACATGTTCATATCCAATTGGTTGCGTGTGGGAGAGTCCTTTTTATGCCTTAAGGCATTAAGGAAAAAGAGTAAAAGGTAAAATAAATGGTTAAGGCCCCACATCCAATCAGAACAGGACACGTCACCTTTGAAAATTCAAAGGGCAGGGAAGTGGAACAACGAGGAACATTGAAGTTTTGAGCTTTATTTTAAGGAGTAAAGTTAAAAAGTGAGCCACACACCTGCAACCAATCAGAAAAGGACATGTGTAAAATTTGGAAATTCAAATCAAGGACGTAGGCCACTAAGGGTATTTGAAACTTTTAGCTTCATTGGAAAAGGAATAAAGTATAAAAGAGAGTCATGGCCCTGCAATGAATCACAAAAGAACACGTGGCAAGGCTACAGGTGGAGGTGCGGGACTTCAAAGAAAATTTGAAACTTTTTCTTTTTTAAGAAATGAAGTATGATAGTAAAACACGACCCGCAACGAATCAAAGATCAACACATGGCCATTGAAAATTCAAGGCGAGGTAGAGAAAAGTGTCAAAATTTTCCATTTTCCCAAAATGTTATAAAATGTTAAAAGTTGATCCCACACTCGTTTCAAATCATATTTTCCAGTTTCCCGAATCTAATTAAAAGATGAAAGGGCAAGATTGATGGTAGCTATGCATTTCATTTGATTTTGTTGCCATTAGAGCTCCATGATGTTTGGAGATGTCATTTTTGCATCATTCTTCATCAAATTTTGATGAATTTGTGTCATTTTGGTCTACAAGGTGCAATTAAATAGTTTTGGAGGCTCAATTTGTAAATTGAGGTGTGATATTTGAGCACTCAAAGTGAATTTTTGTTCGAGCTCGTGTAAAATGCAAAATACCAGATCTAGAAGTTGCAGAGCAAAATTTCAAAAGGGAAAAGGTGAAATGATGAAGGAAAGGGGGTTTACATGCATAGAAGATGAAAAACATGCTCCCAATTGAAGAAATGATGGAAATATTTGCAATGATTCACCTTTTAGAAACACCTAGAAACTTTTGGATGTGTTTCTGTTAAACATCCCTTTCTGCAAATCATGAGTGAAATTTGTAACAAACTTGATGCTTAGGATATTATTTTCTTGGGAAAGAAGGATTGGATGTAATAGAATGTTACATAATGCATGATTTTAGACATGCAAAGGGTCGGGGTTAAATTTCATTAGAATTTTTTTAGAAAAACCATCTTCTGAGAAACCCATATAAGATACTTGGTTAATTTATTCTACTTTAGATTTTCTATCATGTTAAGTTGGTTGCAGATGTATAGCCATTGAAAAGCTATGAGATTTCTCTGGAAGCTCTCCCCTGTTGATGAATCTAAGCAATTTTGAAATTAATTTGTGTTCAATCTTTGGAAAATTTGTTTCTGCTTATTTCAGAATGTCTACAAATTGTTTCTCTTGTTCCTATTGTAATCTTACATTGAAATCTTTGTGAAATCACACAGATCTCATCCTTGTGAAGGTTTAGTGGCATTTGTAATTTCATTTATCATAAGATCTTTCCCCTGGTAATGAAATAAAAAAAATAGAATCACTTTACCTTAATTTTTTGACAGAGATTGTTTGTAATTCTTTGGGTGTACCTTAGAGGTGATTAATAAGATATTTTGGTGTTTCATTGAGTCTTTTAACTCACGCCTTCATGCTAGATTCTCAAATATTATGTGAAAACGTGCAAATCTTGGCCTCCATTGATGCACACCTTCGGTTTAAGGAATGTCTTAACTATTATGAATTTGTTTGTTGTTGAGTTGCCCATTGTTATAATGTTTCTCAAATATTTGGAAACGTCCAATTCATCTTTCTTAATCTCCCACAAAAATATCATTCAAATGACTAACCCTACTTTCTACTACCCATGTTTTTCCTTATATATCCACAAAGGAACAAAATACATTTACTAAAATATGCAGAACAATCAGGATTTCATAATGTATTTAGTAACCTTAGCCTAGTTTTGAAAGTATCTCCATCTTTTAGAAGTGAAAACTCTTAAGAGTTAAATTATGGAGTATTGATCATACTTTCCCAAGGTTTTCTTCATAAAATTTGTATAAAGGAAGGATATCTGCATCTCCTTCATTAAATATAGGTTACACTAAGGGTCCTCTCACCCTGGTTGAAGAGGCACAACCTAAATTAGTGAGGATAGGTCAAATCCTCTTGAAGGTGCTATCCATATCTCCATAATCTGAGTGAAAAATGTCTAGTTAGATCTCATCCCCAGCTACAAAATGACATACATTATGATCTATCTGTCTCTAAGCTCCATGTCAAATATGTGATGCTGGTCATCTTGAAAAGGAGAAAAAAATTTGGATACAAACACATGGGATGTTATTCCATAGGAAAGTGGAACATGATCTTCCTTATAATGTGACTAAACCCTCTCACTATGGATAAAAACCTATTTCATGTATATTAATTTATGTGTGCTAAATCAATTATCATTTTATAAATGAGTGAAATAAATGTAACCCTAAATCCTTAAAAAAATGAACTTCACAACCTTTGGATTTGCTCTTGTTTCCGTTGTGTAGGGAGGGATGATATAAGATCTAGATGCATTATCTTAGATGTGAATCCAAGGGATATCACCTAGCGAGTCTTGTGTGCAAATAAATACCATATTAATAAACTTGCGAACTAAATAAGTAATTGAAATAATGTAGATGATCCTTATTCAATGAGATACGCCATAAGTTAAATGTTGAGCAATATAAAGGAAATATGGAAAAAGGAAAATAGAATGTATGATGCTCATATTACGAGCCTTTCTAGAACTTAAGTTAAGAATTGAAACATGTTTGTAGTAAATGTGTAATCTAAAAAAATATCATATTGTTGGAAGGACCCTATCTATAAGTTTATTCTGTAGTTGAATCCTTATGTTAAGCCTCGTCATTTGGAAGAAAAAGGTGGTCTTGATGTGCATCACATGTTTTCTTGTGATCTATTTGGGTTAATGTTTGTCCAAATATATCATGTGTTATGTGTAGTCCTAAGTGATCTCATGTAGTGTCATGTGTACTACAATGTAAGTAAAAAAAATATTATGGTATTTTAATGTTGTATTTGTGTGTGCAAAATGTGGGTGTTACACCTGGCATCACAACAGAGGTTCATGCTCTCGAACCTTTGGGACATATTGTAGTTGTGATGGTTTTACATAGTGGTGGTGGAGACTGGATGTGTAATATTATATATGTTGTTATGTGACCAACTTTGTAATTGTGATATTATTAATGCATGTGTTGTGCATGTCACTTAGTGCGTATTTTTTATTTTTTGATGTGCTTATGATGAGAGTGTTCTTTCTCCTTTTCATGGATTCAATGAGGAGTGAATGTGTGATGTGTTGCCTTGTTGTGTGTGAAAATAATGTTATTGTGAATTGCAAAGTGTTGGAGTGTCTTGTTAATCTATGATAAGTAGGTGTGATTATGTGTTGGATGGAAAATTGGTGTATAGTGAATTGGATTGTATCATGATGATGCCATTGTGTTGTGATGAATCATGAGTGTCACCTTGTTGTATTAAGATTGAATTTATGTTGTAATGTTATTCAATGTGTTCATCATACATATAATTGAGGGATAATTTTAGTGGTGAATATTCGTAATATGGTGAATATTCCATTTTTGAAAATTTTGAAAAGGTGAATTTTCTGGCATGGGTTAGTGACCTATTCACCTAAAAATTATAGTTTAATTTTTTTAGGGGTTAGCTTCACCTACCCTTGAAACTATCCCCTATACTGAGTCTTATATTATTCACGGGTAGAACACTAATTTCTCACTCATACCACCCAGGGGCATATGTATTATCAAGTAAAGTAAACATATGATAGGAGGGAGAAGGCTAAAGATGTGCGATAGGAGGGTAGAGGTTGTTGATGCATGACAAAGAGTTTGTTGGCATGTGACAGGGGAGAGTTTTTGATGCACAATAAGGAGAGTTTCTTGATGTGCATAAGGAGTGTATAGGAAGTAAACACGTGATAAAGAGTTTGTTGACGCGTGACATGGAGATTTTTTTGTTGCGTGACCAAAGGGCGGAGGCTGTAGACTCACGATAGAATATTTACTATCGCATGTAAAAAAATTTGTTATCGCATGTCAACAAACCTAACTAACATTTGTCAACAAGGTTATTGATGCACATTAGTGAGGTTGATTGATGCGCGACAAAAACCTTATTGATGCGCAACACGGAGATTTTTTTGTCGCGCAAGGAGAGGGTGGAGGATGTAGACGTGCAACAAAATATTTGTTGTCACGTGTCAAAAAGGTTATTATCGTGTGTCAATGAACCTCGATGATGTGTGTCAACAACCTTGTTCATGTGCATCAGTGAGGGTATTATCTGTAAAAAATGTTAGTAGTCATATAATTTATCATGTAGAAATCTCTGTCTGACAATAACCTTATTGATGCATCACATAAAATCTCATGTCGCGCATATGCAACCTTCTATCACACCACTTCAAAATTAGGTGAAATTTTTTTGTGGACCCCAGAAAACTCACCTTCCGCCAAACTCGGTTCTAAGGATATTTGTCAAGTATTTTCCACCTCCGATTTCCAAGAGGTCTCTTAAAATGAACCCTCATATAATTTTTGTAATATGTGATGATTAATATCATGAATTAGGGGTATATGGTGATCGTACAACTGCTTATTGTGTAAAACTTACATCTTGGTTGAATTATGTGGAAACGTGATGTATTGTAACCCGTGAAAGTAATGACTGTGTTATACCCCGTATATACATCATGTGTAAGATGCTATGATTAATGAGTGTGAATCACGATTTTGTTAGTGATTTAGCTATGTGTTATGTTGTGAACCTTACCCTAGATGACCCTAAGGGAAGAAACCATCAAGAGTGTGTATGTGGAGAGAGGAGGCATGGACCAATTTTTCATAATCTTGAGACTAGTATGAGTGAGGAAGTGTAATCTTATAAAGACCGAAAACACACTTCTATCTATTTAGCAGATTTCGTGTTTTCTCAATATATTATGGATGTGCACCACCTCAAGCTCAACTTATGAAAACTAACGTCCCTTGCTATGTATAATTGGGTTTTCCATCAAAGAATATTATGTGATTTTGACTATGTTGAGCCTTGTGGGAGTATGGAGGGATGATTCAGGTAGATATTAGGATAGTTGTATTATTTGAAATGTTATTTTGTGAGCCGAGGCTCAATGTCCAGTTCCAAAGAACTAGATGATCACCCCTTTGGTGGTTGTATAAGGCCACATAGTGATTGTAATGTGTTATTTCTGTATACATATTTTATTCATAAATTGATCATTATCTCTTTCTTGTCGAACCGAGTAGTTTTTGTGATTGATGTGTTCTCATCTTTTGGGTATTTTATTTGGTGGTTGTACTAACATTCATATTTTGCACTAACTTTGGATATTTAACCTTTTGTTTTCTTAGTTTTAAAATTTATTTTTCTTATAGCTTAGCCTAAGGCTTGATGTTTTTTCTACTTGGCATTTAGAACGGATTGTTATGTTGGTTTTAATGTCATAATGTGATGGAATTTGGTCATGGGATTCACCATGGATTAGTTAAGCCTATCCATCCACTTTGTTGTATGGGAGTATTCCCTAAGGAGTTACAAATAACTAGTGGGTTGTTGAACCACAATTTATTATGTCAGTTGGGTTAGAGGTGTCTTAACTCGTGTTCTTAGGGCCATAGGGTGACCGACATATTTTGTGGAGCAAAAAGTAAAATTTATCTTTATTTTATTACTTACTTAGATATATGGAGTCATTTTATGATGCTTTGGGAGGTATATGGAGTTGTTTTATGATACTTTGGGAGGTAATTGAAGTTGTTTTGTGATGTTTTGGGAGGTATATCGAGATGTTCTATTATGATTTTGGAGGTATTTGGAGTTATTTTATGATGCTTTGGGAGGTAAATGGAGTTGTTTTGTGATTATTTGGGAGTTACATGGAGTTGTTTTATGATGTTTTGGGAGGTTTGTGGTATTGGTATTATGGTTTATGTGTACTCTTGTAATTGGGTTATGTCTTGTGATATTTCTTCCATCTTGACACTATGTAGCTATAGTTATGGTTTTGAGATGTGTGAAACATTTGTATGTGCACTATTGGGAATTCCATGTTATTGTAGTCTACTTATGTTATGTGTACTATTGTGTTGGGTGCATCTCTGATAAGCAGTATTTTTTGAGGGATATTTATGTTCTTCCATGGTTTGGTTGAGTTCTTTTGATATGATATAGTTGTGAAAGTACATATAATGGTGTCTTGTGAACCATTAGTGTTGTGTTTGGCCCTTGTGTGGTATTGTGATATAAGTTTCTCTTGGGAACCCACAAAAGACTGAATAAATTGAAATCTTAAAACAATGAAAATTTAAGAGCTTGAGAATAATAAATACTACTAGGGGAAAAGAGTAAATATAAATAGGTAAAGATGTAAACTAAAACTACAAATCGTGACGAAACACTAAGAAATAATCACACTTTTTTCTCTTTCATAGGGTTGCAATTTTGAAGTAAGTATCTGTTATCATTTGTGGCATGAACTACGAATCATTTTCCTCCTTGCTCATAATAAATTCTTATAATCTTATCCTTGTGTTGCATTTAGGAATATGATCTTATAAGCGGAGGAAAATGAAGTGCTAACCTAATTGAATAAAATAAAACAAGTATGGAAATTCATAAATGTTATATAATAAAATGAATCTTCCCTTATTAAAATTAATGTGATTCAATTTTACGTTGGTGGTGCAAAGGAGATGTTGTTGGAGGGTGAGTAAGAGGAGAGGTATAATGTGGTAGTGGGTGTCATTGGATTTGATTACGGGTGGTTGGTAGCACTAGCGTGGGTATGGACAACCCATCAAAGTACATGGTCACCTTGTTTATCCTCTCAGACTTGTCACTTCCTCTAAATAATAATAAAACCTCTTTATTGGAGATCTAGAGACATTAACCATGCTTAAACTTATGTCAACATTGTAAATTTATTAGTAGCTAGATAGTTACGATAATTTTAGCGTCTAAAAGGAGAAAAAAATTTGTAGCACACTCCCAAAGTTCTGAAAATTAATAATAATGGAGGAGACATAGATACGCTTGAGGAAGTTACCCTCGTCAAGGAAATTGTATAAATTATTATGCTTTTTTGTTTCAAATCCTTTTCCTACATTTGAACCAAAACCATTAGGCTGGTTTACTAGATTCAAATCTCCTAACCCTTCCCATAACTCAAGGAGGCATGTTGGTGAACGATTATGGGGGAATACTGTGGAAAAATGATTGGCATAAAAATTAATAAGATTTCTCACGATGTTCAATTCTTCCACTGGTTCTTGTAACTTCAAAATTCTTGTTGCTGTGGTTTTGGTTTAATTATTAGGAGGTGCATTGAAGAGTAATCTATGTTTGCAAACATGAGGAATGTGGTTAAAGGGAAAGTCCTACAGAGGAAACTACTACATCTAATATCATGACGTTGGTGAAATGATTGACATAGCACATGAACTAATTGATAGATTGCCTCAAATTAGTGGTTTCGTAGAATTTGATGATTGTAGGGTATGTTCTGAATTGGCACAGTGAGAAGGAAACAAATATCTTCCATCAAATGCAATGGTAAGGCATGAAGCCATATAATTTTTCATTGGCAACCATCCTCAGTACTTGTGTATGCCGAGAATATATTACTTGTTGAAAGCAGGTGTGGGAGCATGGAAAATGAAAGAGTAGTGTTTGAGAAAATGGAAAAGCATAATATAGTCTCCTGGACTACAATAATAGTTGGAGATTTCCAAAAGAAGCACATGGAGGAAGGTCTGAATTTATTTAAGAAAATGCAGCGAATAGGCATGAAGCCAAACCAATTGAATTTTTCTACTATTCTTAGTACCTTTGGAACCATACCAGCTATAGAAAATGGAAAGCATGTAATTGAGGATGTAAGGAAAGTCGTTATTAATGCATATGAAATAGATTTGGTTTTATGGAATGATCAAATCATTTTTGGAATGATTATACAAGATTTCAAGAAATGCAAAATGGTGGAGTTTTAGATGCATGTAAACTACTTGATGAAATTCCTAAAGCAGATTTGGATTCTCATGAAATGTTGGTGGACTTGCGTGGAGTCCATCTTTCATCACGTCATTCATGGAAAGGCATGGTCTCCCTTACCTTAATAACTTATAATTTTTTTATGATTTGGTTATTCATTTGCAACAAAATAAAAATATTAAAATATTAGATGTGATACAATTGGATATTATAATCAGGCTACTAGCTCCAAACAATAAAACTCCTCATTATAATTTTCATTACTGACTTGCAAATTGACCAACACCTGTGTTGATACGACAACCTTATACTATTCCATCTAGGGTATAAAAATTTTTCACTCATGTCCTTTGGTATTGGTGAGACCTAGATGACTCGTCAACTAAAAAAATCATTTCTATCTACCTTGAAAAGTTAGAAAAATGTAATTTCTAGAGACTTGCAAAACAACATTCGAGCCACGTAAAAGAGATTTCAAGCATCGTATGTGATCCTTGTTATGTGGAGAGTCACAAAAAGCTTTTATTGACTCCAATAGTCTATTTTTACTCTCTTCACCACTCCTCTAGGAGCCCTATTACCCCATTTTGTACTTTTAGGATGTTGTTAAAATTGAAAAGTTGGGTTTCGTATCGGCTCACATTTGAACTCTAAACATTGAAATGCTTATATAAATTTGCAAACCTCTAATAATTTTACTAGAAAATGTTATGAAATATTTGGTAATGCCGAATTCCATGACTCATTAGTTTGGCAAAGGGGTTTCATAGGCCACCTGATCATTTATTGATTAGTTCAAACTTGATCGATTAAGATAGATGGCTCTAGACAACCATTCCCCTATTTTACACCATTCTCTAGTTATGGATTCCATCAGTCCTTGTGGATTTTTGGTATATATGTGGACATGAAGGAATTCTCCTGTTTTGAATTTTCTTATGAAAAGAAAAATTTGAACACACTTTCTTTACCTCTAAGAAAAACTTGGGCATTTTCGCAACTAGCAAGAAAATGTAAAAGAAAGTTATAAGACACTAGTCAAGTTAGAAAATAATCATGGAAAAATTTATTAGCATTTGTATATAGCTGTTTCAAAATGTAACTTATGACTTGACATGTGAAATTCGACTTTTGGGAAAATAGTGTTTTTCTCTCTTCCTTATTTTTTTCTCTCTCCTTTCTTAGTTAATGAATGAAATGAAATGAATATATGTCCTACAAATCTCTTGTTGTGTGTGTATTATTAATAAAATTTCAATGGAAAAAATTAACGTTAATTATGCTAGATTTAGGTGGATTTCATGCTAGTGATTTATCATTGATTTCATGCTCAGATGGTTTTACAGGACACAAGTAAGATGTTGAAACGATGTGGTCGTAATTTAATGTGGATTATTGTAATTTATTTATATTATTGGAATATATATATATATATGTATTTTTATGTTACAATAAAGACTCATTATTTAAATTGTAATATGAATGAGATGCTAGTTTTAGGGGTGCTTTGGGAAATGATGATTTAGCTATTGGTTTCTTTTCATTCATAGTTTTTGATGGCTAAATATGGGGTTGGATATATATATATGTTAAATGAAGTTGTAGAGGATAATTCAACAATTTGTGAAGTATTGAAAGGTTTATTAATGAAGTTTTGTAATATTTTTAAGATACTAGTGTTTGAGGGAAATGTTCATCTAAACATGGGTGTTATTTGATCCCAAATTTTGTATTGTAAAAGTTGGATAAATATGTAAAATGAAATTGGATTTGAAATCTCAAAGTTCCTTCTCGTTGTGAAATTGATGATGAAATCTCTAGATTGTTATTTTATTTAATTAGCAAATATAGAAAAGAAACCAAAATATAACATTAAATTAGCATACTTACCCTTCTCGCATGATCTTTCTTATCACAGAAGATACTAAAACCTAAGAATGAACCTAAATCTTTACACTTTATAAAAACTTCGAACTTAAGTAAATAAGATTCCAAGTTTGAGTTAATCATCATATATTGTATGTGTAGTGACACCATTGTCGACCCGACGGTTAGGAATGACACAATCAAACATTGTCATGAGTATGTGGTTCCCTCCTAGCTTTAGAAATAATGTGTGTAGTAAGAAGAATGTATTCTCCTAGGATAGTTCTCCATAGGAAGCGGACATCAAACATAGTTTAAAACCCTCTTGGACTAACACATGTGTTGAGTAGCGAGGATCATTCAGTTAACCTTAGAAGTCACATGTAAGAGTCAGGTTTATAAATGAACTTGATACAAAAAATCTATTATTATTTGGTTTCTATGGTGCAATAATAAGATTTAATTGTGAAACAGAGTAACTTTTTAATTTATGTTTAGTTGGTCTAAATGTAACCTTATTATGGTGTGCTAGGAGGAAATTAAATTTTTAGGTCATTCTCATATCATGTTTAAACCATCTTGTGGTGAGAAAAGAGACCCACGTTGTGTAAAGTTTAATCTGAAACTTAACCCCTTAAGATAATTGTCTACTCCATATTTTTCTCCCATTATTCTTATCAGGTAATGGATGTTTGATGTGAAACTATGTGATCATGTTCTTAGAGAAAAATCCCTTAAGATAGGGACTAGTAGTCTCATGAGGATACAAATTCCCCTGTTAACAATAGGTTACATAATTCATTACAAAAGGTATATGAACCTAGTTAGGGATAAATAAAACCTCTTAAGTCAAATGTAAAATGATACTATGGAAACCTAATCTAGAAATAATAAAATAAGGAAGTATGTTTCCATGTTTAGAGCCATTAAATCCTTAACTAATTGTTGGGGCATAGCTATAGTAAAATTATAATTGATGTTTGGCCTTGGGAATTTTAATCATGGGATGTTATTCCATAGGAAAGTGGAACATTATCTTCCTTGTAATGTGATTAAACCCTATCGCTATGGATAAAGAAACTATTTCACATATATTACTTAATGTTTAGTAAATCAATATTTATCATTTTATAAAGTAGTGAACAAACCTTGACCCTAAATCCTTAAACAAATGAACTTCATATCCTTTGGATTTACACTTATTTCCTTTGTGTAGGAATGTATGATATAAGATCAATATGCATGCCCTAATATGTGAATCTAAGGGATATCACATAGTAGCCTTATGTGTAGGTAAGTAGTATTGTGTGTAAATAAATACCCTATTAATGAACGAGTGAATTAAACAAGTAATTGAAATAATTTAGATGATCTTTATTCAACGAGATACACTATAAGTTAAATGTTAAGCAATATAAATTAAATCGTGTAAAAGGAAAAAATAAGGTATGATGCTCATATTACGATCCTTTCTAGAACTTAAGTATTGAAACATCTTTCTAATAAATGTGTAATCCAAAAAAAAATCATGCCATGGGAAGGACCCTATCTATAAAAAATTTTTGTAGTTGAATCCTTATTTTGGGCCTTTTCATTTGGAATAAAAAGGTGGCATTGATGTGCATCATGTGTTTTCTTGTAATCTATGTTGGTTAATTTTTGTGCAAACATATCATGTGTTGTGTGTATTCCTTAGTGATCTCTTGTAGATTGGTGTGTACTACAATGTAAGGAAAAGAAAACTATTTTGGTATTTTAGTGTTGTATTTGTGTGTGTGTAAAATGTGGGTGTTAACAAACAACCGTATTATATATATTGTGAGTTTGATATTCAACTTCAACTTTCATCATTTGATGATGAAATCCCTCTTGTGTATAAGGATTGGAAACACAAAACCCTATGGTCTTGTATGGTGGTTCCATTTAGATTTTTAATGTTTGTTATAAATCATCTCAACATCATAAATTAGCGGTGATAATATATTAGAGAAGCCTTCCAAAATCTCCACATTTACCAAGACTTTAGGTATGACATCAATTTATTAAGTGTATATCTAGGTGATGCATTCAAATAAATGTTCAAATGGTAAGAGATACTTTTATTACAATCAATGAAAAACCTTTTGTTTCCATTAATTATTGTATGAAGATATTTACATTACATAATTTCAATTTGAATGGCGTGCAGAGTGACATGATTGTGGGTAGGGGATAGAATATCGATAAATCTCCAAAGACATGCCATAAATGACAGGTTTTCAAGGTCACCTCTTTCAAATCAATAAGATGAAATCAATTAGGATTAACTTTTTCATAACAAGTTTTTTAAAGTAGACTAAATTTATTAAATTTAACATCCTCATCAACAAAAACTAACAATGATGTTGGTACTCTACTATTTGGGTGAAGTATAACCTCTCATTTCAAATTAAGTGTATTTGAGTTTATTTATAAATATTTTATTTCAATTCTAATAATTTTTTATATTATATTATATATATAATTTATTAGTTATATAAATTATTAAATTTATTAAAACATTTTAAATATCTTAGTTTTGAAATTGTTGACAAATATATTAATTTGGAGGTGTTCGATATAAATATTGAAGTGTTATTTATTTTTAAATAGGACCTATATAGGTATCAATTCATATTCTTAATGAATTTCCCCTAACACATGGTGTATGGCCTCAATATCGCTACATTAATGTGTTAATTTCTTTAAAGAAAACTATTTAAAAGGTCTCCAAACTTAAATTTATGCTCTAGATATTGCATCTTTTTAATTAAAATTTCCAAGAAAGAATCAAACAAATTTATATGGTAATGAAATTGACATTGAATTTAAGGTTAAAACTAGTACTGAAAAGAAAATGTATGTCAAATATAAATTCATACATTAATTGTTAACATCTCATTAATATTAGTCCAACACCACCCAATACTAAAAAAATGAAAAATAAAAATGAACAAGTGTTATGGAAAGTTATTGTTATGAATGAAAAAAGTTGGAATTAAAAATAGATATAATGAAGTTAATTTATAGTCAACAAATGTTACATAATAATCCCTAATTTTTACCAATGATTAAAAATACACAAACATCCACAAATCATACAATTTAATATATAATATCCTCTCTCATGGTTTCTTAATCCTACCCTATTTATTTATGGTCGTAGGAAGTGACTAGATCCATAAAGGATGAATATAGTTGGCTTGTTTCATAGTCATTACATTTCTGGTCACCCACTTTTTGTGGGCGCTTCTTATGTTTAATTTTTATTTTATTGAGGTTTATGTTGTCTCTTTCATTATATTTTTTCTTATAAGCCAATAAGATCCTATTTTGAACTCATGATTTTTATAAATAGACAAATTTCCATTTAGAATGAGTAAGAGGTTACCTACTTTCATACAAGACTGGTAGTAAAGTTCTAACAAAAATTCTATTCTATTTTGAAATTACCCAAACACACAAATTATAATTCACAAACATAACTTTATCATACCATTCATCAGTTATTGTTAGGCACGTGAAAAGATGAGGGTTTTGAAACACACACACACACACACACACACACACACACACACATATATATATATACCCTGCATGAGTTTTAATTGATTTTTTTACACGATAAATGGAATAAATATTTTTAAATATAACTCACTTTACACTTTTTTTTTTATCAATAAATTACATGGAAATTTTAAACATTATTCTATTATGAATCATTTAAAATAAAACCATTATGTTTTTAGATTACAAAGACAATCATTTTTTAATCGACAAGAGATTCATTAAATCAACTACATGAATGTTATCATAGCATTAGTTAATCCAAATGCCATGTTGAACCAATCATCTTGTTTGGAATGGCGTGTCATCATTTGTCACCTTTAGTGTCTCTTTTGGATCTTCTTTAACATATCTATAATCTTCTTGTTAACAAAGACCAGTCTTCATAAATGAAAATATCTAGTTGATAATATCATGTATTACTCGAGAGATATTCTTGAACTTGAGGCATATGTTCAAATTAGTAGTTGTTTTTTCATGTTATGTTTTTTTTTATTATTGGCAAATAGTTTTTTGAAAGGGACTATACCCTTGTACAAAGATGACTCAGAAGCCAGATGTGCCCAAGTGAGCAAAATATCAAAAGGTCAAAAACAACAAGGGCGCAAGCAGGAATAGAACCTACTAAAGACAGCACTAAAACCCGCAAAGCCCAGCAAGAGAACAGCAAAAGAACAGCGCCGATGGGAACAACAACAACCAGCCTTTTATGTTATGTTATTGAGGAGACAATCTTGAATTTTATCTTCTCACAAACTCCTTCTTTCTCTTTTAGCCAAGTTTTCACATCCTCATCCATCTTTTTCATCCCGTCAAGTTTAATCTTCAAACCAATGATAATATTTTCATATCCTTCAATATATTATGACATTTTACATTATGAGGCACAATACTCTTATTCAAATTTAGCAAAATGTTATTTTTATTTAAGATTGTTCTTCTTTAGTATATGTATCTCATATAAGGAAGAAATGAGTTCTTCTTCAAAATCCACTTCACCTTCAACTTCAACATATTTTTCATCTTCTAAAACCATCTCTCATTCACTTTATTTTATCTCTATTGTCATGAACATTGATTATTCTTTATCACTAGCAGAGTTAATTCATTACTTTCCTCATATGAACTACTTTCCTCCTTGGTATAGAGGTTTTTCTTATTCTTGTAGAGGTTTATCCATTTCTCATAATTTCGTTGCTTATTATTCTTCTTATATTCATAATACTTGTTACTTTACTTCATGTTTTGATCTTATTCATTATCAATATTCTCATTTTTATATATGGACATTTAGCAACATAATGCCCTACTTTACCACAATTAAATTTTTTAAGGGTAACTTACCTTTGTCTTTTCTAGATCCTTTCTTCAGCTTCTTGACAAAATGAGCTTCTTCCTTAAATGAGTTTGTTGACAATTTTTGCACTTGTGCAAAAATGGGCAACTTGAAACTTCATTACGATGGATAGCATTGGTGAAGTATACCTAAGCTAGGGGAGATTTTTTCAGATAATATTGTTATTGTTGAATTAGTTAATGATTACATGAAATTTGCAACTATGTGTGCTGTTACAAAATGTAACAAATCACATAGTCTACAATTTCATGACTATCTTTAAGCAAAAGAACACAAGGCCCCGAAGGATAATTGTGTTGTCTTGATGAAGACATCCAATTATAGAATAGATGAAATGCTAAGTTTTGGAACGAAAACATAAGCAGATTGCAGAAATCAGAGTTCATTACTAGATGTTACAAGTTTTCTTTAATGTTATTTCCTTCATGATTAAGACATTCAATTATATTACTGAGTTGTTTAGTTCATCATACAATCCATACAAGAAAGATGAAATGCAGAAAGAAATACACAACTCATTTTCAGAATTCAATGTTTTATTCATAAGGAATTTTCAAGTGTCTCCCACACAAGCCATGGGATGTAACTGAAAAGTAAAGTACAACTATTGAAATAAGAGGTACACATGCATGAAAAAGAAAATAAAGGAGTATGAGTGAACCCATCATTGCCTTGGGGTTTTCTTCTTTGGTTGAGACATCTCCATTTCTAGCTTTTTTCCTTCTTCATCTTCATTGTAGAAGTCATTGTACCTAAAAAGAAGAAAAGAGGAAAACTATCAGTTACGAGCTCAGGGATCAATCCATATTCCTATACTATCCTAATTCATGCATATGAATCTCTTAACAACAGGAGATATAGATTACTTGAAGATCAAAAGAGAGAAGAAAAGAAAAACTATGGACACAAGAGAGGCCAAAAAGCTTATGTTTTTCTAACTATTTTCTTAAGTGTGCAGGTATAGGTTGTAGCAAGAAGGAATAAATCATGTCTTATAAATATTACATAATTCAATGACTTCTATCATATGGCATAAAATAGATAAGTCATAAGTACATGCTGGAATAAAGGAAGAATGCAACTCAAGGTTCAGTAATTGTCCTACAAATGGAAGAAGTTACAATACAAAAGAGAAACTGGAAAATGGAAATATATGTTTCGGATTGCAACTAAAGAGGAAGAGTCATATTTAAAGAAGTTGAAGTTAATTGGAAAGAAAGGTTTACAGCTGAAAAGAGAAGGAAGGAAGAATTCTGAGAAAATTTTGATAGGGCTTCGCCATGTAAAATGGACATTTACAACTTTTCATCATGTTGTTTTTAACTAATACATGCTTTAAAAGAATTATGTAAATCAAGTAAGTGATATAAAAAAATAGAAAAGCATGACATGATCAAGATAACAGTCATTATGTTTTAGTTTTCAACTATAAATCAACTTCAATAGAAAATTGTTACATTCGTATTCTGAATCAGAAAATACAACTACTACAACTGAAAAGGGAAGGAAGAGGGAATTCTGGAAAAAAATTGCTAGGGCTTTGCCATGAAAAATCAACATTTCAAATTTTCTAGCATGCCAGAAATACTACTATCAAGGAAATAAAACATCTAAGTAAAAGAAACAAGATTACAATATTTCAACAAAGTAACAGAATCATCTTCAGAATCAAAGTATGCAACTACAAGGGATCATTTCAGATGGTGAACTGAAGAGATACAAAAGAATGCAAAGTTTCAGACATTTCATTTTATAGACTTTATCAAACTCAGAACATTGATACAGGTTCAAGAATATTAAAGACTTACATCTCAAAGTACAGTCTTAAAATACAAAGATCATGAAATAGTACAGAGATACATAAATGAATACAAAATGCTGACTTTTGATGAATTGGAACAGTGAGCTACACAAAATCACAAGATCCATTAAAGGTTCTACGAAGGAGGAGAATTTGCAAGAAATGAGTGCTAAAGGGATTTATTTTTGATCTACAATTTATATGGTCTTCAGGAAGAGTTCCATTAAAACAAGTTTCAGTTCCCTACCTCCTTCATGTAGGAGTCAAGTTATATCCTTGAAAACAAAAGAATGATAAAACTTCTGTAAACAAGGTGTTGGAAGTAAAGGACAGAGTTATCTTTGATATTGAAATGAGAACCAATTTCTATGGAATACAAGCATTCATAAACACAAACAATGAAATTCTTCAAAACCTTTTTGAGCATAAAGATACAACAGAGCAACATAGATCAAGTAAAAGGAAAAGAAAGATAAAAGGAACTTTATCTGTACAGTTTCTGACAACAAGTTCACAATACAAGAGTCGATCAACTATACAACTCAAAGTTTTCAGAATGGACTTGAAGTAACACCTGGTTCATGCAATATGCAAACATTCTCACAACAGAACCAAAGTTTGAGAAATTCAAGAAATTCTTCTCGATTTTCAGAGATCAAAACCCAAGAGCAGAAATTCATGGTAGAGCGTATTATTTCAAGATGAAGAGTAGAGTAAATTTACAGATCTACATTTTAGAGAAAACATGCAAGGGAGAATTCCATAATGACTATGTTTTGAACTCACAAAATTAAGACCACATTTGCAGTTAAATATCTAATAAGAACACAGATCCACGAATACCCAAATCAGAAAACATCCAGATCTAGAATGTAAGGGAAAGAATGCACGAATAGAGAAAACCCTTCAACAATGAAGCTTCATATTCATCATTCAGAACAGAAACTATTCGAAATATTGCAATACCCAACAAGGGAGGTTCAAGATTTGGAGATAGATATCAAAAATACTTCACAAACTATGGCATTGCTTCCTTTTCAAAAAATTTACAAAAAAATCATAAAAAATGGTCAAGAACTTACTATTTCGAAGTATTTTCTTCAAACCCTTGAGTTGCAGAGGAAGTAATAGAAGCTTAGAATAAATTTCAACTCGAAATGACCAAGGCTGAGCCACGAAACCACATAAAATGCAAAGAAAGAGTAGATTATCAGTATTTCTTGAAAGACAAAATGGCGATGATGAAGTAACAATAATATCCAAGGAGGTCAAGACTTACCTTCCCTCATCAAACAAGTGTGATAGCTACATGGTCCCAAGCTCAAAAGAAAACAACAATGGAGGCCAAGAGACAACTCATAGAGCTCGAAATAATCAAATGTACAACCAGATAAACCTCAAAAACTAAGCTCGAATAGACAGAAGTGGTAATTGATTTGAAGAAAGCTCGTAGAGACTAAAGGATGATACGAGAGAAAAAGATGGAAGTTCATGATAGTGGTCGTAAATATCCATAATCATCCTACTCAGAAAGCTCCAATAGAAAAATACCAGAAAATATAGATGCTCGAAGGATCAGAAGGCTAAAAGGGAAACAAAGCCGAGCTTTAACACATCCATGATGGAAAAACAATAAAACATTTCCAGGGCTTCACCGCAAACCAAAAAGAAAACTAGAATGGAGTGATCATTGAGGTCAAATGACCTTTACCTCTCGAGCTCGAGAGTTGGGTTGATTTCAAACTCAATCGCAGTCAAATATCAACGACCATGAATCAAAAGGACACAAGATCAACGCTCTAAGATCGATACCATTTTTCAAAGCAAACCATCATGATCAATTTCCACCAACCACCTTAATTTCTAGGTCGAAACCCTAACTGTAGGTTAGAAATCGACGGTCTGTCATCAGACAGTTCAAAATCAACAACCGAGATCATCATCAATATCAAAGAAAACTCAACCCAGGATTAATAATGCCAACAAAAAATTGCCAAGGGGTGAGTCATCGTGCAAAGGGGGCCAACCTCACATTTTAAACAAAATCATTTCATTTTGACTTTCAAAAGGATCTGTCATCACCAATCCGGCACTATGATAATTCTTTGCGGGAACTCCTCGTGCTATGATTATTTACTAATGCACAACCTTTAGTTTGGTGGATGTAATCTGGAAACAAAACAACAACATAACACAAGAATACCATCGACTATGATAAGACGGAATGATGAAAAATCTGAAATATCAAAGTAAATGATAATATTAACATGAAATTGTTACAATCTCACCCATGAGGTACTTCAAGTGTTATTGACTTCACTTGCCTTACACCAAGACTATGGGAGAAACTTTACAATTACACCTCTTAATGGCTTCTTCAACACACCTTTAAACTGATGGCTTCCTTCGCACACTTCCTACAATATTTCTCACTACTTCCTTCTATCCTAAATGAGGGGGTGGCCTCTCTATTTATAGAACTTCGAGGCTTATCCATCTTATCTCTAAGATAGGATAAGAAATCCACTCGACAAATCATATTCCATACCTTAACTCTTATATGTACATGTAAGCTTATCTTTTAAGATAAGATAAACCTTATCATTTACATGGGTTCCACATTTTTAGACTTTTTACAAATAAAATACACAAAATATTTATGACCTCACTCCTTGTCCTTATTCCCAATATAATATTTCTAATTCCTAATCATGTAGACCCTACTTCTCTAATTACCCAAACTTTGACATTTTCACATTACTGCGGACCACTTACGACAAATATTTACTTTTTACAACATTCCTATTGTACTTTGATTGTTACCGTACTCCACATTATTGGCGAGAACCGTCTTGACAGCGCAATTATCTTCTATCAGACGCTACTACTAATTATACTTAACAACATCCTATTCCTAATAAATACATTAATGAAATAGAAATTACGGAGGAAAATTTTAGTGTCGACATCTTCCCCCTTCCTAGCTTCTACTCCGTCCTAAGAGTAGACTATTCTAGTGCTTGGAAAATCTTCAACTTGTCGTGGTTGACCCATTTCGTAATGGGAGTGCCATCCAATTCCTCCAGTTAGTACGTACCATTTTCATGCACAGCTACTATTTTGTAGGGCCCCATCCATTTTGGAATAAATTTTCTCTATCTTCTTTTTTTGTATCTGGAATCATATACTAGAACCAAGTCATTCACATGAAATGGAGACCACCAGATATTTTGATCAAAGTATTCCTTCTGCTTCATTTTATTCATATGGCTTGTATCCTTTGTTATTTCCCTCATTTCCTCTAGCAAATGAAGATGTACCAACCTTTATTTTTCTTGAATCACTTTCATCCATCCTTTCATTTTTCATAACTCTCACGGTGGAAATATCAAACTCAATAGGAAGAAGCTGGATCAATGCCATAGGCCAACTAAAATGGGGAGTATCCTATTGCTTACTTTGATGTTTCCCTATATGCCCACAATGTTACATGAATCCTTTTATCTAATTTATGTACTGCAAGGCTGCATCTTTTGCTAGAATTTGACACAACACAAAATTTGTTCGTTCCACTTGTCCATTTGTGCTTAGCTTGTATGTTGTTGCCTTCCTGTGCTTAATAGAAAACTTATTGACTAGGGCTTCTACCACCTCATTAATGAAGTGGCTTCCTTGATCTATTACAATTTCTAATGGACAACCAAATATGGTGACAATGCGTTCATATATGAACCTTGCCACTTCATCCATGGAAGTTGTTTTCAATGGCCTAGCTTCAACCCACTTGGTTAAATAATCTATGCCAACTACAATATACTTATTTTGGCACGAGGTAGTTGGAAGTGGACCTCTACAATGTCTATTCCCCACTTTTCAAAGGGACCAAGTGGAAGAATAGGGCATAATGGAGTGATGAAGTCTTACGGTTACCATGTGTTCGACAAATATCACATGTCTTACAATAATTATAACAATCTTTAAAAAGAGTGGGCCAGTGATAACCTGCATCCAAGATACTTCTTGTTGTAAGTTGTCCAGAGAAGTTACCTTCACATGTACCATTGTGGAATTATTCTAGTAGTTCCTTCCCTTGATCACGTCCAACTGCCCTCTTGTATTGTCCATCAGGTCCTATTCGAAATAATACTCCATGCAGAATAGAATATGGACGACTGGCTTGAGTAATCTTTCTCTTAGTCTTTGCATTGGCACCATCAGGAAACTTGAATTCATTTAGATAATTCCAAATATCTATGTATTCACTAGGGATTGTGTCAAGGGATAACAAGGCTGCATCGGGGAAATCATCATCATCACAAGATGATCCTAAACCATCATAGGCTTGAGAGAGTGCATCTGCATTGACATGCTTCTTTCCTAGCCTATCTATAATATCAAATTCAAATTCTTGTAGAAAAATTATCCATCTTGCTATCCTCCCTGATGGGTTAGGCTTATTTACAATATATTTTAGAGCACGATGATCTATTACAACTAGAAATTTTTCCCTAGCAAGTAATTTCTAAAAAACTTCTTTACAGAAAATGATAGCGAGCCTCTTTTTGATTCTGATATAATTTACCTCATCACTTTGCTCATTTATGCGCTCCCAAAGTAAATTGGATGTTCATTCCCATTTTCATCCATTTGGCTCAAAGTACTTCCTAGTGCTGCATCGAGGCATCAGTGTACACAATGAATGGATTGCTCCAATCTGGATTCTTCAAAACAAGGTGAAAACACCAGGGCTTCCTTCAATTGTCCAAAATCTTCATGTGCCTTATTTCTGGTTCATAAGTAACATACTTCTTCAAGAACTGGGTTAGTGGTTGTGCAATCTTTGAGAAATTCTTGATGAACCTTCTATAGTAACCCACATGGCCTAAAAATGATCTAAACTTACTTCTAATCGAAGGAAATGGTAAATCTTTTATTTTTGAAACTTTATCAGGATCAGTACCAATACCATCTCTGGATATAACATGCACTAACAAAACGCCTTTAGAACATCCAAAGACACACTTTGTAGGGTTTAGTGAGGCTTGTGCTTCATCTAACCTTTGAAATGTTGTCTCCATCTAGTGCAGGTGGTCCAACTTGCTCCCATAGATGCAAAAATCATCTAGAAATACTCTGATGAAGGTCCCAATGTAGGGTTCGAACACCCTATTCATCAAACACTGGAATGTTGCTGGAGCATTACACAACCCAAAAGGCATAACTCTATAAGAAAACATTCCCCAAGGAGTGGTGAATGTGGTCTTCAGCTGATCTTTCTCTATTATACGAACTTGGTTGTAGCCGCTATATCCATCAGCAAAACTATAGCACTCCTGGCCAGCTACTTCGTCCAAGATTTGATCTGAAAATGGAAGAGGGTAATGATCCTTCTTTGTTGCCTTATTGAGCTTCCTGTAATCAACACAAATGCGTAGCCGGATTTTTTTATTGAGATCACAATGGGAGAAACCCATTATGAATTATCCATAGCAAATATGAATCCTGCATCAAGCAACTTATCTATTTCTTCTTTTACAGTCTTGGAAAAATTAGGATTCATTCTATATGGCATTTGCTTTATGGGCTTAGCACCATCTACCAGCTCAATAGAATGTTCTACCCAACTTACTTGATGGATTTCCTTGTAATCAAAAGTTAATATGTGTATGTACCTTCGAAAGAGCTGGAGGTAGGATTCCTTCTCACTCTCCATCACAGCATCACCAATCTTTATTTGTTGGAGACGATCATCAACTTCTTCTTCAGATAATTTTATGGGGTCATGAGTTGGTGTGACTAGAAGGATATCCATGACTGAAACATCCACCTCACTTTCTTCATCTTCAGTGTCCACTTCACTGGTACTAGAGTAATCAGAGGATGTCCAATCATCAGTTTCATCACTTGAATCCACAGGTTCTACTTTATGATGTCGAGGGATCACATTTATCTTCACCCTCTCTCTACCATGTCCAAGTGTCATGAAACCTTCATTCCAGTAGTTTCTTGCATGAACTCTCCTTAGCCATGGTCTTCCTCAACAGCATTGGGTACGTAAAAGTACCATTTTTCATCACCTAAAATTCTACCACACATACAACACCCATAAAAGATATTGCCACATTTGAAACTACACCTTCTGGGTTTAGTTTTCCCTTATTTAATGACCTTAACATAAGTGTTGAAGGGTAATCAATTTTTAACCCCAACATATTCATTCTGGACTCGGTCATTACATTAACTGCAGCACCTCCATCAACTAAGACATCATGAATTGAAATACCATTACATAATACCTCAGCTTGTGGAGCATAGGGATCCGCCTCTACCTCCAAAACAGGGACCTCAACCTCCTTTCTTCATCAAGCATTGAGTCCACTTCGCAGCTCCCGCCTCTTCTCAGAAGACATAGCCAAGAGTTGACCATATGTAATGTTTGCAGGCCTTTTGGACATATCTTCCAGGATGGAGTATGGTCCTTGCCTGTGAAATCGAGAAAATCCTACACACCTGACTTTCTTCTCCTATGTTTCTTATTAGTTTCTCCTTTCATCTTCTTAGAATCATTTCCATCTTGATTATCTTTTTCTTTCTTTCTTTTTGTTACAAACACATCTACTTCATTATTTCTGCTCTTATCTACTACATCAAAAGAATTCACAGGTGCTTTCCCTTTATCATTATCTCCTTTCCAGGATGTAGAAGCTCTATCTAGACAATTATACTTATAATGACCCTTTTATAACAACCATAACATACAACTTCATAAATATTTATTTTGGACCTCTATCTCCTCCCCGAGAACTAAATTCTTTTCCTTGAAGAAGATTAATATATAACTCGACCCATCTTTTTGAGCAGATCTTCATACTCGGTAGATGTACTAGGAGAAATATTTGTGCTCACCGGGAGTGGTTGTGGATTACGGACCAAAGGTGTTGGTGTAGGCTCTACTTTAGCAACAATTTCTTTGGGCTCCTCTTCCATGCTTTCTTCTTGCCTTTTTGCAATCTAATTTGCTTGTTCAATGGTAGTTTGGGTGGTCATACTTCACTCGTTGTCGATCTCTCGGCTTCATCCCAAGAATGAAGTGCTTACGAGAGGAGATTATCCACGCCATTCATCAACCCATCCACTAATCCTTCCTTCCGGATCTCGAGCATCGAGCTTCCTCCTTAGCTCTAGAACACGAGCATGATAATCCCTTATCTTCTCCTTCTCTCCTTGGGATAGCTTTGTGATCTCGATCATGAGATCTGCATATTTCATTATTCACCAAATTCTTCAAGAAAACTTTCGAGTTAACAAATCCCATGAATTTTTCACATTATCACCTAGTGTTTCAAACCACTTAAGTGTTGAACCATCCAAAAAGGTAGGAAAAATTTAGTACATTGTTCCCTTCTTATGAGGCCATTACAAATACAAGATCGTTTAAACTCTTGAATGAAAGAAGAAGCATCTTCATTAGATTGAGCTGAAAAAACATGAATCTTTCCCATTTTCAAAAGTAACCACCGTGAAATACCTACTCGAAGTACAATCAACAAGACTTATGTGCACAAATAATTGGAATCACTATACTAGAAAGTGACTTTACACGTTTCTACAGTAAAATAGAAATGACCACGGTAAAATATGGTAAAACTTGACTTACTGCGGTAAAAACTGACTTTACTGTGGTAAACACTATTCACAGTCAAAAGTGAAGTTACTGCAGTAAATACTATTCATGGTAAAAAGTGACTTTACAGTGATAAATACTATTCACAGAAAAAATGACTTTATCATGGTAACTACTATTCACGGTAAAAATGACTTTACCATGGTAACTACTATGCATAGTAAAAATAAGATTACCCTCAATTGATTTTTTACTAAGTGGGAATATCTCTCCGAGAAAATCCAATTAATGAGGAATGGTCCCGGCAACGGAACCAAAATGTCATCACCAACGGCACTATGATAATTCTTCACCGGGAAATCCTCGTGCTTATGATTATTTACTAATGCATGACCTTTAGTTTGGTGGATGTAATCTGGAAACAAAACAACATAACACAAGAATACCATCGACTATGATAAGACGGAATGATGACAAATCTGAAATATCAAAGTAAGTGATAATATTAATATGAAATTGTTACAATCTCACCCATGAGGTACTTCAAGTTTTATTGACTTCACTTGCCTTACACCAAGACTATGGGAGAAACTTTATAATTACACCTCTTAATGGCTTCTTCAACACACCTTTAAACTGATGGCTTCCTTCGCACACTTCCTACAATATTTCTCACTACTTCCTTCTATCCTAAATGAGGGGGGTGGCCTCTCTATTTATAGAACTTCCAGGCTTATCCATCTTATCTCTAAGATAGGATAAGAAATCCACTCTGACAAATCATATTCCATACCTTAACTCTTATATGTACATGTAAGCTTATCTTTTAAGATAAGATAAATCTTATCATTTTACATGGGTTCCACATTTTTAGACTTTTTACAAATAAAATACACAAAATATTTATGACCTCACTCCTTGTCCTTATTACCAATATAATATTTCTAATTCCTAATCATGTAGACCCTACTTCTCTAATTACCCAAACTTTGACATTTTAACATTACCGGACCACTTACGACAAATATTTACTTTTTACAACATTCCTATTGTACTTTGACTATTACCGTACTCCACATTATTGGCAGCACCATACTGACGGCGCCGTTATCTTCTATTAGACGCTACTACTAATTATACTTAACAACATCCTATTCCTAATACATACATTAATGAAATAGAAATTACGGAGGAAAATTTTAGTGTTGTGAGATCAACTATAGTCCAACTTCAAATAATATAAAGTGCTGACCGAATCATGTTCACCAATGATCACCCAAAAGGTAAGGGTTATAAAACCATAATCATGTGTTATTCAAATTTACAAAAGCCGACCAATATACAAGGCATATGATAATCAAAGGGTGGCAGAGACTATAGTATGGCATGTATATTGATCAAAGGTGGCAGACCTTATAATTTGCTAAGTCCACAAGAGTGGCCAAACCCAACGAAGACAAGAGCTCACAACCAAGGTGGTCCCCACTATTGAAAGAGTTGGAGATGATTTACAGTATGTCACCCATGTGACCACTAGAAGCCAAAGGAATGTCAACATCAGAGCCTAAGCTTGGAGGTGGTCCCCATCAAGTGAATGAGTGGATGGATTATTTTGCAAATTTTGCAAGTGTTGTAATTATTTTTCTCACAAACAGGGAGTTAAATTTTGCATGCTTCACTAGGGGACAAAATAGACAAGAAGACGAATTCACATGCACAAGGAAAGAGACTTGCCCAAAGAAAGCTTATTATTAGAAAATTATTCACCATTCTTTTCTTAAAAATAGAATAGTCAACTTCAGTTTGACTGAGATGTAATCAAAGGCTATTAATGCCTATTTGTAATTGCATGTTCTATTTTTATTCCTTTATTTATTAATAGATGAAGGATAAAAATAGGATGCATGGGTGAGTACAAGCCTTAGTCTATTTTTAGGAAGGGCGGGTTAATCAAATTTTCTATATATTGTGTGCCTTAGCAAAGCACAAGGAGAGGACTTTTAGATACAGTAGTGTTGAAGCAATTTTTGCCATTTTTCCCCTCTGAATGTGAAGTATTTTCTACCTTTCCAATCATTTGCAGTCTTGTGTATGTTTCCATTAATCTTGTGAATGTAAATTCCCTAGTTAATTATCTTACCCTGTTGCAAATTTAGTAATTTTGCATGATATTAATGTGCATGTTTAGCTTAGCAAAGTATTGTTGTGATACTTTCCTCAATACCTCGAAGTGTTTTGTCCTTAACATTCTACATAAAACTGTTGGTTTGTGTATTAAGAATACTTTCACATATCAATTGTGCATGTACTCAGTCAAAGCCCTCATAAAAATTTGGTGTATCACCTTAGTTTTAATTATTTTATAGTCATCTTTTACCCTTAAACCCCGAAATCAGTTTAGGATACATCAATAAGGAACCGCCTTGATACCAGGAGACTCACCTCAAAATAGGTATACCCATAGACCTGAGGTGTTTCCATTGTATCTACGAAAGAGAGAGATCTATTTTGCAAGATTATAACACTTGCAACCATCTCTCTATAGGGTGCACTTTTGAGAGACAATAAAGTTAATGCTAGAGAATTCTTGTTGTTCAGGATATTTGTTGTTCAACTTCTTTATTTTTATAAGGATACATCATGCTTAACTAATTTTTATTTTTCATTTCTCATATCATATGCCTCGAGAATCCCATGGATTTAATCCATTGTTAGAGTGCTTAAGTCCTCTATTTCCTTAATGGTATATTCATTGTTGTTAAACCTCAAAGGAAGAGATCTTAATACTTTTACACAATTATTTGATATTTCATTTATTCTCCAAGCCATTAGATGGTGTTGACCATTTCATCCACATAAATAAGATAGGCTGAAATTTTTTCATCATCCTTCATCTTCAAACCTTCAAATTTTATTCTATGCATTTGGATTTTTCTTTCTTTACATTATCACCTCCTTCAAAGATTTATTCTTGAGTTTATCCCAAATTTTCTTTCCTGAAATGCAATGCATCACCTTAGCAGATTATGATTTAGAAAAACCATACAATATTGCATTCATATCCTTTTCATTTCTTTCACTTTTATTCTTTCAATATTGATATGTTAGATGAGGTGTTGGAGATTCGTAACCATTCACAATTGATTTCCAAGTGTTAAAACCAATACCCATTAAACAAGTGTTCATCCTTATACTCAAAAAAGAATTGTGTGTTCTATGTCAAACAATAGATCTCTATTTAATGAGAAACCTTCATGGCTCGTCATGTGTTCTCATGCGATATGCCTTCTAGCAATTAAGATTTTTGTGAAGGAACCTAATATGACACTAATTCATGAGAACACACTTATACCAAGCGGGGTGAATCAATATAATACAATTATTTTTAAATTATTTTTAACTTAATAACAACAAAATGAGAAACTTGGACAACCATATAACACAAGATATATTCGAAACACTATCAAGAGAAAAATAAGAGATAAAAGGCTGCTTAGATCTACTATCCAAATCCGGTCATAAATTAAATACAAAATATTTGTAGGCACCCACCTACGAAACACCAATCCCCTCATTTCTCGACAAATATCTATTAGAGACACGAATACCCACAATTAAGCACCAACTTAGTTAGACAAACCAATTTATTTTTCTTAAGAAACACCAACCTCCAAATGAACTCATACAATGTATTAAAAAAATGCTTATCCACAAAAATTAGTTCTATTTTCACGTTCATAAATCTTCCCCTGTCAATTATCATCAAACTCTAAAATATCTCATTCAATTCATCTAAAAAATGTGCCCTTGATTTAATAATTGTCCTTAACATGCTCTGTTTGAATGATCTTCCATCTGATTTCACTCCTTCAATGACTTCAATGATATTGAATTTCATGCCACACATTCTTAGAAATATTCCTTCAATAATTTTTCATTTTGTTTCTTGCATAGATTTTTACTCTTCTTCTTAATTAGCACTTTATAAATTCACCATTCTTCAATCTGCAACTACACACTTGTTTTCAATTATTACTCTCCTTTTATATCATGCTCTACTCAATAATGGTGTAATAACTTCTCAAGCTTGGCCGCAATAATATAATTTTGGATCTTTAGCTTGAGTCGACGTTTCCTTACCGATATTTTAATTTCTAAGTTTTTTTTAATTATGCAAGTTTTCTTTGTTTTCAACTTCTTTCATGTATTCCCTTGAATTTCGTGGACTTTATTTTTACTTCAATTTTTTCTCAACTTTCCTTGACCTCTGCAGATGTATTTTTATCCTTTTCTTTGTTGTGTGACCTCCCTTGACCTCCATGGCCCTTCATTAACCTCCAAGGTCTATTTATGATAGAAGAATTTGTTACGTGTAAATTTTATAATTGTTACCAACCTCGAACCACTATGAAATACTTATTTTCTTCCACAACATACTCACCTAAAAAAACTTGCAGGATACCGACAATTTTTCCCCTTTGTTTCATAGATTTAGAAACCCGCATAGCATAACAAAGTGACTTCCTTTTTTGTGTGGCTTATCAAAAATCCATGATACCATACCGAAAATTGGAAAATAATATAGAATGATTTTATTTTTTTATGTAGCATTCAACATTCAAACTATAATGATTTTTTCTTCATTGATTCATTTCTTGGGTCCATTGATAATAATAAATTACAACATAAGAAACATGTAATTTAATTTCTTTGACATCATCATTCCTTTGGCCACTTTCTTTTACATCATAATTCATTTGAAATGAACGACAATATTATTTCCAAAACATTCCCAAAATTTATTATCGTATAAAATAAGGGGAAGGCCCTGCATCATAGACCATAATTCGATACGTGAGTACAAAACACACAATTTATGCTTTTTTGACAATAACCAACCATAACTTTAGGCCACCCGGTCTAGTGAGCAAGTAGTAGTATTTGGGAGTACAAACATCTCATTTATATTACTTATATTCTTTTGACTCCTTTGTTTCCCTTTAGTTGTGGATTAGACTTAGTTTAGGTTAGTGACATCTAAATAAGAGTCATGTGTGGACATAAAATTGGCCCCAGATCAAAATTAGTAGTTATACTTTGGTGAGAGAGTATGTGCTCTAGGTAAGACTATTTACCAATATAATTAATCTATGTATCCTTCATATAGGTTATTATAAAGTTATTTTAAGGATTGATTAGCTCATGGTTCATGAAGCTAAGGTGGATTTAAATAGAATAATAATGATGTTCCATGATAATCTTGGTGTAGATGTGAACTAGATAGTTATCCATAGAAATGTTTCTCTTCAAATTGTATTTGATATGCATTTGAAGTCACATATACGAAAGGGATAGTAGATATTTTTATCACCATTAGCGACCAATCAAAGGAGGATTTTCTTGGAATATCGTTAGATTATACACATATCCTTTGATATTTTTTTTTATGTTTTCTCCTTATCATTTCCTTGACTACCCCCTACTAAGGGAGAATAATTTATCTGGATATATTAGGGTATAGGAGTGAAGCCCATTTTTTTGCCACCTTATAGGATAAAGACTATGAATCTCAATGAGATAAATAATTATATAGGATCTTAGAGAATGTGTTATACGGACAAGTTTGTAACATGGGGTGCAATGATTGTATTCATCAAGAAGAAATATTGGTCCCTAATATTGTGATTGTGCATAGACTATAGGCGGTTGAACAAGATCATATTGTGGAACCGTTATCCTCCTCTTAGGATGAGCATAACTTCCTAGATGTTAGAAAAATCTAATACATTTTTTTGTATTCATACAAATGTTGACCTTCATACTTTATGGTTCATCTACTTGTCAGAATGTTATCCTTTTTGAACCATTTCAACATTATATTTATTGTGGTGATTTTTTCATGTTAATTAAAGGATTTGATTTAATTTTCATTCTTCTTCTACCTTTAGTGGTATCAAAGTAGTCGGAGCATCTTATCCACGGATTTTTTTATGAAAAATCATTTTTTTGCTGTGAGTATAACAACTCACCTATGACCTGTGGAGGTCATGACTCTCTTGACATTGGTGCTTACTGATGTGCCTCTTCTTCTTGTAATTTTGAATTTTATATATTTAATGTTGGTAGTGACTCTCATGGATAAAAAACGTGGATACATAGAAAGAAATATGTTTGGCGTTAAAATTAATGATATGCAGAAGGTGGAGGATGTGGCTTGCAAAATTTGGAGTAGTAATTAACAACTATGTTATTTCATTTATTCGTGGAAAACAAAAAATTAGAATGTAGCAATTTGAAGGACTGGTTTGGAGTGTGGAGGAACAACAACCAACCGCATAACATGCGACCTATCAGAGAGTGATTTTCACTAAATAACAATTAATAAAAATAAAATAAAGAATTGCAAATAAATCATATTATTACAAACTCATATCAACATTTATGTGCATAGATTTCTTCTAGTTCTAGAACTTTGGCTCAATACAATGTCTTTGAATGTGTTTGATATAGAAAAGCACTTACAATTTTCTATAATAAATAGATGGCTTCATCTAACAATAAAACACTCAACTCATGAAAATAGAGCAAAAAAGAACATGCTTTTGTACAATACAAAGATTTTGTTTTTTTTTCTTTATAGATTTTCCTAAAATTAGGAATCTAAAATTGAACTACCTAAAAAATTAAAAGCATTTAAAATACAAACTACTTTTTTCTATTCTGGGGGAAATTAAATTTTTTTCTAACACTCCCTATTAATATTGACCTTCAAAGTTCTATTATTCTCAAGCTGAGTGTGCACTTCTATATCTGACATATTCCTAATAAAAAACTTCCAAACAACTTCTCAAATACTTAAAAACTTCATTTCCCAAATATTTTGTAAAGATATCAACAAACTGATCTTCGGGTATGTAAAATTGTAGACAAATTTCCTTATTGTTAACCAACTTCCTGATGAATTGATACCTCATCTTGATGTGTTTTCTCCTCTTGTAAAAAACAATATTTTGAACAATTCTATTGCTGAATTGTTATCATAAAAATTATGTGTAGCATCCTCTTGATTCTGGCTCAAATATTTCAATACTCTTCTCATCCAAACAACCTGATATGATGCTCTTGTTTCTACTACATACTCTACTTCTGTTGAAGATAGTGTTACTATGGGCTGCTTCTTCGATGCCCATGAAACTACACCTCTTCCAAAGTGACAAGCATAGGTGGATGTGCTATTTCTGTTATCAATACATCCGACACTATCATTGTATGTGTAACCTATTTTGATACAAAATTCCATGATTCTTAGTTCCACATACATACCTCAAAATACTTTTTCAAGCTTGCTAATGTTAATCTTTTGATATTCCATGAACCTTGAGATGAGGCTCACACCATACATAATATTCAGCCTTGTGGCCATCAAATACATGATACTTCCAACTAGTCTTTTGAACAATGTTAGATCTACAAATGATCCACTGTCATTTTTACCTAACTTCAATCCGACTACAACAGGTGTTGGCGTTGGCTTGTAATTAAACATGTTAAATCTCTTCACAACATCATTCACATACCTTACTTGTGAAATAAAAAATCTAGTTTCTGATTGTTGAACTTCTATTCCCAAAAATAATGCATGAGGCTTAGATCTGTCATCTCAAATTATTTCTTCATAGCTAATTTAAATAAATTTTTAGATATATTTTCAGTGATGAGTAAATAATCCACATATAAACAAACAATCAAAATTTTACCTTGCTCATTGATCTTGATTATAAGGTAGGTTCAGTGTTTCTCCTACTCAAAACCATTCTATATTAAATAAGAAATAGTCTTTCTTTACCAAGCTCTAGGTGCCTGCTTGAGACCATAGAGTACATTTTTCAACTCGTATACCTTTCCTTAATGACCTTCAATCTCATAACCTCTTCGGCTGATTCACATGAAGTTATTCTTCAAGAAAACCCTTCAAGAATGTTTATTTTACATTCATCTAATAAATAGGCCATTTGTTTTGAGCTGTAATTGTTAAAACCATTCTTACCATGTCCAAAAGTGCTATAGGTGCAAAATTTTTATTGTAATCTACTCATTATTCGTATGAAAATTCTCTAGCAAAAAATGTTTCTTTATGTATGTGTACTTTACCATCAATGTTATATTTGGTCTTATAGACCCACTTCACTCCTATCACGTCCTTTCCTTTTGGAATATCTACCAATTCCCATGTCTCATTCTTCTCAATGAAGTTTATCTCATCATCCATGTCTTAAACCAAAAAAAGCATTTTCTATAGCCTCTTGAAAGTATATTGGATCTGCAACTTGAGAAAACAAAGCAAAAAATGAGAAAGAAATAGTTGTATCAACATTATGAATCTCACTAAGACTCCTTGTTTTCCTTTGTAAAGGGTTATCTGATGATGGACTATTTTGTACTAAAATAGTATCTTCTGGTGTTTTTTTGGTGTCTACTAGATGGTTGAGGATGGCTGAAATCTTGGAGACCTCTTAGATGTAGATGGAGGTGTAGCTTATGCTACAAATTGTGGTGAATTTCCAAGATTTGAAGAAGATACAATACCTTTTTATCTATGCTTTCATTTGCCATATCATAATGAGGAATAGCTGCTACTACACTGACTATTTTCTCAATACTTCTTTCACATGCCTCATTTTAAACAAACTATACATCTCTGGTAATTTTTACCTTTCAGGAACAGGATTGAATAACTTGTAAGCTTTTGTATTCTCTTGAATATCCAACAAATATGCATTTTTCTCCTTTGTTGTCTAACTTCTTCCTTAGCTCATTAGGCACATGTGTGTATGCCACATAACCAAAAACTCTAAAATGAGAAATATTGTGTTTCCTCTTAGTCCAAGCTTGTTGAGGAACCATGTTTCAAAAAAATTCATTGGACACCTATTAATGATGTAAACGACAGTTGCTACTGCTTCTAGCCAATACTCATTTGAAATATGCTTTACCTTCATCATACTTTTCACCATCTCCATGATGGTTCTATTCTTTCTCTGTGCCACACCATTATGTTGTGGTGTATACCTAGCAAGATAAACTACTTGTTTATACCATGATATTTGCAAACATTTAGAAAAGCAATGGAAACATACTCACCTCCTCCATTTGTCCTTAGAAATTTGATTTAGTACCCACTTTACTTTTCCACTAAATCCTTGAACTACTAAAATATATCAAAATAGTATGATTTGTCTCTTGAAAAGTACACCCATGTCTTCCTTGTATAGTCATCAATGAATTTCATAAAATATGAACAACTTCCAATAGATTTTGTTTGCATTGGTCCAAAAAAATATGAGTGAAAAATTTCAAGTGGTGCACTTGTTCTTCTTATTTTTCCATCTGGGAAGGAATCTCTACATTGCTTCCCAAATTACAACCTTCACAAAATCTATTTGGTTTCTGAATCAAAAGAAAACCTTTCACCATAATTTTTCTTTGTAATAAATTCAAATCACCAAAATTTAAATGAAAAACCTTAGATGTCATATCCATGATTCATATTTTTCAAGTGACTGAAAATCTTATTCAATCTCCCTAGCTCAAGACTTATACGTAGTATGAGATTCAAATGTGGCTAGTATAATATTCAAAGGAAACATTATGTTACTTTTCATCTTAACTTTATCAATCACATGGGTACTTGGAGATTTATTTACGATCACACATTCATTATCTTCAATGTAAATTTTTAATCCCTTTTGTACCAATTGACAAATGATCATAAGATTCTGCTTCAAACCTACAACATAATAAACATCCTGCATAATCTTTTTCTCCCCTTTTTGGTTAGAATGTTGATTATTCCTTTGCCTTTTATAGTCACTATATTATTATTTCCAAGGGTAACTTATGTCTTTACTGACTCATCCAAATTAGAAAATAAATCTAAGTTACCTGACATGTTATTACTGCAACCAGAATCCAAATACCACACATCACTAGGACTCACTTGGGATAGATTACACTCAATAGGTGATTCTTTGGAAATATTTTTTCATTCAATAAACATGGAGCTTGGAGTAGAGCTTCCAACATGATTTTAATTATGCTTGTTCGATATTAATTTTTTTCCAGTATTCAAAAGCATAATTCCCATATCTCTTGTAATAGTGACATAACACATGCGATTTATCCTGTCTCTAACCTAAAAAATGATTATGATTGTGCTCTTGAATATGTCCTCTTTTACTTGAGTTTGATGGACCTATTTGCGTCCGCTAGATAAACTTCATTCTCTACCATGAGGGCTGAAATTTCCTCTTCCCCTTCCATAATTTCTTGATACCTATGATGAAAAATCTTGATCTAACAACTGCATATGATCTATTCAACCTCTACTCAGGATTTATTAATGATGCATGTAAATGATCAATTGAAAATTGACATAGATCCCAATTTTCTTTAATAACAACTACCAAAGGATCAAATTGTGTAGGAAAACTTCTAAGAAATTTTTCAATAATCCTTTTGTCCTCAATAGTTTCACCATGATATTTGATTTGATTCACTAAACCAACTACAAAAGTATAGATTGATTCTACGGAATCTGAATTTTTCATTGACATATTTTTAAAATTTCTATGAAGTAACTGAATATTGGTGGTTTTTTCTTTCTATTTACCTTGATACGCAACTTGGAGAGTTTCCCATGCAATTTTGCTTTACTAGCTCTGCCTCTCGGGTAAGATGCTTTCATGCATGGTTTGATGAATGAAGAAAAGAGTTTTTCCAGCTTTCTTTATTAATTCCTTCAAATTTTCTTTCTTTGTCTATGAGAGTGTGTTATATGTTGCTACATTTTTGGGCCGTCTGTATCCAATCTTTATGATTTCCCACATGTCTTGGGATCTAAATAGTGCCTTCTTTATTAATTACCAATACTCATAATTATTTCCTATAAATTGTGCTATCTATAAACCGGATATAGAAGTCGGACCATGTTGTCAATTAGAAACATGCTGAAAAACATCCACGCTCCGATAAAAATTATACAAATTAGGCACATAAAATAACAACTAACAGAAATAAAATAAAGAATTCCAAATAAAACATATGATTGCAAACTCATATCAGAACTTCTGTGCATATATTTCTTCTTATAGTTCTAGAGCTTTAGCTCAATACAATCTCTCTGAATGTGTTTGATATATCAAAACACTTACAATTACCTCTAATAAATAGATGGTTTCATCTAACAATAAAACACTCAACTCATAAAAATAGAGCTAAAAAGCACATGCTTTTGTGTAATACAAATCTTTTGATTTATTTTCTTTATTATCTTTTCCTAAAAGTAGGAGTCTAAAAGTGAAATTTCTAAAAATTAAAAGAATATAAAAACAAACTATTTTTTGCTTTTCTTGGGGAAAAATTAAACTATTTTTTTAACAAGCATGTGGCTTTGCAAAAACGTGGAGTAGCAATTAACAACGATGATCCTCTATTTTTCCATGGAAAACAAAAGATTAGAACATAGAAATTTGGATGACTATGTTGAAGTGTGGAGGACCAACAAACCAATTGCATAATATGCAACCTATTATGGAGCAATTTTCATTGAATACCCATGCTTGTTTTTCCCACATGGAAAGTAAAACTAGTGAACTGTTTTGCAACAAGAAAAATTTCTGGATTCAAAAAATAGTGAAGTTTTAACATGGTGGAAACCTAAACGCATGGAAGGATACAATTCAACCCTAAGCCATGATGGTGAATTTAATAGCCCACCTTAACGCTGCAAGAGGATCCAAATTTCCTTTGAAAGGAAGTGTTGTTGAGGAATATTCTTGCGTTAGAATTTATGGACACCATATGGACCTTATCAACATCTCGAAGGACATTAAGTTTATTAGATATTCTAGTGTGATTATTTGTTTGAAATATGAAAGGAATGGTTCTCAAGTTCATCTATAATGGAAATATTGAAAAGTAACTTTTGTGATTCCAACATTTATAATATTGGGTATTTTTTTTAGAATTTACAGACATGGCTACTGATAGAGAAAGATAATTTTATTATTTAATTATACTCACCACAATGGAGGGTTTATGTATTAAAGCATACAAAGAAGGAATTGGCCTTGGAGAAAATGCAACCTTCCTTGCAAAGATATTCACGAGTGAGATTTTAAAGGATCAGAAGATGTAGAAATGTTTTATCTCAAATGACCTCAAAGCAATATCTCGCTAGTTAAGTATCATGTTACTAGAGGCTCGAGGATGACAGAGTTTCGAGGAGAATTGGCTTCCTATCATCACTCACCTATGATGGGGTCACAAAATGGATTTGGTGTCATTTCTATTTTTCTTGAGTTTAGTGTGTATTTCGTTTAGTGTGTGTTTTGCAATAAAGAGGTAAAACATTTTCTAGTTTGGTACCTCCTAAATGAAGGACAATGTGAGGACTAAAAGAACTCAATTAGTTCTTGGTTTTTATGCAAATGGTTTACGAAATTTGAGAAATCACCAAAGTGTACAATTGAGACATCAGGTCACCTCTAGGTTCATGGTAAACCTACAATTGGAAAACCATATGGGTTTGTGGTAATCCAAGGAAACTAGAAACCATCAAGGTGTTATCAAGGATGGATGTACTTAGGTCACTTCTAGGTTTGTGGTAATCCTATAGGGAAAAACCAAGGTGTCACTAAGAGCAATAAGTCACAAAAATGGCATGCCACCTCAAAGGTGAGAAGGCTACACAGAGAGTGTAATAAACTTTTTAATGTGTTTGGAATAAGGGGGGTCCATTATCTAGAAATATGATGTTTGTAGAAACAATGTATTAAGGGGGAAATGTTATAAAAATATAATACATTGTTTAGTATTCATAGGACTATTCACCTTCATGCTTGATGGTTCATCTACCAATGTCGACTATTCTCCTTCTGAACTATTTCAACATTGTATTTATTATTGTTCTTGTTTCATGTTAATTCAAGGCCATCAATTAATTTTAATTTTTCTTCTGCCTTCAAAGTATGATTTTTATGTTAATTTAATGATGTTCCATGATGATCTTGGTGTAGAAGTGAACTAGATAATTATCGATAGAAATGTTTCTCTTCACACTATATCCGATATGAATTTTAAGTCATGTAAAGGAAAGGGATACTAGATATATGTTATCACCATTAATGACCAATAAAGGAGGATATTCTTAGAAGCTCATTAGATTATACACATATCCTCCGAGATTTTTTTATTTTTTCCCATTCTCGTTTCCTTGATTACCCCCATAGAGGAGAGTGATTTTATCGATATATTTAGGTATAGGATTGGAGCCCATTTATTGGACACCATTTAGGATGAAGACTATCAATCTTGACGAGATAAAAATTATAGGGGATCTTAGAGAAGGGGCTATATGAACAAGTGTTTCATATTAGGTGCAATGATTATCTTCATCAAGAACAAATATTTTTTCCCTAAGCTTGTGATTGTGCATAAAATACATGTAGTTAAAAAGATCATAGTGTTGAACCATTACCCTCTTCTTAGGATAGGAGACCTCCTAGATTAGATGAGAGTGTCCAAAATGTTTTCAAACATATATCTAGATTTGGGATATCATTATTTGAGGATAAAAGATGTTGATATTCAGAAAACCACCTTTTGTACAAGATATGGTCGTTATGAGTTTAATGTGGGACCTATTGGATTGAAAAAAACTCCAACGTTTTTCATGGCACTCTTGAATAGGGTATTCTATACCTTTTTGTATAATTATTTAATAGTGATTCTTGATTATAATCTCATTTTATCTCACTCACAAGATGATAAAAAAGGACCACGTTCATCTTGTATTAGACCAGGTTTGAAATAACACCACCTTTATGGAAATTATAGCACATGTTCATTCTTCTAGTCACATCTCCAATATGTGGGACATATTATTTTAGTTGATGGCATATTTGTAGATCTCTCAAATATATGTGCCATTCTAAAGTTTCCTAAACCTATTAGTGTGACTGAGATGTGTGGTTTTATTAGGTGAGTAAGATATTACCATTATGTTTTTTCAAGCTTTTCTCCTAATATCCCACCTCATCACTTGCATATAGTGAAAGGGGATTAAATTTCAGTGGATTGAAAAGTGTGAGAAATCATTCCAAATACTGAAATATCATCTCACAAATGCTCCCATCATTATATTACTTGACCCAAATAGTGATTTTCTATTTTTCACGGATGGATATTTACTTTGTATTTGAGCATTAAGTATGCAATATGGTTGTTTGATTGCTCATGAATCTCAAAAGATAATGTGTTATGAGTTTGTATGTACTAACCTTGATTTGGATCTTATAGTTTTAGTTCTTTCCTTAATCTCATGGCTATATTTTATTCTTGGTTTCAAATTTATTCTGCAGATAGTTCAATTGATTCAGGGGTACACTTTTTCACAATTCAATCTTAATGCCATGTACATATGCCTTAAGCAGGATAAGACACATGCTAATAGCCATAACATTTAGGACATATTTGAGTTGTAATATTGTAGAATTACTTTAACGACTAAATGTATATAATAGTAACAAGTAGGATAGTGTTACGGAAGGACTTTAAGGGATGGTACACGGGTATACACTAATGTTTTATGGTATATTGTGGCACAAGGGGAATATTTATATTCCTTATGATGGAGGGATATATAATTTATTTTTATTAGAGTTTCAATAGCACCTTATTAAGCCAATATAGGGGTGAAGAAGATGTATGTAGACTTGAGATAGGTATTACATTTGGTAGGTTTGAGGCATGATATAATATTTGGTTTTTTGGATAATTTGTAGAGCACTAGAGGGTGAGTCTAAGCATGAGTATCCTATCGGTATTATATATGCACATGTTATTCTTGAGTGGAAATGAGACACCATATTCATGGATTTTACTATATGTTTTTCCATATCTTCATACCACTATGACAATATTATGGTCATCATTCATAGATTAATAAAAGTGGATCAATTTTCATCTTTTATGAATGCTTACATAGTGAGGTCGATATGAGGGTATATCTAGAAAATATTTTCCATTTGCATGGGATTCCCCATAATATCATTTACTACAAAGACCCATTTTACACTTCCAATTTCTAGACCACACTTAGGGTGATATAAATCAACATTCAAACTACTTTCCAAACTAAACTCATGTTCCCAATTTATAAGAGCACATTATTAACACTAAAATCAACATTTGACATTTTCCTTAAATCTTTATACCTTGTTTAGATTATGGCCTAACTAATTTTTTTATCTTACATGGAAAAACCTATTCTTTTGCATGATATTAATAGCTTGAGGTTGGTTTTGAAATTGAAAAACGCTTACTTTTTCAGATTGTATGGTGCCACCCATAGGTTTTCAAACCTATTTTTACCCATATTATATCTAACCTCCTTACTTTGGTATTTAATATATTTATGTCCATTGTGTTTTGGTTTTCGTCAATGCCACAACACACGTGGCATCCTTTTAGTGCTCGGTCAACTAGTCATTGGAGATCAATGGTCCTGGGAGGGGACACGTGGTGGCATTCCACCACACTATTAATCAATGAGTTCAAGAAGACGCGAGATCCCCAAAATGATATTAAAATATGTTTCATGTCCACGAACGGAGGGGGCCAACGTATACGCACAAAAATAAACACACACACACACAAATATATATATATATATATATATATATATGTATATATATATATATATATATGTATATATATACATATATATCACCTCACTTTTAAGATATCTTTGAAAGAGACACAAATAATATAGAACAAAAACTCAAGAAATGTCTAGGAGGAAATATATAGAACAAGAATATAAAAAGAGGAGAATACTTGAGCAACACACAATTTTTATTAAGAAAAATAAACAGAGAACAAGACACAAGAATAGAAACAAAAAGAAAATAAAATGTATAGATCCATAACTCCGAGTTTGTAAAATCTTTCTAAAGTTAATATGTAATATATTTTATGTTTTTCTTGTGTCTTTCCCTTTTTTGGTTAAAGGTGGCAACCTATTTTTCTAATCTTTTTGGTATCGAAGAAAACAAAAAGTTAAATAGCTCCTGGGTTTGAGCTTTTATTTTCATGGTTGAGTTGTAATTTATTATAGTAGTAAAGCAACTCATAGCAACAACCCCCAATATTTGATGGGAAGAACTATGGAATTTAAGTAATTAAAATGAATACATTTTTCTCCTCGCAAGTGATATGGGAGCTATTTGAAAGAGGATATCTAGAGGTAAAAACTCGGGATACTTTCAATGCATCATTGTGAAGCTTAAAATAATGGTTTAAAGGAAAATAGAAGAAAGGATGTAAAATATTTAAGCTATATTCAAACATCAGTCATTGATTCAGTTTTCCCAAGGATAAAAGTAGATAAAAACTCCAAGAAAGCATGAGATACCAAGAATGCATATCAAGGAAGTGATAAGGTGAAATTAGTCATATTGTAGATGTTGAGGATATATTTCTAGACTCTTCTCATGAAAGATTCAGAATCAATAAATGATTTTTTCACAATAACAATGACCATAGTCAATCAAATGAGGAGTAATGGAGATATGGTTGAAGATCATAGGATCATAGAGAAGGTATTGAGGAGCCTTCCAACTATATTTAATCTAGTTATGGTTGTAATAAAGGAGTCTAAAACCTTGAAAAAATTAAACTTAATGATTTGATAGGTTCTCTCTAAACTGATGAACATAGGATGAGTATATCAGAAAGATCCTCTAATGAACAAGCCTTCAAAACAAACACAAATGTTAAAGGTAGGGGGAGTGGAACATATAATAGAGGAAGAGGAAGATTTAATAACCAAAAAGAAGGTGGAAGACATAATCATCAAGATCCACAAGATAAAGGAAGAGGAAAGAGAAACAACACTTCCATAGGTGGTTCTACACAAAGTTATGAAAATTCAAGTATGCACTGTTAATACTGTAAAGTGTTTGGTCATTATGTTAGTGAATGTATAAAGAAAGAATCTAATTTGAGAAATCATAACCATAATGCAAGCTTCTCTAATAAAAAATAAGTTGAATCTTAAAATAATGAAAAGAGTGGAGCTCTATTTTTAATTTGTAATGTAGCTGAGCAAGGAAGCAAACAAATATGGTATTTGGATAGTGCATGTAGCAACCATATGTGTGGAAGTAAGGAAATGTTTGATAACATCAACAAAAAAATCAAACCTTAAGTCAATATGAGAACAAATGATAAGGTTCCGGTGATGGGTAAAGGAAGTATATATATTTTAACGGGTAAAGGAGATAAGAGGCAGATCAATGATGGCTTCTATTTCACAAGATTGAAGTATAACCTTCTAAGCATTAGACAACTTTTCCAAAATGGATATAAGGTGAAGTTTGAGAATGGAGAATATTTTTATATGATAAACCTAGAAACAAAAAACTGATTAAGATTGTGTAGATGACACAAAATATAATGTTTCCTTTGAAGATGCATATTATAGGTGCAACAACATTACAAAAAAATTCATTGATCAATCTACTCTTTCACATATTTGGTATGGACATCTGAGGTATGGTGGATTACATGTTCTTTATAATAATAAAATGGATAGAGGAATTCCTCTTATTGAAAAACCAGACAAGGTTTGTGATGCATGAATATTAGGGAAGCAACATAGAAATACTTTTCCCTCAAGTAAATCATGGCGATAAAGCTCACCTCTTAAGATAATATATTAAGATTTGTGTGGTGCCATGAATACTCCCTCCTTGTCTAAAAATGTGTATTTTATTACTTTCATTGATGACTTCAACATAAGGACATGGATTTATTTCTTGAAAAATAAATTAGAAACATTTGAGGCATTCAAACAATTCAAGACCATGGTTGACAAGAATACTGACCATTATATAAAGACATTGAGAACTAATAGAGGGGGAAAATATATATTAAATGAGTTTTGAAACTACTATAAGGAGCACGAGATCAAGAAACAATTCACAACAAGGTATACTCCTCAGTAGAATGGTGTAGCTGAGAGAAAGAACAAAACCATTCAAGAAAAGGTAAGAAGCATGCAAAAAATAAGAGGATTGTCCAGGTGAATTCTGGGGAGAAGCATGTGAGACAACATTTTGTTTACTTAATAGAATTTCTACAATGAGTGTGAGGAACATGATACCTCAAGAATCTTGGAGTGGAATAAAACCAAGTGTTGAGAGCTTTATATTTTTGGATGTGTGTCATATGCATATGTGACAAATAAATGAAGATAAAAGTGTGATAAGAAATGAGAGAAGTGTATTTCTATTGGATATAGTGAGCAATAAAGCTTACAGATTGTATACTCTAATAAAAAAGCATATTATAGTCAACCGAGATATTTAATTCATTGAAGAAACATCTTGGGGAGATGCACAAGAAGCGGAGAAGCCATAAGAAAAGGTAAATACACCTATAATTATTGATGAACCATCACATAACAAAGTAAACAATGTACTAAGTTAGATGTCCATTTAACAAAGGCCCAAGTCATGTAATGGCAACAACTAATAAAGCATGCAAGGTCAAACAAATAAATCATCTTCATCATCATATGACTCATTGTGGCTGCAATGAAGAATGATGAGTGTACGAGAAATTTATGGACAATAAAAGTATGAAGAAAATGAATATGAAATAATTAATTTTTCTTTATTTTAAGTAGTTGATCTAATTTATTTTGAATAAGCAATTAAGGATCATAAATGGTGTGAATTAATGGATGAATAAATGCATGCAATTAATAAGAATGGAACATGGGAGATAATATATCTCCTTGAAGAAAAGGAAGTTACTAGAGTTAAGAGGGTTTATAAAACTAAGACTACTCCTAAAAGAAAAATTGAAAGACACAAGGTAAGATTTGTTGTCAAAGAATACAAAAAAATCCTATACATGATTATAATGAGAAATTTTCTCTAGTAAGAAGGCTAGAAACTGTGAGAAAAATTATTGGTATAGTTTCTCATCACAAGTGAAAGGTCCATCAAATGGATGTTAAATCATTTTTTCTTAATGGAGTGTCAAAAAAAAATTATATGGGACAACCACCTAGTTATGAAATCCAATGGCATGAAAGAAAGGAATATAAGACCAAGAAAAACTTTTATGGACTCAAACAAGCACCAAGAGCTTGGTATAGTCGGATAGATTCCTTTCTGATTAGTAATGGATTTAGAAAAATAAGCACTGAGCCCACACTCTACTTCAAATAAAATAATGGCGAGATTGTAATTATTTTTTTGTATGTAGAAGATTTAGTTTTTACTTTAAATGCAAGAAAAGCCATAGATGAATTCAAATTAGCCATGAATAAGGAGTTTGAGATTATTGATTTGGGATTTTTGAGAATTTTCTTGGCATTGAAGTCAATAAAACAGTAGGACATATTTTTTTCTATGTAAAGTATGCAAATAAATATTGGAAAGATTTAGAATGTTGGAAAAAAAACACACATCTACACCAGTAGAGTTAAGTATGAAATTGACTAGAGAATATTGCTGCAACAATATGGATCCTACAAGCTAAAAAATCATGGTAGGAAGCTTTATGTCTTTAAATACAACTAGACCTCATATAATGTATGTAGTTAATCTTATTTATAGATTCATACAAAATTCAAAAGAGATGCATTGGAAAATAGGAAAGGGCATTTTGAGGTATGTGAATGGCACAAAAAATATGGAATTTTATATCCTCCTAATAGTAATTTTCAATTAGTTAGATATATAGAAAGTTCTTGGGTAGGTATCCTAGATGATAGAAAGAGCACATTTGGACATGTGTTCCATGCAGGATCAAGATCCATTTTATGGGATTTAATAAAACAATTAGTAGTTTCCTTGTCTACTACTGAAGCAGAGTATATTGCAGAAAAGGTGGCCACTTGTCAAATGATTTGGTTCAAGATAATCCTCTCATATTTGAATGAACAAAACCAAGAGGTTGTGCAATTTTATGTGATAATATGTTTTTATTGCATTATCAAAGAATCCAGTATTTCATGACAGAAGTGAGCATATACCTATCAGATATCATTTTTTCGTGAACTAGTTGAGAAATAAGAGATCAAGCTCAAGTTGTGGAAGTGAAAGTAGCAACTATATATAATTTTACCAATCCTCTGTCAAACAAAAGATTTGAGTATTTAATGGTAGGTATGGTCATCATGGATTTCTAGGAATTTAAAATCGGTTCTTTATTTAATATTGTTCGGGTCAATATTAACAGGAGTGTCGAGAAGCTATGGTGTTTAGTAATCTTGAGCCACTCATAAGTTTTTAAACCCATATTTCCCCATCTTCTATCTAACCCCTTGATTGGAATTTAATATCTTTATGGTCATTTTTGTGGATGTTGAGTTTTGGTATTGCCGAAAATGGCACAAGACATGTGGAATATTTCCGGCCCTCGGTCAACTACTCAATGGATGTCAACGGTCCTAGGAGAGGACATGTGGTGGAATTCCACCACATTCTTATACGATGAGCTCTAGAAGATGTCAAATCCCGAGATGAGTTAATGTTAATAGATGTTTGGTCCGAAATGAAGGGGCCAACCTACACACACACACACACACACACACACACACACACACACACATATATATATATATTGTGCCCAATATTAAAGATATACACAGAGAGACATGAAATATAGACATGAAGCTCAATAAATATTCAATACGAAATATATATGCAACAACATAATATATAGAAAGGGGATAAAGAAAAGAGGAGAATATGTGACACAACACAAAAAAAAAATTGTAAGAAAAAAATAGAGAACAAGACACAAGAAGAGAAATGAAAATTTATAGATCCATAGCTCTTAATTTGTAAAATATTTCTAAATGGAATATATAATACCTTTTATGTTTTGCTTGTGTCTTTTCCGTGTTGGTTGCGAGTTGGAATTTTTCTATACCAACAACTATGTGGAAAACATTAATAGAGTTCTTGGTGAAAATGTTTAGCTACGCCAACCCCATTTAAAAAAATGTTATTGTTGGTGGTGTGCTTTATTGTACGTAGTTACCAACTTGATCCTGTAATCCCATGTAAATCATGAGCATTCGAGGAGTTACACTATAAATGTTTGTGAAAGCTATATTCCTAGAATATATTTTTGTTCGAACTACACTACAAACACTTGTGAAAGATACATTGATCCAATGTTTTATTAGTCTAATTTCCCATGCCCTTGTCTAATGGTATTGTGGCAATCAGTAATCTATGCATTCTATTGGAAAATACTATTTTCATTGTTATTTTATTGATTCCTTTTCCTCTTCCAAAGTTTTTGACCCACAGATCGTAAAACATTTTCTACAACATTAGATAATGGTATTTAAATTTAACAAATATGGTTAATGTTTGTTAAGTAGAATACTATTTGACCAACAATCAATGGGAATCCCACAACATGATGACAAATAGGTAGGAGCTATTCGAGTTAAGGAATGAGGATGATTTGAGAAAACAATAAATTCTGGTTCTTATAACTTTAATATCACTTTTGTGTAAAATTATTTATCTTTTGGCTTATTTTATTATTATTTTTTAAATAGACTATTGTACCATTATATTTAAAGACTTCTTAAATTTTAATGAAGATTATTTCAACATGTACATAAATACATATTAAATAGTGATAAATCTTACCATAAGAACACCAAAAACTAGAACATAAATCAAAATTTAAAGGAATCCATAAAAGCACTATAAAAATATTTAAATGAGAAATATAGAATTTCCTAGCAAAAATCATGAAATTTATTAGTAACCGTAGATCAAATGAAGAATAGAGACTAAGAAAAAGGGGGAATGGAAGAGGAGAAAAAACAATCCAAATAAAATGATAACAAAAATACAAAAGCAAACTTTTCTTAAAACATAAAAACTTACGAATGAAAAAAATACTAAATAAATAAAAATAATTTAAATCTTAAAATAAACCAATGATCAGTAAAAAAATAAATATGTTAGCATAAAATTATTTTACTTGTATGTTAGCATTAACACATAAATTTTGTATCATGTCCCTTCACAAAAAAATAATAATTATAGTGTAATGCTTCTCACAAGAATTGTGATCTTTGAGGATACAAATCAACTTCCTCTTGCATCTCGGGATGATAAGGAGAATTTTTAAGTCATCATTCCGTTCCATACTGAGGAAAATATGGATCCAAATATTTTTACAAATTAGATAATTGTGCGGAAGAAGAATAAAGGAAAAATTGTTCCAAATCCCCTTAAGATGCATTTAAGATCCTGTGAGAGTGTGTCTCATGGATGAGATTATTGGACTTTTCATTTTTATTTTTGATTCGATTTTAGTTTTTTTATGTTGTTTATCCTTTAGGCCACTTTGGTAGAGGAATCTCCTCTTGAACCCCATAATTATATTGTTTTCTCCATTGATACATGTTATTACGGGATAGGGTATGTCATCGCATGAAAATGACCACACCCTTTGAATTTTCAGAATGTGGTCAAGGCGTTTGGTGTGATTGGGTAACATGGGATCACCTCTCAAGCTCTAGAGCTTGGGCTTGAGGTGAACCACTAGAGAAGGTCAACTTCGTCTTCCTAAAATAAGTGTTATACTACTCCTAATGTAATAAAATGGTTATCTAGACCTATGCTAACATTTTCATGGGTTTTAGGGAAAGATATTTTCAAAAAATAAAACTATACTAGGGATGGTGATGCACCAAATAAAGGGTGTGGATAAACTAAGAAAGGGCTGGTTTGAAGAGGATGTTATGTACCATAGGATAGCTTACCTATTGCAACCTGGAAAGGGTAAGTAACTACCACAGACTAAGAAGCAAGTGTACCCTTTTCCAACCTTGGTTTCCACAAACAATCTTCTAATCTTCGGTGAAGAAGAATGAAACTGAGAAGGTTGAACGGACACCAAAACTCAAGCGCATGCAATAACTCCACCACTTGATAAGCACAAAACTTCAAGAACATGCAATGTAGACTCTAAACTTGCACAATACACTTGTATGTATGAGAAAGGCACAAAGAAATATAATATGATAGAAGGACTAAGATTAGTCAAAAACATACACTTTATTACTTCAATAACATGCACAATGCTTCATTATATTTGGAAGAGGAAAATGTTGTCATTACAATATTTAAATAAGGATTGAAAGTTCCCTCAACATACACGAACAAATTCTAGGAGGAATCTTTGAAATAAATGTCAACTTTCTCGACCAATATCTATCCATTTCTATTCTATCCCCCATTGGAATGAACATCCAACTTACATTTATAGAAGAAGTTGTGAGAGAAGAGAGGAGAAGTAATAAATTCCTTCCTAAATTGAAGGTACATGATGGTTCATTTACTACAAAGTTGGTTGAACCACTTGAGAAGCTTCCATCATGTGTCATTAATGGCCTGTTGACTTAATCTTCTCAATTAATTAAAGGAATATTTAAATAAAATATTTTAATAATAATAATAAATATTATTATTAAAATATTTAAATAAAAATATTAATTTAATAATTTCAGGTGGGACCCCAAGGGTCATCTTGCATTCAAAAGGATCCACATTTCCAAAATGGACCAACTCGGTTGATGGCTTACCGAGCCAACTCACCGAGTTGGTGTCGAGTTTCTCCTTCCATCACACCGACCGAGCTATATTGAATTGGCCAACTCTCCATGTCTATCTTGGCCAATGTGTGAGCTCTCCACTAAGTTATTCCTACCTAGTTTTGCTTTCCTTTTGGTGCATCAAGCTTATTTACATTTTGAGCCAAATTATCCCTTGATAAGCTCTTTGCCGACTCATGCTTGTCATTGCAATCGACTAAGACAAATGGGTCTTGATTTCACTCAATTTCATCACACCTATGACTCATCTCACCCTAGTTGAGCTCGACCCATGACTCCTTCTCGCCAACGATGACCGAGCTATGCTTAGATGCATCAATCTCCAAACATCGACGAGCCATCGTGTCCTCTCTCGAAATTGCATGAGCTCATCTCGATGACTTTCTTGGGCATGCAAACTAAGATTCTTCACATTGACCCACCACCAAGCTCCTTCAGAGCTCCTCGATGACTCCTTTCGATAGATCACCATAGATGATCTCTGCGACTCCATATCGAGCCCCTCCTCATACCGACTGAATCACCCAAAACCAACTAAGCTCATCAATCAAGATCTCCTCACCTTAATTTCAACATAGTTTGGCATGAGCTCATGGCACATCAACCCCCATCTTGATGTGACTTCAAGTCATCAATATTTTCATTTTCGCATCAATTCCCAAGTTTTTCATGAAAAATCCATTATGTGTGATGTTCAGAAGCTTTATGGGAGTTCCCTACCTCAGCCTTGTTACTGAGCTATATCCACCATAACCTCTAGCAGAGCCATTGAGTGAGTTCCTTGATTGATAGTGACTCGACCGCCATTAACAAGCTTCAAATTCAATCAAACTACCTTAGTCACGAGCCCAACCAACTACAACCACAAGACTCAGCCATGACTCGGTAGAGCGAGATATTTCTTCATGAGCTCCATGCATCAATCAAAATCCAAATTCTTACTTCAACTATGCTCTATTTACTGCGTCGAGCTTCAATGACTTGACCCTATTTCTAGACATTTTAGTTGAACTTTCTTCAATAGGTTTTCACTCACCATAATGGTTCCTTGAAGATCATTCATTATGGATAAATCCGATCACATGTTGTTAGATGAATTCATTTTCCTATTCTTCTTCCTAGTGCTTTATGCTTTATGGCTCCAAGTACTTCACATTCCTTCACAACAATGCTTATTGGTTTTGTATACATGAATTTGTTAGCTAAGTCAAGAGGATTAGAACTAACACCTAGTAGTCCTACAACAAAGCTAAATCAATATCAATACATCATCATGCTAAGAGCTAAACAAGTAATAAACATCAATACTATGCATTAGAATCTTGAAAATAAACCTCAAGCTAACATACTAACATTTATTGCTCTACTCTTTAGAAAGCTAAATCAATAAACTAGACCTATGTAGATCTTTTAGCTATCAAAAGGAGATAGTGGTTACTTGATCCAAGATGATCAAAGATGGAGTTTCGTCAAGCCATGGCTTATTAGGCCTTTCTTGATTAACTCCATTTTTTCTTCACAAAACTAACTTGATTATTTGAATGCAAAAGGATGATGCTTAACTCCACTTTAATGGAGGAATTCTTAAAAATGGTAAAATGGCTATAGTGTATTACTATATGCTGAATTTTTTTTATCAAGGAGTAGGTGTAAAGGTAGGAGAAGGGATCTTTATATATCCCAATGGATATAGGAATCTCTACATCCCTTTACATGTGGGATAATAGAGATATTGGGTTAGTTGTGGATAAGGGGGTTTAGAAAGGGTTGAGTTAACTTTAGGAGAGTTTATTTTGTCCCTTAGTGAATCATGGGGATAAGGGGGTTTATTAATTAACCAAGATGATTAATTAATTAGTGTGCAAGATTATAAAAAATTTTAGAGGAATATTAGCATGATTTAGACCATATGAGAGAATTAACTCAAATAAATAATGATTTATTGATTTAATGAAAGGGGAAGCTAATAAATTAATAATAATTAATTAGTCTAGATTAGAGGGGGATTAAGTGACAGAAGGTCATTAATTAGGGTATTTGTTGAACAAAATACTTAATTATTTTACCTAAGGAAATTAATTAACAATGATATAAGATAAGATGAGATTTATTGATGATATGTAGTCAATTTGCGGGAAAGGGGATAATTAGTGCAATTTAAGTATTTAAATTGCTCAAGCTAAATTATAGGTGTCTACAAGTTTAAAGGCCATGTGACTACTTTGCATATAATTCAACAATCTAATGTGCTTGCATTTAATCCCATGTCATTGAATTATATGATGACACTCTACTTCCAAGTTGAGTTAAAATCCACGTTGGGCTTGTACTACCTTAACTACTATTTTGACCTAGCTATACCACGTCAAACTATCTTTTGTTATAGGTGGACATTGGTTAGTGAATTCCACATCTCCATTCTATTGACTCAGTAATTTGGGGTCACCACTTCACTTAGGTTAAGTGGTTCTCCACTTGTCATATTTTGGTCTCTTGCGGGAAATAGGGATCGAGTTCTCTTGTCTTGAACAACCCGAATTTCTAGATCAGTCACATATTTACTAGATTTACATGTCATGCCTTAGGATGGGGTTTATGCATTATTTCCACCCACTTGAGTGGTAATGAGCTAAATATTACCCAAATTTTCCTTGGCAATGTGAATCTCAACTCGGCCGAGCCGAATTCACGAGTCTCCAAAACTCAAGCCTCCATCTCCATCTATCTAACATTCATTCATGCCTATCTAGCTAGCACACATCAGGGATCTTCACCAGATGTGATGTTCTCCTCATTATTTTTGAGCCATGCTTATCTTCAGGTTCAAAAATCCTCCATGGTTTTCCATCTTAAAAACTCTGACTTGGCTTTGACTTGGAATTTTCCCGCAAGGCTATCCACTTCTAGCCAACTCGGATGAATCCCATTTGACGATAACTTGTGAGTTACGCCACCATCTCAAAAATTTCGAGCTCACCCCAAACATCATCAAGCCCAACTCGATCATGCCAAGGTCAAGTCACATGTTCCTCTTTTGATTTTCATTCTTCAAATTTTTGTTGAACTCAATCTTGAGTTCCTTACCAATTCACCTACAACCATCGAGTGAGCCTACACCACTGTCTTGAGTAGTGAGCTTGGCTTACTTGGCCTGTTTTTCTTCTTGGAACTCCAACTAACTGCAACTGAGGTTTGAGCTTCTTATTGTAAAGATATACATTTCTAAAATGTAACTCTGCCTATCCTTTGTGTGCTAAGTTTAACTCTCCCTAATGAACTAGTCTTTTAGATATGATTTTTCCCTACTTGATATCTATTCCTTCTCTCCATTTTATTGATGATGAAATCTCTCCATATTCGACTCAAATTATTTGAGTGAGTTCCAATCCCATGCTTATCCCTGACAAGTGTCGCGTCACCATGAGCTTTCCTTGTACCAATGAATTATCTTGTGCAATCCCTATGAGCTCGACTATAAGCTCTTGTAAATCAGCTTCTCTACGATGTTACTTCCAACTTGGCTGAGCTCAAACATGGGTTATTCTTCCTTGAGACAATACCTTTGAATTCCTCGAGCTCCTATTCATAAATTCACTAGTTCCACTCCAAGCGACATCCTATTGTCTACTTTAGTATTGACACTGAGCTCCTCCCCAATCTCTTTACCAATGCATTGGCTCATCTGATTTACAAACCATTGTTAAGCTCAATTGAGCTTTTCCCTATATGCTAACATGAAATCCCTTTCCCATTATGAGTGCAACCCATATGAAATTTCCCCTGTCAAGATCCTTGGTCATTTCCATGCAAATATCACATATATCTCTTCATGCCACTTGCGGTTTTTCAGTCCACCTTCACTTTGTCCTATCATGATCAAGATGTTTGACGATTCATCCTCAGTGACAACACAACCTGCACCATTTTCTTGAACATGAACAAAGATCCCTTTGGTGACTTATCACCCAAATGTGTAGTTAAGATTTCAAGCATAGTCACAACTTCAAAATGAATCCCTTTCTTATCATGCTAAAAATAACTAGACCGAGCTATCGTACACCCGACAACCTCTTGTAATCACATTGGCTCACCAAGCTGCTCATCGAGCTCTCTTCTATTTCAATGCCATCTAGGCCCCTTAGAACTGATCTTAATTAAAATTTTGACTGTCATAGGCTATCCGATACTAGAGATTCATGGAACATAATAATACCTCATGGAGTTAATTTATTAATTTGATAATTTTTATCCCGTTGGATAAAAGTAGGCCCTTCAGGATGATTTTCCCACTCTAGGAATATTTTGAACCTTTAAGACGTATAATATCTCAAATCTTCTTTGTGAAGTTCCTTTGTTAGTCCGAGTCTAGTAGGCTCCTATTGTCCAATTTTTTGAGTGTGCGGGTGGATAACATATTTGGCGACCTCTTGGGGATGTTTTCTTTGTAAGCATGATTCTAGTAGCCTTAAGTCATCCATTAGGAATGGATTCAATTTTTCATCCCAAAACTGATATGATATTTTTTTGTAATGGATCCCAAAATATTCCTCAAGGGCTACTAATCTTGGATTCTGCAGTAACGCTAGGTAGAAAAAGTTTTGAATCTGAAAAACTTTTGACACCTACAAAAACTTAACGTGGAAATTTTTATAAGAAAATTTTTAGGAACCTTGGATATCTCGAAACTCTTTTCAAACTATAACCTTTAATGATGATACAATGTGCAAGAACAACACAAAACACAACCAAAAAGAAAGAAAAACAAAACAAGAACACTTAACAATGTGCAAAGCACTTGGAGGAAAATACTTAAGTAAATAGTAAATGGGGTGGAATGATCTCAAAAGGAAGCTTTGACATATATCCCATTAACATGGATGTGAAGTTATTCACCATTGAGCCTAGATAGATGAAACAAATTCACCTCTTTGAAACTTGTGATGATGTATGGCCCACTCGAGAGAGTGTCAAATATCACATTTTTTTCTGGTTTGGCTCTATCTTCATCCTATTCAAGAACTAAATCTCCCTCTTGAAAATTCCTACGGGAAGCCTTCTTGTCAAAGTATTTCCTAACTTTGAGCTTGATGTTTATCCAAACTATCCATAGCCTTATTCCTTACTTCTTCCAACTCCATGAATTCAACAAACCTTATAGTCAAAGGATCACTCTCCGTAACCTCAAACTAATGAGCTAACTCCGAATATGGTAACTCCAAGGAGTGTGGGAAGTTTTTCTTCTCTTCCATATACAAGCAAGAAAGAAGAATTTTTGATGGCCTTTTTAAGTGTGATCTGATCTACCCATAAGGTAGTTTTAAGTTATCTATAACAAGTCCTCCTATTGGTTTCCATATTACACTTGATAATCCTCATGAGGTTTTTTTTACTAGACTTAGCCAATCCATTTCCTTACGAATAGTAATAAGAGGAAGTATTGAGGTAGAACCCATTATTAACCGCCTATTCACTCAACTTCAAAGTTAAGAAAATCCATTGTGTTATCTGAAATGACTATAAATGGAACACTAAACCTTGTCATTATGCCTTCTAAGAAATTGAGAACTTCATTCTCATTTCTCTCCTTCAATGTTACTACCTCTGTCCACCGAGTAAAATAGTGCGTTACAGTAAGAACCCATTTATGTTTGTCACTGGATGGAGGATTATTCATTCCAATGAAATCCAACCACCATTGAATGAAGGGTTGACCAAATTTATTTGGATGTAGTTGAAGAGCCACCAAATTCTGTCTCCCAGTGAAAAAAGAACATTCCTTGAAATTCATTACCTAGATATGGGCGTCTTTGAATAAGTCAGGCTAGTAGTAACCGGTTCACATGATCTTGGTACCAATTACTCGTTTAGGATAATGTTCTCAAGATAGGCCATTTTCAAACTCTTCTAGTATCTTACTTACATGTTTCGGTCCCAAAAAATGAAGGAAAACACCATTGAAATCACTTCAAAAGAGAATATTATCTACCAGAACATATGGAATAGACTAAAGATGGAAATTATGCATTTAATTTCTATCCATGTTCACGGGATATACTCTTGAGAAAAGGATATTCTTAATTTTAGATAACCAATCAACTTGATCATCACCCTCATCAGTGTTTAGGAGCATCATGTTCTCATCACCTTTTGATTCCATGTCTGTAGCAAGTTGTTAACACAAATCTTTACCTCGACAATTTTTTTATGTTTTATATGTACGTCATACTATATCACCTTTGTGATCCATCTAACATGATTTTCATTCGTATATTTGTTCGAGAAAAATTTCCTTAACACTTGGATGAGACACCATTAGATGAATTTTGTTGTTAGACAACATGTGCTTGAATTTATTCAAAGCTCGAATAACCGTAAAGACATTTTTTCAACAAATGAATATTTGAGCTCATAATCTTTAAGGGATTGACTAAAGAAATAAATTGGTTACTCCATCAGATCATCATTTCTTGGGTGAGGATACTTGAAATGCTCTCATGACCTACAAAAGCATAAAGAATATTTTTTTTTATCAAACCTACGGTTAACAAGAGTAGGAGCTTGAGAAATGGTCTTTTTGATTGCTTCAAATCTCTCCATTCATTCCTTTGTCCATGAGAATGGCATATTTTTCTTGAGTATCATTGTGAGTGGTTTAGCCAATGCTTTGAATTAAGGGATGAATCTTTGTATGAAATTTATGGTTCCCAGAAAACTCTGGAAACCCTTCTTGTGACTTGGGAGAGATAAGGACATAATCAAATGGATCTTGTCTAGATCAATATAACTTCCTTCCGTTGAAACAACATGCCCTAAAATTTTTCCTTTATGCACTAAAACAATACATTTCTTGGGGTTAAGTGAAACTCCAAATTCCCTACACCTTTGGAAAACCCTCCTTAGATGCATGATGTGGTCTTTTGCATGCTTAGAGTATATATTTATATCATCAAGGTAAAAAAAATGATATCGTTGATTAGTCCCTTAAATACCATGTCCATATATATTTGGAAAGTAGCCCCAACATTGGACAATTTGAATGGCATTTTGTTGTAAGAATATGTGCCCCACTTCATACTGAAAGTCATTTTGAATTGATCAAAGTCTTGGACCAAAATTTGATTGTAACCTGAATATCCATCAATTAAAGAAAATATTTGAGCTCCTACCACCATTTGAAGGATTTACTCTATTGATGGAAGAGAATAATGGTCTTTCAATGACACACGGTTAAAATCCCTAAAGTCCACATAACTGAAGCTCTCTGTTCTTCTTCCTTACGTGGACTAGGTTGGTTACCCTAGAAGAATGCTTCATAGGAAAAATTATATAGGCCTCGATGAGTTTGGTTAGATCCTTTCTCATTATTGTCTCAATTTTGGGATTAATAGGCATTTGTTTCTTACGAACTAGCTTGATATTAGGATCCAGTTTGATCTAATTTTTTGCTAGACCTAGATCAAAACCACACCAGTATTTGTACCTCCATAAGAAAATATCATTATATTCTTGAATTTTTTTGACAAAATCCTTTTTCTCTTATGAAGTACACACTTTGGCGAGTCTTTGTGGATAACCAATTCTATGTCCCAAAACATCAGCGGAACCTTAATCTTTTTCTTTTCAGAAATGATTAGACCATGCACCAATTCTTCATATTTTGCTACATTATTGGAGCATGTGAATTGTAACTTTTACATGAAGAATAACTTCTCATCCTTAAGGAAAAAAATAACAAGTCCTACGTCCACACCATTTCTAATTCTGGAACTATTAAAGTACAACTTCCATAGACAAGGTTCTACTTGGTTTTTTTGAGTACATGCGGTAGCAAAAATTATTCTTAGAGGATCCAATAAGTTCCAAGAAAATTTTTATAAGATTCAAGTTCTTTAGCATATGGATCAAATTTTTGATGCCTTTCCGCCCACTCATTCAGTACTAGATCAGGAATAGAAGTTGGAAGAGGATGCTCTTATGAAACTGAAGCTTGTTTTCTTGGATTAAATAGCTGGATTGGAGAGGGGATGGGACATATGACTCTACATGATAGGAAAATGTTGGCTCAACTTGTATGGTAAATCGGGTACCATACCTTGTCTTGAGTAACATATGGGTTCAATCAAAAGACAAGTAACCACCAACTTTAGTAGTTAAATCTCTTGAAAGGCATAAGGAAAACAAAGGGGTGAGATCAATGATTGACATGTATTGAGTAATTGTTAGACCTGGACATGTATGAAGGGTTAACTCAATATCGTTGATGATTCCCATAGTAGTGACAGTCCAACCATCAAGTTTAATGACTCCTTTTGTTAAGGGGCTATAATTAAAACCTAAGATGTCAACAATTTTCTTAGGCATGAAAAAATTACTTGCACCCGAGTCAATCATACAGTTATGGAGAATATGTTTTCTTACGGTCAAAGACATATAGAAGGGTGCGGTTTTAACAATTTTACTTACTTGCTTCTCCTCTTCTTGGTAGATGTTGATAGAAACACATGAATTCTACATAACTGGATCATTGCATAGGATTTATTCTAGAGCTTCATGCAACAAGTCACATTTGGGATGGAATAGTCGAGCATTCCACATTGTAACATTTATGTTCATCTTTTTCATTTGGTCCACAATACTTAATGGAACACCTCATGACTTACGCATTTGAGGAATAATAACATCCTTTCTTGGTTGCTCGGAGTGCGGTGGTAGGATTCTTAAGCGGTGCAAAGGTTTGACCTAGCATAGCAGAGGCACACTCCACTTTCGGAGGAAATTTTTCAGAGCCTCGGGTGTAGGTACTTAACCAATTTTACTATTATATGTCTTAGCTGCTTCCTTTTACTTTTGAGGGTCTTCTTGTGTTCTTTGGAATTGTGACTTGTGCACTAGGCTCGAGAATTCTCTTCTTATATCTCGTATTATCTATAACTTGGGCGCATGATGTGTTCACATAATCTGCAGCTTGGTTTATTACATGGAAGTCCTTAGTGCCAAACAAGATTATATTTGCTTTTATAGGAGATTCTTTCCTTTCTTGTTTATCTACTTTAGGTGTGCTTGTTAAAGGATCATAGCTGGAAGCATTCTGGATCATATAATCTTGAACGCATGTAGAATTGGCGCAATGATATTGACTATGAGGCATATTGCAAGGAAATCACTATTCAGACTCATGCGCCATGTTTTTCTAGATGGGGACAAGTTCTTGAATTGTGTTGGGCCTTTGGAAGATGTTTTGAAGGATGAATAACTTGTAAAGGAAAGTGTGCATTAACATGCCATCTATCACTCTGCTATTTTTTCTCCTATCTTTGATTCCCATACCGATTCTCGCTAAGGTTGATTATTTTGGCCTTGTTCCTTATTAGAATTACCTCTGTAGGCTTGTGCCTACCACTTTTCCAATGATATGACCTTATTGCAAAAGTTTCTAATCAAGTCCTTCAATTCATCATCTTCTTTTTGTTGTATAAGAGAGTAAGATGTAGATGTAATTGGTTGTGTTCTCTATACTATAAACTGGAGCAACGTAAGGTTGAGGCACTGGAAACATCTTTGGTAATAAGGGTGCAAGAGACCTAGGAGCTAACTTATCAAACTGAATGAGACTATTCTCTTCCCTAATTACAATGTTGTATGGAGCAGGTAAGGTAATACCTCCCATAGATTGAATCATGACCAAAATGTCACTATTCAAAGCCCTTATATAGTACAAGAAAGCATGCTGGGTTGTAGGCCTTACAACTTGAGAAATTATGTCCCAAGTCTTTTAGAATCTGATATTAAAATCAATCATATGCTCATTAGGATCCCTCCTTGTTGTAGTTAGTTCTCTACCGGAGATAGGTGATCTGATTTATCTTCAAATTAATTACATAGAGTCATTCAAATATCATCCCAGGTAGCAATAGATGTAGGTCTCAGGCCACGATACCATTGGAGTGATTTACCCTTAAAAGAGGTTGTAAACAACTTGACAACAACATCATCATGTGTAATCAGATAGATAGAGAATACATTGGCCACATATTGAATGTGTTGAACAAGGGTGGCTTGATTTTCTCATGTGAAGTATGGAATACACTTGCGCGCGGCCCTGGAATATCATGTTCGGCATTGAGATTGAGTGGGATTCTGCCAATGAAACTTGTGAAGTTCCTTGGAGGAGGAAGAGGTTGAAGTGCCATGGTAGGGCATGCTTGTCTATTTTGAGGAAGAGTAGCATGTGTGCAAAGCACATTAGAGATGGGGATATACACATGGAAGATCTCTGCGTGTGCTTCTCGGTGAAAGCTAGAGGTATTCAAAGGATCCTTGGTGTAAAACTCTACCTAGTATGCACTCTTCTTATAAAATCCACTCAAGACTAATAAATAGGAGCTCTGGAAATGTTTTGATATGCCAAATGTGTTGAAATAATCCTCCAAAGGATAGAAATACTAATTTCACACACCAAAACGTAGCAATATGAAATTTAAGCTTTCTTTGCTTCTCCCATCATGCGTGCTAGAAACTATTGGTCATTGTAATTTGCACCCATGTCTCGGATCTGTAATAAATTATTATTTTAAGACAACAATGGAACCATCTCTAAGCTTTGTGACCTTGCGCATTTGATACAGGTCTCTAGAGAAGGTTAGTTTCTCTATCTACTCCTACTTCTATTGCTACTCCTAATGATGAAAGGGAAAATTAAGCTAACAATGGCAAGGGACCAGGGATAGAAGGATAACAGAAAGGAAAACTAATCTAAGGAAGTTGATAGTACTAGAAAAATAGGGATAAAAAATATACGTTCTTATTGAAAATTAAGGGAAATGTGTGAAATAAGGCTAGGATGTGTAGCACAAAAACACATTTACCAGATCATTTTCATGGAACACAACTAAAAATGGAACTGCAAGGGATGTATAATGACACAAAAAGCACACAATGTAAAAGAAATGCAAGAAGAAAGAATATAAACACTCTTAGGAAAGATAATAGTCACAAAAAATTCTTCCATTACTTCTAGAAATGTACAAAACTGTTACAATGGTCAAAGCACTAATATCCACATGTATGAGCGGATATAGAGGTCTACAAATATTGATACACAAATATGAATTCCTTAACAAAGTGCGTAAGGATTCAAAGTGTCCAACGTTAACAATGAGATTAGATCTTACATTTATAGATGAATTCATGGAAGAGGGAGAGAAGGAGGGATAACCGAATTTGAAATACAACCACCAACAAGAAACATTCAATGCCTACAAATCCTCCTGCAATATGTCAAGTGCTTCCTCAAGTCTATTTAGTGTGTTGGAGAATGAAAGAGGGTAGATTAGATCAAATCAAGTGGTTGGAGCAATAAGATCTTCTCATGAATTCCCAGAAAGAAGATTTCCCATTTTTCCATTACCAGATCCGTCAATAATTTGAATTTAATATCTACAACTATAGCCTATGTCAGTAGATATTGATTGAGACTAGGCACACACTTATTAGAGATCTATAGAAAAATATATGGCTATTAGAAGATTGGAAGGGATGCCTACATATGCAAGACATGTGGCACGTCTGGATTGGATGAAAGGATGACCAATTGTGAAAATTTCTTTTGTCATTCCTACCACGTGTCACTCAGTGGTTTGCTATAAGGTTTCAACACCTGTTGGAATTATTTGGCATGTGGCACACTTAACCATGTCAAAGAATGGTTGGCAGAGAATGGAAAAGTGGAGGGCATAAAGATATGTGTACAGAATAATGAGGAGCAGGAAGAAGGAAAAAGGAAGGAATGCACAATCACAACATGCATAGAAGAAAAGGAGCAAACCGGTGAGTGGAGAACTAATCGTCAAGTCACAACTATTACAAGGTAAAGTGTGGGCTTGTGCGAGAGGGCGAGGGACTTATCTAATTGAAGAAATTGCAAGGTGCATGGGCAGGATTAATATCTTCTATGAAGAAGGTGAATATGCAGATGATGCGCACAAGGGAAGAGTGGAACGAAGAGGAAAAGGAAAATGGAAAGGGTAGGAGGGGATGTGTGCAAGGGTGTGTGAAGAAACAATTATCAAGTGAATGTTCCAAGGAGATAACTGATGTGTGTGCCACTTGCAATGAAGATCTTTGAGCCAAGTATATGTATGTAAGTTTTCCAAATAATAGGAGAGTTATTTGGATAAAAAAACCATTTTACTAAGCTCGGATGACATGACAAGAGTGCTTACAAAATTCATAGAAGTATATAAAAGTGTTTTCAATAATTCTATAAAATATAAAGATAAGAGAATACATGGATAGGTTCATGGAAGGAAAAGCTAAGTTTGTGCATTTTAAAATACAATTGTTCAAAGTGCAAAGGACATGTTCATAGCAAGCAAGAAAAATTAATTTCAAAACTTATTTTAAACCAATGAACATATCTATAGTGTTCAAGAAATCAATTCCGAGATAAATCTATATATGTGTTATGTAGAATGTATAAAAATTCTTAATAAGTTGAGTTGGAGATTAGAAAAGGTCTTTTGGATTAGGAAACGTAAAATATAAAGAGGGTTCTTTAATCGGTCATTTATTTAAAAATGAGATTAATTTCGTGGTAATTTCCAAATTTTATATTTCCAAGTGATTTAATTAATTTTGGATATTACAACTACCCCTTTTCAATTTAGTATTGAAAAATTATTGATTAAAATATGTTGGGGTTAAACCATATAACAATGTTGTAGAGATCTAATATAACGTAAAGCATATAAACAACGAATGCGAGAAATAAACCAGAAGATAAAATAAACAAGAGAAATATAACACCATATTTAACGTGGTTCACCCAATGTGGGTGTGTCCACCAAGAAACGACCAATATTATTATTCAGTTCTTTACAAAGGAAATACAATGAAGATTTTCTATCTTCCAACACCTCACAGGATGTTCAATACTTTTTCCCTCACTTACCTAATCTTTATTGCTCACCAAGAAAATTTACATGCAAACAATTGCTATTTTATTCTCTCTTACCCTCAAATAATGCATACATGTATATATATATCTATTCTAGGTAATTATCTATGTTTTTACAATCAATAAATCATCTTTAAAGCAAGATATTTATTCTATTTCTCGTTAAAGAAAAAAATCATTGTTGCATAGGTGACCGATGTCGGTCCTTGCTTGCGAATGTCGGTCATGTCTGACTAATTCCGGTTATACCTAACCGATGTTGGTCATTTCTTAACCAATGTTGGTCAATGTCCAAACTGGTAACATGTAAAATCAAGTTTCTTGTGAAGTAATTAAGATCCATACTCAACAATCTCCCACTTGGAGATCAATTGTTGCATTGTACTATGCATCACCATCCTTTGTTCCTTTTCCTTAGCTTGTTTCTCACCCTTCAAGTATCAATCTCGAAGACCAACATAAGTGGAGTGAAGCTCCAACTTATCCCTTACCAATGGCTTTAATAGCATGTCCACAGGGTTCTCATTTTTCCATCCTCTAATACCTTCTGTATGAAATGATAAATCAACTAAATATGTTTTGTTCTTGAATACAATGTTGAGTTCTTTTCCAGATGGATCACACTTTGACCATCACTGTATAATCTAAAATCCTCTTGCTCCTTTCCCACCTCTTCCATGAACATGCTCATCCATATCATCTCCTTGCTAGCTTTTGTAGTTGCAACATACTCTTCCTTTGTAGTAGACAAAGCCACAACCTTCTGCAATCTTGAAATCCAACTAACTACCATTCCACCTACTATGAAAACATATCTAGTGGTGCTCCTCCTGCCATTCAAATCTCTAGCCATATCTAAATCAACATAGTTGCGTAAAGAAGTATCGACCCTCTATAACATAATGCCATGCTATATGTCCCTCTAAAATACCTAAGAATCCATTGGAATGCTTTCAAATTTTCTTTACCTGAATTAACCATAAACTTGCTCACAACTCCCACTTCCTTTGTAATGTATGGTATAGTACAAACCATGGCATGCATAAGACTTCCTACCGCTAAATCGTAGGGAACACGTGCCATGTACTCAACCTCCTCGTGTGATGAAGGACACTGATATTTTCTCAATTTGAAGTGTACAGACCATAGGTATACTAACTGGTTTTGAATTCTACATGTTAAACCTTTCAAACACCTTATTTATATAAGCCTCTTGAGACAAATACAACTTCTTGTTTTTCCTATCTCAGTGAATTTACATGCCAAGGATTTTCTTTTCATCTCCCAAATCCTTCATTGAAAATGTGTGAGCTAACATTTCTTTAAGTTTACCAATGTCTTGTATACTAGATCCTGCAATCAGTATATCATCCACATATTGTAACAAAATAACATAGATCATATTTTCAAGATTCTTAAAATAAACACAATGGTCAAATTCACATCTCATATAACCATGCTCATGTATAAAATAGTCAAATCTCAAATACCATTGCCTTGGATCTTGTTTGATCCTACATAAGGTCTTTTTCAGTTTGCACACAAGTTTCTCCTTACCCTTGACTTCGTAGCTAAGTGTTCATGCTGCACATAAATTTCTTCCTCCAAATCACCATGAAGAAACGTCATCTTAACATCAAGTTGTTCTAAATGCAGATATTTTGTTGCAACCAGGACTTAGAATAGTATGAATGAAAGTCATCTTAACTACAGGAGAAAAAATCTCATCAAAGTCAAAACCTTTTTCTATGCAAATCCCTTTAACACAAGCCTCGCCTTGTACCATTTTAGTCCACCCTCTTCTTCCTTGATTCTATAAACCCATTTGGTCTACGGTGTTTTCTTACCTACCGCAACTTGATCAAATCCAATGTCTTATTTTTTTCTAAGGATTCCATATCCTCATCCATGTCATGCTCCCACTGCTCGTGGGTATATACCTACATTTATTCTTCAAATATTTCTTGTTCACTAATATCAATCAATAATAAATAAGAAAAGGAAGGTGAAAATATCTTTGGAGGTCTACTTACTCTTTGTGACCTTCTCACTGAGATCTGGGGAGTCTGGGGCTCATTCTATGCCTGTTGCACATTCATGTCAATCTCTATCAGTGACCAACACAAGTCACCTATAACCAACCATGGTTTTGTAACAGACCACTATTCATTTGTCTGTCGGTGATTGTGGTTGCCTTACCGACATCGATTCTAGGAGTCCGACACCGCTTCCTATAGGTGTATTCTTTGAACCGATCATGTATGTCGATTATGGTTAGCTTGACCAACATCGGTTTCTTTAGAACTAATGTCGGTTTCCATGTATTTCTTCTTTACATTTGAAAACCAATTTTACTTCAAAATCTCCTCAACCTGTTCATGTTTAGGCACCAAACCACGATCCTGTACATTCATTTTTCATTCTAGTCAATGTCACGACTCCTAACAATCTTAGAATCTTCTAAATCCAAAAATCAATATCCAAAACCACTAGAGCCATAACCAATGAAAGCACATCTCTTAGGTTTAACATCCAAATTCCTTCTATTTTCTCTATCAACATGCAAAAAAGCTTCTAAGCCAAAAACTCTAAGAAAAGAAAAATCTACCTCTTTTTCGGACCAAGTTTCTTCTGGTAAGCCACCATATAGTGTTGTTTAAGACCCATGGTTGATCAAGTACACTAGTGTATCCACTTCTTCTTCCCAAAACTTAAAAGGCAAGTTGACATGCATCCTCATTCTTCTAACACATTCCATGATTGTTCTGTTCATTATTTCTACAACTCCATTCTCCTGTGGAGTTCTAAGAACCATTATTTCTCTTCGTATTCCATTCTCTGAAAAATAATCATTAAAATCCTTATTGTTGTACTCACCACCATTGTTAGATCCAAGGCACTTAAATTTTAAGTTTGTTTCATTTTATACAAGGGCTTTCCATCTTTTAAAAGTTTCAAAAATATCAGATTTATGCTTAATACAATAAATACATACCTTCCTTGTTGCATCATCAATGAAAGTCACATAATATTGGGATCATCCAATACAAGTTACCTAGGTTGGCCCCCACACATCCGAGTGTACAAGCTCCAATTTCTGCTCCTTCTTTGTTGACTCAACCTTGACAAATATCACCCTCTTTTGCTTTCCAAATATGTAATTCTCACAAAATTCAATATCTAACTATTTCAAATATGATAATTTACCCTTAGCCTTTAAGATCTGCATTCATTTTTCAATTATATTTCTAGCTGATTATGACACGTGGTTGCATCTGAATCTATAGATAGGAAGGAAAAGGAATCGGTAGCACACGTAGAAAGATATAAATTTCCTACCTTCTTACCTATTTCCACAACAAGAGATCCCTTGGTAACCTTCCAAGATTTTACTTTGAATGTAACCACATATATAGATTCACCAAGTTACCCCGAGATATTATATTTCTTTTAAGGCTTGGCACATGCCTCACATATTTCAATACCCATGGGTTTCCTTTCTCGTAACTTTAGATGAACATTACATTTACCATTAATATTGCATGGCTCATCATATCTTAAATAAACTTGTCCAAAATCACCCTAAACATAATTTCTGAAATAACCCTTATTAGCGGTAGCATGGAAAGAAGATCCATAATCTAAAACCCAAGATTATAATTTATTATGCAAGGAGAGAATAAGGGCATATTACTTTACCTCACTTGAAAATTTTTCCTCTTTACCTTTTTCTTTACCTTTGTCTGATGTATTCTCTTTGTTTTCCTTGGACCAACACTCCTTCTTTACGTGTCCTCTCTTCACACAATTTGAGAAAAGTAAATCTTTGTACCTAGATCAAGATCTGCCATGTCTTGACTTTGATCTCCCCTTCTTCTTGCTCTTAGATGATCTCTCCTTAGATATTCCCTTGTTTTGTACAGTTAAAGCCTTTCAACATGATGCTTCTACCGAGCTTTTCCTATGTATTTTCTCATTAAGGATTACATTAACCACATCATAATATTTCAAACCTTTAGAAGTAGTTATTGTATTACGAACAACCATTACCACGTTATTAAAAATATCTAACAAATAACATAAGAATAAAAGTTATTTCACTTCATCACAAACAAATTTTCTTCCAATTTTAATTAATTTACAATAGACCAGAAATTATTCAAATGACTAGGTACAGATCCACCTTCTTGCATATTAGAATTAAAAAAATTGTCATCAAATAAACCTTACTCGAAGCACTAGGAGTTTCATATAAATTTGCTAAAGATTTCATCAACTCCACCATGGTTTTTGTGTCTATAAAATTCGAAGCAACCAATGCTACCAGAATCAATCTTATAAACCCTAGAGCCTTTCTGTCAAGAACCTTCCATTCTTTATCATTCATCATATTCGGATGACCATGCTCATCCAAGGGTAATTATACATATTTTTAATACAAATAATCCCCCACCTGCATCTTTCATGCTAAATAATTACGACCGTAAACTTTCTCTACTAAGTATTTACTATCTTCTATCATTTATTTGCACCCACTCAATTAGAAAACCATATGTGAGTAAATCCTATCAATACACAAAACCCCTAAACAAAGCTTTGATACCAATTGTTGGGGTTAAGCCATATAATAGTGTTGCATAGATATAATATCAGATAAAGCATACCAATAATGAATGTTGAAATAAGCGAGAAGATAAAATAAACGAGAAGATAAAATAAACAAGAGAAATATAACACCAAAATTAATGTGGTTCACCCAAAGATGGGCTACTTCCACCAAGAAATGACCAATAATATTATTCAGTGCTTTACAGAGGAAATACAATGAAGATCTATTATATTCCAACACCTCATAGGATGTTCAATGCTTTTTCCCTCACTCAACTACTCTTTCTTGCTCACCGAGAAAACTTACATGCAAACAATTGATATTTTCTTCTCTCTTACCCTCCTACAATGCATACATGCATATATATGTATATGTGTGTGTGTGTGTGTGTTTTGGGTAAATAACTATGCTAATCAATAAATCATTTTATAAAGTAGGAGATTTATTCTATTTCTCCTTAAAGAGTAAAAGCATTGTCACTGGGTGGTGATTGTGGTCCCTTCTTGGTGATTTCGGTTATGTCCTAATAGATGCTTCTTATACGTTGAATGATGTCATTCATCCCCGATCAATGATAGTCCTTTGTCAAAACCAGTAATATGTAAAAGAAAATTTCTTGTGAAGCAATTAAGCTCTATAATCAACAAAATAAAGTGAAAATTGCATGTCTAGATCATAGCTTGATTGTAAAGAAATCTCGCGTTCCAATGCACCAATCCATATGAAACATGTAATAACCTAGAAAAGACATATAGATAAATTCTCAATAATGGTGTATATAAATATTATAGATTGAATTTTTAAATAATTATAACAATGTGAAATGTGTAGAAGAATGAAAACAACTGATTAAATATGAAGTATAACCTATTTCTTTTGAATGTGACTAGTGACATGCGGCTTGCCCCCATATAAAGTGAAAGATACCATTTCCTAACTTAATAGCATGTGTGTATCTTGATATTTTTGTTGATTGAATAATCTTGTTAGTAACTTATGTGAAAACCTAATAAGCTTGTTAAAACCGTGTGCTTAACTTAATAACATTCTTTGGTAGTTTGATAAGTTTTTTCTTATTGCATAGACTTGTTGGTATCTTTTATGCTAATTTAATATCCTTTTTGAGGTATTTACATGTCCATTAGATTTTTGGGTTGTTGAGGACAATTGTAATTGGGTTGTTAGAGGATCTATGTACCAATATTGAGCTATTGTGGGAGCCATATACTAGTCTTGAGCATCTTGCAGTAATATATCGATGTGCATGATAAGATCATTGAACCTATATGATAAGTAAAATAAATCTCATATGAATTTGTGCAATTATATAAATATTAGATGAAATTTGTGTAAAATGTGATCGAATTTGATATGAACCTTGAATAAATATGATATTAACTATGATAAATGCCCCATCTATATGAATCTCAATACCTTTTGTTGAAATACATCTGAATGTCTAAATAATTCCATATGCTCCTTTTTGAAATGAGGGATGCTGCGAATTGTCAAATCAAAAGTAGTTAGATGTATAATGAACCAAAGGAATATAGAGACAAATCAGATAAAGAATGTGATTAAATATGGTTGCATAAATCAATTTTTACAGGATATGATCATTATAGAGAAAGCGTGATATATGTGATCTCAACAATAAACATATAATTAACCACAATAAAAACTTGTACAAATCAATAACTATAGTGTAAAAATATAAATTATATATATATAGACACACACACATATATATGTTAGCATATAAACAAATCAATACTGTAGGATCCTTTGGGACTCAAGAATTTACATGACATGGAAATCCAAATACAAGAATTTATATAACACGATCAACATGACATCATGGATACATGATGACGATACCAATAATTACGCTAGTAACAATGATGTAGTAAGCAAGTGTCAATATAATATGTGGAAAAAAATGTACTAAACATGTATGTGTTAGATGAGTATGTTCCAAACAACTATGTCCCACTAAAATATGCAATAGAGTAAATATGTCATGAAATATATATAAGATCATAAGGTCTACAATATTAAGATAAGTACATAAGATACATCTACATAAAACATAGTATAAATAGTAATCAATAAACATGGATAACTTAACATTAATACATAGAAAGAAACAATGCAATCATCTAGTGTAGTATAATACAATATTTATAATAAAGCACATATCATAAAGTACAAGCCAAAATGAGATATATTTTTTAAAATGTGTTTCATCAATGGAAGCGAATGTGAAATATATATCCTAAAAAAATTCTATGTAATATGTCTCCATTTTATGCATGCCCCAAATGTGGAAGGTTGCCCCTAAGTATATGTATCAAGCAATCATGAAGCATGCATGTGTGTCCATGGAGATATCTTTACTACATCTCGGTAAAGTATGCCATTAAATCCCAATGCATAAAGCGAGATAAGTAAAGTTTGTTTCAACTCTAAATTAATTAAATATGGATTTATCAATAATTTTGAATAAAGATGATTTTTTTCAAAAATAGTGTAACTTAAATAAAATGAAATTATATTTTTATAAAGTAAACTAGAGAATTTCAAGCACACTATGTTGATAAAGTAATTAATATTGTAATCATGGTTTGAGATATTTCTTAGCTAGTACGGGTTGAATTATAACATGTTATTAGTAAATCTAGAAAAATCCTGAGCTTGAAATATGTCCAAACAATCAAGTATTTACCTGAATGTGAAGATCCAAGACCATACAACTTAAGGCATAATATTACTTCATTATAGACATGATTTGTATTGTTTTGGACTTATGACTGACATGAATTTGGGGTTTCTTTTTTTGCTTTACCTTCTCCCATGCCACACTTTGATATATTTTGTTTTATTGTAACCCTCACATATTATCCTATACCTATAAATAACCTTGACTTCCTACAAATAAGGTCTCAAACACACATTAGATAGAACAAAATATTTGATTCAGTTGACCTTGGTGGTCACCTTTTGTGATTCACATTATTGCATTGTATTTCAGATTAAATGTAGTTCTCCTAGTTCTTTTTCAAGTTTAAATGAAACTAAAACACTTGGTGTAGTAGTTTACTTGTGTTTCCATACTAATACTGGGATAACTACTTTTCCCTAATTGAAACCGTTGTATGTAGATGTAGACTTCATAACTTTTCCCCATTTATTGTGTTATGAAATATGTTGTAGTGATTATCTCTTTTCCTAAATTATTGATGATAGATAAATAGGTTCTTATTATATACACCTTATTTTTAATGCTTTATATTTTCTCTTGTGCACGTGTTGACAATGCATTATTATCCTAAGTAGGTGCATCATGAGGTCTACTAGGAATGGGGCATGATCAGACTTGGTCACTTGGGTTAGATCAAAACATTTGAGAGATAAAACTATGTTTTCATTTATACCACAATTACCCTATCCTCACTTTGTTTCCTCTCTTGTTCACATGTTATACCTTTTTTCCACTTATCTCATTATTGTTTACACTCATTCCTACTCTTCCCATTTATTTTGTTCATCATGGATCCTCTTTATGCTTGAATTATTTCTTTGGATTTCATCCCCATTTATATTTCACCCTTTCACCTTAGGTTTCCTTAAATGTGAAGTAATCACCCATTAGTGATCACATCATCTTAATTTCTTCAATGGTCGATGAGATTTCCCACGGGTGATCGCATCGAGTATATACACCCCTTGTTTTTGTCAATTTAGTATTAATAAATTATTACTCTAAGAACTTAAATTTACTTGCATAATAGAAATTAATTCACATAATGACTTATATTCATTAGAAATGAAAAATTAAATCTTATACTTTTACATTTGGGTCATTATAGAGAGTTAAGAGTGAAGGCATTTTTCTTTATCTTTCCCCTTCTCCACCTATAACTATTATCTCTCAATATTTTTGTATTTAGGGAGGATCAATGCATAAATAATCACACCACAAGTAGGTATATAAAACACTTATGCATTCTTTATTTCATTTTCATTTTTGTGTGGATGTTTTCTCATTTGTTACTATAGATTAAGATCAATGCATATTTTTTTAGTCTATTGATTTGTATTATTGTGTTCTGACCTTTGGATTTATCCATATTTTGAACTACCTATACTATGAATCCTAGTAGCATACATCTATTTATTCTAGGTATAATCCTTGAAAACCTATAGTTATTTTAAGGTTAGGACTACTATAATCTAGAATTACAACACTTGTGCTCCTTGAGAAGCTTTAATATCTACATCTTATGCGCAAGTACTGGTTTTATCCTATTGGCCATTGTGTTTTTTGTTTTCATTTATGTCACTTAAATTGATGAAAAAGGGTTTCATGATGTCATATGTGTCTCCATGAGGTGTCAATGAAGGTCAAGTATGAAGTTTGATTGGTAGTGTTAGGATTTGGTGAGTTTTATGAGGTCTCGGAGCTTGGTTTACTAGGAACAAGTTCCATGGTATGAGATCATTGAGTTGGTTTAATGATGTAATATGGTCAAACATGGATGGTATAGTGTGTCATGAATGTAAAATGGTTTGCATGAGGTGAGAAAGTTCATTTCATGGTTTTTAGTGTTTAGTCAGGTCATTCTAGACCTATTCATATCCATGGAGCATGCCAAATTAGATGGAGGTGTGATTTTTGGTGATGATCAGTATTATACAATAATTTGATTGTGTTGTGACATGATGTATCATGTTTATGATGAGTATTAGGTCAGAATTCAGTGATATAGTTCTTTTATAAGGTCCTTGGGAAGCAAGAAGGTGAGAACATGAAATTTGGAACAAGAAAGTCTTAATGAATGGAGCATTTGAGAGATATTTGAGCTATATTTTTAGAATGTAAAGTTAGAGGATTTTTTCATGATTCTCCATGAAAAATTTAAGGTCAATTCTGAAGAAGGATTTGAAAGATACTTTAGTTTTGGTAAACCAGGCAATTGACATTGTGATTTTGAGGCAAACGTGGGCCTTCTGATGCTCATTTTGAGATGTGTTATTTACTTGGAGATATTAGATATTTGAAATGGATTATTAGGTTATTTATGAATATTTCTAAAAGTAATTATGTGGTTTGATCATCATATGTTTTTATGAATGAATGTTAAGAAGGTAAAAAGCTTTTTGTGTGATTGAAACCCTAGCTCAAAAGTGGTAGGAGACATAATGATCATAAGTATCCATAATTGAATGATAGTAATATTATGATGACTATATGATGTAGCGGAATCCTCCATGTTTATATAAAGGTATGGTTGAGCATGAGGTGATGAGTGGAAGCTAATCAAACATGCATATTTCTGAATTTTTGTTTGGGACAACGATGTCCAAAGGAGTTACAAAATAAATGGATGTTATTTTTAGCATGGGATTGTTTCTTGATGTTCATGGTAGTTTATGACTATGTCGAGCTTTCTAAATGGAAAAGTTTTCCCTCTTTATGAAGACTGGTTTTTGGGGTAGTTTGGAGCAGCTTGTCGTAAATTTTGAATTGTAATAGCTGCATGATGAGTTAACACTCAATTAAAGTTTTGTTGTGATCCTGGTTCAGAAATATTTCCAATGATATGTTATTATTTTTTATATGGTATGAGCTAGTTATGACCTATTCTTTGAGGGTCAAAACTAAAGGATGGTTGATTTAACAAGGTACTAAGTAGTTTCATGAGGTAAGGTAAGAATTATGAGTTTTTATTGTTTGGTTAAGGTTTATGAGTTCTTAGAAATAATGTATAATGGTTTTTCATGTATTGGATAAGTGTGGAAGTAAGTTTTGAGGTGATGGAGCAAGTTGGGCTCATGGTCAATTCTTGAGTCCTAAAAGGCTTAAGGAGTAGTTTGCAAAGATGGTATTCGTTAAAAGTATTAAACTTTGAGTTGGAAGTATTTCTAGTGGTATAAGGTTTGTGTCTTGGTGAGTTTATTTTATGGGTATTTCAGGTGGGTTTATGAGGAAGACAATTTTACGGTTTTCGAGGATAGGCTTTCTCAGTGAATAATTGAGTTGGTTGAGGCATGAAATGGATTGGTTGATGCTTTATATCACTTGTAAAGTTAATAGGGATGAATTTTATTCCTATTTAATACAGTTTTTAGTTCTTTAAAGTGACAAAAAGATGTAAACCGGTTGAGTTTTTACAACCTGGGTTTTGGGTAGCATGATTTTAAAAAGAGGAAAGTAGATGTGGTTTGAACACATATATGTTTCATGAGATCTAAAATTCATGGATGTTATTTAAATATCCTAATGATTCCATTGATTGGTTACATGCCATATTTTATTTGATCTCGGGTGGTCTTAAGGCCCAAAGTTGAAGATAGGGTGTTGGATGTAACTATATAGTGAATGATACGAGTATTTTGTCTTGTGTTATGATTTATTTGTTTAGTAAAATATAATTAAATACCATGAATGATGTTTTTATACTATATTACACATGTTTGATTAATTTAATATCTTATATAATCATGGTTTTTGTGTTAGTGGATTTTACTCATCCTAAAGATGGGGTTTTGAGCTTGTTTGGTGCATGTTTGATGGTTTTAGGAATGACCAACCTATATGGGTGATATGTGAATTTTTAATGGATTTTTTGATGTTATTAGATTATATTGGTCGAAATGGAGCATGAAGACCAATATTCCCTGTGTTAGAAATAAAAAATTGGTATAAACTTGATGCTAGGAGTTCATTTTTAAACAAGTCCTTGAGAGGGAAAAAGTGTGACCTATGTCAATGTGTGTTATTGGTATGAAGAATTATTTTATAGATGAGAGAGTGTGAAAGAGGTTGAGTAATTTTTTAGAGTATGTTTTCATGTTTTTGTAGAAAAGAAACGTGAAGAAAGTGAGAGATAGAGCGAGTCGGAGAAGCTAGAGGTTTGAATAGTGGTTTGAAAGCGTGTGAGATGAATATGTGATCTTAATCAATTTTTGAAGCAAAAATACATCAAACATCTTCTTAAAATGTTGTTTATTGGGTGCTTGATCATCTTAGGGGTTTATAACCTACTTGTGGATTTGGTGATTCACTAAACTAGGGATAGGTGCTCATTATAGGTTTTGTGCTCCTCATGAAATCGAGTGCTTCACTAAATAATTTTTATTTTAGTAATATAATCAGAACTTCAAGTGAGTTTTCTTCCCCTTGAGGGTTTCCCACCTATATATTGTGTTATGGAGTTCTATCTCTTATTCATGGCTATTTTAATGTATGGTATTTGATTTTGTTTAGCCATAAATGAATGGTTAAGTGGTTTATGAATTAGGTAAGAAAATATAAAATTAATTTAACTTTGTAAGGAGTGATTCACCCCTTCCTCTCTGTATTGTGCTTCCAAAAAGTGATATCAAAGCATGTCCTTTTGGATAAGTTTGATCACTTGAAAGTAGAACCTTTAAAGCACAAAAATGGAGAGTCAACAGAGTGTCTCTTGTACCATCAAGGCATAATTGTTTGATGGTATGAATTATGATTTTTGAGATTGAGGATGAGGAATCATATTATGTCCCTAGGGTTTGATATTTAGAAAGTGGTAAAAGATGGATATATTATTTGGCTACACCTCCAACTTATAATGTAGACAAGAAAACATGCATTGATAATTTAAAGGCTTTGAATTCTATCGTGTATGGTCTAGGAGAATATGATATGGTAAAATGAATGCATTGCAAGTCAGGAAAAGAAGCATGGGAAAAACTTCAGGTCCTATATGAAGGATACATAAAAGTAAAGATAGCTAAGCTTCAAAATTTTAAAAATCTATTTGATGGTATTAATATGAGTGATGATTAGTCTATTTATTCATCATGCTTAGGGTTGACAAGATTGTCAAAACCATGAAAGATTTAGGAAAAATGTGAAATAATAAGCTATAGTCCAAATTGTTTTGAGTTCCCTAAATCCTAGGTTTGATTCCAAAGTGTTTGTTATTGAAGAGGCCAAATAATTGAATACTTTGAAGATGGATGAGTTGCATGGGAATTTGATTTCCTATGAAATGAGAATTGTTGACTCCAAACCAGCTAGGAAAGAGATTATTTTAAAGTTTTAAATGAAGACCAAGGTCAAGAAGTACAAGCGGGATGATGATGCTCTTAAATTTAAATATGAAGAACTCTTTGTAATGCTTGCTAGGTGATTAAATGTTGGATTAGGTAAGTAAAAATTAAAATTCCATTTAAGTGTTTTAATTTTGCTGAAGTAGGTAAAGTTTCTACTAAGTTTCCTTATAGGTATGAAAGGGGAGGTGATGAAGAACTTGAGGATGATCATGAAAACAAGAATTATAAGTTTAGTAAAGGTAAGAAGAACTTCAAAAGATTTGACTATAAAAAAAGGGAAAACTAAGATTTTACTCAAAGGAAGAGGATTGTTTATCTAGAGCTAGTAATTGTGTTTGAGATTCTAAGTCTTAATATGATCAATAATATGTTGTAAATGAGGTATTGTTCATGACTAAAGAGGCCATGAGATCTACTAGTAGTGGCTCTTCATTATTAGGTGATTTCATATCGAGTTACAAGAGATTCCGAGGAAGAAGAAGATAATATTGAAGATGATATAGAATGTATTAAAAATGAGTTAAGGCATGCTGAAAATAAGAACATGAAGTTGAGTTTTTAGGTCAAAGAGTATGAAAATAAGATTCATAATCTAGAAGAAAAGTATAAGTTGAATCAAGTAAGATAAATGAGTCAATCAGATTGTTAGAAGAAAAGGTAAATTAAATTGTCTCATGTTTTAAAGACAAAGAAAGTATGTGCACCAAGTTTGAATAATATTTAGAATTCATAAGGTAAAAACTATTAGAGGTTGGTATGAAAACCATGTCCTCTTAGAAATTTTAGAAATTTGTTAAGGATCTTGATGATCTTCTTGGAAAACAAAGATCAATAGGTGATAGAGAAGTTTTGGGGTTTAGAGATGAGGTAAAGGGAAAGGAGAAGATGCAAGTATTAAATTTTCCAAGCATGAAGGACAGGGAACCAAATTTCAAGGATGGAAAAATTAGATCATCTCCAAAGATAATGTGAAGGAAAAATCAGTAAGGTAGCCAAATGCCTCAAGATATGAGAGATCTTTCAAAGGTTATTGTTTTACTTATAAAGTATTTGGTCATAGTGAAAAGCTGAATTTAGGAGGTCTAGTAAAGGTGATCAACCATGGTGATATGGTAGGAGTGAGAAAGATAGGAGTGTGATATGCTACGACTGTCATGAAAGAGGTAATGTTGATGATTTTGTTTAAATGATTCACCTATTCATGTTGAAGGCTACAAAGGAAATAGTTCATTTTGTGTTTTCAGTTGCAATGCTTTTTCATGTTTCTATATAGTATCAATATGATTTATCAAAGCAAGATCATTGATATCAAGGTTATAAAATGCAATAAAGAGGCTTTCATAGGTATATATTTGATACTAATAGTGAAGGAAGGATATGGGAACCTAGAAGGAATAACAAGGGTTCATCAAGAGATGATGTGAATGCAAGACATGAGATGGTAGAGAGTGTTGATCATAAGCAAGGAGAATAAGGTGATTTTTAGATGTATAAGAGGGCATGGGACCTCTTCAAGTCTTTATTCTAGATCCATCACGAAAGATTACGTCTTATGATTCTTAGAGACATAATGATACATATGAAGCATTGGATAAAGTGGGAGTGATTAGGTTGAATAATGATTGCTCCAAGTTGTCAAGGTATGTTTTAATGGTCTGAAAGTATGATTTTGGTCATTCTTGGGTGTTCAATTCATGAAAATGTGTATTTTTTTCGAAAGTATCCAAGTTTTTGAATTCATGTCCTCATGTCAAGGTATGTATCACATTTTTCATTAAAGGTATATATGGTTGACCATGTTAAATAAAGTATTTTTTTCTCTTGATGAAGTATATAGTCATAAATTGTGGTTATTGAGTCAAAAGGGTGTGTAGCTATTGGTGGTATCCTTTGGATTTTTATTACTTATCTTTTAGTGTATGGTTGAGCTTAAATAATGTTGGTATATCAAAGGTCTTGGTATGAGGTGTTGATGGCTTGGTATAAGATGATAACAAAGGTATGAATTTCAAGGTGGAATAAAGTATAGTATGTGATTGTCACTTTTGAGGACTAAAATAAGTTATTCTTGATCCTTGTAAGATTCATGTTATGAAGTCTATGGTCCTGTGACACCTACGAAAGTTTGTGGATGATGCTCAAGGTCTAATATGAGAAACGTTATACCAAGATAATTCAAGTGTCTTGTTTTGAGTATGGAGTGCTTAAAATGTGTCTAAGGTACATTCTATGTAAGTGTCCTTGATGTAAGTTAAGGTCTGATTTTATGCACAGGTTGGTGTTCATGAAAAAAATTACATGAAGTATGGACTTTGTAAAGTGTGGGTTTTAGAGATGAACTCTATCTAGTTATAGGTATGAACATGTGCTAAATATGCTTACAAGTGTTTAGGCATCATAAGAGTTTGATTAGAAAAAGGAAAGGAAGTTAATTGAGTCTATAGGGTGCTCTTGCTTTCACTTTGCATTTTTGCTTTGTAATTCGATGAGTTTTTTTTGTAATTATTCTACTTTTTAACAGGTTATATAAATGGGTTTCTAGTTTGATGTGAAATCTATGTAACTTGCATAAGAGTGTTGGAGGTCTTGTCAGTATGATGACATTTTCCTTGATCGTTGATGAATTTTTAAATTCATGTTACAAATGTTCTAAGAGTATGAATATAGTACAAAGACATCATGGAGGAAGAATAAGAACTGAAAAATGAAATAAGTGAGTTTCTAAGTAGATGAGGTTTGAGTTACAATCCAAGGTATGTATTGTGAAGCATATTTTCAAAGTAATAATAGAGCTATGAATGCATTGTATGCAGTTTAAGCTTTTGCATGGAGAGTTCATGCAGTTTTACTCCTTGAGATATTTTGAAAAGAACATTAAATTAGTTCTTAGACTTGAATTATAAAGACAAATATTCTTGCAAAGTTAGTTTGTGTTGTCCTACGACTTAAATTATCAAGTTCTTCATGTCAGGGTTCTATAGGTGACTATTATGGCATAACATAGGATTTTAATGCCTTTATAGGCACATGAATCTTTTTCTACCATGATTTAAGTATGAAAGGTGTCCAAGTGGTCTAAATAGAAAAATGAAGGGATTTAATGGGTATGATGGCTTTCAAAGTAGGTATTTTTTCCAAAAAGAGTGTTATGGCATACAAAAGAGGTATACAAAATTAAGGAAGATAGGGTAGAGTCATCTCTATGACTCATATGCAAGGTAAGTGGTCCTAATTTTGTGTTTTTAGTTAGAGAAGGATAATATGGTTCAAGGGGTAGCTATTTGGAGTGGATTCATGTTTTGTATTGGTTTTCATGGATGGAAAATGTTGGTCTAAATTGCTGTGATGATGTGGTATAGGGACAATGGTCCTAAAGGAGGTTCGCAAGTATTATAGGTAGATTTTTTGATTTCTTACATGGTTCAGTCCTAGATGGATATGATTAGCATAAATGAAGACAAAGTGAATGGGATATATCATTAGGGGAGATGTTTTTAGTCTCATGACATGTGCATGGATCATTCATTTTTGTTGTTGAGATCGAGACAACAAAACTACAGTCTAAGGGGAGTTTTTTTAGCAAGAAAGTTGAGTTTGTGCATTGTTTCCATTTGTAATGTTGTGTGTTGTAATTTTCAATGCAGTATTATCATCTAATTCTTTGTCATATATTACAAATGGGGATAAAAAGATCAGAAACATGGAAATGAGGTCATGTAGGTGTTGGTTTTGTTGGTTGTCATCAATGTTTGTAAAGGTGGTTACCATCAATTACAAAGGGGGAGATTGTTGGCCATTGTGTGTTTATGTTTTCATTGATTTAAACTACATTAATAGAAAAGGGTTTCATGTTTTCATATGTTTCTCCATGAGGTGTCATCAAGGTCAACTATGAAGATTGATTGGTAGTGTCAAGATTTGGTGAGTTCTATGAGGTCCTAGAGCTTCGCTTGCTAGGCATAGTCATGGTATGAGATCTCTTGAGTTGGTTGAATGATTTCATGTGGTCAAACATGGATGGTATGATGTGTCATGAGTGTATAAGGGTCCCTATGAGGTCAGTAAGGTCATTTCATGGTTTTTTAAGATTGAGTTAGGTTATTCCATGTCTATTCCTAGCCCGAAACATGCAAAATGAGATGGAGGTGTGAGTTTTGGAGATGATAAATTATATTAAATCATGTTAATATTAATGTTACACGATATATTAGGTTTATGATGAGTTTTAGGTCACCATTCAATGATACAATGATTTTATGAGGTCCTTGGGAAGGAAGAAGGTGAGAACATGCAATTTGGAACAGGTAAGTCTTAATGGATGGAGAGTTTGAGAGATATTTGAGATAGATTGTAAGAATGGAAAGTTAGAGAATGTTTTATTTATGATTCATGAAAATTTTCAGGTCATTCTGAAGAAGTAGTTCCAAGATACTTTAGTTTTGGTACAACCGGGTAATTTACAGTGTGATTTTGAGGCAAAAGTGGGCCTTTTGATGCTCGTTGTGAGATGTGTGATTTGAATGGGGGTCTGAGATATTTGGAATAACTTCTTAGGTGATTTATGAAGATTTTAAAAAATAATTATGTTGTTTGATCATCACATTTTTATGAATGAATGTTAAGAATGTAAACAAATGTTTTTGTGCTTAAAATCCTATCTTAAAAGTGATAGGATATATAATGCTTATAAGTTTTAAATCGATTTATAGTACAAGTATGATGATTTTATGTTTTCAATGACTACTTCAGGTTTCCATAAAGGTATGGTAGAGCATGTGGTGATGAGTTGACCCCACTCAAAAATGTTTGTTTCGAAGAAGTTCGGTTTGGGACAAGTTGTCACAAAGAAGTTGTAAAATAAATGTAAATTGTTTTTATAATTGGATTTTTTATTGGTTTTAATGGTTGTTTAAGACCATGGTGATGATTATAAATGGTAAAGTGTGCCCAATATATCAATATTTTTTTGGGGTAGTTTGGATCGAGTGTGGTAAACGTTGAATTCAGGAGTTACATGATGAGTTACAACTCCATTCAAGTTTTTTGTGATAATAGTTCAGACATATTTCTAATGATATTTAAACAATTTGTTTTTTATATGGTATTTTCAAGTTTTACCAATCCTTTGAGGGTAAAAACTGGAGGATGCTTGATCTTACAGGTGCTAAGTAGCTTCATGAGGTAAGGTGATGATACTGAGGTGGTTTTTCTTGTTAAATGTTTATGAGTGCTTATAAATCATGTCTAAGGGTTTCCATTCTTGGAATAATTTAGGATGTAAGTTTTGAGGTGATGTAGCAAGTTGGGCTCATGGTCAGTTCTTCATCTAGAAGGCTTAAGGAGTAGTTTGCAGAGATGGTCTTGGTTGAAGGGCTTAGACTTGGATTTGTAAGGATTTATAATATGTTATAGAAATTGGATTTAGAGGTATTTATAGTGGTATAAGGTTTTTATATTGGTTAGTTTATTTTATGGGTCTTTCAGGACAATTTGTGAGGAAGAAGGTTGTCTTGTTTTCAGGATAGGTTTTCTCAAGCTGAAATATTGAGTTGGTTGAGGCATGAAATGGATTGGTTGATATTTATATAATGTGTAAACTTAATAGGGACAAATTATTTTCCTATTTAAGGAATTTTTAGGTATTGAAAGTTGTAGCATGGGTGTAAGCTAGTGGAGTTTACAAATCTGGTTTCTGGGAAACATGATTTGGAGAATATGAAAGTAGTTGTGGTTTGAACACATGGATTTTTATGAGATATAACATGCATGGATGTAATTTAAATGTCTTGGGGATTCCATTTAGTGGTCAAATTCCATATTTCATTTGATCTTGGGTTGTCTTAAGGCCCAAAGGTGAAGACATGGTGTTGGTGCAGCTGTTTGGTGAAGGGTATGAGTTGTTTGGATTGTGTTATGATTTATATGATTTGTACAAGCTAATTAATAACCATGGATGATTTTTTTATGCTATATTACACATTTGTGATGAATTTTAGAGATTTAATAATCATGGTTTTTGTGTTACTAGATTTTACTCATCCAGTGATGGAGGTTTGAGCTTGTTTGGTGTAAGTTGGATGGTTTTGGCATGGCCTACCTATATGGGTCATATGTGAACATTTTAATGAATTTTTGGGATTTAATTAAGTTTTTATTTGTAAAAAAAAACCATCAGGACCAAACTCCTTATGTTAGAAAGAATAAATAGGTATAAAAGTGATGTTAGGAGTTCATTTTCGAATAAGTGATTGAGAGGAAAATGTATGACCTACGTGAGTGTGTGTTACAGATATAAAGGAATTGCTTCAGAGATTATAGAGTGTAAAATAGGATAAAGAATGTTTGAGAGTGTTTGTGTGCATGTTTTTGAAGTAAATTGAAGTGAAGAAAGTGAGAGATAGAGTGAGTTGGAGAAGATAGGGTTTGAAAGTGTGTGAGCTAAATAGGTGATCTCAATCAGTTGTGGCAACAAAAAATACATCATAGATATTTTTCAAATGTGTTTGAGTGGGCATTTAATATTCTTAGGGGTTGTATCCTCCTTATTGAGTTGGTTTTTATTAAAATAGGGGTTGGTGTTCCTTGTAGGGTTAGTGCTCTACTAAACTAGGGGTTGGTGCTCGTTATGAAGTTGATGCTTCACTAAATAATTTTTATTTTAGCAACATAATCAGAATTTTTAGTGTGTTTTCTACCCCTTGATGGTTTTCCAATTATATCTTGTGTTGTGGTGTTCTATCTCTTGTTCTTGCCTATTTGAATGCATGGTATTTGAATTTGTGCACACATCAATGAAAGGTTAATTAGTTTATGAATTAAGTAAAAAAATAAAAATTAATTTCAATTTATAGGACTGATTCACCCCCTCTCTTAGTCAATTTTGCTTCCAATAGATCCACACTACTTGATAACATAGATGGGTAACCATCTCATATTGTCATACATTCTAGTGAACCATACATGAATATTTCTCTTTTGTATATCGATTTAGATTCAATATGATTATTCATTTATCTTTTTTTGTCTTCATTTCCTATGTAATTGGCCTTGTGTAAAATCCCCTTCTTAACCGATTCTATCTATTATCCATTTTACTCAACCTAACGTAATTGACCTATATGCATACCCTGCATGATTGATCCCATTTATTATAGTTTTCTCCCAAGATCATACAATAATTAACCCCATGTATCTTTGCATGACCATATTATTACAATTTTAGGAAAAATCTATCTTTCTAAGGAGTTATATCTAGATTTCATCATGTGTCCTCTCGAATTTTAAATTCTAGTTTCAATCCAATTTTGATTCCTATACGTTGTTATTTTACTCTTTATTATATGTCGACAGTTGTCACTTCATGGCCAACACCTCTTAAGTCCATTTTTACTTTCATCAGGATTGATTCCATTTAAGGACATCCTTTGACCCATCTAGCTGAATATAATTGGCCAACCTACATATACAAGGATGATTTTATCTAATTATTCCCCAATCCCACCCAACTCAATCAATCCATATGTAATAACATGACCAATCTCATCATGGACCAACCTTACAATTTGGTTGTAACATCGTAGAAATTAGAAAAAGTGATCCTAGTGTAAACACAAAATCACTCCCTTATTATTTACATCATGCCTCTAAGTATGTCATTATATGGATGATTCCTAACCAAGAAAAATAAACATTAACAACACTTATTTTACTTTTACATTGCTTTATCATTTTTATACTTCTATCATTTTCTTTTGGAATGTGATTTACTTTTGGACATTGGAAAATATGTGACCCATCTCAGTATTTTCCATTATATCCTTTGAGAATCTTAGACACTATCACCCATTAGGGATAGGGAAACCCAAGTGCTATTTTCCCCTTTGTTCAATTATTTCCTTTTCTTAAATTTGAAATGCCACATTGACAATTATATTTTCTAAATTACTACCTAACAATTTGGGTCGGGTTTTTAGTTGTTAATGAAAAGTTCATGTGTCCATGTGTTTTTTAGAACTAACGCTAATATGAGTAAAATACTAACACCTTAATAGCCTTAATTAGCAAGAGTTAAACAAACTACTTAGCACCATCATGATAAGAATTAAACAAGGGTTAGATGTTAAATATTCATCAATAAAAATTTGAAACTAACAATGTTAAAACATCTAAAAGCCTCTATTCTCTAACAAAAAATAAATGAAATGGACGTAGGTAGGCTCCATGGCTATAAAAATGGTTTTTCTTAGTGTTCCAAGAACCTAGGAATGAGGGCTAGTCAAAGTTGGGCTACAAGACCCTTTTGACACCTCCCATATGACCTAAGAACTTAGGAAAGAGGATTAACTCTTCACGATGATGAACTCTAAAAAAAAAAAAGGCAAGCGCTTAGTCTATTTTGCTATATGCTTTGCATTTGCTTTCTCAAGAAGTTTAGGTGTAGGTATAAAGGTAGCGGCCGAATGGATAAAGGAAACAATTCATCCCTTTCAATATAGGATAAAGGTAAAACATGATTAGGAATGGATAAGGTTACTTTATAAAAGGTAACCTTACTTTAGAACGGTTTAATTTATACTTAGAAAGTCATGGGAGTTGGGGGTGCTTTAATTAATCAAAGGTGATTAAATAATAGGTAGATGTAAGCTTATAGAAGCTAATTAGAGGAATATTAGTACGATTTAGGCTATTAGAAGGGGATTAAATCAATTAAATATTGATTTATTGGTTAAAGGAAGGGAAGGCTAATTAATTAGTCTAGATAGAAGGGGTGAATAATTAACGAAAGGTCATTAATTATGTTGTTAGCTAGATAGACGACTTAATAAATTAATGTATTGTAATTAATTAACGAAAATAAGAGGGAATATGAGTGCTTTTGACGATATGTCGTCAATTTGTGAGAAAGGAGATAATTAGCGCAATTTAAGTATTTAAATTGCTTGGGCATAATTATGGGTGTCTACATTTGCCTCTCTTTGGGGTGGCATAAGTGATGCCACTTCAAAGATAGTAGGCAGAAGAAATTTTGAAGGGATAGAAAAAAATTAGTGGGAGGGAGAGAAGCCACCTCGAGTGTCAATGGGGTGATGAAGGAAGGTGATGGACAATCGAAAAAGGTGAGAAATAGATAGAAGAATAGGAAGGGGTAGGATGCCCCGGTAAGATGAAAGAATAAGGGTGAGAAGAAAGTGGTGCAGAGGACATATGGGGGAGGGGAGAGAAGAGCTTAGCCATTAGCTCTGTGTATTGGAACAATTTTGATTTCATCATATTTCCAAGAGATCTATGTCATCAGTCCTTATGAAAATTATAAGCATACGAAAAGGTAGAATGACATGAAAATCCATACTATGAATAATTTTCCATTGCTGAAAATACCAACTCCATGTACCATACAAAAATGCAATGTAATATGAGAAGGAAAAATCTCATTTAATAGGGGAAAAAAATACGAACGCACATATCTAACCCAACAACAGTTAAGACAGGTTGTACAAATGTTTTGTTATCAAGTGAAGAAATTGACATGTTCATGATTGAAAAAAGGGTTAAAAATAATGCCCTAAGAAAAGATATATGCAAGGGGAAATGATAATGGACATGAGGTCCAAGTAAAAAGAGTTGTGCGCAATGAAATAGCACAAGGCAACAAACAAGCCCGGAGTATAGGCGAAGCATGCAACTAGCTTTGTGAATGGTTGTGAATCGGTGATCCAGAGTCATATTAATCGAGGAAGATGTGAAACAAACTAGTAGGATATGGAGAAAATACCATGCAAGACACAAGTTTCAGCCGTAATAAGGAAGTTACCATTTTTGTAGGTTTTTTTACTTTTTAGGATTTTGTGAAAAAAATTCCTGTTTTTGAATTTTGGATATATATATATATTGTTTTTGTTTTCTATTTTATAAATGCGGTGGACGGTAGAAGAAAATAGAAGAAATAGAATGAAAGGCCTAGTCTGTAATTTGTAACAAAAAATGCCCTAGGTGAGGAAAGAAGAAACAAACGACAAATAATATTGTCCTTGTTTAATGGAAAAAATTAGTAAAAACAATTAATTTAAAAATATAATTATTTACAAGAGTGACTAAGAATAAAAATTGCCTAGGAGGAATAAAATTGCCCTAGGGAGAAGAAAGGGGTATTGGAAAAAAAAATAATGCCCCCAATACGGTTAAAAATAAGAGAAAAATAATCATTTAATAAAAATAATTATTTTACGGTGAACAAAGGAGAAAATGGCAGTCAAACGAGGCCTCCAGGCCTTCATGGTAGTGAAAAACAAGTTAATATACCCCACTTGGGGGGTAAAATCATCGCGACCAATTCATTTCTTACCGAGCACTATTGAGTTTTTACCATGAGGCTCTGATAGCAACGAGGAAAATGGTGATTACACGGGACCGAGTGAGGTGAGAAGACATAGTCCGAGGGTACCAACAACACGCAGATGATGGCCCCTTCGTGAGTATCAAAACTTTGCTCATCAATTTTTTTCATTAATGTCTTAATTTTAGTAATTAGGGCTAGGAAGTCACGTCGGCGCGCATGCGTGCAAGAAGCAAGTGTTGAGTCGGGGGCACATGCATCTCTTTGGGGGTGCATGCACCACAAAACACACGTGCACATGCGTAGGTACAAGTTGCACACACCCATAGGAACGCGCACACACTACACATATGCACACATGTGCACACATCAGAAAGGGGTGCACATGCAAAAAGTAGGGCGCACACACAAAAGGAATGGCACGCACACATGGGGGGGAACATGTACGCAAGTGCAAGCATAGAAATGATGGTGCAAGCACTAAATATGTGGAAAACATGTCCAAAGGGAACACATGCACCAGAAGACAAATTCATGCATGCAAAAATGCCAAAAATGAGGTGTACACAACCAACGTGGTGCGCACGTGTCCCGAGGATGGTAGGGGATAGACAAAAAAATGCCAAAAAGATGACACTTAGAAGAAATTTTAGGATTTTTGGGTTAACCCTAAAATGATAGATAGATTTTTAGAGGAAATGTTAGTAACTGACAAGTGATTTGATATTTTGTAGAGATGTCTACTAGTATTGCAAACACGGGAGTGTCACACCTAGATAGCGGAGGTAGAGGGGAGCATGCATCGGCGAGACCGACGAGCTATGTCTATACTACTTGAGGCAGTGGGGTTAGGCCCTATGTCGCGGATGCCATCCATCACCTTGGACCATGGCCTACTAACTAATCTAGCCAAGTTATGGCATAACGAGAGCCAATTCTTTTGATTTCCTACGGGGAGATGACTGTGACCCTAGAGGACGTATGGCAGATCCTCTAAGTGGTGATCATAGACATGCTGATTGAATATAGCTCTGATGTAGGGCTGATTAGAGCAACATGCAGTGATTTGTTTGATATAGATGACATACCACATGACAATATAACTATAGCCTTACACGAGTGTATTTCTGACCCGACACTTCATCGGGGGCCTTTATACATTATGTCTCTTATCAGTGGGTTTTTTCTCACTTATAAGATAGGGACGTCATTCGCGAGAGGGTTATTACCATTGGTACGTGGTATTTTAAGTGACGAGTAATATTGTTGGTGATTGTGCATACCAGCCCACTTATACTAGGATCTACATTTTATTACTTACCATGGTCAGAAGACCGTGCGGTCGGCTTCTTTATTACAGATTTGGTCATGGGACCATATTGTGATCAGATGCCCTATGGGCACTTTGTGTGTTCGAGACCTAGAGGAGCCATCTTACATGGCATGGGTATCAGTAGGTGGCGATGCACAAGGCCACCTAGGTAGCCTATTCAGATATAGGTGAGAGTTTGATGAGCTACCCGAGATAGATATTATATGGCAACCTTACAGACATATCCAGTGGCCAAAGGATGCCATAGAGCTCAGTGTGTGCTCAATAGAGCACTTTATCATCGATAGTCGTAGCTACATTATAGAGTTATATCGAGTTGATAGGTGCCAATGGCAGCTTGGCATAGTACAGGGGTCCCACAGCTAGATATATGGTATGCCCATAGAGATTCAGAGAGGCATACTATGGGGCCTTGCATACTGGTGGCCCGAGCTAGGGTGAGATTTTCACAGGTGGTCCCACAAGCATGGGACCCAACACGATATGTCAGGGACCAAAGGATGATAGCAGATTATGTGGCTTGGTATGCTATTGTGTTACCTCGGTGTCTTACCATCCTTGAGGAGGCCTGGGCAGCAGGCACTCCTCCACCTATAGATATTTGGCATGGGTCAGAGCGGAGAGAGAGAGTAGTGGGTCCTGATCCAAAGGATCCATTTGATGGCCTTGCACATTATGAGAAGGGTGCACCACAGGCACATGGACCGTGGCCACAGGTACCAGCGTAGACTCTAAGTGTCAGGGTCCTTGAGTAGGGCTAGTCATCCATAATGCCCCAGGATCAATCTCAATAGCATAATAGGTAGCACGAGATAGCCACACTGCAGCAAAGAGCTACACATGTGCTTTAGCCAGAGAGAGACATGACTAGAGAAGAGAGAGATGAGGCCTGAGGCTGGTGTGTGACTGCAATAGCTAAGCACAATCAGGCTCGGACCTAGATCGTGACATTTTTATCAAAACGAGACCAAGCTCGGGAACAGGCTAGCCCAGTAGGTGATAATGTTGTGCTCTTCCACCAGATTTGACAAATGGCTAATCGGATGGCCAAGATTACGAGATTACATCGGTAGACACAAGCACGGTTGTAGCCTGTGATTTTAGAGTGAGACAGGCTTAGGGAAGAGCATGTAGTGGGTCAGGCCAAGCTAGACTGAGCCACAATAGATATAGCATACTACCGATGCACGTAGGGTACCGCAGTGACATCCCAAACACATAGATATTTGGCTACAGCAGAGGTCGGGCCTCATACTACAAATTTTTATACTTTGAGGCAAAGTGCCTCCTAAGCGATGGGTGCCATCTTATAGTCATCAATCCAGAAAGGGACTAGATCGAGAAGTCTCGGGCCTTAGTGGAGTAGCTACTGATAAGAGAGAGCTGGTGATGCTCATGCCATGCGACCTCCATGAGACATGCTAGCCACACCTTCAGAGGGTTTGAGTCAGCCCTGAGATTTTGTATATCCACATACACCTTTTTATGAATGCTATGAGTAGATTGTGCTCCATGTATATACATTTTGTATTGGTATAAAATTTTAACACATTCCTCTGATGAAGGATTTTATTCTGTTATAGATGTATCACCTTTGTATGCCTCAGATGAAGGCATTTTTGATATAGAGCAGTTTTGATACATGCCTCTGATGAAGGATTTTATTCCCTTGCTACATGTACCATTATTTTGTATGCCTCAGATGAAGGCTTTTATGATGTACTGTCATGATGTATATCCATTTTTGATACAAATATACCACATATGTATGATTTGGACATTTGTGACATGACATATGTGTATATGAGATGGACATTTGTTTATTACTTCTCATGGATAGATAGATGTGTTTATGATACATTCTTATTTAATTCGACATGTATATGTATCGACCATCTTGTTGATGTACCACATGTGTTTTGATTTCTAGATGCTATGATCTTGTAGAATATATCAAATGTGTTTTGTTTATGAGATGTGCCATACTTAGTGGATGGGATGATATGATGATAAGGGTGCAGGGGGGATAGATTTTGATATTTGTGATCCCTCTTGCCCCAATTTAATGATACAATATGTGATGATTAGCTTAGCATTCATGTATGATGTATACTTAGATTTTTTCTTGATATATGATGTATAGATGATGTTAGATTTGATGATATGATGGTAATGTGATGTTGTAAAAAAAAACAATGCACATGCAATAAACACAATCAAATGCTAACACATAACACAATAAAATAATGTAATAAAGCACCAAGATTCACTAGCATGTAAAAATACACCTCAAGATGCACAAGCAAGAATAAGTCTAATCTAAGCTAGAAAATATGAATCCTAACAAAGTATGCCCAAGCAACAAACTATCCAAAATTAAAAACATAAAACAACTATACAAGCAACAAGCAAAGCAAGATACAAAACAATGCAAGTAAATGTTTTTGTAATATTTGTTTTCATGTAACAATTTTCTATTGTTTAGGTTTTTGTGAAACAATTTTCTATTGTTTTTGCATTTTTTTGAAACAATTTGCTATTGTTTTTGTGTTGTGAAACATTTTAAATGTTTTTACAGATTTTTGAAACAATTTTCTATTGTTTTTACATTGATTTCTAATGGTTGTCAATAGTTATGTACAGGTAACAAAGAAAGTGTGGATTCCTCTAGCGTTACAAGGGGAATATACGAGGGCATAAGCCACACACTTATGGACAAGAAGGTGAAGTTGTTGAATTTCCCCAGTGTAAGATGGGGAATAGTGAAAGACCATGCCCCTCACAGATGAATAAAAGAAGACAAAGTTGGATCAAGGGTTGATAAGATTGGGCTCACAGGGAATCTCAAAGGTAGAAATAGGGCCAGGCCAAGCAAAACTACCCTCCAAATGCAAGATGCTTGTGAACAACGAATCTTCCCAAGGTGCCAGAAACTAGTTTTCACCGAGGACTTACCCAAAGTGCCACAATTGCATGGTTTTCACTTATGGATGACCTATTTTCTCTTTTTCTTTTTCTCTTTTGATTTTCTTTTGTATTTTTGATCATTTTACCATATTTTTTGAGTTTTTCACTTTTTTGACTTTCCACGCGATGTTTAAGCATAAAACCGCTTAAGATGCATGGTGTTCATGGGGTCATGGAGCTCATCACCATTAGGGTGAATAAGTTTGTATGCCCTTGTGCCGTACTTGGCCACAATAATGTAGGGTCCCAAATAATGTGGTTCAAACTTGCCTTTCTTTTCTCATTTCACTCTTGTGTTGAACTGATTCTCCTTCATGACTAAATCACCAACCTCAAACCGATGAGGTATGATTCTCTTGTTTTAGTTTCTATAGACCATGTTCTAATACACTTTAAGGTGATTAAGACTACAAATACTCTTCTCATCGAGGAGCTCTAATTCAGCCAGTCTTGCTACCCGGTAATCCTCATATTTATCCAGATAGTCCCTAAGAGAAATTCTCAGGGAAGGAAGTTCAATTTCTAATGGGATGATGGATTATATCCCAAATACTAGAGAATAAGGTGTCATACAAAGTAGGAGTGTGAATGGAGGTTACAGTAAGCCCAAAGGGCTCTTTGGATTTATAAGTGTTAATTATGACTGTTTTGCTGACCATCTTCTCCATTATTCTCACCAAAGTTTTGTTTGTGGCTTTGGCCTATCCGTTACCTTGAGGGTAATATGGTGTAGACCATTTTAACTAGATTTGGAACCATTGACAAATACTTTTCAATTTTTGTTCTTGAATTACTTCCCATTATCCATAACAATGGTGTAAGAATCTCATATCGACAAATGATATGATTCATGATAAATTTGGAAATCTGAGCTCCTATCACATAGGTTAAAGGGATAGCTTCCACCCACTTTGTAAAGTATTCGGTAGCCATGATGATGTGGGTATCACCATCAGATGAGGTAGGGGTGATTTTTCCTATCAATTTAATTCCCCATTTAGATAATGGCCATGGGGTAGTGATAGGTTGCAATGGTTGTTATGCAAAGCATCGATGAATTTTCCATACTTTTGGCACAGACACACTTCTCGACATAATTGTAACAATCGGTTTCTATTGTAGGCCAATAGTAACCTACTCTTAACAATTTCTTGGCCAAAACCATTACATTTGTATGTGCTCCACACACCCCTTCATGTACTTCTTTGATCACTTGGAACAAATCCATCATGTAAGGACAAAGTAACAGAATCCCATCGTAGCCACAATGATAAAGTGTACCTCCTTAAAGGGTGTAATGGGATATTTGGTGAATCAGATTTGTTTCTCGGAATGGGATAGATCGGGAGTGAACATTTTTTCCTTGAGATAGGTAAATATGGGCTTGTACCATGGCAAATTAGGACCAATAACATCATAAGCCGAGACAAGATTTTGGCATATCATATGCGGGATGGCGTAGATTTTCTACAAACAATGACATGTCATTATTATCTAGCGGAATATGAAGCATAGAACCCACTTTCACCATAGCATCTTCTGATATATTTTGCGCTCTTGGAATTTGTTCAAAGGTAATGCACACAAAGTACTCCTTTAGAGTTTCTACTAGATTTTTGTAAGGTATGAGCTTGTCATCCTTAACCTTGTATTCATCATTAACTTGTTTGATAATTAACTGAGAATCACCCACAACCTTGACATGATGAATGTTCCACTTGATAGCTAGCTTCATCCCTATGATAAGTGCCTCATACTCGGTGATATTTTTTTGCAGGGAAATCCTAGCCAAAAATCTTGTGGTATAGGGTCGTCCAGAAGGAGTAATAAGGACTACCCCTACACCTGAACCATGAAAAGTAAAGGACCCATCAAAATGTACCTGCCACACAACAAATTATTCAATGTAGAGCAAGGAGGCATCTGGTAGATCCAGATTCAAAGGTTCAGTGCCTTGCAAAGGTGCTTCTGCTAGCTGGTTAGCAAGTACTTTTCCTTTAACCAATTTTTGATGCACAAATTCTATATCAAACTCACTTAGTAGAATGATCCAATTAGCCATTCTACCTGTGAGGGCTGGTTTAGATAACAAGTACTTGAGTGGGTCAACTTTGGATATTAGCTTGGTTTTAGTATTTAATAGATAATGGAAAAGTTTTTGGAAAGTAAAAACAACAGCCAAGCAAGCTTTTTCAATTTGAGGATAGTTGAGCTCATAGGTGATGAGAGTGTGACTAAGATAATACACCACTTTTTCCTTATGACCAAGGTCGTATTAGGCGAGCATCGCAAAAATAGAAAATTACGTAGCAAAGATATATAAAAATAGTGTTTCTAAAGGAGTTAGAGGCATGAGGACGGAGTGGATTAGTCGGGTATTTTTAAGGTAAGAAAAGGATTGTTGTTTCTCGGGTCCCAGGATGAAGGTGACATCCTTTTTAAGTAAGTGGGTGAATGAGAGGCACTTATCTGTAAGCTGGGAGATGAAGTGGTGGATAGCCTGGATTTTCCCCTATAAGTTACATAGTTGTTTAATATTCTTAGGTGGAGGCATTTCACTAATAGCAGACACTTTAAAGGGTCTACCTCAATTCCTTGTCTTGATATAATGAAGCCCAATAGTTTTCCTGATAGCACACCAAATACACACTTCTTTGGATTCAACCTGACCTTGTACTCTCGTAGGCACTCAAAGATACGCTGCAAAATGACAGGGTGATCTTCTCTTGTCTTATACTTTCCAAGGATGTCATCCACATAGTCCTCCATGATATCATGAATCATATCATGAAAAATCATTGTCATTTCCCGCTGATAAGTAGCTCCTACATTTTTGAGACCAAATGGCATCACCTGATAACAGAAGGTACCCCAAGGAGTCGTGAAAGCCATTTTGTGCTGATCTTCCTCAGCTATCTTGATTTGGTTGTATCCTAAAAATCCATCCATGAGAGATAGCATCTTGTACCCTGCTGTTGAATTGATAATCATGTTAATATTTGGTAGCAAAAAAATCATCTTTAGGGAAAGCATTATTAATGTCTCTGAAATATGTGTAAATTCTAATACCTGTGGATTTTTTCGGATAGGGACGATGTTGGATATCCATTCAAAATAATCAATAGGCTGGATGAATCTTGCCATAAGAAACCTTTTCAATTCTTCCTTAACCATTAAGGATACCCTTGGATGCATATTTCTGAGCTTCTGTTTGATAGGTTTAGTGTCTTTTTTCCCAACTAGGTTGTGTACGACCAAATTTGGATCTATGCCTGGAATGTCTTTGTAAGACCATCCAAACATGTCTATAAACTGTCGCAGCAGCATAGTGAATGTCTTTTATTCTCTAGTAGAGAGTGATGCTCCCAAATTTACTACCTTGGGGTCTTTTTCCATACCAATATTCACATCAATGGTTTCCTCTACTAGTAATTTGGACAAGTCCTCCATACGTGTAGGATCGGGGGAAGGTTGAGATTGTCATCTAAGGATGTCTCCACAAGATTATCATCCTTGACATGGTCACTTTGTTTGTCCTTTGATTTTTTCACTTGTTTGTCACCCGATTGCCTCAAAGAGGTTTTAACTGTGTGACTTGGACTTTGATTTTTCTTTGAGGCTTTACGTTGGAAGTTTTTCCCTCACTTTTTTAATTTTTGCTGACCATGAAGCTCAGCCTCCTTGCCAAAGTAGGCACAGGTATCCAAGTCAATAAAGAAACCCTTCTTGTGGTCTATAATGGGAATTATATCCTGAATGCCCATGAACTCTACGATATCTTTGTCATTCTCGAATAAATTTAGCAAGATGTGATGTTTTTGGTCCCATTCAACAAAAGAAGGGTAAATAAGGTCAAGGGTTGGTTTTGTAGGGGTTATGGTTAAGACAACGTTGTTCATGAATAGGTTTGTGGAGGTAAGATCCTCATATTGGCTACAATGGGAATCAGACGCTTTCTAGATAGTCGAGCTATCCTCATGTTCAAAAAAATTAATGTCTTGATCATTGGGGTGTGATCCATAAGGGAAAATCCCAATGTCGTATCTTTCTATTTTGAAATGTGGAAGAGGCACTGGTTCTCTCTGTCCTTGTTCCTTTCTTCCACGTCCTAGGCCTTTGTATCCCATGGAGTACATCATTTTACTAGATTTCTCGTATTCAGGGGTTTGATAACATGATGATTGAGTATTCTCTAGGACCCAAGTTGTAGGTGGATCTAGTAATTTTTCCTCAGAAAACAAGCCTCCAGGTAAGAATAACCCAATAGTGCATTCATTACTAGCTCTTCTGAAGCGATTGTTGGGTCAACCTCTAGTCTTGGGTGACAAGGAGAGGTCTAAAACCAAGAGGGCTTGCTTTGCACATTGTATTCCCCGCAACCATATTCAAGGGTTTTCATCTCCCATGAATCAAAAGGAGATGTTGATGTACACGCACCATGGGTGAAAAAATGAGAGAATCCAAATCTATTTGGGATTCCATGGCCTTAGATTGGTGAGGGACAACTATATCAGCAGAGGGACTTACATATGTGCCTTTTAGTGCAAAGCTATTGAGTGCTCTACAGTGAGTGAAGGGCTTTGAATCTCCTTGTATTGTAATGGTGTGTCCCTCATGCTTCAATTTAATGCATTGATGAAATGTGGATGGTAAGGCCTACATGGCATGAATCCATGGTTAGCCTAGAAGCATATTATACGGAAGTTCCAAGTCGAGGATATGAAACTTTGTCTGATGGCAACTGGGACCCACATCCACAGACAATGCGATTGTGCCCACCGACTCCCTTTTCACATTCTCTTATGCGGTGATAGTGATGATATTGGACTCAAGATCTACCTCGTATGTCCCAAGTATTTAACCAACTTGAGTGTGTAGATGTTCAACCCCACGATCACGTTATCCACAAGCACTGTTTGATCTCCGGTAGGACAACTACCTCAATATATAAAGGAAGATTATTTGTTGGATTATCGGTAGGGATCTCCTTATGGTTGAAGGCAATATGTTCATTTGGTACGATGTTTTACACTACAGCTTGAAGATGTGTAGGGTCAACCTCTAATGGCACTCCCGACCCCTGAAGATTTTGGTATAGAATGTCTTTGTGGACATTGGATATCTTAAGAAGATCTAATATCGAAATCTTAGCAGATGTCTTCTCAAGTTCCTCTTATAAATTTTATTTACCAGTTTGTGGGGTTGATGGCGAAGGCTCCGTAATCATGAGATGGGCACGCCTTTTTACAATGGCGTAGTCCTTTCCCTTAATTTGGATGGTGTTGACATGGTCAGTAGGAGAGTGAATACATCCAATAAGTGAATCATAATGATTGTTGTCTTTTTTGGTGTACAAGTAATTCACTACTTTATAACCTTGGGATGACTCTCCCGATCCAACTTTGAATTTTTTGATTTATCATGATTGGGGAATGGCTCTTTATATATCCCCATTTTCTCGTTAGGTGTCTGTGTTTTTCCTAGGTTGTCCACCTCTATCTCCCCATTGTCAATGAGGTCTTGAATATAATGATAGATTCGCAGACATTTGTCTGTCTTATGCCTTGTAACATGATGCATTTCACAATATTCATGCTCCTTGTACCATGAAGGTTTTGGAGCATTGTCATCAAATGGTTGTGTCGTAGGATATGTCATCATCTGGGCCACATCCAATTGTTTTAGTATAACCGAAAAAGGTTCTTTAAGAGGTGAAACTTCTTCTCTTTGGTGGTGGTTGAATTGGTCCTTTGGTTAGTTTAAAAGGTTGATCGGTTTGGACCGTTTGTACATGTTTGGAATTAGTGATCCGTCTCCTACCACATTTTTGGTTTTGTTGAAACCTTTGGCTTCTCCGTGGGTTTAACATTTTTATTACCTCTAGATTGGGACTTGAGACTTCCTTTTACGATGAGATCTTTCTCTATTTGAACCCCCTTTTTGATGACCTCCTCAAAAGTGCATGCACAATGCATTTGGAGGTGGAAAGCTATATCCGGATTGAGGTTGGGAACGAAAATACTAACCAGCTATTTTTTAGGGAAAGTGCAAGGGAAGTGGCTAGCTACCCCTCTCCACCATTGAAGGAAGCTAGAAAAACTCTCATTAGGGAATTGCTTAGCGCCACATAAATCTACCATGGTGAAATCACTCTCTATGTTGTATGAGAAGTGATGCATGAATATTTTGCCAATTCGGCCGGTGAAAATTGATCCCGAGGTAAACGTGTAAACCACTCCAATTCTTGACCTCCTAGACTGTTGGGAAAAGTCTAATGAGACAATTTTCACTATAGGACACCTCTTGACATGCCATGTAGAAATATTTGACATGAACCCGTGGATCCCCTTTCCTTATATATTTGTCGAATTTTGGCATATCGAATTACTTAGGAAAGGGTTGAAGGGTCATAGTCTTGTCAAAAGGATAGGGGCATAATTCTTCATATTGATACTTTCTAATACTCCCTATATTGCTCTCTTGAAGGCTTGTGAGTGTTTCTTTCATAGACTGTACCTCTTGTGTGAGCAATTTTTCTCTAGTGGGAGAAGCGGGGAGATATACTCGAATGGTACCCCGTATCATCTTCTTCTTGATTTTCTCTATGGAGTTCATTGATCTTAACCTTAGGCCTTGACTTTTGAATGTTTTTTCTTGCTTCCTTATGTACATGGGAGGTTAGAAAAGCTAATTTTTGGCTTAGGTTACTAATATGTTGTTGAATTGTGGTTTCTTCTTCTAAAGGTTCCTCCTCTTCCTCGCATTGTGGAGGTTCTTCACCATGCTCATGTCTCATCATGTTTCTACGTGGAACTTTGATAAAGGGTATTCTATGTCCCACTATCTTATTATTTATTGCATTGGAGATAGAGGCATGTCCATGTGTCAAAATATCCTCGATATTGATAAGGGTCATTGTTACTCATTAGCGTTGTTCGTAGGTGGGATTGTTTCACTTTCGGTGGGAATTTTGGCCCCTAACTCTACGACTGTGCTAGCAATCTATCCTTATTTCTGAAAATAAACTCAACTAATAAAGTAGGTTCAAATTCAAATTCTATGTGTGGAGATTCAATTTCATTACCACTATAATCGACCATATCTTCTATCTCTTTTTCCATAGAAAAAAAAGGTCCTAGATCATGTCCAATGAAGGGATTCAACTGTTATCCAATTTTGCATACATGGCAAGATTAGACAAGGGGGTCCTATCACGTTTAAAATGAAATAGTAGTCCCAGGAACCCATCTTCGGTTATTATCGAGATACAAAAATTAAAAATAATTCTTAAATTGCATATGAGAGATCACCTAGCATCGAAAGGCACCCAGTTGATCTCAACTCAGTGAAGAGTTCAGGTTCAAGTTGATAAAGAACCTGGTGTAAAATTAATAATCATCTCGGAAATCATCTCAGTAGAGACTCTCAGTTGTAAGAGCTCGACGAGGTCTTGTTAATGCAAAATATAGCTCGTTGAAAATTGACGAATGAAGGGAACTCTATAAGGATCTTGGTAGAGATCGATGTAGGAAAAAGCGAAGGCCAAGTCGGGGAGAGTCAAAGTTCGAGCTATCAATAAAGTCTCAACGAATTGGAAAGGTTCAAGCCACAGGCAGAGGTAGAGGCAGAGATAAGGAGTTTGACTCATCTTCGCGACTCGTTCATTTTGGAGATCATGTGGTGAGCTTCTTTTAGGACACATTCTGCAGATCTAGGGTGATTAAAATGCAAGCCGGTATCAATCGTGCCATAAAATGAATGGAGATCATTGCATAAACAGAGATACGTGATGGAGCCCTATCAATGGGACTCATCGATCATGATGGATAATTCAAGGCAACTCATTTCGTGTCGATGCATTAAAGATGGTTTCTAGGATACAATTCCGTGGCTCATTGATTAATGCAAACCGGGAGGCCTACTCGAAATAATTTTACAATGGTAAGCTCGCAGAAACAACAAGAATTCCAGGCCAAGGTATTAGTGAATATAGTATATATATTTTTGCTGACGTTTTTCAGACCTTCCTCGGCCGAGTATTCAGTGCACATGAAACAGACATGTTGCAGTATAGTAAGAGTTCTTTTGAGCACTTCCAACAAGTAGGTTGTCCAACTATGTTGTTATCTGTTTAGCATCGAATGCATCCTCAAATTTGGGATTTTCCTTCAAGATATTTTTATGAAAATTGATTAAGTGACAGTGAGAGTGTTACCGGGAGACCTGATGAAATTTATTACAAAGATTCTCTATCGAGACCTTACTTGTTTTACGATGTAACTCATGGAAGTGGATCTCATAGAGGTGGAACTGTTTCATATCAGAATATTCATGAAGCATAATTTTCTTTGCAATTATATGAGCATCTTCAACGAGCCACTAGGTCATCAGGCATAAAGGTTTCTGTCAAAATTATCACACCTTACAAGCTACAGCTGAAATGTTTGCACCGAGAAAATGATGTCTCCTCATGCTAAGTGGAAAGCTGAAATCGGTGGCCATCTGTCAAAAATGAAATATGGCCAAATGATAACGAAACCCTTCACTCCAATCCCGGACATGGAAAATAAGGCAAGAATTGCCAAGGAAATGACATGATGTCAAGCCATTGAAAAAGTTCGGGGCATGGGAGAATTTTGAGTTGTCATCACCAATCTAAGCACTATGATAATTCTTCACCTGGGAACTCCTCGTGCTATGATTATTTACTAATGCACAACCTTTAGTTTGGTGGATGTAATTTGGAAACAAAACAACAACATAACACAAGAATACCATTGACTATGATAAGACAAAATGATGAAAAATCTGAAATATCAAAGTAAATGATAATATTAACATGAAATTGTTACAATCTCACCCATGAGGTACTTCAAGTGTTATTGACTTCACTTTCCTTACACCAAGACTATGGGAGAAACTTTACAATTACACCTCTTAATGGATTCTTCAACACACCTTTAAACTGATGGCTTCCTTCGCACACTTCCTACAATATTTCTCACTACTTCCTTCTATGCTAAATGAGGGGGGTGGCCTCTCTATTTATAGAACTTCCAGGCTTATCCATCTTATCTCTAAGATAGGATAAGAAATCCACTCTGACGAAAACATATTCCATACCTTAAATCTTATCTGTACATGTAAGCTTATCTTTTAAGATAAGATAAACCTTATCATTTTACATGGGTTCCACATTTTTAGACTTTTTACAAATAAAATACACAAAATATTTATGACCTCACTCCTTGTCCTTATTACCAATATAATATTTCTAATTCCTAATCATGTAGACCCTACTTCTCTAATTACCCAAACTTTGACATTTTAACATTACCGGACCACTTACGACAAATATTTACTTTTTACAACATTCCTATTGTACTTTGACTGTTACCATACTCCACATTATTGGCGGTACTGTACTGACGGTGACATTATCTTCTATCAGACGCTACTACTAATTATACTTAACAACATCCTATTCCTAATACATACATTAATGAAATAGAAATTACGGAGGAAAATTTTAGTGTCGACATCTTCCCCCTTCCTAGCTTCTACTCCATCCTCGGAGTAGACTATTCTGGTGCTTGGAAAATCTTCAACTTGTCGTGGTTGACCCATTTTGTAATGGGAGTGCCATCCAATTCCTCCAGTCGGTACGTACCATTTTCATGCATAACTACTATTTTGTAGGGCCCCATCCATTTTGGAAGAAATTTTCTCTGTCTTCTTTTTTTGTATCTGGAATCATATACTAGAACCAAGTCATTCACATGAAATGGAGACCACCGGATCTTTTGATCAAAGTATTCCTTCTGCTTCATTTTCTTCTTATGGCTTGTATCCTTTGCTATTTCCCTCATTTCCTCTAGCAAATGAAGATGTACCAACCTTTTTCTTTCTTGAATCACTTTCATCCATGCTTTCATTTTTCATAACTCACAAAGTGGGAATATAAAACTCAATAGGAAGAACTGGATCAATGCCATAGGCCAACTGAAATGGGGACTATCCTGTTGCTGACTTTGATGTTTCCCTATATGCCCACAATGCTGCATGAATCCTTTTATCCCATTTATGTACCTGCAAGGCTGCATCTTTTGCTAGAATTTGACACAACACAAAATTTGTTCATTCCACCTGTCCATTTGTGTTTGGCTTGTATGTTGTTGCCTTCCTGTGCTTAATAGAAAACTTATTGACTAGGGCTTCTACCACCTCATTAATGAAGTGGCTTCCTTGATCTATTACAATTTCTAATGGACAACCAAATCTGGTGACAATGCATTCATATATGAACCTTTCCACTTCATACATGGAAGATTTTTTCAATGGCCTAGCTTCAAACCACTTGGTTAAATAATTTGTGGCAACTACAATATACTTATTTTGGTGTGAGGTAGTTGGAAGTGGACCTACAATGTCTATTCCCCACTTTTCAAAGGGACCAAGTGGAAGAATAGGGCATAATGGAGCTGATGAAGTCTTATGGTTACCATGTGTTTGACAAATATCACATGTCTTACAATAATTATAACAATCTTTAAAAAGAGTGGGCCAGTGATAACCTGCATCCAAGATCCTTCTTGCTATAAGTTGTCCAGAGAAGTTCCCTCCACATGTACCATTGTGGAATTCTTCTAGTAGTTCCTTCCCTTGATCATGTCCAACTACCCTCTTGTATTGTCCATCAGGTCCTATTCGAAATAATACTCCATGCAAAATAGAATATGGATGACTAGCTTGAGTAATCTTTCTCTTAGTCTTTGCATTGGCACCATCAGGAAACTTGAATTCATTCAGATAATTCCAAATATCTATGTATTCACTAGGGATTGTGTCAAGGGATAACAAGGCTGCATCGGGGAAATCATCATCATCACAAGATGATCCTAAACCATCATAGGCTCGAGAGAGTGCATCTGCATTGATGACATGCTTCTTTCCCCGGCCTATCTATAATATCAAATTCAAATTCTTGTAGCAAAATTATCCATCTTGCTATCCTCCCTGATGGGTTAGGCTTATTTACAATATATTTTAGAGCCTAATGATCTATTACAACTAGAAATTTTTTCCCTAGCAAGTAATTTCTAAACTTCTTTACAGCAAAAATGATAGCCAGAGCCTCTTTTTGATTCAGATAATTTACCTCAAGATCTTTGCTCATTTGTCGGTCCCAAAGTAAATTGGATGTTCATTCCCATTTTCATCCTTTTGGCTCAAAGTACTTCCTAGTGCTACATCTGAGGCATCAGTGTACACAATGAATGGCTTGCTCCAATCTGGATTCTTGAAAGGTGAAGACACTGGGCTTCGTTTAGTTGTCCACAAGCTTCATGCGCCTTATTTCCTGGTTCATAAGTAACATCCTTCTTCAAGAACTGGGTTAGTGGCTGTGCAATCTTTGAGAAATTCTTGATGAACCTTCTATAGTAACCCACATGGCCTAAAAATGATCTAAACTTACTTCTATTCATAGGAAATGGTAAATCTTTGATTTTGAAACTTTATCGAGGATCAAGCACTCAATACCATCTCTCGGATACAACATGCCCTAACAAAATGCCTTTAGAACATCCAAAGACACACTTTGTAGGGTTTAGTGAGGCTTGTGCTTCATCTAACCTTTGAAATGGTGTCTCCATCCAAGTGCAGTGGTCCAAATTGCTCCCATAGATGCAAAAATCATCCAGAAATACTCTGATGAAGGTCCCAATGTAGGGTTCGAACACCCTATTCATCAAACGCTGGAATGTTGCTGGAGCATTACACAACCCAAAAGGCATAACTCTATAAGCAAACGTTCCCCAAGGAGTGGTGAACATGGTCTTCAGCTGATCTTTCACTGCTATACAAACTTCGTTGTAGCCGCTATATCCATCAGCAAAACTATAGCACTCCTGGCTAGCTACTTCGTCCAAGATCTGATCTAAAAATGGAAGAGGGTAATGATCCTTCTTTGTTTCCTTATTGAGCTTCTTGTAATCAACACAAATGCGTAGCTTCCCATTTTTTTATTGAGATCACAATGGGAGAAACCCATTCTGAATTCTCCACAGCAAATATGAATCCTGCATCAAGCAACTTATCTATTTCTTCTTTTACAGTCTTGGAAAAATTAGGATTCATTCTATATGGCATTTGCTTTATGGGCTTAGCACCATCTACCAGCTCAATAGAATGTTCTACCCAACTTACTTGATGGAGTTCCTTGTAATCAAAAGTGAATATGTGTATGTACCTTTGAAAGAGCTAGAGGTAGGATTCCTTCTCACTCTCCATCACAGCATCACCAATCTTTATTTGTTGGAGACGATCATCAACTTCTTCTTCAGATAATTTTATGGGGTCATGAGCTAGTGTGGTGGAAGGATATCCATGTGAAACATCCACCTCACTTTCTTCATCTTCGATTTCCACTTCACCGGTACTAGAGTAATAAGAGGATGTCCAATCATCATTTTCATGACTTGAATCCAAAGGTTACGCTTTATGATGTCGAGGGATCACGTTTATCTTCACCCTATCTCTACCACATCCAATTGTCATGAAACCTTTTTCTAGTAGTTTTGCATGAACTCTCCTTAGCCATGGTCTTCCTAGCAGCATTGGGTACGCAACAGTACCATTTTTCATCACCTGAAAGTCTACCACACATACAACACCCATAACAGATATTGCCACATTTGAAACTACACCTTTTGGTTTAGTTTTTCCCTTATTTAATGACCTTGACATAAGTGTGAAGGAAATCATTTTTAACCCCAACATATTCATTACAGACTCGGTCATTACATTAACTGCAGCACCTCCATTAACTAAGACATCATGAATTGAAATACCATTACATAATACCTCAGCTTGTGGAGCATAGGGATCCACCTCTGCCTCCAAAACAAGGACCTCAACCTCCTTTCTTCGTCATGCATTGAGTCCACTTCGCAGCTCCCGCCTCTTCTCAGAAGACAGCCAAGAGTTGACCATATGTAATGTTTGCGTGCCTTTGGACAGATCTTCTAGGATGGAGTATGGTCCTTGCCCCTGTGAAATCAGAAAATCCTGCACACCTAGCTTTCTTCTCCTATGTTTCTTATTAGTTTCTCCTTTCATCTTCTTAGGATCATTTCCATCTTGATTATCTTTTTCTTTCTTTCTTTTTGTTACAAACACATCTACTTCATTATTTCTGCTCTTATCTACTACATCAAAAGAATTCACAGGTGCTTTTCCTTTATCATTATCTCCTTTACCAGATGTAGAAGCTCTATCTGGACAATTATACTTATAATGACCCTTTTTATAACAACCATAACATACAACTTCAGAAATATTTCTTTTTGGACCTCTATCTCCTTCCCTGAGAACTAAATTCTTTTCCTTGAAGAAGATTAATAGTTAATCGACCCATGTTTTTGAGAAAATCTTCATACTCAAGTAGATGTACTAGGAGAAATATTCGTGCTCACCGGGAGTGGTTGTGGATTCGGACCAAAGGTGCTTTGGTGTAGGCTCTACTTTAGCAACAATTTCTTTGGGCTCCTCTTGCATGCTTTCTTCTTGCCTTCTTGCAATCTCCTTTGCTTGTTTAATGGTAGCCGGGCGGTCATACTTCACTCGTTGTGTCGATCTGCGGCTTCATCCCAAGAATGAAGTGCTTACAGAGGAGATTATCCACGCCATTCATCAACCCATCCGCTAATCCTTCCTTCCGGATCTGGGCATCGAGCTTCCTCCTTAGCTCTAGAACACGAGCATGATAAACCCTTATCTTATCCTTCTCTCCTTGGGATAGCTTTGTGATCTCGATCATGAGATCTCAGTATATTTCGTTGTTCACCAAATTCTTCAAGAAAAATTTTAGTTAATAAATCCCATGAATTTTTCACATTATCACCTAGTGTTTCAAACCACCTAAGTGTTGAACCATCCAAAAAGGTAGGAAAAAATTCAATCCATTGTTCCCTTCTTATGAGGCCATTACAAATAGAAGATCGTTTAAACTCTTGAATGAAAGAAGAAGCATCTTCATTAGATTGAGCTGAAAAAAGGAATCTTTCCCATTTTCAAAAGTAACCACCGTGAAATACCAACCCACAAGGACAATCAACAAGACTTATGTGCACAAATAATTGAAATCACTATACTAGAAAGTGACTTTACACCTTTCTACAGTAAAATAGAAATGACCACGGTAAACTATGGTAAAACTTGACTTATTGCGGTAAAAACTGACTTTACTGTGGTAAACACTATTCACGGTAAAAAGTGAAGTTACTGTGGTAAATACTATTCACGATAAAAAAGTAAATTTACTGTGATAATACTATTCACAGCAAAAATGACTTTATCATGGTAACTACTATTCACGGTAAAAATGACTTTACCATGGTAACTACTATGCACAGTAAAAATAAGGTTACCCTCCAATTGATTTTTGACTAAGTGGGAATATCTCTCCAGAAAATCCACCAACGAGGAATGGTCCTGGCAACGGAACCAAAATGTCATCACCAATCCGGCACTATGATAATTCTTCACCGGGAACTCCTCGTGCTATGATTATTTACTAATGCACAGCCTTTAGTTTGGTGGATGTAATCTGGAAACAAAACAACAACATAACACAAGAATACCATCGACTATGATAAGACGGAATGATGACAAATCTGAAATATCAAAGTAAATGATAATATTAACATGAAATTGTTACAATCTCACCCATGAGGTACTTCAAGTGTTATTGACTTCACTTGCCTTACACCAAGACTATGGGAGAAACTTTACAATTACACCTCTTAATGGCTTCTTCAACACACCTTTAAACTGATGGCTTCCTTCGCACCCTTCCTACAATATTTCTCACTACTTCCTTCTATGCAAAATGAGGGGGTGGCCTCTCTATTTATAGAACTTCCAGGCTTATCCATCTTATCTCTAAGATAGGATAAGAAATCCACTCGACGAATCATATTCCATACCTTAACTCTTATCTCGTACATGTAAGCTTATCTTTTAAGATAAGATAAACCTTATCATTTTACATGGGTTCCACATTTTTAGACTTTTTACAAATAAAATACACAAAATATTTATGACCTCACTCCTTGTCCTTATTCCCAATATAATATTTCTAATTCCTAATCATGTAGACCCTACTTCTCTAATTACCCAAACTTTTACATTTTAACATTACCGGACCACTTACGACAAATATTTACTTTTACAACATTCCTATTGTACTTTGGTATTACCGTACTCCACATTATTGGCAAAGCACCGCATCGTGGCGCCATTATCTTCTATCGACGCTACTACTAATTATACTTAACAACATCCTATTCCTAATACATACATTAATGAAATAGAAATTACGGAGGAAAATTTTAGTGTCGGCAGAGTCACCGCCAAAAAATCGGGAGCACAATCATGGCCAGCCGCAGGTAATCCCACGCATGGGAAACATTTTACTATCTTGCCAAGGTTGCTGGTGAAGCTGAGGCCGGGGCCCGTGGATTAATGTGGCTGAGCCGTTACATGGGGATTTGGAGCTGGTATGCCAAGGTCGGAGATTTGATGATGGAAGTCCAAGCTGTTCACTCCGCGTAGGGGAGATTCAGGCAAGCACCGCCAAGTGGAAATATACCCGTGGTAAGCCATGATCAGACTTCCGTGAATTGGAGAAATCGGGTCAAATTGCCAAGTGAAGACAATATGATGGCTATCCGTCATGAAAATTCCGCATGGAAACATTTTACTATCTTGCCAAGGCCGTGGAAATTTGGGAAAACACTGCCAAGCGTGGAAATATTACGATGGCTATCCAACATGATACTTCCGCACGGGCCGTGTAAACAGGATCCGAGTCATTGTGCGAGTCACCAGGAGAATTAAAGTGGCAGTTGCAAATTGGGTGGCGAGTAATCCTCCAAGCGATAAGGGAGGATGATGGTGAGATGGTTGAAGATGGGTCGACGTTGGAAAAAGTATCCAGTTTCAGGCTCACAAGAAAGAAACGCCTTCTCATGGAATACCACAATTGCAGCTTACAGAAGACACGGGTTTCCTCACGAGGCGTTGATACTGTTTCACCGAATGCAACAAATAGATGTCTGACCTGATCAGTTCACCTTTGCCAGCATACTTCTAGCCTGTGCCATGATAAGAGCTTTGGAACAGGGTATGGACATACATTGAGTTCTACGCTCAAAGCTCCCACGCATTCGATGCACAGGCATGTTGCAGTATAGTAGAAGCCATTTTTAGCGCTTCCAGCAAGCAGCTGTAGGAAACAAATATTCACTGCCGTGTACGATGGATTGGAGTCACGTCATTCAAGGCTTCATAAAATTTTCTGAATCAGGAGATGAAGGTTTATTACGGTGCAGAATGAAACGATTCATATTGCTCAGCATGTTTTCTCCTAGAAATGAATTGAATGTGAAGGTCAGCTCTGAAATACCTGGTTGGCCATTTTGTATGCTACATCCTTGTTACTTGTAAATGGTCTCTTTGAGAAACTCTGAGGGCAATAGGAAATATTTATACCCTTCCATTATGTGCGTCCAATCAAACAATAAAAGTATTCCTTTACCAGGTTCAGAGAAACTTGTTTTTAACAAATGGACGATTATACTGTAGTTTCAAGCTAATTTTATCTAGCTTTATTTCTATTAGCTTTGATCCATGACTAAGGAAGAATTCATATGGTTGTTACCTGTACATTTTTCAAGGTCCTCTTGGTTGCCCCAGTTGTTCAATATATTTTTTGAAGGGTTTCTTTTATGTGTTGCAAATTGTAACATAAAGGATCTTTTTAGTTTGTGGAAAAATGAGTATATTGTGTAGCTCACAACTACCTATGCCATACTAAGATCCCAATAGTGGCATAATTGTTGATTGGAGTTGAGATTGTAGAGTGCAACACCGAGTTAGAGGATTCGAAGCTCATCGAGTTTGGCTATGTGCAAATTCTATCCACATGGACCCCCCTCATCTTTAAGTCAAACGGGTCAACGAGGGGGTCCCGACATTATGTTAATTAAATTAATATTTTTATTTAAATATTTTAATAATAATATTTATTATTATTATTTAAATATTCTTTTAATTAATTGAGAAGACTAGGTCATCAGGCAATTAATGACCCATGCTGGAACCCTCTCAGGTGGTTCAACTAACTATAATAAATACATCATGGGCCTTCAATTTAGGAATGTAATTATGACCATTTCCTCTTCTTTCTCACATATTCTTCTATAAATGTAAGTTGGAAGCTCATTTCAAAGGGTTCCAACAGTTCAGACAAGTTTTACAGTTAGATATCTCAGGCGAGTGTATACTTTTCAAGAGTCCTCTTTGTTTTGCAGGTTGTTCTTGTGTGTTGAGAGAACTTTCAAGCCTCCTCTTCAAGACTGTAATGGCAACTATTGCCTCTTCTAAATGTATGATGCATTGTGCATGTTATTGAAGCAATAAAAGTGTGTGTTTTGTGACTAATCTTGGTCCTTTCATCCTTCTGTGCTTCTTTGTGCCTTTCTCATACTTGCAAGTACACTGTGAAAGTTTAAGTTCTATTGCAGGTTCTTGGAGTTCTATGCTTATCGAGTGGTGGAGTATTACATGCAGTTGAGTTGTGGTGTCTGTTCACCCTTCTTGAGTTCATCCTTCTTCACTGGGAAACTAGTATATTTCTTAGTCTGATAAAGGTTAACAAAGGGAATGTGTGTCTCTTAGTTTGTGGTATCCTATACCCTCTCTAAGTTATAGTAGGTGAAGTTGACCTGTGGTGCACACACCCTCTTCAAATTAACCCTTCCTGAGTCTGGAAACACCCTTTATTTGGTGCATCACCATCCCTAGTATAATTTCATTTTTGTAAATCTTTTTCCCTAAAACCCCATGAAAATGTTAGCATAGGACTAGATAATCATTTTTGTTACACTAGGAGTAGTACAACACTTAGTTGAGGAAGAGAAAGTCATCCTTCTCCAGGAGGTTCACCTCGAGCCCAAGTCTCACACCTTGAGAGGTGATCCCATGTGTCCCAATCACACCGAACATCCTATTCACATCCTGGCCATTTGGAGGGTGCAGTGATTTGGCGACAACACAACCCTTTTCAGTATTAGGACGCTTCACAAGCTTGTGCTTGATGTTCCTCATATGTTTGTTTCTTAAGCCGTAATCAAATTTTAGGAGCAATGTTTTGTGATGGTTTCACTAGGGTAAGTTTGTAAATGCGTTCAAAACTTTTAGACAACACCTAAGTGAAATGCAAGATAAATTGTCAAGAATATGAATGAATAACAATGTGAGAATACCAATGTGATAGAGTGATAAATCACCAGTGACACAAATGTTTGGTACCTAATTCTATCTAATAAAATACTTCCTAGACTACGTCTCAAAAAGTAGTTTAGTGTCACAAGATAGTTAACAAGATGTTCCTACTTATGCCAAGTTCAAGAGGATGAACAAGACGTAAGTAAATACAAAAGGTTAATGTGACCTCCTAACAAGATATACTAAAAGTGAGTTCAAATCCAATTAAAACCTATATCCCAAAAATTTCATGTTATAATTCATGAGTGACACAACAATATCACCAAGATATGTTAACCAAACTTTGAGAGAAATTACGGTATTGATATCAAGATGCTATTGATATAACACGCACAAATAGTAACACCTAACACTCTTCCAAGTTGAGGTAATAATAGAATCAAACTAAAAATCTCAAAGTATAGCTAGGAATAGTTAAAATGTGTGCAGCGTAACCTTAAAATATTGACATTTATGTCGAGTTTACAAGAAACAAGGTGTAAATATCAAAATTGTAGTGATACGATGAAAACAAGGTAACCCTTCTAAGGAAGTTCAAGATGATGAACCATGCCTCGACTACAATGACAATATTGACATGGATATAAAGATCACAATGGCCACCAATGATATGAATGCATATTTGTGCACTTTAGATGTTAAAATTACCTAGCCACAAACATGGATGGGTGTTAACAGACAAAAAGTGGTAGAAACAATCGATTGGTAACACAGAGGTAGTCACCCTTATTCTGATCAACAAAGTGTCAAAAGAATGTGAAGGAAGCAAACTCAAAATAGGGATGAAAAATGTTGGCTTCACTTTGGTAGAGTTTCACCTTGCCTTAAGGCAAGTAGAAACTAAGTGAAAGTAACACATCACACATTTCACAATGAAAAGATGGTTCACAACTCAAAACTGTTTTAGAATGGTCAAAGTGGGCTCTTGGCCAAAGTATATTTTCCTAGGTGGTTCTCTTGTCCTAGGTGTTACAAAAATTATCCACGAGTGGGACGATTTACCCAAATAGTCCCAACTATCTTGGGAGTATCTCGAATTTTCCCCCTTCAAGCACATTGGGTAGTAAATGCATCCATCATGTACTTAAAAGGGTCACGTAGGGACAACTTGTAACTCTATCTCACAAAGGAATCACTAGTCAGATAGGTAGTGCGTAGAACTTCCTGTTTCATCCACAAGGTTCCCTCTTGCGTGGACTACTTTTGTGTTCTGGAACCACCACATTTTTTAGCTTTAGGTGTTATGCCAAAGGGGTTATGTTCCAGTGTAGTGGAGAGGGACATACCCTTTTTGAAATCCTACAATACACTGTTTTGAATATGTTGTTCATTTTATCTTGTTTAATTAGGTGTGGTTTGCTCGAAACACCTTTTGGCAACCTGTATAACAACTATATTAGTAGTTTTTGACTTTGTTTTGATTCCTCCATTCTTTGACAAGCGATGGCATTTTGGTCCTGTATGATGATTTTTAGTAGTTTTCCATCAAAAGAGAAAACACCATTTCTAATTCTCCAGATCATCCAAGGACGCAAGAGAAGAGCATACGTGATGTTTCCAAAATCTAAAAATATATCAAATGGAAAAACACTTTAATTCAAATACACCAAGTTAACCAATTTCCACTTAAAATACTCCTAACAACCTCAAAGCGTCAAAAAGGACTTAAGAATCCTTTCTGATTCCCGAGATCACCCTAAGAGACATGAGGGAAGAGAATACATGATCTTATTCCTATAAGTAAATATGAAAATCTGATCTAATTAAGTAAAAACATGTAAAAACAACCTACAAAAACAAGTATGTGATTAAATAAAACCTGCAAGAATGTTAGATCCCCAACAAATTAATGTCAAGAAAACAAAAGGACACTTGCACCGCTATTTTGGCATCTCTGTGCATAGGTTAGGGCAAATATGCCACTCTTTGTTTTTATGATTTACAGTGCACCTACACCAACCGAGAGGCATGTGTGCCACATAAAAGACATGTGCACTAGTCTGTGTGATTTTGGCTTATAGTGTACCTACGCCACCAGAGAGGTGTGTGCACCAAAAAAAGAGCATATGCGTCACCTTCGATAAAAATAGTATGAAATTAAGATAGAATGCCTGCTTACCAAAAAAATTGTGTGCGCCACCACCTTGTAAAATAGTCCCGTATTTTGATAGAATGCTTATGCCACTAGAAATGCACTGGGCCACTAAAACAATGTGTGCGCTTGGGTTAGGGTGTACGTGCCAATCTGACGGTTTTTATTTGTAGTGAAGGTATAGTATGAAATGACATCTACACCCCTGGGTTGGTGTATCTGCGCACTTGTTAGGGTATGTGCGTTTGGGTTAGTGCTTATGTGCTAGGATCGATAAACAGAGAACCAGGTTTCAAAATTGCACCTGTGCCACCTGAGAGGTGCCTGCACCGCCAAAAACATGCCTGCACTCCTAAAAATGTGACTGTGTCACCCTTGTAACCAAAATATGGAAAATAACACAAGAAAGCTCACAATATCTCAAATTTTGACAAGTTAGTTTTAAAATGGCAACAACCATTTAAAATGGTGGCTATGAAAAATAAGTTACACATATAAAATTAGCAAAAATTCCAAGAAAATGGACAATTTATTTACTATATGTGCATATCAAAAGTTATCCAAAACAATGAAATTTAAACTCAAATGCCAAGGGACTAGGTGTCCCACTGGGCATGCCAAATGTGTGCATGTGTTGTTTTTAAAATAATGCTAACATGAGTAAAAGACTAACACCTAACTAGCCTTAATTAGCAAGAGTTAAACAAACTACTTAGCACCATCATCATAAGAATTAAACAAGGGTTAGATGTTAAACATTCATCAATAAAACCTTGAAACTAACAATGTTAAAACATCTAAAATCCTCTCTTCTCTAACAACAAATAAATGAAACAAACCTAGGTAGGCTCCATGGCTATCAAAAATGGTTATTCTTAGTGTTCTAAGAACCTAGGAATGAGGGCTAGTCAAAGTTGGGCTACAAGACCCTTTTGGCACCTCCCATATGACCTAAGCACATAGGAAAGAGGCTTAACTCTTCAAGATGATGAACTCCCAAGAAAAAAAAAGGCATGCTCTTAGTCTATTTTGTCATATGCTTTGCATTTTCTTTCTCAAGAAGTTTAGGTGTATGTATAAAGGTAGAATGAGGGTTCCTTATATGGCCCAATGGATGAAGAAAACACTTCATCCCTTTCGCATGTGGTATAAAGGTAAAACATGATTAGGAATGGATAAGATTGCTTTATAAACGGTAACCTTACTTTACAAGGGTTTAATTTATACTTAGCAAGTCATGGGAGTTGGGGGTGCTTTAATTAATCAAAGGTGATTAAATAATAGGTAGATGTAAGCTTATAGAAGCTAATTAGAGGAATATTAGCATGATTTAGGATATTAGAAGGGGATTAAATCAATTAAATATTGGTTTATTTGTTAAATGAAGGGGAAGGATAATTACTTAATAATAATTAATTAGTTTAGATAGAAGGGGTGAATAATTAATGGAAGGTCATTAAATATGTTGTTGGTCTGGATAGGCAACTTAACCAATTAGTGTATTGTAATTAATTAATGAAAATAAGAGGGAATATGAGTGCTTTTGATGATATGTCATCAATTTGTGAGAAAGGAGATAATTAGCGCAATTTATGTATTTAAATTGTTTGGGCGTAATTATGGGTGTCTACATTTGCCCCTCTTTGGGGTGGCGTAAGTGACACCAATTCAAAGATAGTAGACAGAAGAAATTTTGAAGGGATATTTAAGAAAAATTAGTAGGAGGGAGAGATGCCCCCTCGAGTGTCGATGGGGTGATGAAGGAAGGCGATCGACGATCGGAAAAGGTGAGAAATAGATACAAGAATGTGAAGGGGTATGATGCCCTGGTAAGACAAAAGAGTAAGGGTGAGAAGACATATGGGGGATGGGAGAGAAGAGTTTATCCTCTAGCCACTGTGTATCTGGAACAATTTTAATGTCATAATTCTCCAAGAGATCTCGCATCATCGGTCCTTATGAAAAATATAAGCATACGACAAAGCTAGAATGACATGAAAAGCCATACTACGAACAATTATCCATTACTAAAAATACCAATTCCATGTAACATACAACAATGTAATGTAATACGAGAAGGAAACAAGCTCATTTAACATGGAAAAGAAGTACGAATGCACATATCTAACCCAACAACATTTAAGACAGCTTGTATAAATGTTTTGTTATTAAGCTAAAGAGATCCACATGTTCGTGATTGATGACAAGGGTTAAAAATGATGTCCCGAGAAAGGATATATGCAAGGGGAAATGATAATGGACATGAGGTCCAAGTAAAAAGTGTTGTGCACAACGAAATAGCACCAGGAAACAAATGAGCCCCAGAGTACATATGAAGTAGACAACTAGCTTTGTGAATGGTTGTGAATCGGTGAATCATGAGTCATATTAATTGGGAAGATATGAAATAAACCAATAGGATATAGAGAAAATACCATGCGCAAGACACAAGTTTCAGCCATAATAAGCAAGTTACCATTTTTTTAGGTTTTTTTTTTTATGATTTTGTGAAAAAAATTCTGTTTTTAAATTTTTGATATAAAGATTGTTTTTGTTTTCTGTTTTCTAAAATGCGGTGGACATTAGAAGAAAATAGAAGAAATAGAACGAAGGGCCAAGGTGCAACAGAAAGTTCCCTAGGTGAAGAAAGAAGAAACAAGCGACAAATAATGTCCTTGTTTAGTGGAAAAAATTAATAAAAATAGTTAATTTTGAAAAATCAATTATTTACAAGAGTGAATAAGAAGAAAAATCGCCTAGGAGCAATAAAATTGCCCTAGGGAGAAGAAAGGGGTATTGGACAGCAAAAAAATGCCCCAATACGGTAAAAAATAAGAGAAAAATAATCATTTAATAAAAATAATTATTTTATGGTGAACAGAGGAGAAAATGACGGTCGAAACGGGCCTCCATGCCTTCATGGTGATGAAAAACAAGTTAATATACCCCACCGGGGTAAAATCATCATGACCAATTCATTTCTAACCGAGCACTATTGAGTTTTTACCACGAGGCTCTGACAACAACGAGGACAATGGTGATTGCATGGGACCGAGTGAGGCAAAGCATTGACACGCCTCGAGGGTATCGTGGCACGCGGACGATGACCCCTTCATGAGTATCAAAACTTTTCTTGTCAATTTTGTCATTAATGCCTTAATTTTAGTAATTAGGGCTAGGAAGTCACGTTGGCGCGCATGCACATAGGCGCAGTGTCGATTCGGGGCACAAGCATCTCTTTGGGGGTGCATGTGCCACAAAACACATGTACGCATGCACAGGTACAAGATACACACACCCACGTGCAACCGCACACACTACACATATGTGCTCATATGCACACATCGAAAGAGGATGCACATACAAAAAGTATGGGGCACACATAAAAGGAATGACGTACACACGAGGGGGACATGCACGCAAGTGCAGCATAAAAATGATGGCGCAAGCACCAAATATATGGTGCACATGCCCAAAACGTTGTACAAAAATGTGCACCATAAGACAAACACGTGTATGCGAACACGCTAAAAAGGAGGTGCACACACCCAAAAGGGTGTGAAGGTGTGCAGGAATCATGGAGGATAGACATAAAAATGTGAAAAATATGACACTTAGAAGAAATTTTAAGAATTTTGGGTTAACGCTAAAATGATAGATAGATTTTTAGAGGAAATGTTAGTATCTTAAAAGTGATTTGATATTTTACAGAGACATATACCAAGATTACAAACACGGGAGCATCACACCCGGATAATGGAGGTAGAGGGGAGCATGCGTCGGTGAGACCGATGAGCTATGTCTATACTACTCGAGGTAGTGGGGCTAGGCCACGTGTCATGGATGTCATCCATCACCTTGGACCATGGCCTACCGATCGCGCTTAGCTGAGCGAATGCATAGCGAGACTAGTGATTCAGATTACCTATATGGGAGATGACTGTGACCCTGGAGGACGTATGGGGATCCTCCGAGTGCTGATTATATGCACACTAATTGAGTATAGCTATGATGTAGGGCTGATTAGAGTAGTATGTAACAATCTATTTGATATAGATGACATACCACATGACGGTATGACCATAGCCTTGCATGAGTGTATTTCGACCGACACTACATCAGGGGTGTCTGTACATTATGTATCTTATCAGTGGGTTTTTCTCATTGATAAGATAGGGACATCATTTCAAGAGGGTTATTACCATTGGTACATGGTATTTTCAGTGGCGAGTGATATTGTTGGGGATAGTGCATACTAGCCCACTTATACTGGGATTTGCATTTGATTACTTACCATGGTCAGAAGACCATGGGGCTAGCTTCTTTATTATAGATTTGGTCATGGGACCATATTGTGATCGGATGCCCTATGGGAACTTTACGTGTCCGAGACCCAAAGGAGCCATCTTACATGGCGTGGGTATTAGTAGGTGGCGATGCACGAGGCCACCTAGGTAGCCTATTCAGATATAGGAAAGAGTTCGATGAGCTACCCGAGATAGATATTATATGACGACCTTACAGCATATCCAGTGGCCAAAGGATGCCACAGAGCTTAGTGTGTGCTCAGTAGAGCACTTTATCATCGTCGGTCACAACTACATTGTAGAGTTGTCTCATGTTTATAGGTGTTAGTGGCATCTTAGCATAGCACGGGGGTCCCATGTACCCAATTATCCGGTATGCCCATAGAGATTCAGAGAGGCATACTATGGGGCCTCGCATACCGGTGGCCCAAGCTAGGGTGAGCTTTTCACAGGTGGTCCCACAAGCATGGGACCCAAAGACAACAAAGTCGTGGACCGGGGACAATAGAAAATTATGTGGCTTGGTAAGCTACCGTGTTACCTTAGTGTCTTACCATCCCAGAGGAGGCCTAGGCAGTAAAAACTCCTCCACCTATAGAGATTTGGCATGGGTTGGAGTGGAGAGAGAGTGTAGTGGGTCCTGATCTAGAGGATCCATTTGATGACCTTCCGTATGATGAGTAAGGAGCCCAACAGGCACAAGGACCGTGGCCACAAGGCCCAACATAGGTACTAGCACAGACGTGCACTCTAAAGATCAGCATCCTTGAGTAAGGCCACCATCGAGAGCACCCTAGGGACTAGTCTTAGTGGCACAACTAGTGGCATGGATAGCCCATTGGCAGCGGTAGTAGCTACGGTGAGGCTTTAGCTGAGAGAGACACAGCTAGAGAAGAGAGAGATGAGGCCTGAGGCTGGTGTGTGACCATTATAATTGAGCACGATCGGGCTTAGACCCGGATCGTGAAATTGTTATCGAGTGAGACAAGGATCAAGCCCATGTTGGCCAGGAGGTGATAGTGTTGTGCTCTTCCAACAAATTCAACATATGGTTGCTCAAATGGCCCAAAGTTACAAGATTACACCAGTAGACAAAAGCAAAATTGCAGCCTGTGATTTTAGAGTGAGATAGGCTCAGAGCAGATCGTGTAGCGGGTCAAGTAGAGCTAGCCCAAGCCACTGCAGATATAGCGTCCTACCGATGCATGGAGGGTACTGCAGTGACTTCCCGAACATAGATATTTGGCTATAGTAGAGGGAAGGGCCTCATACTACATATTTTTATGCTCGAGGTAGTGCCTCCTGAGCGATGGGTGCCATCTTATAGTGATCAATCTAGTAGAGGGACTAGATCGGAGAATCCTCAAGCCTTAGTGGAGTAGCTACATATAGAGAGAGTTGGCAATGCTCATGCCATGCGAAATCCACGAGACAAAGCAGCAACACCTTCAGAGGGCTTGAGTCACCTTGAGATTTTGTATATCCACGTACACCTCTTTATGAAGGCTATGAGTAGATTGTGCTCCATGTATATTCATTTTGTATTGGTATAACATTTTTGACACATGCCTCTGATGAAGGATTTTATTCTTTTATAGATGTATCACCTTTGTACGCCTCAGATGAAGGCATTTTTGATATAGAGTAGTTTTGATACATGCCTTTGATGAAGGATTTTATTCCCTTGTTACATGTACCATTCTTTTGTATGCCTCAGATGAAGGATTTTATGATGTACTGCCGTGATGTATATCCATTTTTGATACAGATATACCACATATGTATGATTTGGACATTTGTGACATGACATATGTGTATATGAGATGGACATTTGTTTATTACTTCTCATGGATAGATATATGTGTTGATGACGCGTTCTGATTTGATTTGATATGTATATGTATCGATGATCTTGTTGATGTACCACATATGTTTTTATTTCTAGATGATATGATCTTGTATAATATATCAAATGTGTTTTGTTTATGAGATGTGCCATACATAGTGGATGGGATGATATGATGATAAGGGTGCGGGTGGGATAGATTTTGATATTTGTAATCCCTATTGCCCCCATTTGATGATACGATATGTGATGATTAGCTTAGCATTCATGTATGATGTATACTTAGATTTTTTCTTGATATATGATGTATAAATGATGTTATATGTGATGATATTATGGTAATTTGATGTTGTGATAACAAAACAATGTACATGCAATAAACACAATCAAATGCTAACAAAGAACATAATGAAATTACATAATAAAGCACCGTGGATTCACTAGCATGTAAAAACACACCTCAATATGCACAAGCAAGAAAAAAATCTAATCTAAGCAAGAAAATATGAATCCTAACAAAGTACGCCCAAACAACAAACAACCCAAAATTAAAAACATAAAACAACTATACAAGCAACAAGCAAAGCAATAAACAAGACAATGCAAGTAAATGTAAGTAAATTTTTTTGTAAGATTTGTTTTCATGCAACAATTTTCTATTGTTTAGGTTTTTGTGAAACAATTTTCTATTGTTTAGGTTTTTGTGAAACAATTTTCTATTGTTTTTGTATTTTTTGAAACAATTTGCTATTGTTTTTGTGTTTTGAAACATTTTGAATGTTTTTACAATTTTTGAAACAATTTTCTATTGTTTTTGCGTTGTTTTCTAATGGTTTTCCAGAGTTATGTATAGGTAACCAAGAAAGCGTGGATGCCCCCAAATAAGCGTTAGAAGGGGAATATAAAATGGCAAAAGCCACATGCTTATCGACAATAAGGTGAAGTTGTTGAATTACCCCAACGTAAGATGGGGCATATCAAAATACCATGCCCTCATAGATGAATAAAAGAAGAAAATTCGGATCAAGGCTTGACAAGATTGGGCTCATAGGAATCTCAAAGGTAGAACTAGGGCTAGGCCAAGCAAAACTACCCTCTAGATGCCGATGCTTGTGAACAACAAATCTTCCCAAGGTGCCAAAATCAGTTTTCACCCGAGGACTTACCCAAATGCCAAAATTTCATGGTTTTCACTTGTGGATGACGTGTTTTCTTTTTCTTTTTTCTCCCTTTTTTTTTTTTTGTATTTTTGATCATTTTACCATATTTTTTGAGTTTTTCACTTTTTTGAATTTCCATGCCATGTTTAAGCATAGAACTACTTAAGATGGATCATGTTCATGGGCTCACAAAGCTCATCACCATTGGGGTGAGTAATTTTGTATACCCATGTGCTATACTTGGGCACAATAATGTAGGGTTCCAACCAATGTGGTTCAAACTTGCCTTTCTTTTCTTGTTCTTCTCTTGTGTTGAACTGATTCTCCTTCATGACTAAATCACCAACCTCAAACTGATGAGGTATGATTCTTTCATTATTGTTTTTGGAGACCATGTTCTAATGAACTTTAAGGTGATTAAGAGTGTGAATGCGCTTCTCATCGAGGAGCTCTAATTCAGCTAATCTTGCTACCTGGTAATCCTCATCTTTATCTAGATAGTCCCTAAGAGAAATTCTCAGGGAAGGAAGTTCAATTTCTAATGGGATGATGGATTCTATCCCAAATATAAGAGAATAAGGTGTCGAACCCATAGGAGTGTGAATGGAGGTCCTGTAATCCCAAAGGGATTGTTGGATTTGCAAGTGCCAATTATGACCTATTTTGCTGACCATATTCTCCATTATTATCACCAAAATTTTTTTTGTGGCTTCGGCCTATCCATTACCTTGAGGGTAATATGGTGTAGACCATTTTAACAGGAATTAGAACCATTGACAAAGGCTTTTCACTATTTTGTTCTTGAATGACTTCCCATTATCCGTAACAATGGCCGCAGGAATTCCATATCAACAAATGATATGATTCATGATAAATTTTGAAATATGAGCTGCTATCACATAGGTTAAAGGGACAACTTCCACCCACTTTGTAAAGTATTCGGTAGCCACGATGATGTGGATATGACCACCATATGAGGTAGGAGTAATTTTTCCTATCAATTCAAGTCCCCATTTAGATAATGGCCATGGGGTAGTGATAGGTTGCAACGGTTGCAATGGAGCATGGATGAAGTTTCCATACTTCCTGCACAAGACACACTTCCCGACATAATTGCAACAATCGGTTTCCATGTAGTACAACAATAGTAGCCTATTCTTAACAATTTCTTGGCCAAAACCATTCCATTTGTATGTTCTTCACACACCCCTTCATATATATCTTTGATTGCTTGGATCGACTTCGTCATATCAAGACAAGGTAATGTATTCCATGACGATAAAGAGTACCTCATAAAAGGGTGTAACGGGCTATTTGGCGAATCAAGATTTTTTTTTCAGAATGATATATATTTGGAGGGAACATGTTGTCCTTGAGATAGGTAAAGATTGGATCGTATCATGGAGGATTAGGACCAACACATTACAAGCCGATAAGATTTCTGGCAAGTCATACATAGGTGGCGAGATTTTCTAAAAAGAATGGCATGTCATTATTCTCCGGTGGAATACAAAGCATATAACCCACTTTCACCATAGCATCTTCCAACTGCTTTGTGCTCTTGGAATTTGTTCAAAGGTAATGTGCACAAAGTACTCCTTTAGAGTTTCTACTAGCTTTTTGTAAGGTATGAGTTTCTCATCCTTAACATTGTATTCATCATTAACTTGTTTGATAATTAACTGAGAATCACCCACAACCTTAACATGATGAATGTTCCACTTGATAGCTAGCTTCATCCGTGCTATAATTCCCTCATACTCGGTGATATTGTTTGTTCAAGGAAATCCCAGGCAAAAATCATGTGGTATAGGGTCACCAGAAGGAGTAATAAGGACTACCCGTATTTACGGCTAAACCGTGAAAAGTAAAGAACCCATCAAAATGCACCGCGACATGATAGATTCTTCAATGTAGAGTAAGGAGGCATCCGGGTAGATCCATATTCAAAGGTTTAGTGCCTGCAAAGGTGATTTTGCTAGTCATTTCAGCAAGTACTTGTCCTTTAACCAATTTTTGATGCACAAATTCTATATCAAACTCACTTAGTAGAATGATCCAATTAGCCATTCTACCTGTGAGGGAAGGTTTAGATAACAAGTACTTGAGTGGGTAAACTTTGGATATTAGCTTGGTTTTGGTATTCATTAGATAATGGTAAAGTTTTTACAAAGTAAAAACAATACCAAGCAAGATTTTTTAATTTGTGGATAGTTAAGCTCATAGGTGATGAGAGTGTGACTGAGATAATACACCACTTTTTCCTTATGAACAAGGTCATATTAGGTGACTAGCACACAAATAGAAAATTATGTAGCAGTAGATATAAAGAAATAGTGATTCTCAGAGTTGGAGGCATGAGGATAGGTGGATTAGCAGTGTATTGTTTAAGCAAAGAAAAGGCTTGTTGTTGCTTAGGTCCCCAGATGAAGGTGACATCCTTTTTAAGAAAGTGGGTGAATGAGTGGCGTTATCTACAAGTGGGAGATGAAGTGTGAATAGCCCTGGATTTTCCCTATAAGTTCATGCAGCTTGTTTAATATTATTAGGTGGAGGCATTTTAGTAATATCAAACACTTTAGAAGGTTATACCTCGATTCCTCATCTTGATACAATGAAGCTCAACAATTTTCCTAAGAGCACACCAAATACACACTTCTTTGGATTCAACTCCGACCTTGTACTCTCGTAGGCACTAAAAGATACACCACAAAATGATAGGGTGATCTTCTCATGTCTTATACTTTCAAAGGATGTCATCCACATAGTCCTCCATGATATCATGAAAATCACCGCATGCATTCACGATAAGTAGCTCCTACATTTTTGAGACCAAATGGCATCACCTGATAACAAAAGGTACCCTAAGGAGTCGTGAAAGTTGTTTTGTGCTGATCTTCCTCAGCTTCTTAATTTGGTTGTATTCTAAAAGCCATCCATGAGAGATAGCATCTTGTACCCTACTATTGAATCAAAAATCATGTCAATATTTGGTAGCAGAAAATCATCTTTAGGGAAAGCCTTATTAATGTCTCTAAAATCCATGAAAATTCTAATACCAATAGAATTTTTCTACACAGGGATGATGTTGGATATCCATTCAGAATAATCAATAGGCTAGATGAATCCTGCCGCAAGCAACCTTTCCAATTCTTCCTTAACCAATAAGGCTACCCTCAGTGCATATTTCTAATCTTTTATTTGATAGGCTTTAGTGTCTCAAGTGCGCACAACTAGGTTGTGCACTGACCAAAGTTGGATCTAATCTTGGCATGTCTTTGTAAGACCATGCAAACACGTCTATGAATTCTCGCAGAGCATAGTGAATGTCTTATGTTCTCTAGTAGAGAGTAATGATCCCAACTTTACTACCTTGCGGTCTTTTTCCATACCAATATTCACATCAATGGTTGCCTCGACTAGTAATTTGGACAAGTCCTCCATATGAATAGGATTAGGAGGAAGGTTGAGATCTTCACCCAAGAATTTCTCCACGATATTTTCATCCTAGGCATGGTAAATTTGTTTGTCCTTTGATTTTTTACTTGTTTTTTGGCCGAGTGCCTCAAAGAGGTTTTCACCGTATGAATTGGAATTTGATTTTTTTCAAGGCTTTAAATTGGAAATTTTGCCCTTGCTTCTATTTAAGTTTTGTTGACCACGAAGCTCATCCTCCTCACCGAAGTAGGAACATGTATCCAAGTCAATAAAGAAACCCTTCTTGTGGTCTCTAATGGGAATCATATCCCGAATTTCCATGAACGCTGTGATAGCTTTGTCATTCTCGAATAAATCTAGCGACATGTGATTTTGTTAGTCCCATTCAATAAGAGAAGGGTAAACAAGGTCAAGGGTTTATTCCATAGGGGTTATGGTTAATACAACGTTGTTCATGAATAGGTTTGTGGAGGCTAGATCCTCATACTAGCTACAATGGAAATATGTATCTTTGTCTAGATAATCGTGAGATATCCTTATGTTCGTAACAAGCAACATCTTGACGATTGGGGTGTGCTCCATAAGGGTGAATCCCAATGTCGTATCTTTCTATTTTGAAATGTGGAAGAGGCACTAGTTCTCTCTGTTCTTGTTGATTTCTTCCACATCCTAGGCCTTTGTAGCCCATGGAGTACATCATTTTACTAGATTCCTCATATTCGGGGTTTGATAATAGGAAGGCTATGTATCCTCTGGGACCCAAGTTGTAGGTGGATCTAGCAATTTTTCCTTATCCAAAAAGCCTCCAAGTAAGAATAACCCAATAGTGCATTGATTTCTAGGTCTTCTGAAGTGATAGTTGGATTGACCTCTAGTCTCGGGTGACAAGGAGAGGTCTGAAACCAAGAGGGCTTGCTGCACATTGTATTCCCCGCAACCATATTCAAGGATTTTAATCTCCCATGAATCAAAAGGAGATGTTGATGTAGAAGCAGCATGGGCACAAAAATGAGAGAATCCAAATCTATCGGGATTCCATGGCTTGAGATTGGTGAGGGACAACTATATCAGTTGAGGGACATGCATATGTGCCTTTTCGTGCAAATCTATTGAGTGCTCTACAATGAGCGAAGGGCTCTGAATCTCCTTGTATTGTAATGGTGTGTCCCTCATGCTTCAATTTAATGAACTGATGAAATGTGGATGGTATGGCCTACATGGCATGAATCCATGGTCATCCTAGAAGCATATTATACGGAAGTTCCAAGTCAAGGACATGAAACTTTTATGATGACAAGTGGGACCCACCTCTTTGGGCAATGTGATTGTGCCCAGTGAATCCCTTTCTACATTGTCATAAGTGTTTATACCGATGATATTGGACTCAATATCTACCTCAAGTATGTCCCAACTATTTAACCAACTTGAGTGTGTAGATGTTCAACCACGATCTCGCTATACACAAGAATCCATTTGATCTTCTCCTGCAGTGACAACTACCTCAATATATAAAAGAATATTATGTGTTGGATTCTTAGTAGGGATCTCCCTATGGTTGAAGGAAATATGTTAATTTGGTATGATGTTTGCCACTGTAGCTTAAAGATGTGTAGGATCGACCTCTAATGGCACTCCCGACCCCTGAAGATTTTGGTATAGAATGTCTTTGTGCACATTGTATATCTTAAGAAGATCTAAGATCGAAATCTTAGCAGATGTATTCTCAAGTTTCTCTAGGATATTATATTTACCAGTTTGTGGGGTTGACGGTGAAGGTTCCAGAATCACGAGACGGGCACACCTTGTTACCGTGGCATAGTCCTTTCCCTTGATTTGGATGGTGTTGACATGGTTAGTAGGAGATCAAATACATCAAATAAGTGAATCATAATGATTTTTGTCTTTTTTGGTGTACAAGTAATTCACTACTTTATAACCTTGGGATGACACTCCCTCTCTCGCTTTGAATTTTTGATTTATCATGATTGGTAATTGGATATTTATATATCCCCATTTTCTCATTATGTGTCTATGTTTTTCCTGGGTTGTCCACCTCTATCTCCCCATTTTCAATGAGGTCTTGAATATAATGACAGAGTTGCAGAGATTTGTCTGTTTTATGCATTGTAGCACAATGCATTTTACAATATTCATGCTCCTTATACCATGAAGGTTTTGGAGCATTGTCATCAAATGGTTGTGTCGTAGTAGTATATGTAATCATGTGGGCCGTATCCAATAGTTTTAGTATAACCGACAAAGTTTCATTAAGAGAGGTGAACGTTCTTCACTTTGGTGGTGGTTGAATTGGTCCTTCGGTCAGTTTAAAAGGTTGACTGGTTTGAACCATTTGTACTATCATCACCAATCCGGCACTATGATAATTATTCAACGAGAACTCCTCATGCTATGATTATTAACTAATGCATAGCTTTTAGTTTGGTGGATGTAATCTGGAAACACAACAACAAACATAACACAAGAATACCATAGACTATGATAAGAAGGAATGATGATAAATCTGAAATATTAGAGTAAATTATAATATTAACATGAAATTTTTACAATCTCACCCATGAGGTACTTCAAGTGTTACTGACTTCACTTGCCTTCCACCAATACTATGGGAGAAACTTCACAATTACACCTCTTAATGGCTTCTTTAACACACCTTCAAAATGATGGCTTCCTTTACAAACTTACTCATACAATATTTCTCACTACTTCCTTCTATGCTAAATGAGGGGGCTGGCCTCTCTATTTATAGAACTTACAAGCTTATCCATCTTATCTCTAAGATAGGATAAGAAATCCACTCTGACGAATCATATTCCATACCTTAACTCTTATCTGTATATGTAAGATTATCTTTTAAGATAAGATAAACCTTATCATTTCACATGGGTTCCACATTTTTAGAATTTTTACAAATAAAATACACAAAATATTTATGACCTCACTCCTTGTCCTTATTACCAATATAATATTTCTAGTTCCTAATCATGTAGACCCTACTTCTCTACTTACCCTAACTTCGGTATTTTAACATTACTGCACCACTTACGACAAATATTTACTTTTTACCACAACATTCCTATTGTACTTTTGACTATTACCGTACTATACATGATTGGCGGCGTCGATCGTGACAGCGTCATTATCTTCTATCGGATGCTACTACTAATTATACTTAACAACATCCTATTCCTAATTAATGAAATAGAAATTATGGAGGAAAATTTTAGTGTCGACATCTTCCCCCTTCCTAGCTTCTACTCCGTCCTCAAAGTAGACTATTCTGGTGCTTGGAAAATCTTCAACTTGTCATGGTTGACCCATTTCATAATGGGAGTGCCATCCAATTCCTCTAGTCGGTACGTACCATTTTCATGCACAACTACTATTTTGTAGGGCCCCATCCATTTTGGAAGAAATTTTCTCTGTCTTCTTTTTTTGTATCTGGAATCATATACTAGAACCAAGTCATTCACATGAAATGGAGACCACCGGATCTTTTGATCAAAGTATTCCTTCTGCTTCATTTTCTTCATATGGCTTGTATCCTTTGCTATTTCCCTCAATTCCTCTAGCAAATTAAGATGTACCAACCTTTCTTTTACTTGAATCACTTTCATCCATCCTTTCATTTTTCATAACTCTCACAAAGTGGAAATATCAAACTCAATAGGAAGAATCGGATCAATGCCATAGGCCAACCGAAATGGGAGTATCCTTTTGCTTTGACTTTTGATGTTGCCCTATATGCCCACAATGCTGCATGAATCCTTTTATCCCATTTATGTACCGCAAGATCGCATCTTTGCTAGAATTTGACACAACACAAAAAAATTGCTCCACTGTCTATTTGTGCTTGCCTTGTATGTTGTGCCTTCCTCGCGCTTAATAGAAAACTTATTGACTAGGGCATCTACCACCTCATTAATGAAGTGGATTCCTTGATCTTACAATTTCTAGTGGACAACCAAATCTGGTGACAATGCATTCATATATGAACCTTGCCACTTCATCCATAGAAGATGTTTTTAATGGCCTAGCTTCAACCCACTTGGTAAAATAATCTATGGCAACTACAATATACTTATTTTGGTGTGGGGTAGTTGGAAGTGGACCTACAATGTCTATTCCCCACTTTTCAAAGGTACCAAGTGGAAGAACATGGCATAATGGAGTGATGAAGTCTTACGATTACCATGTGTTTAAAAATATCACATGTCTTACAATAATTATAATAATCTCTAAAAGAGTGGGCAAAGGTGATAACCTACATCCAATATCCTTCTTGATATAAGTTGTCTAGAGAAGTGCCCTCCACATGTACCATTATGGAATTCTTCTATCATTCGCTTCCCTTGATCACGTCCAATCGCCCTCTTATACTATCCATCAGGTCCTATTTGAAATAATACTCCATGCAGAATAGAATATGGACGACTGGCTTGAGTAATCTTCCTCTTAGTCTTTGCATTGGCACCATCAGGAAACTTGAATTCATTCAGATAATTCCAAATATCTATGTACTAACTAGGGATTGTGTCAAGGGATAACAATGTTGCATCTGGGAAATCATCGTCATCACAAGATGAACCTAAACCATCATAGGCTTGAGAGAGTGCATCTGTATTGACATGCTTCTTTCCTGGCCTATCTATAATATCAAATTCAAATTCTTGCAGCAAAATTATCCATCTTACTATCCTCCCTGATGGGTTAGGCTTATTTACAATATATTTTAGATCCTGATGATCTATTACAACTATAAATTTTTTCCTTAGCAAGTAATTCTTAAACTTCTTTATAGTAAAAATGATAGCTAGAGCCTCTTTTTCGATTCTACAAGATAATTTACCTCAGCGCTACTCATTTGTCTCCGCTCCCAAGTAAACTAGATGTTCATCCCATTTTCATCATTTTGGCTCGAGTACTTCCTAGTTCCGCATCCGAGGCATCAATGTACACAATGAATGGCTCGCTCAAACTGGATTCTTTAGAATAGGTAACGACACCGTGGCTTCCTTTAGTTGTTTACAATCTTTATGCGCCTTATTTCCTGGTTCATAAGTAACATTCTTCTTCAAGAACTGGGTTAGTGGCTGTGCAATCTTTGAGAAATTCTTGATGAACCTTCTATAGTAACCCACATGGCCTAAAAATGATCTCAACTTACTTCTATTCATAGGAAATGGTAACTCTTTGATTTTTGAAACTTTATTAGGATTAGTACCAATACCATCTCTGGATACAACATGCCCTAACAAAACACCTTTAGAACATCCAAAGACACACTTTGTAGGGTTTAGTGAGGCTTGTGCTTCATCTAACCTTTGAAATGTTGTCTCCATCTAGTGCAGGTGGTCCATCTTGCTCCCATAGATGCAAAAATCATCTAGAAATACTTTGATGAAGTTCCCAATGTAGGGTTCAAACACCCTATTCATCAAACGCTAGAATGTTTCTAGAGCATTACACAACCCAAAAGGCATAACTCTATAAGCAAACGTTCCCCAAGGAGTGGTGAACATGGTCTTTAGCTAATATTTCTCTGCTATATGAACTTGGTTGTATCCACTATATCCATCAACAAAACTATAGCACTCCTGGCTAGCTACTTCATCCAAGATCTGATCTGAGAATGGAAGAGGGTAATGATCTTCTTTGTTGTCTTATTGAGCTTCCTAAAATCAACACAAATGCATAGCTTCCCATTCTCTTTTTTTTTTTTTTGAGATCACAATGGGAGAAACCCATTCTGAATTCTCCACAACAAATATGAATCCTGCATCAAGCAACTTATCTATTTCTTATTTTATAGTCTTGGAAAAATTAGGATTCATTCTATATGGCATTTTCTTTATGGGCTTAGCACAATCTACTAGCTCAATAGAATGTTCTACCCAACTTACTTGACGGAGTTCCTTGTAATCAAAAGTGAATAGGTGTATGTACCTTTGAAAGAGTTGGAGGTAGCATTCTTTCTCACTCTCCATCACAGCATCACCAATCTTTATTTGTTGGAGACGATCATTAATTTCTTCTTCAGATAATTTTATGGGTTCATGAGTCAAAGTGTGACTGGAAGGATATCCATGATTGAAACATCAACCTCACTTTTTTCATTCTCTTTGTCCACTTCACGGTACTAGAGTTATCGGAGGATGTCCAATCATTAGTTTCATCACTTGAATCCACAGGTTCTACCTTATAATGCCAAGGGATCATGTTTATCTTCACCCTATCTCTACCATGTCCAAGTGTCATGAAGCCTTCATTCTAGTAGTTTCTTGAATGAAATCTCCTTAGCCATGGCATTCCAACAAAATTGGGTGCGCAACAGTACCCTTTTTCATCACCTATAAGTCTACCACACATACAACACCCATAATGAGATATTGCCACATTTGAAACTACACCTTCTGGTTTAGTTTTTCCCTTATTTAATGACCTTAACATAAGTGTTGAGGGGCGATCAATTTTTAAACCCAACATATTCATTACAAACTTGGTCATTACATTAACTGCAGCACCTCCATCAACTAAGACATCATGAATTGAAATACCATTACATAATACCTCAGCTTGTGGAGCATAGGGATCTACCTCTGCCTCCAAAATAGGGACCTCAACCTCCTTCCTTCGTCAAGCATTGAGTCCACTTCACAGCTCCCACCTCTTCTCAGAAGACATAGCCAAGAGTTGACCATATGTAATATTTTCAGGCCTTTTGGATAGATCTTCTAAGATGGAGTATGGTCCTTGTCCCTGTGAAATCAGAAAATCCTACACACCCAAATTTCTTCTCCTATGTTTCTTACTAGTTTATCCTTTCATCTTCTTAGGATCATTTCCATCTTGATTATATTTTTTATTTTCTTTTTGTTACAAACACATCTACTTCATTATTTATGCTCTTATCTACTACATCAAAGGAATTCACAGGTGCTTTTCCTTTATCATTATCTCTTGTACCAGATGTAGAAGCTCTATCTGGACAATTATAGTTATAATGACCCTTTTTATAATAACCATAACATATAACTTCAGAAATATTTCTTTTTGGACCTCTATCTCCTCCCTGAGAATTAAATTCTTTTCCTTGAAGAAGATTAATAGTTAACTAACCCATCTTCTTGAGTAGATCTTCATACTCAGTAGATGTACTAGGAGAAATATTTGTGCTCATCGAGAGTGGTTGTGGATTATGAACCAAAGGTGCTGGTGTAGGCTCTACTTTAGCAACAATTTCTTTGGGCTCCTCTTCCATGCTTTCTTCTTGCCTTCTTGCAATCTCCTTTGCTTGTTCAATGGTTATTGGGTGGTCATACTTCACTCGTTTTTTGATCTCTAGCTTCATCCCAAGAATGAATTGCTTATAGAAGAGATTATCCACACCATTCATCAACCCATCCGCTAATCCTTCCTTCCGGATCTAGGCATCGAGCTTCCTCCTTAGCTCTAGAACACGAGCATGATAATACCTTATCTTCTCCTTCTCTCCTTGGGATAGCTTTGTGATATTGATCATGAGATCTACATATTTTTGTTGTTCACCAAATTCTTCAAGAAAACTTTCAGTTAATAAATCCCATGAGTTTTTCACATTATCACCTAGTGTTTGAAACCACCTAAGGGATGAACCATCCAAAAGGTAGGAAAAAATTTAGTCCATTGTTCCCTTCTTATAAGGCCATTACAAATACAAGATCATTTAAACTCTTGAATGAAACATGAAGCATCTTCATTAGATTGGGCTAAAAAAACTGGAATCTTTCCCATTTCCAAAAGTAACCACAGTGAAATACCAACCCACAAGTACAATCAATAAGACTTATGTGCACAAATAATTCGAATCACTATAATAGAAAATAAAAATGACCACCGTAAACTATGGTAAAACTTGACTTACTGCGTAGCAAAAACCGACTTTACTGTGGTAAACACTATTCACAATAAAAAGTGAAGTTACTGAGGTAAATACTATTCATGGTAAAAAGTGACTTTACTACGGTAAATACTATTCACAAAAAAAAATTATTTTACCATGGTAACTACTATGCACAGTAAAAACAATGTTACCCTCCAAATGATTTTTGACTAAGTGGGAATATCTCTCCAAAAAATCCACCAATGAGGAATGGTCCAGCAACGGAACCAAAATGTCATCACCAATCTGGCACTATGATAATTCTTCACTGGGAACTCCTCGTGCTATGATTATTAACTAATGCATAGCTTTTAGTTTGGTGGATGTAATCTGGAAACACAACAACAAACATAACACAAGAATACCATAGACTATGATAAGAAGGAATGATGATAAATCTAAAATATCAGAGTGAATTATAATATTAACATGAAATTGCTACAATCTCACCCTTGAGATACTTCAAGTGTTACCAACTTCACTTGCCTTCGACCAATACTATGGGAGAAACATCACAATTACACCTCTTAATGGATTCTTTAACACACCTTCAAAATGATGGCTTCCTTTACACACTTACTCATTCAATATTTCTCACTACTTCCTTCTATGCTAAATGAGGGGGGTGGCCTCTCTATTTATAGAACTTCCAAGCTTATCCATCTTATCTCTAAGATAGGATAAGAAATCCACTTAGACGAATCATATTCCATACCTTAACTCTTATATGTACATGTAAACTTATCTTTTAAGATAAGATAAACCTTATCATTTCACATGGGTTCCACATTTTTAGAGTTTTTACAAATAAAATAAACGAAAATTTATGACCTCACTCCTTGTCCTTATTACCAATATAATATTTTGAATTCCTAATCATGTAGACCCTACTTCTCTACTCACCCTAACTTTTACATTTTAACATTACCAGACCACTTACGACAAATATTTACTTTTTACCACAACATTCCTATTGTACTTTTGACTATTACCGTACTATACATTATTGGTGGCATCATACTGGTAGCGCCGTTATCTTCTATCGGATGCTACTACTAATTATACTTAACAACATCCTATTCCTAATTAATGAAATATAAATTACGGAGGAAAATTTTAGTGTTGATGTGATACATTTGGAATTAGTGATCCTGTCTCCTACCATATTTTTGTTTTCATTGAAAACCTTTGGCTTCTCCGTGGGTTTAACATTTTAATTTCCTATAGATTGGGACATGAGAGTTTCTTTTGCAATGAAATATTTCTCTATTTTAACCCCCTTTTCGATGACCTCTTCAAAAGTGCGCACACAATGCATTTGGAGGTGGAAATCTATATCCGGATTGAGGTTGGGAACGAAAATACTAACCAACTATTTTTTAGGGAAAGAACAAGGGAAGCGGCTAGCTATCCCTCTCCACCATTGGAGGAAGCTAGAAAAAGTATCATTAGGGTGTTGCTTGGCACCACATAAATCTGCCATGGTGACATCACTATCTATGTTGTATGAGAAGTGACACACGAATCTTTCTACCAATTTTGGCTAGGTGAAAATTGATCCCGAGGTAAACGTGTAAACCACTCCAATGCTTGACCTCCTAGACTCTTGGGAAAAAGTCTGATGAGATAATTGTCACTATAGGACACCTCTTGACATGCCATGTATAAATCTTTGACACGAACCCATGGATCCCCTTTCCCTTTATATTTGTCAAATTTTGGCATATCGAATTTCTTAGGAAAGGGTTGAAGGGTCATATTCTTGTCAAAAGGATAGGGGCATAATTATTCATAGTGATACTTTCTAAAACTCCTATATTTCTATCTTGAAGAATTGTGAGTGTTTGTTTAATAGATCTGTACCTCTTGTGTGCAAGCAATTTTTCTCTAGTTGGAGAAGCAAGGAGATATACTTAATGGTACCCCATATCATCTTATTCTTTATTTTATCTATGGAGTTCATTGATTTTAACCTTAGGCCTTGTATTTTAAACATTTTTGTTTACTCCCTTCTGTACATGGGAGGTTAGCAAAGCTAATTGTCGGCTTAGGATACTAATCATTGTTGAATTATGGTTTCTTCTTCTAAATATTCCTCCTCTTCCTCACATTGTGGAGGTTCTTCACCGTGCTCAAATACCATCATGTTTCTATGTGGCACTTTGATAAATGGTATTATATGTCCCACTATCTTATTATTTCCTGTATTTTAGGTAGAGGCATGTCCATGCGTCAAAATATCCTCCATATTGATAAGGGGTCATTCTTCCTCATTAGCGTTGTTCGTAGGTGGGATTGTTTCACTTTCAGTGGGTATTTTGGCCCCTAATTATACAACCCATGCTAGCACTCTATCCTTATTTATAAAAATAAACTCATCTAATGAAGTAGGTTCAAAGTCGAATTCTGTGTGTGGAGATTCCATTTCATTACAACTATGATCGACCATATCTTCTATCTCTTTTTCTATAGAAAATCGAGGTCCTAGATCATGTCCAACGAAGGGGTTCGACCCTTATCTATTAGAAGCTTCTCAATATTACACTTTTTGTTCCTTTTATGTTTGTTTCTTGAGCCATAATAACATTTTAGGAGCCATGTTTTGTGATAGTTTCACTTGGGTAAGTTGTAAATGCGTTCCAAAATTTTAGACAACACCTAAGTGAAATGCAAGATAAATTGTCAAGAATATGAATGAATAACAATGTGATAGAGTGATAAATCACCAGTGACACAAATGTTTGGTACCTAAGTCTATCCAATGAAATACTTCCTAGACTACGTCTCAAAAATTAGTTTAGTGTCGCAAGATAGTTAACAAGATGTTCTTACTTATGCCAAGTTCAAGAGGATCAGTAAGATGTAAGTAAATACAAAAGGTTAATGTGACCTCCTAACAAGATATACTAAAATAGAGTTCAAATCCAATTAAAACCTATATCCCAAAAAGTTCCAGTTACAATTCATGAGTGACACAACAATATCACCAAGATATGTTAACCAAAATTTGCGAGAAAGTAAGGTATTGATATCAAGATGCTATTGATATAACATGCACAAGTGGTAACACCTAACACTCTTCAAAATCAAGGTAATAATAGAATCGAACTAAAAAACTCAAAGTATAGCTAGGAATAGCTAAAATTTGTGCAAGTGTAACCTTATAATATAGACATTTATGTCAAGTTTACAAGAAACAAGACGTAAATGTCAAAATTGTAGTGATATATGATGATGCAAACAACGTAACCCTTCTAAGGAAGTTTAAGATGATGAAGCATGCCTAACAATAATGCCAATCTTGACATGGGTATCAAGATCACAATGGCCACCAATGATATGAATACATCTCCACACACTTTATACATTTAACTTATCCAACCACAAAAATGGATGGGTGTAAATGAACAAAAAAGTGACAGAAATAATCAATTGGTAACACATAGGTAGTCACCCTTCTTCTGATCAACAATGTGTCAAAATAAAGTGAAGGAAGCAAAATAAAAATAGTGATGAAAAATGTTGGCTTCACTTCGGTAGAGTTTTACCTCACCCTAAGGCAAGTAGAAACCAAGTGAAAGTAACACGTCACATGTTTCACAATGAAAATATGGTTCACAACTCAACACTATTTTAGTATGGTCAAAGTGGCTCCTAGCTAAAGTATATTTTCCTAGGTGGTTATCTCATCGTAGGTGCTACAAAAATTATCCACGAGTGGGAAAATTTACCCCAATAGTACCGACTATCTTGGGAGTATCTCTAATTTTCCCCCTTCATGCATAGTGGGTAGTAAATGCATCCATCATGTACTTAAAAGGGTGGTGTGGGACAACTTGTAACTCTATCTCACAAAGTAATCACTAGTCGGATAGGTAGTGCGGAGCACTTCCTATTTCATCCATAAGGTTACCTCTTGCGTGGACTACGTTGGGGTTCTTGGAACTAGCCCCATTATTGTAGCTTAAGGTCTTATGCCAAAAGGGTTATGTTCCTGTTGAGCAAAGAGGGTTGTACCCTTTTCTAAAACTTGAAATACAGTGTTTTGAATATGTTGTTCATTTTATCTTTTTTAATTAGGTGTGGTTTTCTCGATACACCTTTTGACAACCTGTATAACAACTATATTAGTAGTTTTTGACTTCATTTTGATTCCTCCGTTCTTTGACAATCGATGGCGTTTTAGTCCTATATGACGATTTTAGTAGTTTTCCATCAAAACAAAAAACACCATTTTTTATTCTCCACATCATCCAAGAATGCAAGAGAAGAGCATATGTGATGTTTTAAAAATCTAAAAAGATATAAAATGGAGAAAACACTTTACTTCAAATACACCAAGTTAACCAATTTCCACTCAAATATTCCTAACAACCTCAAAGCGTCAAAAAGGACTTAAGAATCGTTTCTGATTCCCAAGATCACCCCAAGGGATGCGAGGGAAGAGCATACATGATTTTATTCCTATAAGTAAACACACAACTCTTATCTAATCAAGTAAAAACATGTAAAAATAGCCTACAAAAACAAGTATGTGATTAGATAAAACCTGTAAGAATGTTAGAACCCCAACACATTAATGTCAAGAAAAAAATGGACTCCTACGCCCCTATTTTGGCATCTGTGCGTGGGTTAGGGTGAACATGCAACTCCTTTTTTTTTTTTATGATTTACAGTGCACCTACTCCAACCAAGAGGCATGTGCACCACAAAAAAGACATGTGTGCTACTGGGTGAATTTGGCTTACAGTGTACCTACGCCATCAGAGAGACATGTGCGCCACAAAAAGAGCGTATGCGCCACCTTCGATAAAAATAGTATGAAATTAAAACAGAATGAATACACTACCATAAAATCATGTGCACAACCAGAAAATCATGTGCGCCACCACCTTGTAAAATAGTCCCATATTTCAATAGAATGCTTGCACTTTGCAAAATGCACTGCGCGCCACTAAAACAACGTGTGCACTTGGGTTAGGGCATATGTGCTGATCTCGAGGGGTTTTTATTTATAGTGAAGGTACAAGAGTATGAAACAATTTATGTGCCTTGATTAGTGCATCTATGCACTTTGGTTAGGTATGTGCACTGGGGTTAGTGCGTATGCGTCAGGATCGATAAATAGAGAACCAGGTTTTGACAGTGTGCCTGCGCACCACCCAAGAGGTGCTGTGCCCCCAAAAACGTGCCTGCACTCCTAAAAATTTTCTCTGCCACCTCTGCAACCAAAATATGGAAAAAAACACAAGAAAGTTCATAATATCTCAATTTTTGACAAGTTAGTTTAAAAATGGCAACAACCCATTCAAATGATGGCTATGAACAAGAAGTTACACATATAAAATTAGAAAAATTCCAAGAAAATGGACATTAATTATTGCATGTGCATATCAAAATTTACCCAAAACAATGAAATTTAAACTAAAATGACAAGGGACTAGGTGTCCCACCAGGTGTGCCAAATGTGTGCATGTGTTGTTTTTAAACTAATGCTAATATGAGTAAAAGACTAACACCTAAATATCCTTAATTAGCAAGAGTTAAACAAACTACTTAGCACCATCATGATAAGAATTAAACAAGGGTTAGATGTTAAACATTCATCAATAAAACTTTGAAACTAATAATGTTAAAACATCTAAAATCCTCTATTCTCTAACAACAAATAAATGAAATGGACCTAGGTAGGATCCATGGCTATCAAAAATGGTTGTTCTTAGTGTTCCAAGAACCTAGGAATGAGGGTTATTCAAAGTTGGGCTACAAGACCCTTTTTAAACCTCCCATATGACCTAAGCACTTAGGAAAGAGGCTTAACTCTTCAAGATGATGAACTCCCAAGAAAACAAATGGCAAGCTCTTAGTCTATTTTGCTATATGCTTTGCATTTTCTTTCTCAAGAAGTTTAGGTGCAAGTATACAGGTAGAAGGAGGGCTCCTTATATAGCCCAATGGATAAAGGAAACACTTCATCCCTTTGCATGTGGGATAAAGGTAAAACAAGATTAGGAATGGATAAGGTTGCTTTATAAAAGGTAACCTTACTTTAGAAGGGTTTAATTTATACTTAGAAAGTCATGGGAGTTGGGGTGTTTTAATTAATCAAAGGTGATTAAACAATAGGTAGATGTAAGCTTATAGAAGCTAATTAGATGAATATTAGTATGATTTAGGCTATTAAAAGGGGATTAAATCAATTAAATATTGATTTATTGGTTAAATGAAGGGGAAGGCTAATTAATTAATAATAATTAATTAGTTTAGATAGAAGGGGTGAATAATTAACGGAAGGTTGTTAATTAAGTTGTTAGCTGGATAGGTGACTTAATCAATTAATGTATTCTAATTAATTAACGGAAATAAGAGGGAATATGAGTGCTTTTGATGATATGTCGTCAATTTGCGAGATAGGAGATAATTAGCACAATTTTAATTATTTAAATTGCTTGGACGTAATTATAGGTGTCTATAGTTCAAACAAGGGAATCATATATATACATGACTTACACACTATTATTATGGGATGGGAAATTTGGGATATTACTTACTATCTATCACTTTGGAAAAGAACAAAACTCAAGCACTATATTTGGGTTCCATCATTCACCGCATAAGAGGGTTATTTTTGAATTCCATCTCACACATTCATCTTAGAGAAAAATAAGTTGTATCTTGCTACCTTGGTGTGGTCGACACAAGGTCAACCTAGCTTTAAGGGACATAATTTTATCTCTCTCTCTCTCACACACACACACACAAACTATAACTACATTGAGTTTGAAATTTAGTGCGGTGATAATTGAAAATATCACTAGGGTGACCGTCGAGGTAATTCCAACTTAAGCATGTGTATTATTTAATCCATCTAATGTGTTCTTGAGCCTTGTACATATATCTAGGGTTTTTTTCATGAATATGTGTGAAATTAAAACCCTACAATGAATCCAAAGTGATAAATAAAAAGTGAAGAAGATAATATTAAAACCTGAAAAGATCAAATCTATAGTTGTTTCCAAGACACTAGAACCCATTTAGACACTAGTTCCTGAGATGGTCGTGTTATCCTTTGGGTGGTTTTTCTTAGAATACTATCGGATAAATATTCTCCAAGAAAATTTTACTTAGTTTAGATCCATCCTAATCCACCCATTAACCAACCCATAATAAATATATAATCTCAGACAAAAGCTAAGTCATTCTTATCCTCTCATTCGTAGACTTGCTTGTTATTGCATAATAGATCTTGTTTATATCTGTTATAACTATTTTATCTTGAAGTCCTTTAATAAGATTTAAATTTTCTTTAATCATTTGGTGAACCCAATCCTTTCATGCCATTTATCGGACCTCTTTATGTCCTCCTAATTTATCTTCACTTAAGTTTCCTCTTTTTGATGGACATGGGGATCCATAAGAGCATATTATATCATTTCATGTTGCACAATTGGATTATGCATATGAAAACACATTATTGACCAAGTTAGTTCCTATGATCTTATAGGAATATGCTTTGTGATGGTTTTATGATTTTCCTTTACACTCTGTTATCTATTTCACTTCCTTAGAAAATATATTTATGGCTCACTTTTCTATGAACATTGGAACTAAAATATCATATGGTAAAATTACTAAAATAAAGTAGGTATATAATGAACATATTTCTAACTATGTTTTACACTATAGGAATAATATTTATAAAATGAACTATGTCTTATCTAAATTTGAATTACAAGGTCTATTTTCTAAATTCTAGTACCTTATTTGTAAGAATGTGTTATTTTTTTACCGCTTTCCTTCTTTTGATCATTTATGTCATACTATTAAAGCATGTGAAAATAAATTAGTTTTTATGGATAAACTTAAGTATGGTGATAATATTTTAAATCAATCTAGTAACAAGTTTCAAACCAAATCTTACTTTAAAGGCAATCCTAGTGATCCTAATCATACGCCATATTTTATGCCAACTTGTAAAGCTCCAAATACAACCTACATGACTCACTTTTACTGGATTTCCATATCCACCTCTTATTTTTTTGCCTGAGCTAATTGAAAACAACATAATTTCTCTTCCATCTCATTTTGAGCTAGATCAAAATCATCCTCATGGTAAACATTTTGATGAAAATGCACATTATGATTATCATAGATGTAATGGCCATTCTATTACTATGTGCTTTAAGCTTAGGCATTTGATTAAATACCTAATAGAAAAAATGAAATTGAGCTACCTGAGCCTACTATTTCTATTTCTAAATCTACCAATGATAATGAAAAGCTTAAAATTTTCAATGATCCATTACCCAAACATGAAAAACATCTCCTTAATCTTCTTCCAATCATGTTTATCATGTGCTTCCACCTCAGTCCTCTTTGGATCATCCCCTTGGATTGCTTTTTCGTACTAGTGGTCTTCCTCCACATGTCATTACTTTTACTGATGCTGAATTTCATGCTTGCTTTCATCACATAGATTACACATTCATGATTATGTTGGTACTCATGCTGTTAACAATGTCATTGTACATTCTACATTCAAATGTAATACATGTTAATAATATTTCTTGAAATATATTTTCTTTCCATTATCTTAAATGACATGTTGATCACCCACTTCTCATGGGAATATAATTCTACCCAACACCGTTGGGCCTCTTACTATCTTTATGACTTTCTTTGTTGGATTTGAGGTTACACATTATGACATGGTAAGATAGGAATTCCTTGGCTTAGGGATGCCAAATATGTTCCATAAATAGTTCATTTGTGGCTTAATTTTATACACTAGAATCATGTTATCACCATTTGAGGAATCCTACCATGGGATCCTTTCTCTATATATTCTATTGATCCTACAACTTTAGTTGATACTATAACTACTACGAGAACTATTATTGATAGCATATGGATTTGACATGTACTAATTTTCCATCTACAACACATGTATCTTCTTTTTCTATTTTCACAATTTCACCTAGATCTTCTAAACATGTGACTTCTTATCCTCACCCATGAAATATATATCGATCTCATAGCCCACCTCATAGGCATCATTATACACTATATTACCCTTGGCACATCTAGGCCCACTTCATAGTATCATTCCTCGCATACATGACATAATACTGCTATACACATCTTGACACATGAACTTTCACATGGCACTAGGTCCTTATATCATGTTCACATGTGTTCCTCTCTTGCATCACTAGATAGTGGGCCATCATACTCTATCATCATTGGATAACCCACTATAAGATTCAAACTTGGGTCATACCATTTCCCCCTTACTATGCAATGATGCACACTTTTCCTAAGTTCAAACATGACTATTGAGGCATACATACCCACATGGACCTCAATTTGAACACATACATTAGGGGGAAACCTTAATCCCCTCCTTTAGTCATCATATGTCATAGTAGAAAAACATTCAAATGCTTGTAAATATTTAAAACAATAGCTTAGATCTTGATTGGGCGTATCCTTTCTTGCTTATAATATTGTATGTTGCACATTATTCATCATATTAATTTTATTCATAGTATGCTCTATCCTATGTTTCTATACATACATGTGTGTTCACATTGTAATTTTGAGTTGAATGTGAGATACTTATAAGTTATCACACGATGCATGATTCTTGACACTATTATCTACCTTTCTTACTTATCTATATTTAGTTTCTATAACTGCAATATCGAATACTTTCATTCCCATCATCAGTTGTATACATTGTGACATACTATCATTTTTTATAACATCCTAATGATTGCTTCATGTGTAGAATTTGTCTTACAGGCCTACTTCCAACCACGGTTATCTAATTTTCTTACATATTTTCTATGATTATGTCTATATTTTCATTGGTTTTTAATATGCTTGATTGCTTATTTTCTTACACCTCTTTGAAGGATTCGATTGTCTTATGAAATCCCGAGTGGTTTTCTATGTATTCCATCATCTTATACATCAATATTTTGTTGTATAACATTTTTGACACGTTTCTATTACATCATGCCATGCTTATTTGCCACTAACACCTTATCCTAGATTTTCCCATTATTTTTCATGTTCCATGGTTGTTACCATGTGCATTAGCCTTTCCCCCTATAATATTTATATTTTTATGTGCACATTAGTTCCATATTTCCTCATTTAAGACACATTCACATTAGATCATATCATGCACCCAAAATGAGTGGGGGTAATCATCCCAAGTTATTATGTCACCCTATCAGTAGTCCATTGATCAGAAACAAAATGGTACATAAAAAATATGACCACATAGAAGCTAATAAAATTGTTTAGAATCAGAATTGATCCAAAAATAGAGTAAGGATGGAAGTACCTAGTATAAACAAGAAATATGGGTGTTGGTGTCCCACTAGGGTGGTTATGTCCTTAGGGAAGAAATGGCTACAATACATGTTAAACAATTTCTCAAAGTGACATGTTTCATAAAATTATAACACATACTCTGTTACAAGTTTCTATCAGGTACAATAGGAAAAACATTAGTGACAAGTTTCATACTTTGGATAAGGGAAATATTTACTCTTATTTTTCAACTCACATATTTTTATATTGGTATAACATAAGGAATGACACCTAGGGCATATGCAGGACATTGATATGCTTAGAACAATGTGTCATCTATGGCTAGTTTCTATTAGGTTTTTGAACATCTATAATGGAACTTATCTATGAGGAAGCATTAATGGTTGGAGGGAAAATCCTACATCTCTCCCAATACTCTTCCCTTTATGATAGGATTCCTAAATTCTTAGTATGGTGATAAGACACCTAAATCCTCATTATGATGACATGATACCTAAATCCACAATACTCTTATGATCATCTCCAAGGAAACAAACACACTGGAACAATTCTATATTTTATCTCATGACATTCAGGTATATTCTATCCTTGAATCACTTATTTTTATACACACTTCTATGTTGATTTCTCTAAGTCAAATTTTAATTTCATATATCATGAGCATTGACTACACTTATCTTATTTTATAGGTTCGTCCTTATCTCGATAAAGGAAACACAAATGGAACAAGGAGTAATATCAAGCACAAGATGTTTAGGTAAATGTAATATTCAAGGAAAACGTGTATGCATCATTTATAATATGCACACAAGGTCACCACTAGTGTTATCATCCCCTCTTATATTCCATGATACAAATGTTACAACTTCCATTCATCATACTATAAATTTCCATTTGGCACACTATTGGCTACAACCTCCTTCAAATCTCCATGTAAGGTGCACTCTTCCTATCTAATTTATGCTACTAAATATTCATTAACCATCATAATGTGGGGAAAATGAAGAGATGAAATCAAAAATTTACTATCTATAACATGCCTCTAAGTATGTCATTATATTCATGATTATTAAGTAATAAAAATATACATTAATAACACTTGTTTTGATTTTACATTGCTTTATCCTTTTTATAATCCTATCATTTTTATGTTCTGGAATGACTACTTTTCTTTTAGACATTGGAAAATATGTAACCCAACTCATTATTTACCATTCTATATGTAGACATCTAAAATGTCGACATGCTTATTCACAATTAATATGTCCTGCAAATATCCCAACATCATTGATATAATAATTAATCGCAAGATTACTTATTATTATTTAATCCATTTTATCATAGTTACCATTTATCATTATTTATCATTTATCCCAACATTTCATCATTAATCCTTTTAATTTATCCAATATCCGATTTTCATCATTAATATTTTTAATCCATTATAATATCATATTAACACCATAATCCTTCATTAACATTTTATAGGCATTTAATATTCCTACATCTACCTACCACTTACCTAACACATCCCTACGAAAGAATTTCCATTTAACCTCACCCCTAATTATAATTTATTAACCTAATCTAATCCTAATCATAATCACATCCTCACACCTCTAAATCTAGAGGCTTCTATTTCTAGAAGCCTCTCTAACCTTCTCCTTCTATTGAATTTTTAATTCAATGGAAGCTTCTTCCCTCCATGAATTTTGAATTCAAATTATAGAGCCTTCCACTCTAGAATCCTCTAATCCTCACATGCATCCTCCACCCTTGATCCAAATCCAACTTGGCTTCATCCTAGCCATTGAATCCTCCACTCCTTAGCTATAAATTGAGCTCTCCTCCTCCATGAGAGCTAACGCACATGAACTTGGAATATCCATAACAAAAATTTAACATTTTTATCTTCAATTATCCAATTAATCCATCCGCTTTATCAATCCATCTATTTTATGCACCAATTTGAAACCAAAAAAACCATCCCAAATTCCAACCTACAAATCCCCTATCAATCATCATAACCAGCACATTCATCCCATCAAAACTCATGTGGATAATCCACCACCATCCAAAATATCAACTCCTAAATTCAATCATCATAAAACCTATAATCGAGTCCCATTCACATATCTACAACAATCCCAAAAACTTAACCCAAAATTATCATCCCCTGCATCTCATCTTAGTCCTCCATAGTCATCAACTTCATCATCACAATCTAATTATATATACTTTCTCCTAGATAGTCCCACATCCACTAATCCACCATCAAATGTATACTCAGCATATTTCATTCCCTCCATCACCTAAGCACAACCATTCAAAACTATCTCATCCACTATGATTCCTAAGTCACCCTCATATTCTTCTACCCCCAATCCTAAACCATCCAATTTGGTTCCTACACCACCTTCATCTTCTTCATCCACACCTAATCATATCTTGAACCCTTCATCACCTAAATCTAACACTATCCTATCCTCTAATCCTATTTCATCTCCACCATCCCCCAATCCTAAAACATCTAACGTGACTCCTAACTCACCAACTCCTAAACCTAAAAAATCCAATCCCAATCCTCTCCCCACCCCATATCCTACCTAATATAATGAGGCTTTTATCTCACCTTCATATACTTCATCCCCTAAATCGACCAAATATAAGGTGGTTCCTACACCATACCCATCTCCCAAATCTATGTCATCTCGAACATCTCCCAAATCTAATATGACCCCAATATAATACCCATCCCCTTCATCTAAATCTACCCCATCCCCTTCATCTACATCTACTAATCCCAAAAATATAATCCTAATCCAAAACCATCTTACTTGAAACCACATACTCCAACCAATCCAAAATCAACTAAATCTACTTTGGCCTCCAAGCCTAAACAATCGAATTCACCCCTAGGTATAATCCATCCCCTTCATCTTCTAACCCAAAAAAATATAATCCAACTCATAAATCTAGATCAACAAAAAAGTATCATAGTCCACCCCATCCTAGACCTTTACTCCCTACTCCCCAAAACCATTTAACCTAAAACCACTTCACTCCTTTAGGAGAATCCTTTACCACCATCTTGTAATATCTAAAACCTTTAACATGATCATCCATCCCCAAATCAAATCATGTAATAAAACCTTCCCAAACTATCTTGGTATTAAGAACACTATTATTGTGACTTCTATTGCACCCATGGACATTGACCAATCGTTGCATGAAATTTAGGTCCTATGTCAAAAATATCATTAACTACGGAATTCTTATCCTTGTGCCTCTCTATCCACTACCTTTCCATCTCAATCCTCTCCCTAACCATCATCCACCATCCAAACCCCATTCAAAATCCAAACATATTCATCCATATAAATGTCATCATACATCCAAATATCCCTCACCAACAAAAAACTAGACACATCTCACCTCTCATCCTTTGTTATGTTCGACCTCTTAGTGCATGAAAAAATTAAAACCCACTAGTCTCATGATGAACACATGGAATCCTCTTTCTCATCGACTTCATATCCTATATCTAAAAATATTTTTTTCTAATATGAAACATCGAGGAAAATTCCTAGGCATCCATGAACAAGGTATTTGTGAACCGCAGTCTCCCTTCATCAAAATCTAGGATGTTCTGTGGATTAGGGTAAAAACCTAACACTAACAACATCCCTCCCCATCCTCCATCACAAATTATTTATACCATTTCTCTTGTTGATCCTACCATCCCAATCACTCAACCAAATCACAAATCATTTAACCCCCTAGAAATACTAAAAACCTAAAAATAGATTAAGCACCTGATTCATCGCTTGCGCACGACTATTTTTTCCTTCCCACTCATCATACTTACATCCAACATCCAAATACCGTTGCATCTAATCCATTCATATCCTCTTTCAATTCATTCATTTTAACACTTGATCATCCTACTCACACATGTTGTAAGATAATAGTACCTACTACAACCATGTGACCTTGTTCTATCGCTCCCCCAACATTCAAGAATAAATTTCCTCCTAGAGATCCCCACATGATAACACACTTAATCAACTTGTAGTGAAGACCCTTGGGTGTGTCTTTTAAAACTCTATCCAATTTCATCTCCACACTTATTTCTATCTGCCCATAAATCCACTAGTCATTCTTAAACCCTTGAGATTTATCAAGAGAGTGGAACCTCTTTATGCAAAAAAACTCCAAATATCAAATAAAATATAGCTCAAGATTCTCTCTAGGGGTGTTTACAACATCTATAAAATGGTTATGGATGCCTGACTGGTAGTAGAGAAATGTTGTGACAAGAATCAAATGCATCTCCATTGAGGTTATGGACACCTAGGTTATAGCGGAGCAATACACGAATTAGCCTTTCATTCACCCTCCATCCAACTCAAGACTCTCTCTAGGGGTGTTTACAACTTCTCTAATAGGGTGATGGATACCGACTAGTAGTAGAGAAATTTTGTGACAAGAATCAGATGCATCTCTATCGAGGATATGGACATCTAGCTGATAGCAGAGAAATACATGAATTATCCTTCCATTCACCCTACATCAACCTATTTGACTTAATCACTCCCTATACATTAGCTAGTTTTTCTTCACATACTACCCATTAAATGTACCATTAGGCTCAACTTTTGTTTCATCACTAATGTCATTTTATTTTAATGCATCACATCAACATCATTTTTCCTTAGATCGAACATCTATGGGAAAAGGATTATCCTTTCCTTTTCATCCAATCCTCCTCATCATCATGACTTGGAAGAAAATTACTATCATCTAATGAGGTCATCATCCATTTTAGATACCCCTCTTTTCCCATCACCGGGTAAATTTGAACCAATCCATCCATCTAAACATGCCACCCTACTTTAAACTTGGGGTCACACCACATCTATCCTCAATCCATACCCCCTATACTTGGGGGAATATATTATCATCTTTCATATTCCCCATCTTATCCTATACCTCATCCCTCATCCTATTTATCTATCTTCCATCCCACATCCCATCTAATCCTAACCTATCAACCAATCCCTATCCTATCTAGCCTATCTAATTTTTCTTAATCGCTCCCTTTCATCCTACCTAAGCATGCTTCAGGACTTTGTTATCAACCAATTTTTATTGATGCAAAATTAATAAAAATGGAAATTTTGATATTTTTCAAAACTGTTACTTTGCATGATTTATCGCTCTCATCACGATCATCTCATTTTTGTGATCATTCTAGTCTTTGTTTCATCCATTTCAGAGTAGAACTCCTCCCCGCTAGGTCTTAAACTACTTTAAATGTTAATTAATTAATTAATTAATCTTTGTTTGAAAATATAGAATTTTAATAACTTTAGGGTTTTTAATTAAATAAATATTAATTAAAATTCATTCGAAAAGATTTATTTTAATTTGTGGGGAAAATAAGCTTCCGCTTCCCATTTCTGGGGATGCCAAATTGGCTTCCTGGACCCATATTTCCCCTTTCCTAGAAAATTTATTTTAATTCCCCACTTGTGGGATTTCATCCACCAATTTCAAAATCAATGAATTCGATAACGGGAAAAAAATCTCCTAATTTCCCACATGGGGAAATAAAATGGGGATTTCTAGCCCACCTTTCCATTTCCACAGGAAAATGGATGTTTATTTCACCACTTCCCCGACAATTAATGCCACTACCGAGGAAAGAGGGAAGTTTTTTTAATGGGAAGAATAAGAAATAATTGTGAGGAAGCTTCCTAAATCCTCATTAAATCCTTCTGTAAAACTCTTTGGAAGAAGTGATGTGAATATTTCCAATTTCTTCTTATTTCTTCTGAAGGAACATCTCAGAGTAATATTTAATCACATCCCTCAACAAATCACCATGCATGAGCCGAGTTTGAATACCTCAAAGCATTCCAATGCATTTGTAGACACAATGATAAAACAATCTATAAATCCTCCATGGGAGCTACGCACATCTTGAAGGAAAAAATAAAAGAAAAGAATTCCACACAGCCTAATTCCATCGAATCCCAACATGTAGGTAGCAAGGTGAAAGAAAAAATAATCTCCACGCACCATTAAAGGAATACCACGTGGGTAGAGAGATAGAAAGGCATCTCCATGAAATGGGATAGCATAAAGTTTAAATAACAATGTTTAAAATCCTTGAAATATCCCATGCAGCCCAAGGAGACAAACAAAAAAAGTTTTCAACGCATGGCCTTTAACATTGAAAGTTAAAGAAACGAAACAAAAAAGCAGCCCAAAGCTTCCATGTAGGCATAAGACAAAACAACAGTACCCTCCACGCATTCATTCAAGAAAATGACATGCACATGCATACGAGAAAATAACAAAAGCAATTCAAAGGAGAACCCACGTTGAGCATAAGATAAAACACAAGAATCACCATGCATTTTTAAGGAAAAATTTCAAGTTTCCATGCAGCCAAAGGGGAAGACCAAATATTTTCCAAAACTAAGTGAAGGCCACGTGGAAGGAGAGAGAAATCGACATGTAAGAACAATCCAGTTTCAACACATTCATTAGAATAAGAAAAATTCCAAGAAAAAGAGAAATTACAGTTCAAACAAAGCAAGGGAAAATTTTCTCAGGTGAATAATATAAAAATAAAATAAATTAAATCAATCCATGCAAAATATTAAAATCAAGAGATTTTAATTATTTTTCGTTGTAGCTTGATTCAAAATTTCGAGCCTAGTCTCGGTGTGATGTTAAAAAAAGACTTTCAGAATCGAGACTAGTTATTATTATTATTATTATTTTGAAATAATAATAATATTATGATTATTATTAAAACAAGTCATATTTTTTCTTGCATTAAAGGGGGTTTCGAAGACTGATACCCGGCCTCATTTTCACTATTCTGTTTTCCTTAGTCATTTTTCGTAAAATTCATAATGACTGTAAAATCTAATAAATCTACAAAGTGTTGGTATCCAAATTGATTCTGCCTTGGAAGCTGAGAAACATCACAATTTCAACAAGATACTCAAAGATAGACAAATCATAAGTTGTTTTCTAGCTGGGGAAGGGATTCAGTAGCTCTTTGTCACTCGGGCATTAGAGAAATGGATAGCACCATATAAAAGGATTTGATCTATCCTCACTAGTTTAGGTCATGCCTCTTGACCAGGGATGAGAGGACCCGTTTTGTAACCTCTATTGGTGAAGGAAATGAAGAGATCCTTCTTTGCACAATTTTCAAGGGAACCTTGAGAAAATATGATCAATACGCCACAATTTAACTCTCACGAGTTGTCACTTCTAAATAATGGAGATATTTTCTGAACAAGGTTTAGGTTACTAAAGACACTTAAAACCTACTTGCTTCTATATATTTTGGCAGTAGAATTTATTCATTTTTGGATACACAACAAAAACAGGGGTACTTCACGCATTACGATTCATGGTTATTTGAAATTTTTGTGGGGATTAAGCAAGATGAAGTTGATTTCCCGATTTTTGACAACATTTAATATAATTGAAATACTAATAGACATAATGCTTCAAAACAATCAAAATATTCCTTCAACCAGAAGGTGTGCATCAATGGAGGCCCAAATCTGCATGTTTTCACTTAATATTTAAGAATTCAACATGAAGGCTCAAGCTAAAAACTCAATTAAACATTAAAAAGCCCTAGTTCGTCATGCCTAAGATACACTCATAGGCTTACAAACAATCTTTATCAACATAGTGGTAGTAAAATGATTTTAAATTGTTTATTTCATTACAGGATGAAGGCTCTTCTCATAATGAAATTGTAAATGCCAAAATACTAACACATGGATGAGATCTTGTGTGATTCAGAGGGATTTTAACATAATATTACAACAGGAACATCAAAACCATTTGAAAACATTCTGAAATAAAAGCAGACACAATTTTTCCCAGATCAACATAGATTAATTCGAGATCTATTAGATTTATTAGTAGGGGAAAGTTTCTTGAAAAATCTCAGAGCTTGTCAATGGTTATACACTTGCAACCATCTTGACATGATCAAATCTAAAACACAAGAGATTAATAGGTTTCTCAGATGGTCTCTTAGGAAGATGGGCTTTCTCAAATTTTATCATAAAAATTAAACCCCTAAACATTTGCAAGAGTATCCTCATTGCATTTATACAATTCACTCACTCACTCATCCCAAATTTTCCCCTAAAAAGAAGAATATTTGAGGAATCCTTTACTTGTTACCAATTTGTCCTAGAAAGTGATGTTTAACAAATTTACACCTAGAGCTACCATGTGGAAAAAATAATGAAGTGATCATGTTTCTTAGACCCTTAATGATGAATAGGATGCCATGCCATAACTTTTTGACAGTCCTCATAATCATTATTTTATTCTATCATGTGAGAAATCCCCTTTTAATAATTTTTAGGTGGCTCTGTATAGCTGGATCTGACAAACAATCCTTTTCACCTTCAAGAATACACCTTGAGAAATGAGTTCCCTCGCATGGATGCCTACATTCATGCCTCTCAAAAATGATTGTCCTCACATGGATTATACCACATACCTATGCTGTGAGTATTATTCAGCCATGTGTAAAAAGGAGCTAGCAGAAAACTCCATCTGTTTCCTTAGTGCAACTGCAAAGGTGAAGTCCAGAGGAAGGTTCCCAAACAAGTGCCGGCTCTTCACATGCCTTGGCCCAAGAAAATTTCCTTTGCCTTTGAAAAAGTGTCAGTATAGAGAGGATTCAATGGAAGCATCCATGTGTCTCTTTAGCACACTTTTTATATGGTGTCCAAAAGTGGAGACCTCAAACAAGCATGGGCTCGCCACATTTCTCACTCGAAAAATTTGTTGAAAGCATTTAAGGACCAACAAAAAGTGCCATGTGCCTAGGGTTCGAGAAATCCTTCTCGGCCTTTGAAAATTATAAGTATGGGAAGATCCAGTAGAAACCTCCACATGTCCCTTCGGTGCTCTTTCAAAAGTAAAGTACGGGAAGGTCCCCAAATAGGTGTAGGCCCTCCACATGTCCTAGGCCTTTAGAAAGTTGCTTGAGAAGTTTAAGTATAGAGAGGATCCAACAAAAGCCTCCATGTGTCTCCTTGGTGCAACTACGAAGGTAGGACCTAGAGGTGGATCCTCAAATGAGCATAGGACCTCCACGTCTTCATGGTCTCGACAAATTTGCATCAGCCGTTTGAAGAAAAGTATAAATATGGGCAGGGCTAGAAGAAATCTCCATGTGTCTCCTTGGCGCAACTTCAAAGGTAAAACCAAGAGGCCAATTTTCAAATGAGTGTAGGCCCTCCACGTGGACAAGTTTTGAGTTGAAGTGGGCCTGAGAGTTTCAAAATTCACTGATGACCCACCTCTCTACTTCAAACTTTTGATTTGGGCCCCAGCGGAGTTGCGGATTATTTCATAACTGTTCTCCCTCGTACAAAAAGGTAAATACTGCAAAATGCTTCGGTGACCCACCTCCCCGCTTCTAAATTTTGATGTGGGCCCCAACAGAGTTGTGGATTATTTCATAACTTTTCTACCTCATACAAAAAAGAAAAAAACTACAAAATGCTCTGGCAACCCACCTCCTTGCTTGTAACTTGAAAAAATGCCATGTGTCCATCTTTGGGTTTAAAGTAAGACTTTTACCCTTCCGATTCATGTTTGTTGATTAACCAATTAGATGCTATCGGGGTTGGGGCCAATTTGGTATTTTTTACAAATGTGACAAAAGTGAAAAATTTCACCAAAAAGACCTATCGAGCTACATCCAATTAGAAAGGACCATGTTTCCATAGATGTTGGGAAAAATTGAGAGGGAAAACATGACTATGGAAAAAATAGAAGGAAGCGGAAACCCGAATTAATAGTTCTTCCTCATGGAAAGAGAAACAGAAAATAATATCTGACTCAATGTGATCCTTGACCAAAGGAAAGACTAGACAATGATAACCAATTAAAGGAAAAATCCTTCACGCATCAATATAGGGAGACAGTAAAAATTCAAACCATGCGGACTGAAACATTTTTAAACGAACAGGGTGAGATTAAACTGAGCACCAACATCGGATTCGACTCAGGGATGGGAACTCTGTCCGAAAGTGCCAAAAGAAAAAAAGAGTAGACCATGTGCCAAAAATCCATTGTGCAATAGAGTTAAAGAACAATCCTATAGAAAAAAATACAATAACCAAATCCCCAAGATGAACTGAGAAACCAACAAAAACTAGTCACCAGGGACTAGGAAAACCAAAAATAAAGACACAAAATTAGAATGAAATGAAAAGACTATACACTATACAATGATGTGCACCCTGATTTAGAGAAAACAATGAAAGAAAATTTTCAAGTGCCTTTGATTTTGGATATGACCATGCTAAGTAGTTCTGATACGTCTTTAACAATTGGTCATATGATTTTTCTCTTTTCCATCCAAGTTACTATCTGACCACATTTTTTTAGGCTTATCCTTTGTGCCTAGGTCAAGTTTTTCAACATCTCTCGAGGCTACATCAAACATCAAAGTTCCAGGAAAATAAACCTACTCAGGATATCTACATTGATCAATTTCATACTCCTTGAAAATTACATAGCTCATATGGTTATCAACATCAATGTCTCGTATGCAATACTTGATAAGAAGCATTGTTGGGGTCCTCAATAAGATATAACATTTTATTTTCACGATATAACTTCACAAGGCTTCCTCAATTGGTATGGTTGCATTAAATATGTCCATTTTCACACCGCCACACACACTAGCTACCCAATTTATAGATAATAACATCCCCCATTTAGCAGACAATCCAAAATGACCACATTCAAGGTTGAGTACTTGCCTAAATATGTTTCCATTGCACTACTAAACCCTTGACACATCCAACTACCGGAACCTCTCTTGAATCCATGGCAGATATTTCCCATTATTTGTTGTTACTTTGAGATTTAACTCATTCATGACCTCAAGAGGCATTACATTACATGAGGCTCCTAAATCAAACATGCAGTTATGTAATAGCCTATCCTTAATAATCAAAGTAGTAAAAAATGGATCCACATTAAGCTAAGATTCAACTAGAGAAGTTCCCAAATAAACCTCAAGTGGTTCACCCAATTCCTCCAATGCTTGTGGTTTTTCTAGTTCTGCAATGGGAGGAGGAACCTTTACATTGTTTACATTTTTACCCTATTTGACCTTTCCTTCCTTAAGTCCCAAATATTCGAATGCTTTGTTCCTATGCTCAGGGATTCTAAGTAATTCAACAATAGGAATAGTAATCTTGATCTAACTCAAGATTTGGGCTATGTCACAAGGAACATATTTGGGTAAGGCAATATTAGGAGGAAGGTTTAAAAATTCATCTGATGGTAGGGGATTTTCATAGTCTTAGCATGGGGATGAACACAATTTTTATTTGGGGTGAAAAATCCTTTACCAGATGCATATTTTTAGGGGTTTCCTTAGGGATACTGGTAAGAAATGGAATTTTTGTTTTTCCTAAGGCCCTACCCCTTTGGCAACCTTAATCTTGGTATTATATTCTTTTTCTTGGGAAACTATTGCATTCATTAATAGTTGCATGTCCTTTTTTCAAGGAATTCCTCCATCATACTTTTTAATCATCAATGCCCTCAAGTATTCGAAATCATTATTGGGTAGTTAAAATTCTTGTACCATATAAATTTAAAAAGCATTAAAGGAAGGAAGAGGTAATACCTGCAGTAAATGCAATCCAAAAATCTTTTAAAAATTCTTGCATTTATTAGCTTAGTTTAGGTCACTCCCTATTGTGAACTTATAGAGTACTCCATTATGCATGCATCATCATCTGTCTCATCGTCATCAGCTTCCTCAACTTATTTTTCTTCATCGCATGGGAAATGGGGCAAGAAACATCTATCACACCACTCCATATCATGGACCTCTTCCACACTAGCAACTCTGGAAGCTAAAGGATTAGACACCAATCTATTTTCCCGGGGTTGGGGATGTCTATTTCCTAATCCCATAGGCCTTTTACCCCTGTCATATTGTCTATGATCACCTCTAGAATGATTTTCAAATATTTCGTGACCTTGTGGCTTGTGCTGACCTTGGGAACTTTTTCCAATCCCCTTCTCTTCTCTGGCCAGTTTATAGGATATTTTTTTAACAACTCCAGCCAAAGTTTTTACAACCTCTTCTAGATAAAAAAATTTTCTTGATTGAGGATTTTCTGGATTGATCAATTTGATAACCTCTCTTTTAGGAGGCTTACCAACTGTCTTGATGTTATTTTCAATCTGTAAAGACATGGTGAAGGCCTGCCTCAAATCTCCTAGGTTTTTGTCCTTTAAATAATAGGCATCTTTTTTGTCAAAAGCGTTAAAATATTTTATCGATAGGAAACATCTCTTCACCTTAGGATTACGGTGTAGCCTATTCAAGGTCTTATTGAGCCGAGTATTGAATTCATGAACAGATTCATTAGGATTCTTCTTAATATTTTCAAATTCAGAAAAAAGAAACCTAGGATCTATCTTATCCCCATATTGCAATCTAAAATAATTTTTCATTTATGTCCATGAGTCTATTGAGTTCTTTGGTAAATATTTATACCAGTCATGTGCATCCTCCTTAAGAGTATGAATAAACAATTTTATATACACATCCTCAAATTCAATCTCAAATTCTTCCATCATATTGACAAAAAAATTAAATGCGGATCACCAGTGATAGCATTATTCCCTTGAAATTTAGGCAGTCTATTTATAACATATTATGGCACTACATTTGGATATCCATCCATACCTCTAAAATCTATAGGACCAAAATTATTCACAACAAAAGGAGGTTTGGGTGGGGGCTAGGCCATATTGTTTTGAGGAGGTGATCTTACAGAGATACAAAATGATGAGGGACAAGGGGTATTTGGAACACAGGAGTATAATTTTCAAAATGAATGTCCTCTAAAGACTCTGTTTCATGGAAAACCCTATCAACTTTGGAAAATACAGGGACAAAATAAGAAGCACACTTATCAGACACAAATGAAGGCCCCTCTCTAGTTGAAGAATTTAGATCTATATAAAAATTACCTGATTTAATCACTTGAAGAAGAATGGTAATCCTCAACCACAAGTTGATCACTTTTCACAATGGATAACTCTTTTCTTGATTCCTGATCTCCAACTATTTTCCAAACTCTTTTTCCTTCTGAATTTGTCTTTCCCAGTTCTAGAAACAAATTTTTGGTAGGGTCTTTAGTGAAGAAATATCTTCTTCCTTCCATATTTGTAAATATTAGTGATAGATTTCACTTAATACATGTTAAGGCACTAGTATTTACCAAAATTTAAATCAACATGGAGTTGCCACTAAGGATTTTCACCTTAGCTATGCAAATGCACTATAAATGACTTGTCAAATATCTATCAACACTTAAATTTTTGTAAAGCTTAGTAGATCGACCTTTCTTTACCAAAGATTTATCATTGATGATATAAATTTAGTGCAATAACCACTAGAAATTAGAAATACTACACAATGAACATGTAATCTTGCACAATCTTACAAATCTCAACAAAGGATGATGTTTAAACAATGTATTTTCACTTAGATCATGTAAGAAACATTACCAGGGCCAAATATAAGAATGCCTTTGAAGGTCCCCTGAAATGGCACAAAAAGGTGTTGTTGCAAATAATACCCAACAATGGCACCATTCAGGTGTTGTTTCCATACAAATAAATTCCTGTAACGGTGTCATTCAAGTGTTAGTATCCAAATTAATTCTCCCTTGGAAGCCGAGCAACATCACATATTTAACAAGATACTTAGAGATAGACAAATCATAAGTTATTTTGTAGCTGGGGAAGGGATTCAATTGGCTCTTTGTCACTCGGGAATTGGAGAAATGGATAAAACCATATAAAAGGATTTGATATATCCTCACTACTTTAGGTTGTGCCTTTCAACTAGGGTGAGAGGACCCATTTTGTAATCTTTGTTGGTGAAGTACATGAAGACATCCTTATTTGCACAATTTTCAAGCTAACCTTGAGAAAATATGATCAATACACCACATTTTAACTCTCACGAGTTGTCACTTCTAAAGAATGGAGATATTTTTTGAACAAGGTTCAGTTACTAAAGACACTTAAAACATGCTTTCTTCTATATATTTTGGCAGTAGAATTTGTTCATTTGTGGATACATAGCACAAATAGGGGTACTTTAGGTAGGGTTCATGGTTATTTGAAATTTTTGTGGGGGATTAAGTAGCATGAAGTTGATTTCACCAGATATTTATGAACCTTTATAACAATTGGAAACTTAACAACAAAAAGCTTTAGAATAGCTAAAATATTCCTTTAACTAGAAGGTGTGCATCAATGGAGCCCCATATTTGCATGGTTTCACAAAATCTTTAAGAATTAAACACGAATCCTTGAGCTAAAGACTCAATTAAACATTAACAACCACTGGTTCCTCATGCCTAAGATACACTCATAGGATTATAAACAATATTTATCAACAAAAATGATAGTAAAGGGATTTTAAATTAGTTATTTCATTACAGGATGAAGGATCTTCTCATAATTAAATTGCAAATGCCACTAAACTAACACATGGACGAGATATTGTGTGATTCGAAGGGATTTTAACATAAGATTGCAACACGAATATCAAAACTATCTAAAAACATTCTAAAATAAAAGTATACACAATTTTTCCAAAGATCAACATAGATTAATTTGAGATCTATTACATTTATCAGCAGGGGAAAGTTTCTTGAATAGTCTGAGATCTTTTCAATGGTTGTACACTTGCAACCATCTTGACGTGATCAAATCTAAAACACAAGAGATTAACAGGTTTCTCAAATGGTCTCTTAGGAATATGGAATTTCTAAAATTTTCTTGTAAAAATTAAACCCTTGACCATTTGCAAGAGTATCCTAATTGCATTTATACAATTAAATCACTCAATCATCCCAAATTTTTCCCCAAAAAGAATAATATTTGAGGAATCCTTTACTTGTTACCAATTTGTCCCAGAAAGTGATGTTTAACAAATTTACACTAAGCCGCAGTGGACAAATCATGAACTCGATCATGTTTCTCGGACCCTTAACTATGACTAGTATTCCATGTCATAAATTTTTGAGCTTCTTCTAATCATTCTTTTATTCCATCATTTGAGAAATCCCTTTTAATTATTTTCAGTGGCTTTGTATAGCTAAATCGACAAACAATCCTTTTCACCCTCGAGAATACACCTTGAGAAATGAGTTCCCTCACATGGATGCCTACATTTGTGCCTCTCGAAATTATTTGATGACCTTTCAAAAGTAAAATACAGGGGCAGCTCCCAAAATAGGTGCGGGCCATCCACATGTCCTAGGCCTTTAGAAAGTTTCTTGATAATTTTATGTATAGAGAGGAACGAGTGAAAGCCTCCACATGTCTCCTTAGTACAACCGTGAAGGTAGGACCTAGAGGCATATCCTAAAATGAGCGCATGGCCTCCATGTGTCCATGGTCTAACAAAGTTGCACCTACCGCCAAGTAAAGTCTAAGTATGGGCAGGCCAGTGGAAATCTCCACGTGTCTCCTTTGCGTAACATCAAAGGTCAAATCGAGAGGCCAATTTTCAAAAGAGCACAGGCCCTCCACGTGGACAAGATTTGAGTTGAAATGGGCCTGAGAGTTTCAAAATTCCTGGCGACCCGTCTCTCCACTTCTAACATACTATGTGGACCCCAACAGAGTTAAGATAATTTCATAACTTATCTCCCTCATATAAAAGGGAAAAAACTACAAAATTCTCTAGTGACCCTCCTCCCTGCTTGTAAATTTAAAAAACATCCACATTTCCATCTTCGGGGTCAAAGTAAGACTTTTTCCCTTCCGCTTCATGTTTTTTGATTAACCAATTAGATGTTATCGGGGCCACGAGGCTGATTTGGTATTTTTATAAATGTGACAAAAGTGACAAATTTCTCCAAAAATACCCGTGAGGCCGCATCCAATTAGAAAGGACCACGTTTCCATAGATGTTGGGGAAATAATTGACAGGGAAAACATGACTGTGGAAAAATAGAAGGAAGGGGAAACCTCGAATTCATGCCAAAATTACAAATTCTTCCTCATGGATAGAGAAACAGAAAAAATATCCTGGACTCAATGTGATCCTCCATCAAAGAAAAGGATAGACCATGGTAACCAAATGAAGAAAAAAACCTTCATGCATCAATACAGAGAGACAAATAAAACTTCAAACCATGCAGTAATGAGAAATTTTGGAATGAACAGGATGAGATTAAATTGAGCACCAACATACAAGAAGATCGAGGAATCCAATGGAGAAATCTAATATGTCCGCACTCAAGTACAAATTATAAGGAATCATTCCTCCCAGTTCCATCAATTCGACATATTATATTATCACTGATACAAATCTGCATCACATCAATGTGCAACAATTTTGCGATCGGGTGAAATCTAAAGGAAAAACCATATTCTCGGATAGGCTTTACCATAGTTGTCTACCCCAAGTAGCAGTATTTCCAATCTTAATGCAACTTCTGGATCTAGTTATCACTTACGCAAAGTATTATTATCCCGAGAGATGAGGAATTTTTAAAGATAATCACAAACCTTTCCTCTTAATCACAAAAGAGCACATTGAGGAATTATTTAACATACCTGAATTCCCTAAGAATGCAGATATCACTCGATAGTCGATGACAAGAATTTTGGGATGAAGAACCCTCCAAGTGGATCAAGATGGTTAATAACAACTAGTTAGTAACCAAGAGGCCTCAATTGATCGGCTTCCTAAAGAACTATACCATGTTGAGTTCGTGGAAGAAATCAGGACATGATTACTCTCCTAAGTTGAGTTTTCGGTTTACCCTCTACAAGGATTTTCCGCCCATGGATGTATTATTTTATCGTATCTTCCTTTCCAAGAGAGATTTTTGGATTAGGCCACCATCATCATTGATACCCTTCACAAACAATTGATTGAAGCTAAGATGATTGGATGCTTCTACATGACATCATATCGGACTTACACGGTAATAAGAAGAAATCTATTTTTGTGACTCAAAACAACAAGAGTCATGGGTCCATCCAATAATGTCTTCCATTACTATCTGCAACTAAGTTTCAAAAATATCTCTCACCATTTCAGAAGATTCAACGATGCATTCACCTTCCGTGTGATTTGGAACCTGAAATCGAATACAGAGGAAATATTTTCTAAAGAAGACAAGGATGCCATTTCCCAATTGGGAACCTAGTTTATTAAATTCTCATCCTTTCCCTACATTTTTGTAATTGGCTTTACGGGTACTCTATGGAAACTTTCCAAGTACGTGAGTGACAAATGGGAATTGATGAAGCTTTCACGAAAACTATTCCAATTTCATTGTCTTCTTAGTGACAAGCATCTCTCAAGAATTCATTTCCTAATCCAAATCAGGGAATACCCGTGTCCAAGTCTCTTCAGTGCACAAATCATGGAAAAAAAAATTTCCCTCATCACACATCATCTATATGTGAAGAGATTCCAGTTTGATATCAATGGATATATGTAGAAGATTCTTGGACCAAAGTATCAATATAACCCTACCATGGAAGATTTATGGGATGCCTCTTCAAACAAGCATAAAGTAAGAAGACGAGAGTTTTCTTGACTAACCCTTTCTCAAATCAAGTCATTTCACATCAAGAACCCTCCAGATTCATTCATAAATTATGATGAAGATGTTATTGATCCTTCATCTAATGCAGCTTGCTTTTACCTGTTGCCCGAATTGATTGGACTAAAATAGATGAATTTTCTCTTGATAGAAAGAATCAACCAATCCTTAAAAGAAGTATATCTTCGTATGAAAGAAAACTTGCCAACTTACAATCAATTAAAGATCATACTTCAAGATCACAAAAATTTCCAACTTGAGCAGGTCTTCATTCAACCAAATCCCCTTCTCAATCGACCTTTGTACCATCCAATCATACACAACAAGAAAGAAAGGAGTGGTTTCCAAAATACACTTTGCCAGATAATGTGTCATGATGAAAAAAATCTAAGGGTCCTAGCCCTAGTTAAGGAAGAGAGGATGTATAAGGATTTTCTACTTCAAGTAGACATTCTTCTACTCACATTCTTAATAGTTCTCAAAAGCTAGTGACAAGCGATTCTCGGCCATGCCTTGCATAAACGTCCAATCAGTGCAGTGTAGTCCAAATATCGAACATTTCATAACCTACAATTCACAAATAGATTTCCCAAAATCTCCCAAGTGAGCAAGAGGTGGATATCGATGTTAATTCTCTTCAAATCGAGGTCATGGAAAGGATTCTTGTAGAATCTCACTATGTCGAGAATAATGAGAATGTTGCTTCGAGCTCGAGGATTTTGTATGCAGAAATAGTGAATGATACTCCTTTCTGGATTGATTTTGAAGTCAAGAAAAGGAAGAGAGTTTTCAAGGAAATTTACCTTGAGTTTGATGCCCTTTTCAAAAATTTAAATGATGTCATTCCTAAGAAGCCTAAAGTGCTTTCTCTAATAATGGTTGATATTGACAAAAATAGATTTGCAGATCTTGCCATCCTACAAGTTGACAAGGATCATGATGCCATGAAATCTAATAATTATGAAGTTTCCATACTTGGACTTGGGAGGTCCACATTCGAAAGTTACATAGTGATGGCTTGAGATTCAATTGATATCTTGCTTAATAGACTTGAGAAATATCAGTCTTAGAACTCTTAGCTCAAGGTGAAAAGAATAAATTGGTGGAATATGTTCAACATCTCGATAAATCCAATATCATCCACTTTCCTAGTACCGATGCAAGTGGCTTCCTTGATGAATAAGCTCTCAATTTATCAAAATAAATAAACACATTGGGCCATGTCACTATTACTTGGCTTTGGATATTCTCATTTTATGCCAAGAGACGATCAAAAAACGGTTAAGATCTATGAAGATGTTAGTGTGTATCTGGATCTAGTTCTTTATTTAAAGGAAAATTTTGTTTCTAACATATCAAATTTGGATGAGATTTTTCCCAGCTTTATAGGAGATGATGAGTATGGAATCCTTAGTTTTAGCCATTAAAGGAATTCTCGAATTTGAACATCGAGGGACAAGGTTTCTTTGGTGTCTGCATCTCAAATCATGGAAGACACTTCTTGAGGATTCTATGATCCATTATGAGATCATATGCAATGAAGCCTTCACTTCAATCACCTTGATTTAAAATTCATAGTTGAGATCCTTACTGCAACCTCGTAATTGAGCATAGTCAAACGTGTTCATTGGAACATTTGGAAGAGCAATATTCACAATTGCTTAAGGACATATATACTCCCATCAATAATTTATCTTCATCTTTAATGAACCATTGCATTAAATTAAATAACTTGTTTAAGAATGCTCAATCAAAGATTGTTAATCTAAATAATATGCCAGGAAGGATTTTTGAATTACAGGTACTATTTGAGGCTATTCTTTCACCAAATGAACCTCCGTAAGAAGAAAATATGTTCAAAACATTGAGAAGGTTCATATCCTTTCAATTTGCTAAAGTGGTAGATCGTAATTTCACCGATGTTGAAAGAGATAGTTTTCTTGTTATCTAACGAAGTCGAGAATTCATTTCTCATACATTTGACATAGGTGGACCCCATTTCAATGAATAAGGCATTGGTTATTATTGTATGTTTTAAAAGTTGGATTTTAAGAAAAGGATTTTGTTATTGAGTTTTCTTTCAGAAAATTGTTAATGAATTAAGTGATTTCTATTTTTAGTTACTTTTAGTAAAGCTAGTTGAAAAATTCAAAGTTCACTTAAGTACCTATTTATTATTCATTTAAAACCATAAGTACTTTGTAACCAACTTTTGGGTTATAAAAGGAAGTGAGAGGCTCATTTGTAATGGGTGACTTTCGAGAGAGGAGAAGAAAATAATTTTGTGTACAATCTTTGTTTCAGGAGGAAACTTTGTGTTCTTTGGGAAGATATTTTGGAGTTAATGAAATACAAATTGTCTATCTCATTCATTATCTCTTGTAACATTTAATGTTATTATGTTCATTAGATATTCGATTTTTAAATCTTGCATGAAAATATTGTCTTTTATCTTATTATCAATGTTATTAAGTTGTTCTTATTCACAGTGATCAAGCTCTGCTATTTACTTTCTCATGTGTGTTCCCTTTACTCATTCTCATTTAAATGATACAAACTCCATTTTATTTTTGTTAGTTATTTATTTTTCTTCTCCATACAATATTAGGCTCTAATTTTACCTAACTCTTGCATGTTCCTTCCATTCATTTCTTTCCATTTCATTCCTTCATTTCATTCCATATCCCTCATTCACTTTTCTTTCCATTGATGTTCCAAAACACCCCCAAAATACAATTTTGAATGTACAGTGTAAATATAGTTTTGGTTTTCAATAAAGGATGCCTCACCTTCATTGAGGAGGGAATTCATTCCAACATTTTTGAATGTCATTTTCATTCATGCAAATCCATATGCTAACAGACTTCTAGGAAAAATTGCATCTCACCTTACATCCCTTAATCCCCCATGAGCTATCCCATTTTGAATCCTTTGATCTTAGCTATCATATACCGTTTCCCCATCCTAAATTCAAAAATCAAAACATTCAAAAAATCCATAAAGAGATCACAAAATTACACCAACAAAAAATACAAAATGCACTGTGTGTGTGTTTTCTTACATGTATCCATTTACATTTTGGATGATGATATGAGGCCCCTTTAGTTTACTTTTCTTTTACACGGTACCCAAAAATATGAGGACCGTATTTTTGTATTATTATATCTGTTCATATGAGGACCTTTTTTGTTTCTTTTTCTTTTTCACAATGCAATGATATGAGGACAATATTATTTACATTAATATGTCCAATGATATGAGGAAAAGGGAATTTGCTAATTCAATCATCATGGTATGTATACGTAAGTGCATTTTACTTTATGCCACATCCATAAAAATGCTAATGATGATAATAATGGCCTTCTATGGTAGCACACCCCCTTATATGATCATCATTTACCATTATCATCATCCTAAGCTAATCTTCATCCTCATCTATTTAACTATATAACCTCATCATCCTCCTATCTAATAAATTATTTATCAATCGATCAATATCCACATCCCAATCTTATCCTCTTGTATCCAACATCCAAAATACTCACCCCCTTGTCTAGGGAATCTTATAACATCCTCTCATCAATCAAACTCGAACATTATTTTTAATTTTTTCCTTAATCATCATCCCAATACCGTTTTAATCAATATCATCCAAATTTATCAAAAACAAATCCTTATTCGAACATCCTCAATATTCTAATCCCCCAAATCCAATCAATCATCAAATCCAACATCTTAAAAATTCCAAATCCTACCCCCTTGACTAGGGCATCTCAAAATATAACATCCTCAAACCCTAAAAATCTAACCCCTTGACTGGTGTATTCTATATTCCTTTCTTTAATCTTCTAAATCACCTATCTCCTAATCCTCTAGTCTCTTATTCCTTTAATCTTCTAATATCCTATTCCTATAATCCTCTCTCCTAATATTCTAATCTTCTAATCTTAATCCTAAAATATTATAATCCTCCAATCCTAATCATGTGAATCCTCAAATATTCTAATCATCGACCCTCTCTCATATACGAACTTGGGCCTCTCCTATTTTTGAGTGGTTACCCGACTCATTCCTTCCCCGCCTAACCCCTCGAGGGGGCATCATATCACCATCCTAACATCTTATTTTCTTTTCTTCAAACCTTCATTTCTTCACAATAACACTTCAAAGAGGGGAAACATGTAGACATCTAAAATGTCAACATGCTTAATCATGATTTATTTTTCCTGTAAATATCCTAACATCATCCATATAATAATTAATCACAAGATTAATTATTATTATTTAATCCATTTTATCATATTTACCCTTTATCATTATTTATCATTTATCCCAACATTTCATCATTAATCCTTTTAATTCATCCAATATCCCATTTTCATCATTAATATTTTTAATCTATTATTATATCATATTATCATCATAATCCTTCATTAACATTTTATAGGAATTTAATATTCCTACATCTACCTACCACCTACCCTACACATCCCTACACCTAGCATTTCCATGTAACCTCATCCCTAAAAATCATTTATTAACCTAATTTAATCATAATCCTAATCACATATTCACACCTCTAAATCTAAAGGCTTATATTTCTAGAAGCCTCTCGAACCTTCTCCTTCTATTGAATTATTAATTCAATGGAAGATTCTTCCTCCATAAATTTTGAGTTCAAATTTTAGATTCTTCCACTCTAAAATCCTCTAATCCTCACATGCATCCTCCATCGTCGATCCAAATCCAACTTAACATAATCCTAGTCATTGAATCATCCACCCTTTAGCTATAAATTTAGCTCTCCTCCTCCATGAGAGCTAATGCACATGGACATAGAAGATCCATAATTTTTTTACATTTTTGTCTTCAATCATCCAATCAATCCATCCACTCTATCAATCCATCTTCAATATACTCCAAATCCAATCATCCTTCATAAATCATCCAACAATTCAAGGCAACCAAGGGTAGGTGTTGCCCAAGTGAATCCACATAAAATATGAAGCAATACAACTTCCATCCAAGAGAAAATCCAACACATCAAAGGAGGAGTTGTGAATCTTGTAGGTAAGTGCAGGTATTTTGTTCTCTCCTTATTTCCATCCATTTCTCTATCAGAGGTTTTGTTTGAGAAGACTAGATTTAGGAATCAATTGGTTTATTTTTGGTTTCTAACTTTTATATAATATTTTCTTGCATTACACTATCCTCCGATCATCTTGCACACTACCACCCATTAGGATAAGAGCACCAAAAGGTGCTATTGTCCCCTTTAGTAACTTATCTTATTTTCCAACCTTTTCTTAAATTTAAAATTCCATATTCAGTATTATCTTTTCTAAATTACAACCTATCATTTTGGGTCATATTTGTTAGTTGTTAATGATGAAATTCAAGAAAAGGAACCATATATATACATGAATTACTCATAATTATTAGGGGTTGGGAAATTTGGGACATTACTTTCTATGTATTACTTTGTCAAAGAAAAAATCTCAAGCACTTCATTTTGGCTACATCATTCGCTATATAGGAGGGGCTATTTCTGAATTCCATCTCACACATTCATCTTGGTGTTAAATTAGTTGTATCCCACTACCTTGGTGAGATTAAAACATGAGAAACATATATTTAAGGGACATCAGTCTATCAAACACATACTATAACTACATTGAATCTGAAATGTAGTGCAGTGATTGGTGAAAATCACATAGGGGTGACCTTTGAGGTCATTCTTTATACGAATCATATGCATTATTTATTCAATGTATTATGTATTTGAGAAGACATGTATCTATGGGTTTTCTTGTAGGAACATGTGTGACATTAAAACCCTACAAAAATATAGAGTTACAAATAGTGTAGTGAAGAAGAAATGATTAGACCTTGAAAATATCAAATCCTCATGGGCTCATCGAGTCTCCTCGCGTGCCTTGTCCCTCTCACCTAGCAATAAAATGCATGTTCATATTGTGGGAACTGGATTGAAAAAATGGGCTTGCTCACCCACTATATCATCCACTTGCTCAAGTATACCTACACCGAGTACATCAGTTGGAACATTCCACATTGACATTTGGATGGATGTGTTAACTATTCGGGACCAATATGCATCACCTGTAAAACAAACAACACAAAAATTTAGATAACCATTACTAAGACATAAGACAATAGACAATAATAAAATACAAACATAGCACATATATATATATATATATATATATATATATATATATATATATATACTTACACTCCACTACGGTCTATTACCACATTGTGAGGGCATGTGCTTCCCCCTCTCCTACTCCTCCCTATGGTAACCCTGCTACATCTACAAATAATGGAAATAATAATACCCATTGATGTGTTGTCCACCATGTGTGGTACTCCTCTATGAAACCCACATTGTTTGAGTCTATCGATTCTATTGCCGTGTCTATCTCATCCGGCCCGAGAAGTACTAGTTTCTTTACTATCAGCCCTAGTCTAGATCCGGGTCTCTAGGTGCTATGATATCTCTCAACCATATATATGGCTTTGGGGCACATCCGAGACATGAAAAACTAACGTGATAATCTCTCCACCTAAAAATGCTTGTCCACACCTAGGAATCAATCTTATAACCACATAGTCATCTAAATACATCAAAATTTACAACATCCTCGGGCCATCCTCCATAGTCATGGTATGGCCTCCATATAACTACCTCAAGTCCCATCCTATCTATCAGTTCCTTGTAGGTATTTGTGTCCATCCTATACCCATGAATATTAATCCACCTCCTCGCATATATCTTTGGCATATCCCACTCTTCTCGTGGACGTCCAACTGGCCTCAACACTTCTATGTTTTCATATGTCCATACTTGTACTAGCGTAGTAGATCTTATCCAACCTTCTTTCTCATCATGAGTAAATTGGTACAAGTCTCTATATAGATGTCTCAACATACACCACGCCTACACGTATCTATTGTTCTCCTCCTCTATATTTTGGCATATATCATGAATCTTTTACAAGATACTTTCACCTCCTCCCTCCACCTCTTGTGATAGATGAAGCAATCACCACCGAAATGAACTTCCACAAACGTAGAACACTAGACCTCAAAAGAGCATCCAAACGATATGGGCCTCGATAGGTACTTGAGTCCCTAAAAATATCATCTAGCATCTCACATATTCCTCTCATATCCCCTAATGGAATAACCCGTACTCTCTCTCCGATAATGGAAACCGCAATATAGGATACACATACTCTAATGTAATAGTCATCTCCTAGTAGGCATCCGAAAAATGAAGACGTATCTACATACCACATCTCACACGATGTAGTCATCATATGAATATTATGGGGCACATCCCCATCCGTACTTTATGTGCCTTGGAGGTCGGCATGATCCATCACATCCCACTCATCATCCGATAGGCCCAGCCCAAGAAAAGTATTCAATTGACACCCATCACAAAAATATCTTGAGTGAATATCCCTCTACACACCACAAAATTATAACAAACAAAATGGTAGAACACTATACAAATCCAAACACACTCGCTTATCATATTAATATACACTACAAACTGATATGCAAAATTCTAGGCCACATACACACTTTCTAGACAAGGGTGCCCAAATGTAGAACTAGGGTGCGTAGGAGAAAAAAACTAGTAGATGATTATAGGTGCTCATGTACAAGGTAAATACCTCACCATTATTGTCCGGGTCCAAAATGCAAGAGGAAATTACAGGTTCTCAAATTTGTAAAAATTTGGTAAAAATGACTACTATACCATACATTTTAAAAAAATAACACTTACCAAATCCATGGTTAATTCACGTACATGACACTATGGTTGTAAATGTCACCCTCTCAATACAATTAGGATTCTCTTCTCTCACTTGAAGCATTTTCACTCACTTCATTCTCAATCTCACAATCGTAAAATAAGAAATGAAGTAACTAAATATTTTTTTCACTTCACTACTTATAGTCACTTTTCACCCTACTATTTATAGCTACTTTTCATCACCAACTTTACTATGGTTATTATTTCGTGGTAATTCCTAAACTAATACACACTACACGATTTTCTTCATATCTTTGAGAAGTTTTAATTTGATTTAAACCTCATTTATAATGTGCTTTTTATAATTTAACCTAGCATCATACTATACAAATTACACGTACATTATCTCTCCTTTAATTTTTCTTTCATCCAATTCATACAATTTTTTTCGATATGTATCACTTTCTCTCTATTTTTTGCTTACTTTTGGATTAGTGTTCATTCTTGTCATCACTTCCCCTTTCGCCAAAATGGGGCATATCATGGGGTCACCCTATGATTCCCCTTACATTATAGCATGATTAATCAACATTCTACACACTGTAATATAACTCAAACAATTTAAATACATAAATTGTCCTAATTATCCCATTTCCCATAAATTGACGACATATCGTCAATATGGAACATTTTCTCTTCTATTGTCGATTAATTAACTACATTACACTAGTTAATTAATCCTTATATCCAATAAATAATCCAATTAGTGACCTTCCATTATTTAATCCTCCCTTTTATGTAGACTAATTAATTATTATTAATTAATTAGCTTCCCTTCCATTATATCAATAAATTATGGTTTATTTGATTAAATTCCTCCCACAACCTAAATCATGCTAATTATTCATCTAAAAAGCTTTTATAATCTTGCACACCTATTAATTAATCACTTTGGTTAGTTAATAGACCCCCTCAATTCCCATGGGTCACTAAAGGACAAATTAAACTCTCCTAAGGTTGACTGAACTTTCCCTAAACCTTCCTTATCCACAACTAACCTAACCTCTCTATTATCCCACATGTAAAGGGATGTAAAAATTATTTTATCCATTGGGATATATAAAGAGCACTCCTCTTACCTTTTTTTTACACCTAAATGAACATAAAGCCTAAGTTATAGCCATTTTCATAACCTTAGAGTATTCTTCATTGGAAGAACTAGCTATCTTCATTTCATGCATCCATCCATCCAAGTTTTGAAGTCATATGGAGATATGTCAAATGGTCTTGTAGCCATGGATTGAAAAGACTCCATTCCTGAAAACCTTGGGATTCAAACATACAATCAAACCTTTGATTGCTAAGGATCTAAATAGGTTCATTTCATTTCATTAACATTCAATTAGAGATAGATATTAATGGATTAACATGTTAGTTCGAATATTTATTCATTGTTCTAATGCAAATATATTGGTAGATTAGTCATGTTTAATCTCTAAACATGATGGTGCATAGGTTTTGATTTTTTTTTATTTTTAGGACTACTAGGTGTTAGTTCTGATTCTCTTGGCATAGCTAACAAATTATTGCACACATTTGGCATGCCCGGTGAGATGGATCCTTAGTCCCTTAGTTGTAGCTAAAATTTTGTTATTATTTCAATATTTGGCTAACCCTTAATATGCACATGTGTAAAATGATGTTAAAATTCTTATGATTTTGTTAAACTTACATGTATGGAGTCTTATTTAGATATTTAATTTTGATGGGTTATTGTTAATTTTGAGCTAACATGTTAAAATTTGAGGCTTTTTAAACTTGTTTACATCATTTGGCCATATTTTAATGTCATCACCATGTAAAATGTTTTTTTATAGCGGGAACATGTACACTAAACCACTCATAGGCACCCAAAACCATGCGCATGTACTAATCTGACGTGCATACACGTTTGTATGTATTTGTACCTTAGTATCTTGTCAAAAACTTGTCAAGCTAGCACAAGCACCATAAAGGTAATGCATGTACCCTTCTACTAGCACACACACACACTCTATATGTACAAGTGGGGCATGTGCCCTTTTACTATAACAAGAATTTCTCGTCTAGTGCACATGCACTATCATATCTATTATAGCGCATGTTTTACTTCCCATGCACATACATATCTACCCTAGAAAAACACATATATCCTAGTGCAAACATCTTTTGGGTAGTGCAAGATCTCTATAGACCAGTTGAGCTTACACAGAGGGTCGTAGTCAACTTATCCCACACATATACACCCTAACCCATGCGTAAGTACCTTAGTCTAGACTTGCATGTCAATTCCATGTTTACGAAGGTTTTTCATTAGATGTTAGCATCATTGCATGTTTAATCTTATTAATTTATTTATTTTACAGGGTATGTTTATATTTTTTCTTAGTTTAGGCATTGGATAAACCTTGCATGCTTAATAATAAGAGTAAGGCCACATATGCTCTTCCATCACGTCTTTTGGGGTGATGTTGGGAATTAGAAATGATTCTTATATATTTTATTGCTTTGAAATTTTTTAAAATGTCCAAATTGGGTCAAGATGTATGAATTTTGTATTTGAATTAAGTATTTTCAATTTTTTTGGTTTCTTAATTGGATTTTGCATCACGTATGCTCTTCTCTTGCATTCTAGAATGATCTTGAGAATCATAAATGAAATTTATTATTTTTATACGTATGGAAAATTACTAATCCATTGTGTAGAACCACAAACACTTGTCAAAGAAAGGTAGAGTCAAGAAAAAAAAACTACTAATACAGTTTTTTGCAAGTTGCCAAAAGGTGTTCAAGAAAACCACATCAAATTAAACAAGATAAAAACACACCACAAACATCACACTGTATTTTCAGGTTTGGATAAGGGTACCCGTCCACTTAAAACTAGGACATAACCCCTTTGGCATAAGCCTTGAGCTACAACAATGGGGGTGGTCCTAGGAATCTCAAAGTATTACATGTAAAAGGGAACCTTGTGAATGAAATGGGAAGTTCTCCGCGCAACTTACATAACTAGTATTACCATTTGTGAGATTTAGCATCAAAGTTATCTATATCGCAACCCCAGTGAGAGTACACGATGGACACATTTACTGCCCACTATGCTTTAAGGGGTAAAATAAAGATGAGATACTCTAAGAATTAGTCAGTGTGACTGTTTTTAGAAAATCAATCTCTCTTCTAGATAACTTGTGGCTCCTAGTTGAGTGAACCACCTAGGAAGCTATCTTTGACCAGGATAAAACTTGGACCATATGGAATTTTTTTGACTTGAGATCCATTGTTCATCATGAAACATATGAAACATTACTTTTGCTTAGTTTTTCACGCCCTAGGGTGTGGTGAAACTCTGCCAAAGTGAGGCTGACATTTTTCACTCCCAATTGATCTACTTCCTTCACTTTATTTTAAAACTTTGTTGATTAGAAGAAGAGTGACTACCCTTGTGTTGATAATTGATTGTATTCACCAATTTTGTGTCCATTTATGCTCATCCATGTTTGAGGTTTAGTTTTTAAATGTCTAAAGTGTGCAGAGACATTTTCATATCATTGGTAGCATGTTTTATCTTGATACCCAAGTCAATATATCGTAAGTAGTTAGGATTGATTCATCACTTTGATTATCCTTTGAATGGTTATCTTTGTTTATATTGTGTCACTACAATTTTGGTATTTATGTCTTGTTTCTTGTAAACTTGACCTAAATATCTATATTGTAATGTTACACTATATACACTTTAATAATTCCTAGGTATAGTCTATCTTTAAGATTGATTTCAATTATTATCTCGATTTTGAAAAGTGTCGAGTGTTACCACTTGTGCATGTTATATAAATATCATCTTGATATTAAGACCTTAATTTCTTCCAAATTTTGGATAACATATCTTGGTGGAATTGTTTTGTTACTCAAAATTGTGACTGAAAATTTTTAGAATATTGGTCTTGATTGGATTTGAGCTTGCTTTCAGTATACTTTGTTTGGAGATCATGTTAACTCCTTGTTATTACTTATGGCTTGTTCGTTCATTTTAACTTGAAATAAGTAGTCACATTTTTTTAATTATATTAAAACACCAACTACCATTTTGAAATAGACTTAGGAAGTACATCATTTTATTAATGGATCTAGAACTAAACATCGTGTGATTGTATCTTGTTTGTCACTATTGACTTGTTCATTTAGAGCAATCACTTTGTCACATTGATACTTTGATATTCATTATAATTCTTGAACTTTTAGCATTATTTTTACATTTCACTTAGGCTTAGTAATTATCTCTTGAACACATTAAAAACACCTTAGTGAAAATCCCATTACATCATGGCCCCTAACAAAATATTAGGAGTCAAAAAGTAGGCATTAGAAACAAGACAAACACAAACTTGGGAAACTTCCAACAAACAAGGGTTGAATCCCTTTATTGGCCATGATCTTGGGCCTTTATTTTCCATAGAGAAAGAAGTGGAGGAGATGGTAGATCATTATGGTGATGAGTTAGAATCACCACACGTAGAATTTTACTTTGACCCCACCTTGTTAGACGAATTCCTTTATAGAAATAAATATCGGGTGCTAGCACAAGTGGTGGAATTAGGAGCTACAATGCCTATAGACCATGAGACAATACCACTAACGAATGAGGATAATGAAGAGGAACAACCTTTCATTAACATGGATAATATCCTAACACATGGCCACACTTCCATGTCCAATATAGGAAATGATAATATGGTGGGTTATAAAATGCCCTTCATCAAGATGCCATGTAAAGTTAGAGTATAAAATGAGAATGTAGAAAAACCTACACACCACGAAGAACTTCTTGAGGTAGAATTCACTATTCAATAGCAAATCCAAAACCTTAGTCAACAATTAGCATTTCTCACATCTCATGTATAGAAGGAAACAAAAAAAAATGTGCATAAGACAAAACCTAAGGTAAAAGGTAGTGACCTTCATAGGGAAAACCAAAGAAGGAGAAAATATAGAATACGGTTGTGTATATATCCCTTCTTATCCTACTAAAGAGAAATTACTTACAAAAGAAATGCATTCCTGGAAAAGATGCTTACAAACCTTAAATAAATTAATGTTGGGAATAATAGGAAGTACCAATATGAATATTTATGCCCCCTTCCATTTGATAAAGCTATGATGCTTCAGCCCTTCCCTAAGAATTTTGACATGCCAAAATTTGACAAATAGAGAGGGAAAGGTGAATCTCAAGATCATGTGAAATATTTTTACATAGCATGCCAATAAGTGGCATATAACGACAATTACCTCATACGACTCTTTCCGTAGAGTGTATGAGGGAAAGCCTTGGAATGGTTCACTCACTTACCTCATGAGTCTATCTTCACATGGCCTGAATTTGTAGAAAGGTTTGTTCAACATTTGTCGTACAACATAGAACATGACATAAACATTAATAACTTATGTGGTACTAAACAAATCCCTAATGAAACATTCGCTGGCTTCTTGCAAAGATGGTGAGGGATAACCATCCGCTTCCCTTTTGCATTTCCTAAAAAATAACTGTCAAGATCTTCATACCCAATCTAAACCCAGAAGGTGTTTTCCATTCACAAATAAATTATTTTTGTACCTTTGAAGAGGTCATTGAAAAGGGAATACAAATAGAAAAATCCCTCATTTCCAAAGGAACCATCAAATCACCTTCTAAAGATAATCAAAATGCCAAACCCATGGAAAATCCAAACATCTTTAACAAAACCAAGAACATGGTAGGAGATGAAATAGAAGATTCCAAATGAGTACAAACAATCCAAGTTAGTCAAACTTTTAAACTGACCAAAGGACCTATTAAACCACCACCTAAATGTAGAATGTTCACTCCTCCCAATGATACTTTATCTGCAATATTGAAGAAATTGGATGTAGCTTACATGGTAACATATCCCATGATCCAACCTTTTGATGATAATTCTCCTAAACCAAAGCATGGTTCAAAGAGCATGATTATTGTGATTTTCATCATGTAAAGGGACACAAGACAAACAAGTGCTTAAGACTCTTCGACTACATAGAATATATTATTTAAAATGGAAAGATAGAAGTTAACACCCCAGAGAAAATTCAAACTCCAAATGAAAAGATGGGAATATTTAAAGAACTGTTCCCTAAAAATGGAACTTCATATGGGAAAAGGTTAGATCATGGAGAGTCATCCAAAAGTTACAAAGATACAAACTATCTATATACCAAAAGTGACAATAATCATTATGATTCACTCATTGGATGTCTCCACTCTTCAACTGATCATGTGAATACCATTAGGATCAAGAGAAATTATTACTTTGTGGTAACAAGGTGTGCCCATCTCATGATCCTAGAACCCTCTATGCCAACCCCACAAGATGTTAGGTATGACCTCTTTGTACAACTTGAGAAGACATCTACCAAGATTTCAATATTATATCTTTTTAAGATATAGAATGTACATAAAGAAATCTTGTACAAAAATCTCCAAGGGTTAGGAGTGCCAATGGAAATATAACCTTCACATTTACAAGTTGTAGTGGAAAACATTGCAGCAAATAAACACATCTCATTTAATCACAAAGAAATTCCTAATGAAGATCACACACATAATCTCCCCTTGTATATAGAGGTATTTGTTACCCGTCAGAAGTTAAAATGGGTGCTTGTGGAAAACAGACCAGGATTGAATATATGTACTTGAAACTAATTAAACAACTCAGATATTAAAAAAATATCTAGAGTCCAATATTATTACCATAACCACTTATGAAAATGTAGTGTGGGAGTCAAAGCAAGGACAATCACATTGACAATGGAGGTAGGACCAACTTGTCATAATACAAAGTTTCATGTATTAGAATTGGAACTTCCATATAATATGCTTCTTGGCCAACCATGGATTCATGCCATGCAAGCCATACCATCAACATTCCATCAATGCATCAAGTTAAAACATGAGGGACACATTGTTACAATACGAGGAGATTAAGAACCTTTCGCCGTGTAGATCTCTCCATAAATTTTCTTGTAGGTGTACCTATAAATGTCCCTCTACTAATATAGTTGTTCCCCTTCAATCAAAAGATATGGAATCATTGGTCAATTCAAACTCCCTATGTTTTTGTGCTTGTGAAGATTCTACATCTACTTCTCCTTTTGATTCATGGGAGATGAAAGTTCTAGAGTATGGTTATGGAGAATAAAATTTGTAACAAGCTCTCATAGTTTTAAACCTATCTTTGTCACCAGAAAAAATAGGTCAATCCAGCTATCATTTCAGATGGCCTAGAGATGAACAAACTATCGGGAAATTTTTACCTGGGGATTACTTGTTGAAGAGAAACTTTTAGACCCACCAACAACTTAGGTCCTAGAGGACACTCACCAACCGTACCAAATCCCTGAGTATAATAAGTCTAGCCAAATGATGTATTCTATGGGCTATAAGGGTATAGGATGTGGAAAGAATGAGCATGGACCAAGAGAACTAGTACCACTCCCACATTTCAAAACAAAAAGGTATGGTATCAGCATTTGACCCTATGGATCACATCACAATGATCAAGACACTATATGTTATGAGTGTGAAGATAGCTCTAGTTATTTAAACATGACATAGATTCCCATTATAGCCAATAGAAGGATCTTCCTCCACAAAATTATTAATGCATATGATTTTCCTTACCTTAACCTACACTGAATCTAAAATTGAGCTTATATACCCTTCCCTTGTTGAATAGGACCAACAACATCACATACCACCTGACCACTTTGAAAATGATGAAGCCATTATTGAATTAATGGGAATAAAATATCTGATTCTAATTGGAGACCATAAGAAGGGTTTCTACATTGGCTTAGATACCTACACGTATTTTAGAGAGCAAGATGAGCTTCATGGTCAACAAAACTTAAGAAAAAATGAGGAAAAATTTTCCAACTAAAAGTCTCGGCAAAAGCAAAATTCCAAGTCACATAGTGAAAACCTCTTTGAGGCGTTCATTGACAAACAAATAACAAAATCAGTAGACAAGAAAATTGACCACGCTAAGGTTGAAAATATCATAGAGATTCCCTTAGAAGATTATCTCAACCTTTGTCTCGATCGTACGCATATGGAGGATTTGTCAAAAATACTAGTCGAAGAAACCATCTATGTGAATATTAGAATAGAAGAATACCCAAAGATAGTCAAGTTGGGATCTTCACTCTTAGCAATGGAGAAAATGAAATTTACCATGCTCCTATAGGAATTCATAGATATATTCACATGGTCATATAAAGATATGTCGGGCATGGATACAACTTCTATTGTGCATATCCTAGTCATGCATGTAGACACCAAGCCCATCAAACAAAAACTCAGAAAACTACATCCATGGGTGGCTCTTCTAGTTAAAGAAGAGATAGAAATATTTCTAGTAGTAGGCTTCATTAGACCTATTGACTATTCAGAATGGATATCTAATATAGTCCCCATGTAAAATAAACCTGTCTGGATCAAAATTTGTATAGATTTTAGAGACATCAATAAGGCATGTCCTAAAGATGATTTCATGTTGTACCCAATATTGACATGATTATTAAATCAACTGTAGGATACGAAATTCTATCTCTTATGAATGGTTTTTCAGGCTACAATTAGATCAAAATCATAGATGAATATCAATAAAAGACAACCTTTAAAACCCCTTGGGGGACATTTTGTTACTAGGTGATGCCCTTTGGCCTAAAAATGCATATGAAACCTATCAAAGTGAAATGAAAGTTATCTTTCATGATATGATTCATGACCTCATGGAGGATTATGTGGATGATATCCTAGGGAAATCCAAGATGAGAGTAAATAACCTTGAGATTTTGTGGCATATCATCAAACGCCTATGGGAATAAAAGGTCAAATTAGATCCAAAGAAGTTTGTGTTTCGTGTATTGTAGGGAAATTTACTTGGATTCATTGTATCATGGAGAGGGATTGAGGTTGACCCAGCTAAAGTTACCAAAATTACTACAATTCCTCCTCCCAATAATATCAAACAAATTTGTAGCTCGTAAAAGAGAGATGCAAGCCATCTGCCATTTCATTTCACAACTAGTTGACAAATTCCACTCATTCACCCATCTTATTAAGAAATATTTTTCCTTTATTTTGTGACCAGAGCAACAAAATGCCTTCGCATTACTTAAACAATAATTTTCCAATCATCATGTCCTCATGCATCCAATTCCCTGCGTGCCACTTTTACTATATATTTTTGTTACCCAATTTTTTATTGGTGTGTTGCTCACACAATATGACCTAGGTCATAAAGAGAAAGTCATGTACCATGTCAGTTTTACCTTAATTTCTTATGAACTAAACTATCCTCAAATTGAAAAATCTTGTTTGGCTGTCATTTTTACCTTAAAAACTTCTCCATTACCTATTGAATACTCAAACCAAGCTTATATCCAAAGTTGACCCTCTCAAGTACCTATTTTCAAAACCCTCCCTTATAGGAAAAATGTCTAATTGGATGATTCTCTTTGAGCGAATTCAACATTGAGTATGTACACCAAAAATTGGTTAAAGGACAAGTTCTTACCATCAATTAGTAGAAGCACCGTTACCAAGAATAGATCATGTAATCATGGATCGGTAGATGCATCATTGATGTATATTGAGGAATCTGTCATGTGGTAAGTGCACTTTGATGGATCTTTCACTTTCCATGGTTAGGGAGAAGGTGTAGTGCTAATTACTCCTTTAGGAGACCTCATACTGCAAGCATTTTGTCTTGGTTTTACTTGTACAAATACTATTGTAGAATATGAGGCACTCATCACTGGGATGAAGCTAGCAATCAAATGGGATATCCACCATGTCAAGGTAATTGGTGAATCACAATTGATCATTAAAAATTCAACGATGAATACAAGGTCAAGGATGAAAAACTCATCCCTTAAAAATAAAATGGTAGGAACCTTGGAAAAGGAATTTATGTGTATTACATTTTAATAAATCCCAAGGGCATAAAACCAATTCACAGATGCAATGACAACCGTGGGCTCAATTCTAGAATCCTCCTTGGCTTTTGAGGTTGTTGGTCCTTATTCCCCATAGTATGTCCACATCCATGTCTATCTTAAATAGAATACCTTTCCTCTTTTCATCTCCTACTCCAAAAAAAATCCTTATCCATCAAATAGCTTGCTACACCCTCTTAGGAGATATTCTCTATCGTTGTGGCCCCGATGGAAATCTATTGCATTGTCTAGATGTATCGAGTTAGTCCAAGCAATCAAGGAGGTAAATGAAGGGGTGTACAATTCCCATAAAAATGGAATGGTTTTAGCAAAGAATTTGTTAAGGGTAGGATACTATTGGCCTACTATAGAAACAAATTGTTGCAACTATGTGAGGAAATGTGTGCTATGTTAAAAATATTGAAATTTCATCCATACACCATTGCATCCATTACAACTGATCACAACCCCTTGGCCGAAATAAGAACAGGAAGTCTGGGACATCTGGGCAATTAGTACGTGAACCGGCCGGATCGGCCGAAATGAGAACTTTCACCGTGGACGCGTGGGACAAAAGTACGCGAACCGGCCGAACCGGGCGAATCGGGAAAATTTGTCCCAAACGGTCCGAAAGCAAATGGGACATCTGGGCCGCGAGTACGCGAACCGGCCGGTTCGGCCGAAACAGGGAACTTCAGCAATGGGACAAATGGGACAAAGGGACGCGTGGGACGTGAAAAGCCGAAGCGGCCGAAGGCAGAGAAGAAAAGTCAACGTTTGACCCGTGGAACTTCAAACGGCCATAACTTTTGACTCCGAGCTCCGATTTTCACAAAATTGGACTTTCTGGAATGAGCACGACGTCCTCTACGCCACAAAAACTGGATTTATTATTTTTAATGAGGGTAGATATATTTAAATAAAAGAAACATATTCGGCTCTAGTCAGTCAATGCTCATTCCCGTCAAATGACAGAAAACGCCTGCCAGACCCAAAATAGCTACCCACACTCAGAAGGCCATAACTTTTGCATTTCTCAACAAAATCACACAAAATTTGTACCATTGGAATCATGGTTCCGAGACCGATGCAAAAAAATCAATAAATTTCAGATTTGATCAGAAATTGATTGAGTTTTTTAAGAAAACGTGGCCGGGTTCGAATAAGTTGTTTTATTTGGTATTTGGGAGTGCAATTAAGAGGCATGGTCATCATCCTTTCTCTCGCTGCGGTAAAGGCATGGGATAGTATGGGGAGCCTTTTGCAAGTAATGTATAACCATTTCACTCAATTTAATGCCTCTTATAGGTGGTTGAAGGACAGATTTCAGGATTTCCATTTTCCCTTCTCTTTTCCTTCTCATTTTTTCTATAAATTGGAGTGTTGGGCTCATTGTAAAGGGGAGAGTTTTTGGGTAGCAAAGCTCTGCCAAAATTTCTTTGTGAAGCTAGTGTGTTGCAGGCCCTTGTAGTGGACTCCTTGCATGGTGATCCAGGCCCTTATCTTGTAATAGATCGAATCGTGCATACCAGAAGCAATAAAATACCAGTTTGTGGATGTATCTTCCCCTGCTGTGTTTTCTTGCATTCTTCTTGCCCCTTTGATCTTTCTATAAGAATATTGTGTCTATTTATTATGTTCTTGCAGGGATTCATTATCATTGTGTATGCTTGGAATATTATTGTGAATGCATTTTGCTAGATTATGGTGAACTGTCATCACCTCTTCTAGTGTGCACTTTGCCTCTGTATTTCACACATTTGGAGATTACTCTCACACCCTCCTTTTCTGGTGTATCACCACTTTAGTGTAGGATTTCATTTTATGTATTCTCTCTCCCTGGTCCCTTGGAAATTTAGATTAGAACAGTTAGCTTATCCTGCATTAGAGTAGATTGTGGCAGGTAGTTTAGGAGCAAGAACAGCTCTCTCTCGGAGGTCTATCTCGGTAGCAAGTCCCAAAACTTGGAGATAGTACCCATGTTATCAAATCACACTGTCGGTTCAAGTATATCTCCGGGGTGCCGTGATTCGTGATAACACTGTACCTTGGGAGGATTCGTTATTCACAAGAATCTTGCATCTAGATGGTAATTTTACTTAGCCTAGGGCTAGTTCCACACCTACATCCAAGATTTTATATGTGCCTATCCTCTCAAGCCTTGATCCGTATTTTCTCCTCTTGTAATTCGGTGAAGAGATTTACTTTGTATATTCCTTGTCTAATGTCTGGGACACATTCAAGCTTTCACATTTCTATTTATAAGGACTTGGATCTTTCCTTATATATTTCCCATCTAACGTTAGGGGCATCCACATTTCTTAGTTTCATGCACATAACTCAGGAAAACCCTAGAAAATATAAAAACATTCAAACCTTAGAAAAAATAAATAAATTAAAAATATGTTTAAAATCACAAAAATATTCAAATATGTTAAAAATCGCAAAAACATTCAAATATGTTCAAAAACCCAAAACAATAGAAAAACACAAAAGACAATAGAAAATTGTTTAGCAACCTTCCCAAAAATAACATAGAACACATTAAAAAAATAGTACGATAGAAACATGGTTTTAGTTTACTTGCTTTACCTTGTTTCTTGCTTTGTTTGTTAGTTTGTGTAAATTATTTGCTTGTATAGTTGATGTTTGTTTGTACATTTGCATATTTTATTGCTTTGCCATACTTTGTTATAGTTCATCTTTTCTTGCTTAGATTAGATTCATTCTTACTTGAACATATGAAATGTGTTTTTTACAATGCTTCTAAATAAGTGTACAAAGTTGCGTTAGTTCATTGTGTTTAGAAATGTATATTGGATAGGTTTGTTAACATTTGACCGTGTTTGTTTATCGCATATACATAGTTTTATTATCACATCATCATATCTCCATCTATATCATCACATCTAAAATCATTTATACATCATATATAAATAAATAACTAAGTATACATCATACATGAATGTTAAGATAATTATCACATAGGGTATTATTGAATGGCGGAAAGAGGGATTGTAAATATCAATATTTATCCCCCTGCACCAATATCATCATGTCATCATGTCTTCTAATCTAGAGATCAAATGAACAATACGACTGATGTCATTTATGGATTTATCATATAAAATTCAAACACATGTGATACATCATCAGCTATGATCGTGATACATAAAAAATGTGAAATTAAACCATATACCATCATGATACAACCAATATAAAACATCAAAATAAAATACATCACTACATGAAAAATGTACCACATAAAAATGTCCATATATACATGTATAAAATGTCTATCTCAAGGGGGATATAAATCACTAATACACAATGGGCCGTTAAGGGGACAACTAATAAAACCTTCATCGAGGCGTACATAAAAATGCTAAAGCCTTCAACAAAGGAATACATAGAAAATGTTACATCATATGCATAAGTCATAAATGTTAAAGCCTTCATAAGATGCATGTATATAAAAATACATTTAAAATTAATAAATGCATGTGAGTCATGACTAACTTGAGCCCTTAGCTAGACTACATGGCTCGTGAGATGGGAAGGACCCATGACCCGTGAACCCCGCTGCCCTCCCTACCGCTCAACTAATCTACTTAATACCCGAGGCTATTTGACCTCTGCGATCCACTCAATTGATGGCTATAGGAAGGTGCCCGCATATCCTCTTGAATAGCCTCATACTATAAAGAATGATAGTATGAGTCTCTAACCTCCGTTGTTGCCAAATATGGGTGTGTGTTATCACCAAGTTCCCATCTGTACGTCACAAGGATGCTACCTCTACAGATAACATTGCCACATAATCCTATCCCATTAATCACTTGACTCAAAGCCAATCTCTATCGGCTTGCACCTTCTACACCGCACTCGACTACTATAATAGACTCATAACTTGGGCATACTGAATGCATACCACATATCTAATCGGGAATGCCCTTAAAGGTATCAAACTTCCATTGGCATCAATCTACTCTATATGTCTCATTAGGGTAACTATGGCTACAAAAATTAAGTTTTCTACCATGTAAAAAATTAGCTCTACCCCATTATCTGGCCACTGTATATGCCTATAGGGCCTCCGGATAACCTCTCTCTCTCTGACTCATCAAACTCGTAAGGATAATAGTTTGTACGAACCAAGTGGCTTCATACATCATCTCTGAATGGGAAGCATCCCAAGAGTGTCGATCCTTCGGAGCTCGCCTCGCGCAATGTGCCAACAAGGTGCCTAATTGCTATATGGTCCGATGACAAAATATGTAATAGGGAGACTGGCCTCATCATCTTCTGACAGTGGTAGGTGATCAGATGTAGATCCTAATATAGATGCGCCAATATACACTAGACGTAACAGTATTTCTCGCCACTATACAACTTGTGGAATGGAATTTCGTGCCTTATCGGTGAGTAAAAACCCATTGATAAATCCATCAAATATAGGGGTCCCAGGTGAATAGTAGGATCTGATATGCACCAGTGTAAAGACATTATCATACCCTCATTAGGTATCTCATCGTGGCAGAATATATCACTGAGAGCCTCTGTGATCCACCCAAAATCACTCATGTACTTAATCAGGGATCCAATAATGGGGACGTGTAGTATCCAACACACATCCTCCAGTGTAACATTCATCTCTCCTGTCGGGAGTAGGAAACAAAAAATCTTATTGTGTTATTGCTCTATCAAGACTTTGTCACAAGAAGCCATGATCCAAGGTGATAGACGGTGTTGGTATCCAAATTGATTCTCCTACAAGGGTCGAGTAGCATCACAAACCGGAAAGATGCTTAGAGACATATTAATCATGATATAAGTTGTTTTTTAGCTAGGGAAGTGATTCATATGACTCTTAACATCCTTCCAGCTTTGTGATGTTGTTCTGCCCTTGCCGGAGAATCAATTTGGATACCAACACCGAAGTGGCACAATTTCTTGTGATTATTTGAACTCTGGGACCTATTTGTGTGGCAACAACACCAGAAGTGGCATCGTTTCCGGGGACTATTTTTACAAATGCATACACATACCGACCCTAGTAATGTTTCTTGAATGATTTAAGTACAAATAAGTTGTTTAAACATCAACCTTTGTATAGATTTATAAAATTTGTGCAACGTAATATGTTCATTATGTAGTATTTCTAATTTCTAGTGGTTATTGCACTTAATTTACATCAATAGTGATAATTGTGGGTAAAGAAATTTTGGATCTGTTAATCTTTGTAGAAATTAAGCATTGATAGACACTTGGCAAGTTACTTATAGTGCATCTGCACAATTAAGGTGAAAATCCTTAGTGGTGACTCCGTGTTGAATTGAAATTTTCATGATTACCAGTGTCTTAACCTATGTCGAGTGAGATTTTTAATTAATATGTGCAAATTTGGAGGGGAGAAGATTTATCTTCACCAGGATCCTACTAAAAGGTTATTTCCAAAACTAGAAAAAGCAAATTCAGAAGGAAGATGAATTTGGAATGCAGTAGGAGATCAAGAATCAAAAGGAAAATATTAGTCCTAAAGGGTGATTGATATGTGGTTGAATATTACCATACGTCTTCAAGTGATTTTGAACCAGGTAATCTTTATATAAATTTGAGTTCTCCTACTAGAGATGGGCCATCATTTGTATCTGAAAAGCATGCCTCTCATGTTTCCCTTGTTTCATCCAAGGTTGATAGGGTTTTCCAAGAAACTAAGTTAATAGACAATATCTATTTCGAGAGTAATGCTCCCGTGCTCGAAGACCCCTTGTTCCCTATCATTTTGTTTCTCCTGTAAATTCACCGCATCAAGGTAATATGGCCCAACCTCCACTTCGACATGCTTTTGTTGTCAACACATTTGGACCTATAAATTTTAGAGGTATGGATGGATATCCTAATATGGTGCCACAAGATGTTAGAAATATGTTGCCAAAATTTAAAGGAAATAATGCCATCACTGGTGACCACCATTTAAAAATCTTTGTCAATATGATGGAATATTTTGAAATTGAGTTTGAAGACATGTATGTAAATTTGTTTATTCATACTCTTGAGGAGGATGCACATGACTGGTACAATTCTTACCAGATAATTCAATAGATTCATGGACCAAGATGAAAAATGCCTTTAGATTGCAATATGGGGATAAGACAGATCCCAGGTTCATTCTATCTGATTTTGAAAATATAAAGTAAAATACAAATGAGTTTTTCCATGACTTGATTACTAGGTTCAACAAGACCTTGAATAGGCTACCTGTAATCCTAAGGCCAAGTGATGTTTCCTGTTGATAAAATATTCCAATGCTTTTGATAAAAAGGCTGCTTATTACTTGAGAGATAAGAACCCGGGAACATTTAGGCAGGATTTCACCATGGCCTTACAAATAGAAAATAACATCAAATACGTTAGAAAGCCTCCTAAGAGAGACTGTGTCGATTTTATCAATCTAGAGAAGCCTCAATCAAAAAAAGCTATGGATCTGGAAGAGGTTGTAAAAAATTTGGCTGGAGAAGTTAAAGAAATATCCTATAAACTAGCCAGAGTAGAAAAATGGATAGGAAAAAGTTCCCAGGGTCAGCACAAGCCACACAGTCAGGAGAGATCTGGAAATCATCCTAGAGGTGATCACAGACCAAATAATAGAGGGAAAGGCCTCATGGGATCGGGGAAATAAACAACCTCAAACCAAGGAGAATAGATTGGTTCTTGATCCTTTTGACTCGCCAAGGTTATTTATGTACATGAGGCCGCAGTGTTATTGATTGGTGTAATATGTGTTTCGTACCACACTCCCAGTGTGATGTAGATCAGGAAGTCGAGGAATTAGATGATTTTGAGATGTATGATGATGTATGCATGATGGAGAACCCCTGTGAACTCACCGTAGGAAAAACCTCAATTGAATTGATAAGTGTCAGAACTATTGAAAATATTTGGGATTGTGTTCACCAGGTATTACCTCTTCCTCTTATTATAACTTTCAAAATTGATATGGTACAAGCATTTAATCTACCCAATAATGATTTTGAATACTTAAGGGATTTTATGATTAAAAATTATGATGGAGGGATCCCTTCCGAAGAGGACAAGAAAATGTTGATGAATGCAATAGTTGCTCAGGAGAAAGAATATAACACCAGAAGTAAGGTTGTCAAAGGGGTAGGGTTCTAAGCCAAGAAAAAAGTTCCAATCCTTACCAGTATGCCTAAGGATATCCCTAGGAAATATATATCTGGAAAAGGCCTAATTACCCCAAATAAAACCTATTCTCCTACCCATGCCCATACTTTGAAAACTCCTATACTATCAGATGAAACTGTGAATCTTCCCTTAATACTACCCTACCCAAATATATTCCTTGTGACATAGCCCAAATCTTGAGTCATATCAAGGTTATTGTTCCCATTGTTGAGTTACTTAGGATCCTTGAGCATAGGAAAAGGGAATTCAAATATTTGGGATTTAAGGAAGAAAATATTACTCAGGGAAAACATGTTAATAATATGGAGGTTCCTCCTATTATTTCAGATTCTGAAATACCACAAGCATTGGAGGAACTAGGTGAATCATCTGAGGTGTATTTGGGAACTTCTCTAGTTGAATCTCAGCTTAATGTGGATCCGTTTTTACCACTTTGATTATTAAATATAGGTTGGTACATAACTGCATGTTTGATTCAGAAGCCTCATGTAATGTAATGCCTCTTGAGGTAATGAATGAGTTAAATATCAAGGTAACAATTGTTTTTGGGAAATTTACTACTATGGATTCAAGAGAAGTTCCAATAATTGGATATGTCAAGGGATTAGTAGTGTAGTTGGTATCTTTTCTAGGAAAATGCTTGACCTTGAATGTGGTTATTGTGGATTGTCTTGCCAAATGGGGGATGTTATTATCTAGAAAGTGGGCAGCTAGTGTGGGTGGAAGCATATAAATGGACATGTCATACGTAACCATACTAATTGAGGGGAACCTTGTGAAGTTGTACGATGAGAATAAAATGTTATATCTCATTGAGGACCCCAACAATGCTTCTTATGAAGTATTGTATGCAGACGGTGATGTCAAAAAATTTGTTGGTTATGCTGATTGTAAGGAACATAAAATTGATATGTGCAAGTATCCCGAGTAGATTTGTTCTCCTCAGATTACGATTTTTGATGGGGTTTGTTATAGATATGGTAAAGGCACAAAAGATAAACCTTAGAAAATATGGTGAGGTAGCAACTTGGATAGAGAAGGAAAACAAGCATATGTCCAATTGTTTAAAAAGTATCAAGACTTCTTGGCTTGGTCGTATTCAGAATGCCAGGCACTTGAAACATCTCCGTGACTAATTTCTCAAAATCAAGGAATGCATCATTGTATAGTGTACAATATTTTGATTTTGTTCTATTTTCATGTTTTTTCTATTTTGGTTTTGTCTGGTCCTTGGTTACTAATTTTTATTGGTTTCTTGGTTCGTTCTTGGGGGATTGGTTATTGTTTTTCTACTTTTCAAGCTTGTTCTTGACTCCGTTTCCCAATGGATTTTTGGCACATGGTCTGTTGTTCTTGCGGCACCGACAGGAGTGCCCATCCCCGAGTTAGAGCCAATGTTGGTGCTTAATTTAATCTCACCCTGTTTGTTCAAAATTTCTCACTTTACATGGCTTGAAGTTTTCTCTGTCTACTTGTATGGATACATGAAATATTTCTATTTCATTTGGTTGTCATTGTCAGTCCTTTCCTTGGGTCGTGGATGACATTGAGTCTTGGTTTTACTTACAATCTTCATCTCTGTGGGGAAAATTTTTATTCTTGGGAATCTTCCACAAATGTGTCTACTTTGTAAATATTGTCCCAACATTCATGGATACGTGGTCCTTTCTAATTAGACATGGCACGATGGGTCTATTTGGTGAACTTGTCACTTTTTTTACATTTGTAAAAATGCGAGTTGGTCTTGTAGCCCCGATAGTTTATAATTGGCTATTTAACAATATGAAGTGGAAGGGAAAATTTCTTACATTGACCCAGAAGAAGGCTATGTGGCGTTTTTCAAGTTAAAAGTGAGGAGGCAGGTCGCCGGATCACTTTGAATATTTATGCCTTTTTGTGAAAAGGAAAAAATTTATAAAATGATCTACAACTCCACGGGGAATAATTAATGTCACATGTTTGAGTCAGCATTGAAAAATCAAAGCGGAGAGGTGGGTCACCGGAGTACTTTGGAGTTTTTAAGATCTATTTTCAAATGAAGTAAAAGTATAAAAGTGAGCCGCAACTTTGTTGGGGCCCACATCAAAATTTAAAAGTGGAGAGGTGGGTTCGTTGGGGCATTTTGAGATTCTTAGGCCCGCTTCAACTCAAATCTTTTCCATGTGGAGGGCCTACAATAATTTGAGGATTCACCTCTCGGTTTGACCTTTAGAGTTGCGCCAAGGAGACACATGGAGGTTTCCACTAGCTCTGCCCACACTCAAAATTTTCAACGACCGGTGCAGCTTTGTTAGACCATAGACACATGGAGAGCTTGCACTCATTTGAGGTCCCACCTCTAGGTCTTACCTTTGGAGTTACACTAAGGAGACACGTGGAGGTTTCCACTGGCTCCTCTTTATACTTTTCTTAGCTCCGATGCAACTTTCTTAAGTCCATGACATGTGGAGGGCATGTACTTGTTTGGGGACCTACCCCTGAATTTTACTTTTGATAAAGTGTTGAAGAGACACATGGAGGATTTCGATGGATCTTCCTATACTTAGAATTTTTCAAGTTTCGGATGCAACTTTCTCAGAGCCTAGGCCTATGGCACCTTCCACTTGTTCTTAAACTTTTTAAAATAATTTTTCGGGCCAAGACACGTGGAGGGTCTACACTTGTTTGGGGTCTCCACTTTTGGGAACCATATCAAAAGTGCATTGAAGAGACACGTGGAGGCTTCCGTTGGCTTCTCTTTATACTGAGACTTTTTCAAAGGCTAAGGCTACTTTCTTAGGCTTGGGGTACATGGATAGCTTGCGCTCGTTTGAGGTCCCACATCTAGAATTCATCTATAAAGTTACACCGAATGCATACAAATGGAAGCTTCTGATGGACCTTCCCATACTCTAACTTTTCAAAAACCGGTGCAAATCTCTAGGGTTCTGATCATGTGGAGGGCTTGCACTCATTTGGGAACCTTCCTCTAAACTTCACCTTTGTAGTTGCACCAAAGAAACATGTGGAGGTTTCCGTTGGATCCTCTTTGCACTTGGCCTATTTGGACTCATAGCACATGTATGTGGTATAATCCATGTAAGGATACTCATTAATGAGATTCACAAATGTAGGTATCCATGTGAGGGTACTGATTTCTCAGGGTGTATTCTCAAAGGTAAAAAGGATTTGTTGTTAGATAAAGCCATATGGAGCCAGCTGAGAATATTTAAAAATGGGATTTCTTACACGACAACATAAAAGAATGATTAAGAAGACTATCAAAAATTATGATATGAAATCCCAGTTATAGTTGAGGATCTGAGAAACGTGATCAGTTCATGATTTATCCACTTGGCCGCTTTTGGGTGTAAATCTGTTAACCATCACTTTCTGTAATAGACAAGGGATTCCTTGAATATTCTTCTTTTAGGGGGAAAATTTGGGATTAGTGAGTGAGTGAAATTGTATAAATGAAAATGAGAATAATCTTGCATAGGATCAGGGGGTTAAATTTTCTAAGAAAGTTTGAGAGAAATTTTTTTCGGAGAGACCGTATGAGAGACCAGTTCATTTTCCTGTGTTTTTGGATTCAATCACATCAAGGAGGTTGCAAGTGTATAGCCATTGACAAAATCTGATATTTTTGAGGAAACTGTCCCCTACTAATGAATCTATTGAACCTTTAATGACTCTGTGTTGAACATGAGAATTATTGTGTTTGTCTCATTCTATAATGTTTTCAAATAGTTTTTCTTATTCCTGTTGTAATCTTATGTTAAAATCTTTATGCGTCACACACGATCTCACCCATGTGTTAGTATTGTTGCATTTTTATTTCATTATGAGAAGAGCTTTCACTGGTAATGAAATAAACAATTTAAAATCACTTTACTCTCACTATGTTGATAAATATTTTTGTAAGCCTATGATTGTATCTTAGGCGTGATTTAACTAGGATTTTAACATTTAATTGAGTCTTTAACACGATAATTTTTGTTGAATTATTGAAGAATGTGTGAGGTCATGTGCATATTTGGACCTCCATTGATGTACACCTTCTGGTTAGAGGAATATTTTCGCTATTTTGAAGAATTTTTTCTTTGAGTTTTCCAATAGTTGTAAAGGCTCTCAAAGATCTGGTATAATCAACCTTATGTTTCTTAAATTCCCACAAAAAAAATTCTCAAATGATAAATCCTACATGAATTAACCCTTTTTTGTTGTTGTGTATCTACAAATGAAAAAATTCCATTGCCAAAGATGCAGGGATAATCAAGATTCAATCATTGTCTTTAGTAACTTGAACCTTGTCCAGGAAACATCTCCACTCTCTAGTGTGATAACTTGTGAGAGTTATATTGTGTTGTATTGATCATATTTCCTCAAGGTTCTCATGAAAATAAGGATCTCTTGATATCCTTCACCAACAAGGGTTACATAACGGGTCCTCTCACCTTGTTTGAAGGAACAACCTAAAGCAGTGAGGGTAGATCAAGACCTGAGTGAGGTGCTATCTATTTCTTCAACACCGAGTGAAAAAGAGTCACTAAATCCCTCCCTTGCTAAAAAATGACTAATATCACGATTCATCTATCTCTAAGCATCCTTCCAGTTTCATGATGCTACTTAGCCCTTGCAAGAGAATCAATTTGCGTACCAACACCAAAGTACCCTCACTACTTTAGGTTGTGCCTTCAACTAGGGTGAGAGGACCCGTTACGTAACCCATTTTGGTGAAGGACATCAACATATCCTTATTTTCATGAGAAAATTGAGAAAATATGATCAATACAAACAGCCTAACTCTCACGATTTTTCACACTAAAGAGTGGAGATGTTTTCTTGGACAAGGTTTGGATTACTAAAGACAATAATTGAATCTTGATTTTCTTTGCATACTTTGGCACTGGAATTTGTTTGTTTGTGGATACAAAGTAAAAACAGGGGTGGTTCATGTAGGATTCATCATTTGAGAAGGATTTTTTTGGGAAGTTAAGCAAGATAAAGTTGATTATAGTAGATCCTTGAGAGCCTTTACAAAAATTGAAAAACTCACGGAAGCAGAATGCATCGTAACAACCAAAATATTCCTTCAATCGTAAAGTATTTATAAGTGGAGGCCCAGAGATGCACGGTTTCACACACTCTTCAAGAATTCAACACAAAGGCTTGTGTTAAAGACTCAATTAAACATTAGAAATCCCTAGTTCATCACGCCTAAGATACACTCATATGCTTATAAATAATAGTTATGGACATAGTGAAAGTAAAGTGATTTTAAATTGTTTATTTCATTACCAGATGAAAGATCTTCTCATAATAAAATTTCAAATGCCATAATACTAACACACGGATAAGATTTTGTGTGACTCAGAGAGATTTTAACATAAGATTGTAATAGGAACAAGAAAAACTATTTGAAAACATTATGAAATAACAACAAATACAATTATGCTCCTTATCAACATAGAGTCATTCAAGGTTCATTAGATTCATCAATAGGGGAAAGATTCCTAAACAATCTTAGAGCTTGTCAATGGTTATACACTTGCAACCACCTTGATGCGATTGAAACCAAAAACACAAGAAAATGAACTGGTCAGTTTCCGGACAGTTTCTTGGGAAAATGATTTCTCTCAAACTTTCTTAGTAAAGTTAACCCCCTGACCCTATGTAAGAGTAGTCTCATTTGCATTTATAGTATTTCAATCACTCACTCATCCTAAATTTTCCCCTAAAAGAAGAATATTTTAGGAATCCTTTGTTTGTTACAAGTTTTTTCTAGAAAGTGATGTTTAACAAATTTACGCCCAAAAGCTGCCAGGTGGATAAATCATGAACTGATCACATTTCTTAGACCCTCAACTATGACTGGGATGCCATATCATAATTTTTGACATTATTCTTAATCATTATTTTATTTTTTCATATAAGAAAACTTCTTTTTAATAATTCTCAAGTGGCTCCATATGGCTTGATCTATCAAAGTAATAATTTTTAACTTTGAGAATACAACTTGAGAAATGACTACCCTCGCATGGATACCTACATTCGTGCCTCTCAAAAATGAGTTTCACGTATAGATTATACCACATAACTGCGTTGTGAGTATGATTAGGCCAATTTCAAAGAGGAGCCAACAGAAACCTCCACGTGTTTCCTTGGCGCAACTATAAAGGTGAAGTCTAGAGGTAGGTTCCCAAACGAGTGCGGGCCCTCCACATGTTTAAAACCCTAGAGAGTTGCACTGGTTTATGAATATTAAAAGTATTAGAAGGTCAAGTAGAAGCTTCCACATGTCTCTGCTCAGCCTTAACTTCAAAGATGAAGTCTAGAGGCGGGACCTCAAATGAGCGTAGGCTCTCCACGTGCCCTGGGCCCAAGAAAGCTACTTCAACCTTTGAAAAAGTCTCAATATAAAGAGGAGCGATCAAAATACTCCACGTGTCTCTTCGGTGCACTTTTGATATGGTTCCAAAAGTGGAGACCCCAAACAAGCACAGGTTTGTCGACACTAAAATTTTCCTCCATAATTTCTATTTCATTAATTTATGTATTAGGAATAGGATTTTGTTAGGTGTAATTAGTAGTAGCGTCCGATAGAAGATAACGACGTTACTAGTATGACACCGCTAATAATGTATAGTATGGTAATAGTCAAAAGTACAATAGGAATGTTGTGGTAAAAAGTAAATATTTGTCGTAAGTGGTCCGGTAATGTTAAAATGTCAAAGTTGGCATAAGTAGAGAAGTAGGGTCTACATGATTAGGAATTAGAAATATTATATTGGTAATAAGGACTAGGAGTGAGGTCATAAATATTTTGTGTATTTTATTTGTAAAAACTCTAAAAATGTGGAACCCATGTGAAATGATAAGGTTTATCTTATCTTAAAAGATAAGCTTACATGTACATATAAGAGTTAAGGTATGGAATATGATTCGCGAGTGGATTTATTATCCTATCTTAGAGATAAGATGGATAAGCCTGGAAGTTCTATAAATAAAGAGGGCACCCCCTCATTTAGCATAGAAGGAAGTAATGAGAAATATTGTATGAGGAAGTGTGTAAAGGAAGCCATCATTTGGAAGGTGTGTTAAAGAAGCCATTAAGAGGTGTAATTGTGAAGTTTCTCCTATAGTTATTGTTGGAAGGAAAGTGAAGTCAGAACACTTGAAGTACCTCATAGGTGAGATTGTAACAATTTCATATTGGTATTATAATTTACTTGATATTTTAGATTTATCATCATTCCTTCTTATCATATTCTATGGTATTCTTGTGTTATGTTTGTTGTTGTGTTTCAAGATTTCATCCCACCAAACTAAAAGTTGTGCATTAGTAAATAATCATAGCACAAGGAGTTCCGGTGAAGAATTATCATAGTGCCGGATTGGTATTGACATTTTGGTTCTATTTAGGGACCATTCCTCGTTGGTGCATTTTACGGAGAGATATTCCCACTTAGTCAAAAATCATTTGGAGGGTAACCTTGTTTTTTTTGTGCATAGTAGTTACCATGGTAAAGTGACTTTTTACCGTGAATAGTATTTACCATAGTAAAGTCACTTTTTATTGTGAATAGTATTTACCATAGTAACTTTACTTTTTTTTGTGAATAGTGTTTACCACAAGAAAGTCAATTTTTACCATAGTAAGTCAAGTTTTACATTAATTTACCGTGGTCATTTCTATTTTCTATTACAAGTGATTCCAATTAATTGTGCACATAAGTCTTGTTGATTGTACTTGTGGGTTGGTATTTCACTGGGGTTACTTTTTAAAATGGGTAAGATTCATGTTTTTTCAGCCCAATCTAATGAAGATGCTTCCTCTTTCATTCAAGAATTTAAATGATCTTGTCTTTGTAATTGCCTTATAAGAAGGGAACAATGAACTAAATTTTTTCCTACCTTTTTGGATGGTTCAACCCTTAGGTGGTTAGAAGCACTAGGTGATAATGTGAAAAACTCATGGGATTTATTAACTAAAAGTTTTCTTGAAGAATTTGGTGAACAATAGAAATATGCAGATCTCATGATCGATATCACAAAGCTATCCCAAAGAGAGAAGGAGAAGATAAGGGATTATCATGCTCGTGTTCTAGAGCTAAGAAGGAAGCTCGATGCCCATATCCGGAAGGAAGGATTAGCGAATGGGTAGATGAATGGCGTGGATAATCTCCCTCTGTAAGCACTTCATTCTTGGGAAGAAGCCGAGAGATCATAAAACAAGTGAAGTATGACCGCCCAGCTACCATTGAACAAAAAAAGAAGATTTGCATGAAGGAAAGAAGAAAGCATGGAAGAGGAGCCCAAAGAAATTATTGCTAAAGTAGAGCCTACACCAGCACCTTTGGTTCATAATCCACAACCACTCTCGGTGAGCACAAATCTTTCTCCTAGTACATCTACTGAGTATGAAGATCTGCTAAAGAAGATGGGTCAGTTAACTATTAATCTTCTTCAAGGAAAAGAATTTAGTTCTCAGGGAGGAGATAGAGGTCCAAAAATAAATATTTCTGAAGTTATATGTTATGGTTGTTATAAAAAGGGTCATTATAAGTATAATTGTCCAGATAGAGATTCTACATCGGTAAACAAGATAATGATAAAGGAAAAGCACTGTGAATTCTTTTGATGTAGTAGATAAGAGCATAAATAATGAAGTAGATGTGTTTGTAACAAAAAGAAAGGAAGAAAAAGATAACCAAGATGGAAATGATCCTAAGAACATGAAAGGAGAAACTAGTAAAAACATAAGAGAAGAAATTTGGGTGTGCGGGATTTTACGATTTCACGGGGACAAGGACCATACTCCATCTTAGAAGATTTGTCCAAAACGCCGCAAATATTACATATGGTCAACTCTTTGCTATGTCTTTTGAGAAGAGGCAAGAGCTGCGAAGTGGACTCAATGTTTTAAGAAGGAAGGAGGTTGAGGTCCCTGTTTTGGAGGTAGAGGCGGATCTCGTGCTCCACAAGCTAAGGTATTATGTAATGGTATTTCAATTCATGATGTCTTAGTTGATGGAGGTGTTGCGATTAATGTAATGACCAAGTCTCAGTAATGAATATGTTGGTTTTAAAAATTGATTGTCCCTCAACACTTATGTTAAGGTCATTAAATAAGGGTAAAACTAAACAAGAAGGTGTTGTTTTAAATGTGGAAATATCTGTTATTGATGTTGTATGTGTGGTAGAATTTTAGGTGATGAAAAATGGTCTTATTCACGTACCCAATATTGTTCGGAAGACGATGGCTAAGGAGAGTTCATGAAAGAAACTACCTGGAATGAAGGCTTCATGACAGTTGGATGTGGCAGAGAGAGGGTGAAGATAAATGTGATCCCTCGACATCATAAGGCAGAACCTAAGGATTCAAGTGATGAATCGATGATTGGACATCCTTTGATTACTCTAGTACCATGAAGCGGACATAGAAGATGAAGAAAGTGATGTTGATGTTTCGGTCAAGGATATGCTTCTAGTCACACTGACTCATGAACCCATAAAATTATCTCGAATAATAAATTGATGATCATATCTAACAAATAAAGATTGGTGATGCTTTGTGATGGAGAGTGAGAATGAATGCAACCTCCAGTTCTTTCGAAGGTAAATACACCTATTCACTTTTGATTACAAGGAACTCCATCAAGTAAGTTGGGTAGAACATTCTATTAAGTGGTAGATGGTGCTAAGCCCATAAAGAAAATTCCATATAGAATGAATCCTAATTTTTCCAAGGCGTAAAAGAAAAAATAGATAAGTTGCTTGATGCGGGATTCATATTTATTGTGGAGAATTCATAATGGGTTTCTCCCATTGTGATCTCAATAAAAAGAATGTGAAGTTATGCATTTGTGTATATTATAGGAATCTCAATAAGGCAAAAAAGAAGGATCATTACCCTCTTCCATTCTCAGATTAGATCTTAGACGAAGTAGCTAGCCAGAGTGCTTTATAGTTTCTTTGATGGATATAGTGGATACAACCAAGTTCATATAGCAAAGAAAGATCAGTGAAGACAATGTTCACCACTCCTTAGGGAATGTTTGCTTATAGAGTTATGCCTTTTGGGTTGTGTAATGCTCCAACAACGTTCCAACGTTTGACGAATAGGGTGTTCGAACCCTACTTTGGGAACTTCATTAGAGTGTTTCGTATGATTTTTGCATATATGGGAGCAAGATGGACAACCTACACCAGATGGAGATAACATTTCAAAGGTTAGATGAAGCAAAAGCCTCACTAAACCCTACAAAGTGTGTCTTTGGATGTTCTAAAGGTGTTTTGTTAGGGCATGTTGTATCCAGAGATGGTATTGGTACTAATCCTGATAAAGTTTCAAAAATCAAAGAGTTGCCATTTCCTATGAATAGAAGTAAGTTGAGATCATTTTTAGGCCATGTGGGTTACTATAGAAGGTTCATGAAGAATTTCTCAAAGATTGCACAGCCACTAACCTAGTTCTTGAAGAAGAATGTTACTTATGAACCAGGAAATAAGGTGCATGAAGCTTTTGAACAACTGAAGGAAGCCCTAGTGTCTTCACATGTTCTAAAGAATCCAGATTGGAGCAAGCCATTCATTGTGTACACTGATGCCTCAGATGTAGCACTAGGAAGTACTCTGAGCCAAAAGGATGAAAATGGGAATGAACATCCAGTTTACTTTGGGAGTAGACAAATGAGTAGTGCTGAGGTAAATTATACTGTAACTAAAAAAGAGGCTCTAGCTATCATTTTTTCTATAAAGAATTTTAGAAATTACTTGCTAGGGAAAAAATTTATAGTTGTAACAGATCATCAGGATCTAAAATATATTGTAAATAAGCCTAACCCATTAGGGAGGATATCAAGATGGATAATTTTGCTACAAGAATTTGAATTTGATATTATAGATAGGCCAGGAAAGAAGAATGTCAATACACATGCACTCTCTCGAGCCTATGATGGTTTAGGTTCATCTTGTGATGATGATGATTTCCTAGATGCAACATTGTTATCCCTTACCACTATCCCTAGTGAATACATAGATGTTTGGAATTATTGAATGAATTCAAGTTTCCTGATGGTGCCAATGCAAAGACTAAGAGGAATATTACTCAAGCCAGTAGTCCATATTCTATTCTACATGGAGTATTATTTTGAATAGGACACGATGGATAGTAAAGAGGGCAATTGGATGTGATCAAGAAGGATCTTGGATGTAGGTTATCACTGGCCCACTCTTCTTAGAGATTGTTATAATTATTGTAAGGGAAGTGATATTTGTCAAACACATGGTAACCATAAGACTTCATCAGCTCCATTATGCCCTATTCTTCCACTTGGTCCCTTTGAAAAGTGGGGAATAGACATTATAGGTCCACTTCCAACTACCCCATGCCAAAATAATTATATTGTAGTTGCCACAGATTATTTAACCAAGTGGATTGAAGCTAGGCCATTGAAAACAACTTCCATGGATGAAGTGGCAAGGTTCATATATGAACGCATTGTCACCAGATTTGGTTAACCATTAGAAATTGTAATGAGATCAAGGAAGTCTCTTCATTAATGAGGTGGTAGAAGCCCTAGTTAATAAGTTTTTACATTAAGCACAGAAGGCAACAACATACAAGCCAAGCACAAATGGATAGGTGGAATGAAATTTTTTTGTGTTGTATCAAATTCTTGCAAAAGATGTAGCCTTGTAGGTACATAAGTGGGACAAAAGGATTCATGAAGCATTATGAGCATATAGGGCAACATCAAAGTCGAACAGGATACTCCCCATTTCCGTTGGCTTATGGCATTGATCCATTTCTTCCTATTGAGTTTGATATTCCAAGCTGTGAGAGTTATGAAAAATGAAAGCATGGATGAAAGTGATTCAGTAAAAGAAAGGTTGGTACATATTCATTTGCTACAGGAAATGAGGGAAATAGTGAAGGATACAAGCTATAAGAATAAAATGAAGTAGAAGGAATACTTTGATCAAAATATCTGTTGGTCTCCATTTCATGTGAATGAATTGGTTCTAGTATATGATTCAGATACAAAAAAAGAAGACAAATAAAATTTCTTCCAAAATGGATGGGGCCCTACAAAATAATAGCAGATTGTGCATGAAAATGGTATGTACCGATTGGAGAAATTAGATGGCACTCCCATTACAAAATAGGTCAACCACGACAAGTTGAAGATTTTCCAAGCACTGAATAGTCTACTCGGAGGACGGAGTAGAAGCTAGGAAGGGGGAAGATGTCGACACTAAATTTTTCCTTCGTAATTTCTATTTCATTAATGTATGTATTAGGAATAGGATGTTGTTAGGTGTAATTAGTAGTAGCATCGATAGAAGATAATGGTCTTTGTCGATGCAGACGACGCCACCAATAATGTATAGTATGGTAATAGTCAAAAGTACAATAGGAATGTTGTGGTAAGAAGTAAATATTTTTCGTAAGTGGTCCTGGAAATGTTAAAATGTTAAAGTTGGGGTAATTAGAGAAGTAGGGTCTACATGATTAGGAATTAAAAATATTATATTGGTAATGAGGACAAGGAGTGATGTCATAAATATTTTTGTATTTTATTTTTAAAAAGTCTAAAAATGTGAAACCCATGTGAAATGATAAGGTTTATCTTATCTTAAAAGATAAGCTTCCATGTACATATAAGAGTTAAGGTATGGAATATGATTCGTCAGAGTGGATTTATTATCCTATCGTAGAGATAAGATGGATAAGCCTAGAAGTTCTATAAATAAAGAGGCCACCCCCCCTCATTTAGCATAGAAGGAAGTAGTGAGAAATATTGTATGAGGAAGTGTGTAAAGGAAGACATCATTTGGAAGGTGTGTTAAAGAATCCGTTAAGAGGTGTAATTGTGAAGTTTCTCCTATAGTTATTATTAGAAGGCAAGTGAAGTCAATAACACTTGAAGTACCTCATGGGTGAGATTGTAAAAATTCATTTTGGTATTATAATTTACAACTCGATATTTAAGATTTATATCATTCCTTCTTATCATAGTCTATGTTATTCTTGTGTTATGTTTGTTGTTGTGTTTCCAGATTTCATCCACCAAACTAAAAGTTGTGCATTAATAAATAATCATAGCATGAGGATTTCTCGGTGAAGAATTATCATAGTGTCGGATTGGTGTTGACATGCCCTCCATGTGTCTCTCAGCCAGAAAAGTTTTTCAAAATGTTTAAAAAAAAAAGGAAGGTGCCACGTGCCTAGGGTCTGAGAAATTTACATTAGAATCTTGAAAAATTCTAAGTATGGGAAGATCCAGAAGAATCCTCCATGTGTCTCTTTGATTTTCTTTCAAATGTAAAATTTAGGAGTAGGTCCCAAAATAGGTGAGGTACCTCCACATTTCCCGAGATCAAGAAAGTTTTATCAAAGGTGCTAAGAAGTCTAAGTATAAAGAGGAGCTAGAGGAAACCTCCATGTGTCACCTTAGTGCAACTCTAAAGTTAAGACCCAGAGGTGGGATGTCAAACAAGCACAGGATCTCCACATGTCTATGGTCTAACAAAGTTGCACCGGTTGTTGAAAAGTTTGAGTGTGGGTAAAGCCAGCAGAAACCTCCACGTGTCTCCTTAGTGCAACTCCAAAGGTAAAACCAAGAGGCGAATCCTCAAATGAGTGTAGGCCCTCTACATGGAAAATATTTGAGTTGAAGCGTTCCTGAGAATCTCAAAATGCACCATCAACCCACCTCGCCACTTTTAACTTTTGATGTAGGCCCCAGTGAAGTCGCATCTCACTTTTATACTTTTACTTATTTTCAAAATAGAGATTAAAAACTCCAAATTGCTCCGGAAAACTACCTCCCTACTTTGAATTTTCAATGTTGAATCAAACATGTGACATTAATTTGTCCCACATAGAGTCATGGATCATTTTATAACTTTTCTCCTTTTCACAAAAAGGCCAAATTCTTCAAAGTGATCTGGTAACCCGCTTCCTCGCTTTTAACTTGAAAAATGGCCACGTGTCCTTTGGGGTCAAAGTAAGAAATTTTCCTTGTCACTTAATATTGTTGAATAACCAATTAGAAACTATTGTGGCCATGAAACCAATTTGGCATTTTTAAAAATGTAACAAAAGTGAAAAGTTCACCAAATAGACCCATCATGCCGCGTCCAATTAGAAAAGACCACATATCCACGGATGTTGGGACAGGATTTACAAAGGAGACACAGTCATGGAAGACTGACTACAAAAAAAAATTTCCTCATGGAGATGAAGACTGTAAGTAAATTCAAGACTCAATGTGATCCATGACCCAAGGAAAGGATTGACAATGGAAACCAAATGAAGGAGAAAGCTTTCATGCATCCATACAAGGAGATAGACAAAACTTCAAATCATGCATACTGAGAAATTTTGAACAAACAAAGTGAGATTAAATTGAGCATCAATAGATGGCATCTGTGCTATATGTCCTTAGATAACCACCTCATCTATCAACTCCATATAACGATGTTCCCGCCGACGTAATCTTGCTTCCATCTTTGCAATGAGACTATGTTGCTCTCTAGTCTACATCACTAGAAACCATATCTATAAAACACAACATGTGTTAGGCACTAGTGTTTCTTCTATATTATTCTAGTTTCATCTATCCTAATCTGATTTTAACTTTCTTCTCTATGTTAATTATTAGCATTTTCCTACTTCTTCCTATATGTTCTTTTTCTTTATGAACTTCTTCCCTTTTAGGTTTCGCACACCCATTTGGGTAGGTGCACACCTAATTTAGTGAATACACATGGGATGTATGTGTGAGCTCTATTTGGCACCAACATGACAATTTTGGTGCACACGCTTGAGCACATGTGCTTACTACACTTGTAAGATGGTTTTCTACCGCGTCTAACCGTATTTGTTTTTGGCATGTCGGTGTGTATGATTTTCAGTTTTGTACATAATGATGTTGTGGTGTTTTGTTGCTCCAAGGCTGTATCACTATGTAGTTTAGTGTGCCCATAGTCCATTTATAGAATAGGTAAAACCCCAGGTAAACACAATTTTCTACTCTCAAAAATATAATCTCCATGATTTTCCTAAAAAAGTTAAGAGTACGAACAACGGAGCGAGTTAAGGGTCACCAAGTGTAAGTAGTTGGTCTCACGGTTTCAGGAAAAGATCAATATATGGCTATTATTTGTGACTCCATGCCCAATGGATGCAACAAGACAACTAATCTCTTCATATAGCAGGAAGATTTCCTCATGTGTCGCCAAACTGTTATCCCAAATTTTCCCCCATGGTAAAATTGAGAAAACATGACCCCGCATAGAAGAAAATTAGAAGGGTTGATTTAGTAATGTAATTCCACATTTTAAATCCAATGATAAAGGGGCAAGGTTGGTGAAGGAGGTCGATAACGTTAAAGGAGATCGAGCTCAACATGATAAAATTGGAGAAAAAAATTGAAGTTTTGGACTTCACATATGAGTCAACTCGGGTAAAATAAAGTAGAGTCACAAAGGTGCTGATGTGTCAGCTCGGTGTAATTCTAAAAGATGGAAGAGAAGCAGGTTCCCAAACAAGCATGAAGCTTCCATGCTTCTAGGATGCAACATAGTCATTCCTAAATAAGAAGAAGGGACCTAGCCCAAAAACAGAGAAAGAGGAGCAGGACCAAATTGCCTAAGTACAACGGGGTTAGTAGAACCCTCCATGTGTCTAATCGGTGCATATCCAAAGGTCAAGCCCAAAAGGTGGTCCCTAACAAGTGCCATCCTGCCATGTAGTTAGGGTTTAAAAGGGGGTCTCATCAAAAATTGAAAATTCACAAACCCGTGGAGGGTGCCATGTGTCACCTCGATGAAGCTTCGTAAGTGATACCCAAGGGACACTCTCCAAATGAGTGCAAGATTTCCACATGTCCTAGGTCTGAAAAGGGGACAGAGCCATCCATTGAATCAACTAATTATAGAAGTTCTAGTGGATGATGCCACATGTCTCATCGATGCATCTCTAAAGGTCAAGCCTAAAAGGTGGTCCAAAACAAGCGCTAGCCTGCCATGTAGTTAGGGTCTAAAAGGGGTCTCATCGGCCATTAATAAGTCATGAGACCCGCGAGAGGGCGGCACATGTCACCTTAGCGCAGCTCAAGAAGTGAGACCCAAGGGACAATCCCAAAATGAGCGCAGGATTTCCACATGTCCTAGGTCTGAAAAGAAGATAGATTTGGCCATTGAATTATCTAAGTATGGAAAGGCCAACAAAAGCCTCCACATGTCTCAACGGTGCACCTCTAGAGGTCAGGTCAAAACAGGGTCTTCAAATGTTTAGGGACTCGCACATGTCTAGGGTCCAATAGTTGTTCCTAAAGGGGTAGCATGCCCGAATCGGCTAAATATAAAGCAATGAGTAGAATCCTCCATGTGTCTCATCGGTGCAACTTGAGTTAAAATTTGGAGGAAAACTTTAAACGAGTGCAAAGCTTCCACATGCCTCATCGACTCAACATCAAAGGTGCAGCCCAAAGAGAGACCCTAAACTAGTGCCAACCTTCCACGTGTATCAGGTCCGAAATGGGGACACGGCCTGTCGACACTAAAATTTTCCTCCGTAATTTCTATTTCATTAATGTATGTATTAGGAATAGTATGTTGTTAAGTGTAATTAGTAGTAGCGTCTGATAGAAGATAACGGCGGCGCACAAGATCGGTAAATGATCAAAGTACAATAGGAATGTTGTAAAAAGTAAATATTTGTCGTAAGTGGTCCGGTAATGTTAAAATGTCAAAGTTGGGATAAGTAGAGAAGTAGGGTCTACATGATTAGGAATTAGAAATATTATATTGGTAATAAGGACAAGGAGTGAGGTCATAAATATTTTGTGTATTTTATTTGTAAAAATTCTAAAAATGTGGAATCCATGTGAAATGATAAGGTTTATCTTATCTTAAAAGATAAGCTTACATGTACAGATAAGAGTTAAGGTATGGAATATGATTCGTCGAGTGGATTTCTTATCCTATCTTAGAGATAAGATGGATAAGCTTGGAATTTCTATAAATAAAGAGGCCACCCCTTCATTTAGCATAGAAGTACGTAGTGAGAAATATTGTATGAAGTGTGTAAAGGAAGCCATCAGTTTAAAGGTGTGTTGAAGAAGCCATTAAGAGGTGTAATTGTAAAGTTTCTCCCATAGTATTGGTGGAAGGCAAGTGAAGTCAATAACACTTGAAGTACCTCGTGGATTACATCCACCAAACTAAAGGCTATGCATTAGTAAATAATCATAGCACGAGGAGTTCCTGGTGAAGAATTATCATAGTGCTAGATTGGTGATGACATTTTGGTTCCGTTGCCGGGACCATTCCTCGTTGGTGGATTGTCTGGAGAGATATTCCCACTTAGTCAAAAATCAATTGGAGGGTAACCTTGTTTTTATTGTGCATAGTAGTTATCATGGTAAAGTCATTTTTTTGTGAATAGTAGTTACCATGGTAAAGTCATTTTTTCTTTGTGAATAGTATTTACCACAAGTAAAGTCACTTTTTGTGAATAGTATTTCTTTGCAAAGAACTTCACTTTTTACTGTGAATAGTGTTTACCACAGTAAAGTCAGTTTTTACCGTAGTAAGTCAAGTTTTACCATAGTTTACCGTGGTCATTTCTATTTTCTATTATAGTGATTTTAATTATTGGTGCACATAAGTCTTGTTGATTGTACTTTTGGGTTGGTATTTCACTGTGGTTACTTTTGAAAATGGGGAAGATTCCTATTTTTTCAGCCCAATCTAATGAAGATGCTTCCTCTTTCATTCAAGAGTTTAAATGATCTTGTATTTGTAATGGCCTTATAAGAAGGGAACAATGGAATGAATTTTTTCCTACCTTTTTGGATGGTTCAGCCCTTAGGTGGTTTGAAACACTAGGTGATAATGTGAAAAACTCATGGGATTTATTAACTGAAAGTTTTCTTGAAGAATTTGGTGAACAACAGAGATATGTAGATCTCATGATCGATATCACAAAGCTAACCCAAGGAGAGAAGGAGAAGATAAGGGATTATCATGCTCGTGTTCTAGAGCTAAGGAGGAATCTCGACGCCCAGATCGGAAGGAAGGATTAGGGGATGGGTTGATGAATGGCGTGGATAATCTCCTATGTAAGCACTTCATTCTTGGGATAAAGCCAAAGATTCGACAACGAGTGAAGTATGACCACCCAACTACCATTGAACAAGCAAAGGAGATTGCAAGAAGGCAAGAAGAAAGCATGGAAGAGGAGCCCAAAGAAATTGTTGCTAAAGTAGAACCTACACCAGCACCTTTGCTCTATAATCCACAACCACTCTCGGTGAGCACAAATCTTTTCCTAGTACATCTACCGAGTATGAAGATCTGCTAAAGAAGATGGGTCATCAACTATTAATCTTCTTCAAGGAAAAGAATTTAGTTCTCAGGGAGGAGATAGAGGTCCAAAAATAAATATTTCTGAAGTTGTATGTTATGGTTGTTATAAAAGGGTCATTATAAGTATAATTGTCCAGATAGAGATTCTACATCGGTAAAAAGATAATGATAAAGGAAAAGCACGTGTGGATTCTTTTGATGTAGTAGATAAGAGCAGAAATAATGAAGTAGATGTGTTTGTAAAAAAAGAAAGAAAGAAAAAGATAATCAAGATGGAAATGATCCTAAGAAGATGAAAGGAGAAACTAGTAAGAAACATAGGAGAAGAAAGTTGGGTGTGCGGGATTTTCTAATTTCACGGGGCAAGGACCATACTCCATCTTGAAAGATTTGTCCAAAAGGCATGTAAATATTACATATGGTCAACTCTTGGCTATGTCTTCGAGAAGAGGCGGGAGTAGCAAAGTGGACTCAATTCTTGACGAAGGAAGGAGGTTGAGGTCCGTGTATTTTGGAGGCAGAGGCGGATCCCTATGCTCCACAAGCTGAGGTATTATGTAATGGTATTTCAATTCATGATGTCTTAGTTGATGGAGGTGCTGCACTTAATGTAATGACCAAGTCTGTAATGAATATGTTGGGTTTAAAAATTGATTTCCCTTCAACACTTATGTTAAGTTCATTAAATAAGGGAAAAACTAAACCAGAAGGTGTAGTTTCAAATGTGGCAATATCTGTTATGGGTGTTGTATGTGTGGTAGACTTTCAAATGATGAAAAATGGTATTGTTGCGTACCCAATGTTTCGGGAAGACCATGGCTAAGGAGAGTTCATGCAAGAAACTACTGGAATGAAGGCTTCATGACACTTTGACGTGGTAGAGAGAGGGTGAAGATAAACGTGATCCTCGACATCATAAGGCGTAACTGTGGATTCAAGTGATGAAACTGATTATTGGACATCCTCTCGATTACTCTAGTACCGGTGAAGTGGACACCGAAGATGAAGAAAGTGAGGTTGATGTTTCATCATGGATATCCTTCCAGTCACACTAACTCATGACCCCATAAAATTATCGAATAAGAAGTTTATGATCGTCTCCAACAAATAAAGATTGGTGATGTTGTGATGGAGAGTGAGAAGGAATCCTACCTCCAGCTCTTTCGAAGGTACATACACATATTCACTTTTGATTACAAGGAACTCCGTCAAGTAAGTTGGGTAGAACATTCTATTGAGCTGGTAGATGGTGCTAAGCCTATAAAGCAAATGCCATATAGAATGAATCCTAATTTTTCCAAGACTATAAAAGAAGAAATAGATAAGTTGTTTGATGCAGGATTCATATTTGCTGTGGAGAATTCAGAATGGGTTTCTCCCATTGTGATTTCAATAAAAAATAATGGGAAGCTACACATTTGTGTTGATTACAGGAAGCTCAATAAGGTAAAAAATAAGAATCATTACCCTCTTCCATTCTCATATCAGATCTTGGACGAAGTAGCTGGCCAAGAGTGTTATAGTTTTGCTGATGGATATAGCGGATACAACCAAGTCCGTATAGTGGAGAAAAATCAGCTGAAGACCACGTTCACCACTCCTTGGGGAACGTTTTCTTATAGAGTTATGCCTTTTGGGTTGTGTAATGCTCCAGCAACGTTCCAGCGTTTGAAGAATAGGGTGTTTGAACCCTACTTTGGGAACTTCATTAGAGTGTTTCGTATTGATTTTTGCATATATGGGAGCAAGATGGACAACCTACACCAGATGGAGATAACATTTCAAAGGTTAGATGAAGCAAAAGCCTCACTAAACCATACAAAGTGTGTCTTTGGATGTTCTAAAGGTGTTTTGTTAGGGCATGTTGTATCAAGAGATGGTATTGGTACTAATCCTGATAAAGTTTCAAAAATCAAAGAGTTGCCATTTCCTATGAATAGAAGTAAGTTGAGATCATTTTTAGGCCATGTGGGTTACTATAGAAGGTTCATCAAGAATTTCTCAAAGATTGCTGACCCACTAACCCAGATTCTTGAAGAAGGATGTTACTTATGAACCGGAAATAAGGCACTTGAAGATTTTGGACAATCGAAGGAAGCCCTGGTGTCTTCACCTATCTTAAAGAATCCAGATTGGAGCAAGCCATTCATTATGTACACTCGATGCCTCGGATGCAGCACTAGGAAGTACTTTGAGCCAAAAGGGTGAAAATGGGAATGAACATCCAATTACTTTGGGAGCAGACAAATGAGCAATGTTGAGGTAAATTTATCTGTAATTGAAAAAGAGGCTCTAGCTATCATTTTTGCTATAAAGAAGTTTAGAAATTACTTTCTAGGGTAGAAATTTATAGTTGTAACAGATCATCAGGCTCTAAAATATATTTTAAATAAGCCTAACCCATCAAGGAGGATAGCAAGATGGATAATTTTGCTACAAGAATTTGAATTTGATATTATAGATAGGCTAGGAAAGAAGCATGTCAATGCAGATGCACTCTCTCGGGCCTATGATGGTTTAGGATCATCTTGTGATGATGATGATTTCCCCGATGTAGCATTGTTATCCTTTGACACAATCCCTAGTGAATACATAGATATTTGGAATTATCTGAATGAATTCAAGTTTCCTGATGGTGCCAATGCAAAGACTAAGAGAAAGATTACTCAAGCCAGTTGTCCAGATTCTATTCTGCATGGAGTATTATTTCGAATAGGACCTGATGGACAGTACAAGAGGGTAGTTGGACATGATCAAGGGAAGGAACTGCTAGAAGAATTCCACAATGGTACATGTGGAGGGCACTTCTCTAGACAACTTACAACAAGAAGGATCTTGGATGCGCAGTTATCACCGCCCACTCTTTTTAAATATTGTTATAGTTATTATAAGACATGTGATATTTGTCAAACACATGGTAACCGTAAGACTTCATCAACTCCATTATGTCCTATTCTTCCACTTGGTCCGTTTGAAAAGTGGGGAATAGACATTCAGAGGTCCACTTCCAGCTACCTCACGCCAAAATAAGTATATTGTAGTTGCCACAGATTATTTAACCAAGTGGGTTGAAGCTAGGACATTGAAAACAACTTCCATGGATGAGGTGACAAGGTTCATATATGAACGCATTGTCACCAGATTTGGTTGTCCATTAGAAATTGTATATGCAGATCAAGGAAGTCACTTCATTAATGAGGTAGTAGAAGCCCTAGTAAATAAATTCTCTATTAAGCACGGGAATGCAACAACATACAAGCCAAGCACAAATGGACAGGTGGAGCGAACAAATTTTGTGTTGTGTCAAATTCTAGCAAAGATGCAACCTTGCAGTACATAAGTGGGATAAAATAATTCATGCAGCATTGTGGGCATATAGGAAACATCAAAGTCAGCAACAAGATACTCCCCATTTCGGTTGGTCTATGGCATTGATCCAGTTCTTCCTATTGAGTTTGATATTTCCCTTTGTGAGAGTTATGAAAAATGAAAGGATGGATGAAAGCGATTCAAGAAAAGAAAGGTTGGTACATCTTCATTTGCTAGAGGAAATGAGGGAAATAGCAAAGGATACAAGCCATAAGAAGAAAATGAAGCAGAAGGAATAATTTGATCAAAAGATCCGTTGGTCTCCATTTCATGTGAATGACTTGGTTCTAGTATATGATTCCAGATACAAAAAAAAGAAGATAGAGAAAATTTCTTCCAAAATGGATGGGGCCCTACAAAATAGCAGCTGTGCATGAAAATGGTACGTACCGACTAGAGGAATTAGATGGCACTCCCATTACAAAATGGGTCAACCACGACAAGTTGAAGATTTTCCAAGCACCAGAATAGTCTACTTCGAGGACGGAGTAGAAGCTAGGAAGGGGGAAGATGTCGACACTAAAATTTTCCTCCATAATTTCTATTTCATTAATGTATGTATTAGGAATAGGATGTTGTTAAGTGTAATTAGTAGTAGCATCTGATAGAAGATAACGGCACCGTCAGTATGGTGCCACCAATAATGTAGAGTACGGTAACAGTCAAAGTACAATAGGAATGTTGTAAAAAGTAAATATTTGTCGTAAGTGGTCCGGTAATGTTAAAATGTCAAAGTTGGGATAAGTAGAGAAGTAGGGTCTACATGATTAGGAATTAGAAATATTATATTGGTAATAAGGACAAGGAGTGAGGTCATAAATATTTTGTGTATTTTATTTGTAAAAAGTCTAAAAATGTGGAACCCATGTGAAATGATAAGGTTTATCTTATCTTAAAAGATAAGCTTACATTTGAGATAAGAGTTAAGGTATGGAATATGATTCGTCCGAGTGGATTTCTTATCCTATCTTAGAGATAAGATGGATAAGCCTAGAATTTCTATAAATAAAGAGGCCACCCCCCTCATTTAGCATAGAAGGAAGTAGTGAGAAATATTGTATGAAGTGTGTAAAGGAAGCCATCAGTTTAAAGGTGTGTTGAAGAAGCCATTAAGAGGTGTAATTGTAAAGTTTCTCCCATAGTATTGGTGCAAGGCAAGTGAAGTCAATAACACTTGAAGTACCTCATGGATTACATCCACCAAACTAAAGGCTGTGCATTAGTAAATAATCATAGCATGAGGAGTTCCCGGTGAAGAATTATCATAGTGTTGGATTGGTGATGACAGACCATTGAAAATTCCAAGCTTGGAATAGACGAACATAAGCCTCCACACGTCAACTTGATGCATCTTCAAGGTTAAAATTTGAAGGCAGTCCCCAAACAAGCACAAGCTCTCCATGTGGCTAGAGTCAAAAAGGGGGAAAGGCAGGCCCGAATCGGTTAAGTCAAAGGACCGGGGAAGCCTCAACATGTAATATTGATGTAACTTTACAGGCACAATCCTAAGTGGGTCCCCAAACTAGTACCAACACTCCACGTGTCCTAGGTCTGAAAAGGGGAAACTGACCATTGAAAATTCCAAGCTCGAGATAGGCCAAGAAAAGCCTACACCCCTCAACCCGACGCATCTTTAGGGACTTGATATAAGGGGAGTCTCCAAATGAGCACTATCCGTCCATGTGTCTTGGGTCATACAGAGTGTCACCGATAATAAGAGGGACTCAGGTAGAATACAGAGGAAACCAAGTAGGCTTGTGGATTCCGCCACATGTCATTTTAGCGTAACTTCAAGAGTGAGAGGAAGGGGTTGAATCTTCAAGGTGTGCGAGGCTACCACGTGGGTCTTGCACGGATGGAATCTTTTAAATATTGTGAGCCCATGACCCCGATCCTCAAACATCCATATCTTTCAACTAGAAACTTATTTTTGAGTAGAAAGGAATTTTCGGATAGCTCCGGCGCCTATTACTCACCTACCATGATTAATGATCTGGTTCACCATTTTGAGGCTATCAAGTGCCCCACCTAATTCCATGATGAATAATGGGCCTCTTTTCTTTTCCAACAAGGAATAGCACATGGGGGCATGGGTTTTGTAGTAAATCCCATCATTGAGTAGGTGGATTCAATGCATTCAGGGGTGGTTGGAGCAGGGTTCGAATTATTCCCTCTCTCCTTCTCTCATTCTTCTATATATTGTAAAGGAGGGGCATATTTCAAGAGGTTGGTCATCTTTTCTCTCCTTCCTCCCTCTCTCTTTCTTCCCGAGAGATGAATGTGGAGTTTAAGCCTCCTCTCATGGCTCTGTAATGGTGTTTTCTTTCCTCTTGCCCATTGATGATGTACTATGTGAACTCAAGAAGTAATAAAATATGTTTTGTGATGTATCTTGTCCATCCTTCCTTATTTTATTGTCTCTTCTTTCCTCTCATCATTACAGGGTATACTATGCATACTTCTGATGTCTATTGCAGGTTTTGAAGTTGTGTTTAATGGGTTTGAAGTGGTGTTCTAGGTGAATTCTATCTTTGGTCTGTGATGCATCTTGTCCATCCTCTCTATTACTCACTTCTCTCCACTCCAAGCAGTTGGATTTGATGAAAAAAACCACCCTTTCGGGTACTATCACCTCTGTAATGTAGGATTGCTTTATTTTCATGCTCTCTCTCTCTCTCTCCATGTCTCCTTGGTATTGTTAGGATAGGTGTAGTTAGGCGTCATTTCTACATTAGGAGTAGTTTAGGATTACGATCAGAAGAAGAAGCTGAATTTATCTCGGAGGGCCATCTCAATTTCACAAGTCCCAAAGCTTGAGATATTGTCCCATGTTATGCAGTCACACTAGATTCCCCACTCAGATCTGAGGCCATTCGAAGTGCTTTGTGATTTTGCAACAATGATTTTGGCATGCCCAATGGGACACTGAGGTTAGAGTTTTCTCATCATTCCAAGGTGTCTCATTATCAACGGTAAATCTTAAGCCACCATGTGACCACACTATTAGTTTTGGCACACCTGGTGGGAGAGGTCTAAAGCACCTTCCCATTTCACTTCATCGGGTTTTATGTCCTCTTGGTGAATATCTCAACCTTTGGAGGCACTTTCAAGCACATCTCGTAACTCCATCTGGTCAACAACCCATCCTTTGAGTTGCTAGACCTTCTCCCATCCATTTTCATCCATTCATCTTTCCACATCTTCCATCTTCTTCCATTTATGAAGTTGTGTAGTCATGACTTCATTCCCCTCATGCAATCCACACTTGCGGTAGGACATCGAAGAGTTTGATTTCCTATCAGACTTAGAGGAATGTTTTGATGAGGAGGGGCCCATAGAAATTACAAATTTCACTGCCCCATCATTCATCCTTCAACCACAAGAACTGCTGCCGAAGAGTTGCCACCGGTCATGCTCATTTCAGAGCATGAGGTTGAGCTACAAAGCACCAAAGGTCAGCAGATAACACCTCCCAGATCCAAGCACAGAACAACTCCAGGAGGTGTACATTCTGTTTGTTGACACTTTGAGGAGGGCAAAACACCATCTACAAGGTGGTTTTTTACTCTCATTTCTGACCATGTCTAGTGCCAAATCAACTACATGGTCATAATTTGTGAGGAAGGGGAGCTACTTCTCCTGTCGATCACGGTCAGGATTTGTTTGAGTCCCCTTTGCTTCTAGTTAGCGTAGAGTAGGTAGGTTTTCTTTCAGCAAAATAAGTTCTTTTGCACACTCTGCATATCCCACTTGGGGTGTGTATGATTTTTAGTTTTGTACATAGTGGTGTTGTGGTGTTTTGTTGCTCCAAGGTTGTATCACTATGCGATTCAAGTGTGCCCACAGTCCATTTCTAGAATAGGTAAAATCCCTAGGTAAAGACAATTTTCTACTCTTAGAAATATCATCTCCATGATTTTCTTAAAAAAATTAAGAGTGCAAATAGCAGGGTGAGTTTAGGGTCACCAAGCACAAGCAGTCGGTCTCACAATTTCATGGACAAGATCACTATCAAGATATCATTTGTGACTCCATGCCCAATGGATGAAATAAGGCAATTGATCTCTTCATCTAATAGGTAGATGTTCGTGTGAGTCACCAAAATGTTATCCCAGTTTCCCCTCGAGAAAAATTGATCCAACACGACCCACACGAGAAGAAAATCAGAAGGGTCATTTAAGTCATGCGATTTCACATTTTAAATCAAATTATTAAGGGGGTAGGGTCGGTGAAGGATGCCGATAACATTAAAGGAGATCAGAGCTCAACAGGAGAAAATCATAAAAAATACTCAAAGGTTTTAGACTTCATATACGAGTCAACTCAAGGTAAAAATGAGTAGAGTCACAAAGGTGCCACGTGTCGGATGGGCACAATTCTAAAAGATGCAAAAGCGCAGGTCCCAAACAAGCGTGAAGCTTCCATGTGTCCATGACCCAACATAGTCACTCCTAAATAAGCGAAGGAACCTAGCCCAAAAGTAGAGAAAGAGGAGTAGGCCTGAATTGGCTAAGTACAATAGGGTTAGTGGAAGCCTCCACACGTCTAATCGGTGCATCTCTAAAGGTCAAGCCCAAAAGTTAGTCCCCAACAACCACCATTCCACCACGTAGTTAGGGTCTAAAATGGGGTCTCTTCTGCTATTGAAAAGTCATAGACCCACGGAGGGTGCCATGTGTCACCTTGGCATAGCTTTAGAAGTGAGACCCAAGGACAATCCAAAAATGAGCGAAGGCTTTCCACATGTTCAATGTTTGAAAGGGGAAAAATTCAGCCATTGAATCAACTAAGTATAGAAGGGCTAGCAGATGGTGCCATGTGTCTCATCTTCACATCTCCAAAGTTGAAGCCCAAAAGGAGGTCCCTAAAAGTGCCAACCCACCACGTAGTCGGGGGTCTAAAAGGGGATCTCATCGGCTGTTGAAAAGTCACGAGACCCATGAGGGTGCCACATGTCCCAGTGTCCGAAAAGGAGATAGATTCGGTCATTGAATCGAATAAGTATGGAAGGGTCAATAGAATCCTCTACGTGTCTTAACAAGTGCACCTCTAGTGTTTAGGTCAAAACATGGTCTCCAAATCTCCGTAGACTCTCCACGTGTCTAGTGTCAAAAAGTTGTTCCTAAATGGGAAGTAGGATGGAATCGGATAAGTATAAAGGAGTGAGCGGAAGGCTCCACATGTCTCATCGATGTAAATTTAGAGTTAAAATTCAAAGGAAGACCCCAAATGAGCACAAATCTTCCACGTGCCTCATTGGTACAACTTCAAAGGTGCGGCCAAAAAAGAGACCCTGAACAAGCGCTAGCCCTCCACGTGTCCCAAGTTTGAAAAGGAGACACCAGCCATTGAAAATTCAAAGATCGGGATAGACGGTGGAATTATCGAAATGTCGACTGTCACATTTTCAAGATTAAAATCCAGAGGTGGTCCCCAAACAAGTGCGGAGCTCGCCACATGGCGAGTAAAAAAGGGGGCAAAGCAGGCCCAATTCGATTAAGTCAAATGAACAGCGAAGCCTCCATGTGTCATCTCAATGGAACTTCATAGGAACAATCCTAAGTAGGTCCCTAAAATAATGCCATCCCTCCACGTGTCCCGAGGTTTGGAAAGGGAACACCGTCCATTGAAAATTCCAAGCACAAGACAGCCGACGGAAGCCTACACGTGTTATCTTGGTGCATCTTCGGGGACGGGATATAAGGGAGTCTCCAATTGAATGTTAGCCATCCATGTGTCTTGGGTCAAACAGAGTTTCTTCACCAACATGAGGGACTTAAGCATAATATAGTGGAAACCGAGAAGGCCCACGAAATTTGCCATATGTCAGTTTGGCGAAACTTCAAGAGTGAGAGGAAGGGGCTGAATCTTCAAAACATGTAAGGCTATCATGTGGGTCTTGCAGGGATGGAATAATTTAAATATTGTGATCCCACAACCTTCATCTTTAAACAACCATATATTTCATTTGGAGGATCGGTTTTGAGTAGGAAAGGACTTTTGGATAGCTCTCGGTGCCTTGCTACTCAGCTACCACCATTAATGATCTGATCCACCATTTTTAGGCTACTAAGTGCTCCACCTTCCGCCATGATGAAGAATGGGCCTCTTTTCATTTCTAGAAAGGAATAACACATGGGGCCATGGGTTTCTGGTAAATCCCATGATTGAGTAGGTGGATTCAATGCATTGCAGGGGTGGTTGGAGGAGGGTTCAAATTCTTCCCTCTCTCCTTCTCTCATTTTTCTATATATTATAAAGGAGTGGCATATTTCAAGAGGTTGGTCATCTTTTCTCTCCTGGCCCCTTCTCTCTTTCTTCCTTTGGGTCGAATGTGGTGCCTCCTATCATGGCTCTATAATGGCATTTTCTTGCTTCTTGCCCATTGATGATGTACTATGTGAAATCATGGAGCAATAAAATATGTTTTGTGATGCATCTTGTCTATCCTTCCCTATTTTATGTATCTTTTAGCCTCTCATCATTCCGGGTATACTATGCATACTTTTGATTTCTATTGTAGGTTTTGGGAGCTATGTTTAATGGGTTTGAAGTGGTGTTCTATGTGAACTCTATCTTTGGTCTGTGATGCATCTTGTCCATCCTCTCCCTTGCTCACCTCTCTCCACTTTAGGCGGTTGGATTTGTGAACAGTAAACCCTGTTTCTTGGTGAAATAACCTCACTAGTGTAGGATTTTTTTATCATCATGCTCTCTCTCTCTCTCTCTCTCTCTCTCTCTTTTTCTCCTCGGTATTATTAGGATAGGTGTAGCTAGATGTCATTTCTACATTAGAGTAGTTTATAATTTGGATTAGGAAGAAGAAGCCAAATTTCTCCGAAGGGCCATCTCAAGGCGTAAGTTCCATAGCTTGAGAGATGGTCCCATGTTATGCGATCTCACACTGGATGCCCCACTCGAGATCTCGAGAGGCCATTTGGGGAAGTCTTTGTGATTTTGTACTAACAGTATATTAAACCATTATCATCAGCCATGATTCCCGGAGGATTGTTTTGACCACCGTTGTCATTCTAACTCTTCTTCTAGTTGTCGTAAATAATTATTTTCTTTCATTTTTCACCATGGTGGGGAATTATTTTCCACCTAGTACTCATTTTTCTCACTAGGACAATTTGATTGATCCTAGGCAATATCACTTCTTCTACACACTCCATCAAAGAATTTTTTTTTCTTAAATAATTATTTTATTAATTTTTCCATTGTGATGGGGCTTTATTTGCCACATGTTACTTCTTTCTTATCCTGGGGAATTTATTTTTCTCCTAGGAGAATCTTTTTCGATTCTTTGAAATTCTTCTATATCGAAACAATTAAAAATTAAAAAAAAATCAAAGTTTCTCAAAAATCCTAAAAGTTGTAAAATTTAAAAAAATTAGGTAAACAAGCTCATATCAATTTGAAACTCGTGTCTTGCGCATGATATTAATTTCAGATCTTGATGGAGTTTTAACATGTTCATAGATCAAATAACTCATAGATCATACGCTTTACAACCATTTATAGAGCTAGATTGTATGCTTTGTCAGTACTTTGGGTTGCATCCGGTTTCGATATTGTTTTGTTGTGCACAATTCTTTACATTGGACCTTGTGTCCCTCCTCATTTTCCTTGCATGTATCCTTGATAGGGGCATCATTTTCCACCCTTTTCATTAATTAGGAACATTTGGGAGCTTAAGCTTAATAAAAAAACATTTTTACAACTTTCTTGACCATTGTTTGTTTGAATGTGTGTGTTTGTACTTGTTTTCTCGTTAAATGAGATTTTTTCCTTCTCATATTGCATATATTTTTTGTATGTTGCATTGAGTTGGTGTTTTCACTAATGGAAAATTATTTGTAGTATGGATTTTAATTTCATTCTAATTTTCTCATATGCTTATATTTTTAATAAGAAGCTGATGACGTAGATCCTTGGAAAAATTATGATAAGAAAGTTGTCTAAAAGATATTTCTATATTGGATGCAAGACTAGTTTGTTCCTAACCCTATTCCTCTCTTTCTTCTTGATCATTCTCCTATCAACACTAATCTTTTGATTCACCTGGGAATCTCACTCCTACGCATTATTATATCCATTTCTCTCACCATTTTTGATCGTCGATCACTTTCTTTCATCACACCATTGACACTCGAGGGGGCATCTCTCATCGCTTACTAATTTTTCTTCTTCCCCTTCAAAATTTTATCTATCTACTATCTTTGAAGTAGTATCATTTAAACCACACCAAAGAGGTTCAAGTGTAGACACCTATAATTTATCTCAAGCAATTTAAATACTTAAATTGCGCTAATTACCTCATTTCTAGCAAAATTGACGACATATCGTCAATATGACACATTTTCTCTTCTATTACCGTTAATTAACTACATTACGCTACTTAATTAACCCTTCTATCCAATAAATAAGCCAATTAGAAACCTTATGTTGATTAATTCCCCTTCTATAAAGACTAACTAATTATTATTAATTAATTAGCTTCCCCTTCCATTAAATTAATAAATCATCATTTATTTGATTAAATTCCTCCCACAGTCTAAATGATGCTAATTATTCCTCTAAAAATCTTCTATAAGCTTGAACACCTATTAATTATTCAATTTGGTTAATTAATAGACCCCCTCAATTCCCATGGGTCACTAAAGGAAAAATTAAATTATTCAAATGTTGACTCAACCCTCCCTAAACCTTCCTTATCCACATCTAAACCATCCTCTCTATTATCTCACATGTAAAGGGATGTAGATATTATTTTATCCATTGATATATATAAATATCCCTTCTCCTACCTTTATTTTTACACCTAAATGATCATAGAGCCTAAGCTATAACCATTTTCATCACCTTAGAGTATTCTTCATTGGAAGAACTAGTTATCTTTATTTCTCGCATTCACTCATCCTTGTTTTTAAGTGATATGGAGATATGTCAAATGGTCTTGTAGAGCTATGGATTGACAAAAATCCATTCCCTGAAAACATTGGGATTCAAACATACAATCAAATCTTTGATTTCTAAGGATCTAAATAGGTTCATTTCATTTCATTAGCATTTAATTAGAGATAGAGATTAATGGATTAACATGTTAGTTTGAATATTTATTCATTGTTCTAATGCAAGGATGTTGGTGGATTATTCTTGTTTAAGCTCGAGCATGATGGTGCATAGGTTTTGATTTAGATTTGTTTTAGGAGTACTAGGTTTTATTTCTAATTCTCTTGGCATAGCTAACAAATTATTACACACAAACATTAACAAATCCATCATTTTCAATCATTTACTAATTCTTTGTGTGACATCTCACCATTATTTCCCCTAATGACCTAACTGGGGGAAAAAAATATAAAAAATTCTATGCAATGTTTCATCACTTCCCTCTAATGAATTAACATGAGAGAAACAAACATTAAAATATTTCTATATGATTATTGATTAATTTCTATTTCATTCCCCTAATAATCTAACACAGGGAAACTAGTGTAAAATATCTCTATTAGTAATAAATATATCAATCAATTAATCAAGGAGTAAATTTTTAACAATCAAAATAATATCATTCAATCAATAAAAATTTAACACCATATTGGCCTCTAGATGACCTAACTTGGGAAGTTATTCTAAATTTTATGTTTTATTCTATATGACTTGACTTGGAAGCCATCATAAATTATGTGTTTTCTTAGGATGACCTAACTGGAAGCCATCACATTACGGCGATACCGTGGAGTGGGGGAAAGAGTTCCTTTCTATACCACTCCTATATTGGTCAAATGTTTGATCAAAATTATTTGGATCCGAATACTAAAAATATTTGATATGAGCTCATCTGTAGTAGATAGATCTTGAGGATGTAGTTATAGATTGGAGAATAACACAATTTTTTCCCTACACTATTCCTTTGGTGGTAAGAAGCCCAAATCCTCTGGTAGATTATTTTTATACATGCATTTAGGTTGAGAACTGATCACTCCCTACCCCATCTCATCGTCATCATACAACGTTTGAAATCATCAATCATCTAACATTTCTATCATCACTCTCATTTAGTACACTTCATCATGACATTACATTTTCACTATGTTGCATGGATCAACACACTAATCCATGGTTCGACACGCTATATGGTTCTTTCGGCACAATTTTACTACCAAATTTGTGCGTTCTACTACAACATGGGATTCTCCATATTTCTCTCAGGTACACATCTCTATCTACTTTATGTTACTGATATTTCCACTCACCAACATAAAGTGGGGGAAAATGTAGTCACAAAATCACACACTTACTATTACATTTATACCAGCAAGTATGTTATTTTATATATGGATCTCGTGTAAGAAAATTATTCACTAATCACCCATACCATAGTCCTCTCATCAGTTAATTCGTTGTTTTCATCATTTTTCTTGCATATTCGTCAGTTGTTTACACATTCTGGTCATCTCCCGGGAGACTCAGGTGTCATTATTTAGTAATTTATCATTTTTAGTCTTTGACTAGGGCTCCTATGGTAGTATTAGAGCACTTCAGTTCTTAATTTTATGTTCCCTGGTCCCCGTAGAACTTGTGTTTAATTTAGAGTTTCAACGTAGCTATTTATAATTTTCCCTATCATTGCGCTATGTACTAGTCGGCCTATCATTCATCGGAGATATACGAGAATCATTAGTGAAGTTACTTCAAAATCACGCAAAAATATTGAGATATTATGAAGATATAACACCACTTCTAGATTTAGGCCTGGGTTGTCTGTGTAAACCGAGTTCCCATACTACTGACTAGAGCACCCACAAGTGCCATGATCCTCTTTTAGGTGCCCTAGTCTGGTTGAATCTTCATCTACTGCAATTTCCTAGGTTGTACCATCATACTCTTCTTCATCCACACATCATCTTGTTCAGTCCAGAATCACAACAAGGTAAGTCATTTTCAGGTTAGTACCCTTTTCCTCCCATTTCAATTATCTTATTTCATTTAAATATAAAATAAAATTAGTTATCATTTACATTTCAGTTTATACTATTTATTTCATTGTTTTACTTATTTATATTAACTCTAAAATTCATATTTTAGTTAATCATATCCATATAACTAAATCGATGATGATATAATAAATGATAAATTCATATTTCATTCCAATGACTCCCCCTTATTATTAGTTTTGTAATTCACTATGCCTAAGTGAGAAGAGTATTAGTGGATGAGGGATCAAGAATTGATTTTTATTCTTTGTCATTAAAATATCATATTTTCGGTGAATAGCTTAATCATACCTACGTAACTTTCCATGTATTTGAAAAATCCCATAAAACACCACTTTGTTATATTTGGCTCCCTATTGTTGTTGAGCCCAAGATCATCCACATTTATATCATAGTTCATGATAGATATATTTCTTAGAATATTTGAATAGGTAGACCTTGGACACACCACATGCACATAGTCACATTATCTAGTTATCAATACATTAAAATCCATTCATAACATTGATACTATAAACATGATGTTGATCCTAATATATGAGACATACCTATACCCTTCCCAAATAAGCCCTTAAGAATTCCTACTACTCCTAGGGTGCATATTTTTACATATATTGAGTTCTAAGATGATATACCTGAGCTTAATTTCACTCTTGCCAACTTAGATGATGACGAGCCTAATGTAATACAAAAATGCTTAACAAGAGCCAACCGCCACAATATATCAATGATTGGATTCCTCCGATTCTAATACCCAAATAATATATTCCTCTCATATTAGAGCATTAGGATCCTACTTGTAATGATACCAACACATCCTACCACATTAAATATGATCTCTGTAAATAAAATGTATTAATAATTACTAAAATATTCCTATATCATCTACATATCTAATCTCAATATTTCATCAAGTTGGGAATATCTATTAAAAAGTCTTTTTAACTCTCATACCCCTAATGAACCTAACATAACTGCATTCACCATTCTTTGTTTATATGATTAGGATTTCATCATGTCACAAACATAATCTAGACACCTCGATGTACTCCATTATCAAAAGATCTTTGATAGAATGCATGGTTCCACTTATTTCACCACAATTTGTTTTGGGGAATCTCATGGTGCCCACCTTCCTTTCAAAAAAAAATTAAACCCCAAAAAAGCTTCAAAGAATAACACGTTCCATCATCGTCACATCACAAACAAAAATATTCTCCATATTAACTACTTCAAAAACTTTCTAGTATACTCTATTTTCATCCCTCTTGGGTGTATACATACATTTTCTCTTATCTTGGATACTTTTAAAAGCTACTTTTACTTATAGTCCCACTAAATTCATGATACAATTTCGTATTTAGCACCTTTTATCTCACTTTATCATATTTAAATCATATACCCATTGGTTTATTGTGCTCTTTAACAAGCCTATCCGCCCTTGGGATATCATCCTACTTTCTCATGATACATTCAATCATTGCCATGGAATCCTAACTAGGTGATTTATGTCTCATTTTACTAATTATCTTCTAATGTTTATTTTCACTCTTCCTTATTTAGGGTTTCAAACAACCATTGGGCCCACTACATGAAATATAGGAAACATTAGAAGGTAAGTATGAGGAAGGTATGCTTTATTTTGTGGAGTTCACCATTTTTTATTTGCACTTACATTATTATGTTAGTTATAACATCTAATTTTTAGTTCAATTATTGTATTGGTATTTTTATAAATACCATTTCATGTTTCAATATTGTGACTTGTAATGATTTTTTGTTGGGGCATGTATATTTCTATTTATTTAATTGTTCTAACCTTTTATCTTATGCAAGGGATTCTAATGCATTATCCTCATGAGTGGGTACCACAAGGGGATTTCTAGGATTAAGGTGTGATCATACATGGTAACGTTGGCTAGACCACAAATTTTGAGAGATATCACTATGATGTCCTTTATACCATAGTAAACCAATCCTATCTTTGTTTCCTCCCATGTTCACATGTTATACTAATTTTAGCCACTTGTCTCATGCTTATTTAGACCCATTTATAATCCTCTCACTTGCTTTAGGTCATCTTGAATGCTCTTCATGCTTATATTATTTATTTGGATTCCATTCCCCTTTATCTTTCACCCTTGACCTAAGGTTTTCTCAAAAATGATGAGATTACCCATGGGTGATTATGTCCATTTATTTTTTCCCCGTGGATGATGGGATCAACCATGAGTGATCACATTAGGTATATTTAGCCTTCTTTTTTTTCTATTTTAGTATCAATCAATTATTAATCTAAGCACTTCACTTTACTTGCACATAAGACATTTTTAGACATATTCACATCAAGTTGTTATATTTTATGTTGTAGATCTTATTATTTTGCATTAGTTCACCATGGTGAGATATGCATGGAGGTCTTCTTCTCAAGATTTACCCTTCTCCACCCATAACGAATATATTTGAATGTTGTTGTCTCTAGGAAGGATTAATTCATCAATAGTTACTATTTTTCTCGTAGAAATTATCATCCATGGTTATGTTTTTAAATATTGAAAAGAGACTTTGATACCCCACAATGTGGTGATAGTGAAAAACAAAAATCGATCAAGACATTTATAAAAATGACAAACCCAAAAATTTACTGAGATCCTCGTTACGAGTAGGGTCAAGATAGTACAAATATGTCAAGACTGCAAAAACATTCCTACCCCTCTGTGTGCTCCTTCCCGGGAGAATTTCAAGTCATAGTTCCAGTTCGTATAACTCTAGGGTCCATATACCCTTGTTTCATCATTCGAGATCACGAATTTTTTTCCCAAAATGATCTATAATTAGATAAGTGCACTCAATCCCCTTTGTTTGTGAACTTGTTATATATCATGCACATTTATTGGATGTATTAATGAATTATTATGGTATTGAATAGTTTTTACTGTTATCTAATTAATAAAAATATCCCCAATAACTCTTATTTCATTCCTTTTTTCATAGGCATAAAACCCTAAATCTCAAACCTAAAAAGGGTGAAAACATTTGGTGAACTGAATATTAAATTGAACATCTGTCTCGAACCCCTACTTGCCCTAGGGTTTCTATTTTTTTATTGGGTTATGATATTATGATTTATCACGATGAATCTCCAAGATCATTATCGTATCTATGCATCTTGTCCAAATATTCTCATTATGATGTCTTCACCGCCTATTCTTGTTCCCAAGTCCATAATGATATATTTTCTCATATTTTTACTATCAATGTGGATCATGCAAAAGGTGATGGTTCCAATAATCTCTCTAAAAATCATAACCGATACCTTCTTCGATGATGATTATGAACAATTCACATAGCTTTTTACAAGATAATCATGATGTTAAACATGACATGAGATAAAATTAAACATGTTTCATCGTCTAGCTTAGATACATACACTCTTTGTTATTAAATCTATAGTGTCCACATTCTCATGGGTACATAATATTCTAATGCATAATGCTTCTATGCCTATTTCCAAAGTTACTATTATTGGTACACAATCTCTTGAAACACCTATTCACACATTACAAGAATAAATATTACAATTGTAAAAGGGTGTGTCTAATTCTTCTCATGTTATGGACTCTAATTAATTATTACATAATCCACTAGCTTTTGACATGGAATCTTACCATTTTCCTCTTGGTTTTTTTGCACCTAAACTTCTATCTATGATGGAAAAGGTGATCGTGTAGAACATCTTATATCATTTCATGTGTTTTTCATTGATTATGCCTCGTATGACATATTTATCACTAAGTTATTTCCCATGATTATTAAGGAATTTTGATTGCAATGGTTCTATATTATCCTCACACATTCTTTTCACTCTTTCCCTACATTAGAAAATAAATTTATAGCACTCTTTTAGATGAAAATTTTGGATAAGGTATATTGTGGAGAAATTTCAAGCTACACCAAGGATATGATGAGCATATCAATGATTATGTCTTGTGTTACCATCCCATGCTTACATTGATGAATATTATCCTGGTTGATAGTGAATTACAAGACCTTTTTACATTAATATTTCTTCTTCCTCTATAAGAATAGGTCATGTTTGAAAAATTTCAATCATTTGGCCATCTTTACCATACACTAAAAGAGTGTAAAACTAAGTTATATTACATATGAAGAATATCAAGTATGTTGTTAGTAATCCTAATAGATCTCGGGAAAATGTCGAAGAAAATATACATTTAAGTGAAAGAATAATGATTCTAAGAATTTTTTTAAAGACATTGTGAATTATCTTAATTAACCTACAAAGATACATTTCAAACCCACATGAAGACATTTTACACGTTCACCATGTGCTCCTCATATTTTCTTAAAATAATTACTCAAGTTTCATATTGTGTCTCTCCCTACACCATTTGATGTTGATGTGAGAAAGCCTCAAAGTAAGAGTTTTGATGCCAAATGGTATTATGATTTTTACTAATGTATTATCCATTCTATGGACATATGCATAAATATTTTTCATGTCATTCAATATTTTATTAATTCTAATGCCTTTGAATCTTGTAAACCAACAAAGAAAAATTCCAAATTAAAAATATTCAAGGATCCACTCCAAAATCCCAAAAATTATACATCTACTTTAGAATTTCATAATTCTCATCATGTGGTACCACCATCACCATCTAATGATCATTACCTAAATTATATGATTGGTAATATTACTCGTATACCACATTATACACCATGCATTAATTTTGATGTCTTTGATATAGATGACATGTTTACTAATGATAAATTGTTTATTTCTATCTATATTCATTAAGTACCTATATATGGTATATTTCTTGATCCACACAACAAATATAATGTTTGTTCCTAGTCATTACTTCAATATATTGGTATCTCTACATGGAAGGTTACATTGAATATTGATCCTTGTTATCATCGTATCAAAGTACCTATCACTATTAGTCATATTCCTACATTATTTTTGTTCTTGGTTACTAGTTCTCTTAGATCTCGTTACCTAACATATTTTTCTCCCTTGGTTACATTATCTTAAGGTCATCCCGTTAGTTATTCACTTGTGTATCAAGTTCAATAATAATTACCAATTTGTTATTATTCAAGCTATACCTTTTGAATATCCTTCCCCTAGAATGCCTATTCATTCTCCCATAGTCTCTATCCATAATCCTAGTACACCTACAGATTGGTCCTTATATTGACGCACTAATTCACATAAGCTCTAGTATTTTTGTGATCTAGAGGACCATCATTGATAAATTATAATCTATAATATTCTCAAAAGCATTCATGGTACATTTCATTGTGAAGAGAAAATTGAGAGCTTTCTATCGGTGTCTTTTTTATTGAAAACAGATCCCGTATGCGAGAAGATATAGCCCGTTGAAATTTTTGGCCAATTGGAAAAAAATTGGAATATGCGTATTTGACATGGAAATGTGTTAATCTACTAAGCTGGACAAACAAAATCATGAATTCACTTTGAAGTTGACTCATTCGCTTGGCCAATTGCCGGAATGTGTACGAAATACCATAAGGGCCCAATATCTCAATAGCACCTTTGTCTGAAGCTTCGAATGAGACTTCGTATCCGAAACGCGGGAACGATCTGACTATGAAGTCATTGAAAACTTGATCGGGGAACCAGCGTTTATTTAAAGAGCAATAGAGTCGATTACCGGAAGTACTAGTTTGAAAGGCTCGTTGGAATTGATCCGCTACGAGATTGACATGATACGCCACGAAAGCACCTGTTATCACCAAATTACAACACCCTTTGATTTGCTTGCAAGTGAGTTGTCTAGGAAATTAGTGTAACTAGGTAACATGGAATTGTCTCAAAGTGTGGGACTTTGCAGTTGAGACAACTCTCCAGAGAAATTTGGTTCTTCTTCCTAAACTAATGCTAAAACTACTCCTAATGAAGGGAAAATATGGTATCTACTCCTAACCTATAACTTGCAAGGGACCATAGAGAGAGAGAGAGAGAGAGTATGAAAATAAAAATCCTACACTAAAGAGGTGATAGCACCAAAAGAGGGGTGTGAAACATTCTTTTGAGGGAGGAAAATAGAATGAAATACAGTTGAGAGAGGTTAGGCAAGATTTAACACAGTCCCAAGCATGCACCCATTACCAAATATCCAATAAACACAATAATATGAACCTGCAAGTGTTAGAGAACATGCACAAAATAGAACAACAGTAATGGAGAGGCATGAAATTACAATAAAATTGAGAAAGGGTTAAAGAAGAAACCACAATACATAGATTTATTGCTTCAAATAATGCACAATCCACTATATTTGTAAAATAGAGGCATAAATACACTTGTAAAGTTTATATGGAGGTTTGCAGCTCAATGAAGTTGAGAAAACAATTTGACAAAGTCTCCCAAGGTCCTGAATATCTCTCCTCCAAAATGAGAAGTGTTTACAATATATAGAAGAATGTGGAAGAGAGAGAGAAAAGGGAAACTCAAAATTCTGTTCCCACCCACAAACAAGATGCATTAAATTTCTAAAGAGGGAATGGGAATCTTTTCAAGGCCATTCCTTCATGATGTCTTGCTTGCTAGAGAAGAAATGGGTACCATACTTCATTAATTCTGGTGGTTAGGAAGCCTAGAATTGTACTTTTTGGAGATGAGTAATTTTTCTTATTTTCCATCTGCCTAAGCTTACCAAAATTTAAATTTCATGTTTTCTTAGCATAAAGGACGTTGAGAAATTTCCAACGATATACTTTTTTCAAATTTCGAGCACCAGATCAAAAGTTATGCCCATTTGAAAATTTGCATTAATCCGCACAAGAGATGGTGAAAATACAAATTTGTAAAATGGGCCCTAGGGCCCGAAATTGCAAACTGCACAATTTGCAAAAATTACAAAATGGTAAAAGTGAAAAAAACCCCCAAGGCCTAAAATTTCAAAGATGCAAAAAATCCCCCAAGGCCCAAAATTGCAAAAGTGCAAAACATCCGCCATGGCCCAAAATTAAAAAAATGCAAAAAATCAACAATGGCCCGAAATTGCAAAAGTACAAGAAAAAAATTCACATGACCCAAAATTGCAAAAGTGCAAAAAATTCCCCATGGCCCAAAATTTGAAAAATATGAAGAGTTAGAAGGACTTCTTTATATTTTCGAAAGGGGAAGAAATTTCTTATTTGATGAAGATGATTTCGAGAATCCTCAAGTACTTAAAATATATGAAAAATCAGATTTGAAGCACTAAAGGGGGAAAATGGTGTTAGTTGACAAAAATTAAGCATGAGCTTATTTTGGAAAACAATTTGGCAACTCGTAGGGGCCATGTGCTTGCTAGATAGGCTGACTATTCTTGACCTACATACTTATCCATTGGGCACAGAGTCTTTGTAATGACCCCAAATTGATCTGGATTTGGAAATGTGTCTCGAGCTTTGAAACATTTCCCAAGAATGCCACTATGGTTTGATTATCTCGATCTTATTTGAATTAATAACCTATACCCGGGTCACTTGAAACACTATTGCTTGGACCTGGAACTTCCTTTTACTGCTTGCATTTCCCAACTTCAATAATAAAATATTAAGTTTAAGATGAGTGGAAAATTGTTTTGATCCTGAAAGTTCTTTTCTTCATTGCATTTTCTTGCAAATCATTCCAATATGATGAAAAATTAATTGTTGTAGTTATTCCCCATAATCTGATCTAGCCAAGTATGAAGTATAAACAATTTGATTTATTGAAAAGATGGAGCATTGTGGAATTTTCAGAGACATAAGTTGATTTTGGGCACCATGGAACTCTATTAAAATTTGTTTCTTTCCTTCTCAATGGATTTCTCAGGACAAGGTTAAAGGGCTTGCCCTTTTCACACACTGGCTGGGTTGTTTGTAAATTCATAACATTGTTATCTATTAGCACTCCACAAGCTGCCCCAAAACTGATTTTTCTGATTTGGTGCAGGTTATGAGGAACTCAGCTGCTGGTCCGAAGGAGAAAAATAATGAGAACATTTAAATCTACTCCATGTCCTGATTTTAGTTTCTTTGCATTTGAATTTCCTTGACGATTACAATTATTACTTGCAACTCTTATTTATCATTACAATTTTTTCCTTGAAAACAAAATGAACTATGCAAAAGATACACCATAATAAATATAAAACGTGCCCAAGAAACTTAGAAAAATGGAAATCTATTATAGCAACAATAAAATTTGCACAAGCACTTAGAGAAATGGAAATTCTAAACTACTATGTAAAAGGGTGAGAATTCTTTCTTCTAGTGACAATGCTTGAGATAGATTCTATTGACTGGAATCTATAGTTCCTCACCATCCAACTTTTCCGGTCGAGAATACATTTCTACTCTTGCACTCTATAATCATATAGGGACCACTCCATAATGCATCAAATTCAGAATGCTTTCCTGGTTTTCCCGATCAACATCCAAATTTAGTACCAAGTCTCCTTCCTACAAATTCCTTGCTTTGGCCTTCTTGTCAAATGACCTCTTGATTAATGCTTGATCTTTCATTATGGTTTACATTGTATATTATCTTAGCTCTTCTAACGCAATGATTTCTCCATACCTAACTTCCATGGGCTCAACCTCAGCTAATTTCAACTACTTGAGTAGCTCTAATGTTGACAATTCAAGTTATATGGGAATCCTTTCTTCCTTTCCATAGACTAGCTTTTATGGAGAGTTTTCTGTTGACTATTTTTGTGCGATTCTATCTTCCCAAAAGGCTGATTTGAGCTTGGTATGTAATTTTCTATGGTTCTCATACTGAGTCTTTATGATCCTCAATAAGTTCTTATTTGTGGATTCAACTTTCCCATTACCTTGGGGGTAATAATTAGAAGAAGTGTTGAGATATACTCCATTCCTAACAGCCCACTCAATGATCTTTGTGCAAATAAATTCCATAGTGTTATTTGATACAATAGTATCGGGACTCCAAACCTAGTTACTATCCCCTCATAGAATTCAAAGATGCTAGACTCATTTGCATCTCTAAGTGCAACTGCTTTAGTCCACTTGGTGAAATAGTCTGTACACTTGTGGACTTGGCTTGAATTCAAATCTATGGCCCCAATGAATTCCAATCCCCATTGCATGAAAGGTTGATCTATTAAGATTGGATGCAATTATAGCACTACTATATTTTCTCTTCCGATTAAGAATGTACACTTTTTACACTTTTTAATATATGCATAACAATCACTAAATAGTGTTTTGAGTTGTGCAGATCAATTACTTCAAACTACCATGCTATATTAAACTCGCAGGACAACACAGTAACCAATATTAGTTATGGAGGGACCGATATCGGTTACCTATGACTCGCATCAGTCAAGAAAGTAGGAACTGAAATCGGTTAGGGCTAACAGACGTCAGTTACATGTGTGGGAGTGTTTTATTTAACTCTCAGGAGTTAGATATAAATTTAGTATTAAAGTAGATCTATTGATTATAATTACATGACTAAGTTCCCTAAGTTTGTATATACCTATATAAGCATGAAAGCTAGGACTTAGAAGTAGAGTATTGTAAGAATTAATTATTATTATGAGAATAATTGTGAGAGAGATAATTCTTGGAGCAAAAGGAGAAACTTGATAGAAAGAAATTATTGTACATCTCGAGAGGTTTGGAAGATTGTAGATCTTTCGAAATCTTTAGATAATAGGTTGGCTTGTTTCTTAATGGATGTACGGTCCACACTTGGGTGAACCATGTTAAATATGGTGTTGATTTATGTCTCTTGTTGTGTATATTTCTTCTAGTAGAATATCCTCTTTTATTGCATGTATGCTTAGATCTGCTATATTATCTATACAACCTTGTAAAAACCCTAAATAATTGTATCGATCTTTGTTTGAGGGTTTTATGTGTTGAAAAATTTACTCACAGAGAGTTTTTCAATTGAGTGGGAGCTACTGATAATGGAAAAATAAAAGAAATACAAGATAGAGAAGTTTGAAAACTCAATTATCAATTATGGAAGATGCAGATTAAGGATTATTTATATCAAAGAGATTTCTACTTACCATTGAATGAAAATTCTAGACCTATGAAGATGAGCGATGAAGAATGGAAGATTCTTTGACGAGAAGGCTATGGGATCTATAAGATTGAGCCTAGCAAGATCCGTTGCTTCCAATATTATAAAGATGACTTCTATGGTAGAGTTAATAAAATCTCTTGCTAATTTATATGAAAAATTCGAAGGCTTCATATATCTTGTTTATTTGATGAAGAAACTATTTAGTTCTAAGATGCATGAAGGTGGATTTACATCTAGCCATTTGAATAATTTCGATCTATTGTAAATCAGTTAAAATCGGTTGATATTTCTTTTGATGATGAAGTGAAAGAAATTTTATTCTTACCTTATTTGCATGATAGTTGGGATAACTTGGTAATGGTTGTTAGTAAAACAACATCTGCTAATAATATTTTGAAGTTTGATGATATGGTTGGTAAAATCTGAATGAAGAAATACGTATGAAAAGTACATGAGAATTATCATTTGTTAATGCTTTGAATGTAGAAAGCAGGAGAAGGTGAAAGGAGAGATCCAAGAACAAGAATAATGGGAAATCAAATTATAAGAATGATAGATATAAATACAAAGGTAAAGGAATGAACTACTCAAATTCTAGAAACAAAGGACATGCAAAGAAGGATTGTTGGTTAAAGGATAAATATAATCAACACCCGGACAAAGGTATTAAGTCAAATAAAGAGGTAAATATTATAGCATAGGTAATGAAAGATGCTCTTATTATTTCTTTTGATAATAGAATAGAATCATGGGTTTTAGATTCAAGAGTTTCTTTCCATGCAACCCCTAATAAGGGTTATTTTAGAAATTATGTCTAGGAAAATTTTGGGCATTTTTATTTGGATGATGATGGACCTTGCGGTATTACGGTAAAGGGGAAGTTCATCTAAAATTGCAAAATAGAAATAGATGGGTTTTAAAAGATGTGATGCATGTTTGAAGCCTTAGTAGGAATATTATTTTTGTAGGACAACTAGGTGGAGCTTGTTGCATGGTTACATTCACAATAGACTCTTGGAAAGTCACCAAGGGTGCTTATATTGGGGCAAGACTCAAGAAGGTAGGAACGTTATATTTATGTACTTGTGTTATTGACTCTTTTTCTATGTTATCAACTTTAGATTCAGATGCATTAATGTGGCATAATTAGTTGGTCCATATGACTAAAAAAGAATGCAGATCCTAAAGGCCAAGGGTAAGTTATCATATTTGAAAGATTTAGATCTTGATATTTGTGAACATTGTATCTTTGGAATGTAAAAGAGAGTGAGATTTCTTAAAGTTGTGGAAACTAGCGGGAGCATAAATTGTAGCTTGTATACTCATATGTGTGCGGACCAACCCAGGTAGCTTCTCATGGAGGATCCCAAGTATTATGTTACTTTCATTGATGATGTTAGAATAAAGGTATGGGTTTATTGTATTAAACATAAATCTAATGTTTTTGAGAATTTTCAAATATGGAAAGAATTTGTTGTGAATGAATCAAATTCAATTTTAAAGTGCCTTAAATCTAAAAATGGTGATGAATACTGTAGCAAGGATTTCAATTATTATTGTTCACTGAATGGAATACGTAAAGGAAAAATGGTTCCAAGAACACCAAAATAGAATGGTGTTGTAGAAATAATGAACAGGAAAATCATGGAACAAGCTAGAAGTATGAGGATACATCTTTGGATTGCCCTTGCAGTTTTGGGAAGAAGCGGTTGATACAACAATTTTTTTATTAACCTTGGGCCTTCAAGTTCACTAGATGGAGGAATACCAGAGAAATATTGGACGAGAAAAGAGGTAGATATTTATTTTCTTAAAGTTTTTGGTTCAAAATATGTTGTGCATATTGATAAAGAAAATTGGAAATAGTTAGTTGCAAAATCCAAGAGATACACTTTCATTGGTTATGGATCTGGTTATTTTGGATTTCATTTTTGGGATTTAGAGAATTGTAAAATTATAGGATTCGTGACATTGAATGGAATGAAAAGATAATGTATAGGGATCAAATTTTGGTACTCAAGGATGAACTAGTTGAGAAAATTGTGAATGAAAATGAACTCTCATATTTAAAAATAATATCGATAGGGTTACACGATGGTGTTAGTTGACCCCTGTCGACATCGATTAGCGAGAACTATGTCGATTCTGGTTACAATGAACAGTGTCAATCATTATCAAAATTGGAAACAAATGTTGAAGAGGTCCACGATGAGCCCTTGGTACCTCAAACTTCTGTGAGAAGGTCACAAAGAGTAAGTAAACCTCAAGAAATATTTACACCTTCTCTATCTTATTTATTATTGACTGATAATGGTGAACCAATTTTTTTTGAAGAAGCAATGCAAGATAAGACCCACGTGCAGTGGGAGCATGACATGGATGAGGAGATGGACTCCTTAGAACAAAACCAGACTTGGGATTTGGTTAAGTGGCCTAGAGGTAAAAGGACATTGGAGAACAAGTGGGTTTACAGGATCAAGGAAGAAGAGGGTGGATAGAAATGATACAATGCAAGGCTTGTAGTAAAGATATTTGCATAGAAAATAGGTATTGAATTTACTGAAATATTTTCTCTTGTTGTTAAAATGACTTCCATACGTACTGTATGAGTTTAGTTCCAGTACATGATGTGCATTTAGAGAAACTAGATGTGAAGATGACTTTCCTTCATGGTGATTTGGATGAAGGACATGATTTTAATTTCCTAAATCGCCTAAGGGAATTAATTAACATCGATCGAGAGGTTACTAAAAGCGACAGGAAAGACTTGGGGTGCACGAGAATGATAAGACATGAATTTTCTTACATAGGGGTATAGTTTTCGTGCTCATAAATTATCAATTTCCTTGTTGTAAATTTACGAAAATAGAAATTTAAACTACAACATACATATACATTATCATTTATTTTCCATAATATGAATAAATTTGAAATTAAATCAAACAAAAAGCTTTGACTCAACCATACCTATACTTGACACCATCTTGCATATGACCTTGATTCAACCATACCTAACCGAATCCATCATGCCTATGAAATTGACTCAACCATGCCTTTACGAGACTCCACCATGCATATACTTGAATCCACCATGCCTATATGGCCTCAACTCATTCATGCATAACTCAACTAGTTTCCATGCTACACAATAACAATGAAAATTAAAACAAATACATTATCGATCCAAAGTAAAAATCATCAACTATATAAGGGGAGTGTCTTTGTATAAATGCATATATAAAAATATATAAATAAATATCAGTATCTCAAAACTCTCATGTATAATCTCACGTCTCATTTGCAATCTCACGTATCTCAAAAATATTATGTACAAACTCTCATGGGCATCCTAATCTCCGCTCATACCTAGGACACTAACTTCATGTTTTTTAGCATTGCTTACCAATACAAACTACATGAAAAAAAGGGTAAAATGTAGCTACCAAATTTGGGTCACGCTCCCATTGGTCCCCTTTAATCAATTAACGTAGCGTATTCAAATAACCATGATCCCTTACCCCACATTCATATTAATTTAATTACTTAGAATTGAATTAATATTCATGCTCACATTATAATTAAGTTAACTTATACATCACCTAAACACCTAACCATGGACATAATTCTAGCCTATTGATTAATTAAGACTAGGTCCTTACTTATCCCAAGCAAATGGGACTTATTCTAACCCTAAAACTAAAGCCTTATTCCTTTTGCAAAAACAATCTCACTTATCTAAGTGTTGACCCTCACTTGAGACTGGATTGGAAATCAAAATCACACCAAAAACAATAGAGATCCGCCTATTTTTCTAAAACTAGACTTACACCGCCTTAAGCATTGGTTATCCCTTGACTTGTGCCGTCACCTAAATGCCATCGGTTCGTTTATATACAACTTTGCAATGTTTTACCTAGGTTGGTCATTTTATGTTTTGGGATAACTATTGAATTCAAGCACAAATACAAAACCTATCATTATCCATGTGACATAAAATCCTCAACCATGAACCAAAGCAAATATCTGGTTCTCCTTCTAGAGAATTGGAATACTCATGGGAATATGATGGGAGTCTTGCCACATCACCGACTTTAGAATCTATTCAAGGTTCAACTACCCTCCACCATCACCTACCAAATCTATAGATGTAAGTAAGAATACGTGATTTTAATCATATTGTTCTTGTTTAAAGTATAGATTACTTACCTCTTTCATTCTACTTTATTTCTACCTCTATTCCTTTATCTCCAGCTCCTGGCCAATCTACCAACGCAATAACCTATATCCTTTTTTTCCTTCCCTAAATTCCCCGTCTCGTATCCTTGAGTCTTCTCGGTAATATCATGGACCTAACCACACCCTTATTACTCTATTTTCAATAAAAGAGAAGCCCAAAAGCAACGTATATCAACCCTTCAACCTTTGACATACGTATCATAGTTATTCCTCCACTACAACAAACAAGCACTTTTTACCACAATTATTCTACAAAAATTCCACAATTTAACATAATTGTAGAATAATTGTGGCATCTCTATGATAGTATAGTTATTTATTTTTAATTATTGTAGTTCTTCTATAGTATATTTATATTGTTAATAATTTGTAGAAAATTCACATCTTGAAATCTTCAGTATAGAAATTCTACATTTTCCAAAAAATAATATTATAATTTATTATAAATATTAACCACCACACCTATAATTGTGAAATATTTTATGAAGATTGATATTAAATTATAATATTGTGGGAATGCCACAATAATTTTTAAAAATGTTTTCACATATTTAAGAAGACATATATGTGTGTGTGTGTGTGTGTGTGTGTGTGTGTGTGTGTGTGTCTATACACACACACACACACACACACACACACACACACACACACACACACACACACACACACACACACACACAACAAATACATTCTTTCTATTAAAATTATTCCACAATAAATCTATAAGTTGAAAAAATTGTAAAATATTTGTAACATATCTATGATAATTTGGTTTTTCTTTTTTCACTTATTATGATTATTCTACAATTAACATAAATGTTAAAAAACGTAGAAAATTCATATTTCCAACTTTTTACATTGAAAATTCACATCCTCTCTATATATAGAATATTTTAATAAAATGGTATAATAGTTGAAACTCCACATTCAATGGTTTTAGAGTATTTTAAGAAGAATTTTGAAAAATTATTTAAATAAACTACATTTCTATAGTTTAAATTGTTTTTGTAGGATTATTTTTTTTCAAAACAACTTCAATATTTAACAAATCACATCCTAGAGTTTGGGGAAGATAATTTTAAATTGAAAATGTAATCAACCGAATTTATTATCACTTTGTGCCACGTCTAACCTTCATCATGTAATTTATTTATTCTTTCTACCACATGCAAAACTCTAATTTAGGTTATGACCAAATAAAACTCACCACTTGTCATAATTTAACCATGTTTGCATATATTTAACCATTTAATTAATGTTTGATACCGTGTAAATAGATCTCTCACGATCCCAAAATCTTGTGTTATCATAAAAATTGAATTCATTATTTTTATGTGATAACTGCATGATGACCATATGTTCAAATCATTATAAGAAATCTAGGAGAATCTTAACCAGGAGCCTAAATGCAAAGTGGGGAACCTAAGGTAATTATAGGAGTGGTAGAATTAAGATGGATCATCTTCGATTGATGGTGGCTTCAATCAATTCATCGCAGCGGCGCGGAAAAGAACTTACAATAACTTTCATATATTTTTGGTGCGTAGTTGACAATAAAAAGTTAGAATCAAATTCTCATACGGTTTTAAAAATCTAGATCTTCATTCCGATTTGTTACACATTTCCTATTGAATGACATTCCATTTCTTTCTGTTGTAAATTTGTAGAAATGAGGAAAGAAGTGAACGGTCTAATAGTCTCTGCATGCAAAGCGATATTAATACCGCAATCGGTGGAAGCCAAAAACTAGTTTGTATCGATGAGATGTAGAGAAATTAAAAAAACAAGATCAAAATGTACATAAAGTCAGCGAGAATATTGAAATTGTGGGAATTGTGGGTATGGGTGTATGTGGTAAAACAACCATATTGGCAAAAGAGTTGTATGACAGGAAAATTTTTGAATACGATGGTTCCAGTTTTCTTTCTGAAGTGCGAAATGTATCTAAAGATAACTTGCATAAGTTGGGAAGAAAATTGTTGCCCTGGTGCTTGATGTGAGAGGTTTAACAATTGACAATGTAAACCATGGGAAAAAGTTTCTGGAGAATCATCTGAAATCCCTTCGCATCCTCACTGCAATTGCCTCTTTTCCAGTATTTTTGTCAACCAGAGATATTATAAAGAAGATTTTCTTCCAGAATGTGGTGTCCATGGTCCTCCGTAGATGGCCTTTCCCCACCCATAATATATTTCTATAAACTTGACTTGATTGTATTTTAAAAGAGGTATGGGATCGCTTATAGGTTTAGATAAACTACATATGGGATCGCCTACTTGTGAGATTTTATATATTTGCGGGTATGAGAAACATATGAAAAAATTTCACAGACGTTTTGAAAATCTAATGGAGAATATCTAAGAGAAGGATATAATGGGCAATGACATTTGGACTTTTGCGCAGCAAGCATCCATCTGCCACACATCTTTTCCTTTCACCCTCATTGCGGTTGTAATTCCTCTAACTCCTACACAGATAAGGAGACAAAAATATTTTTAATCACAAATGTTTCTTGAGCTTATTTTTTCCGGTTGGAGTCGATGTCTCTTTAAGTTAATTATTTTTTCATGTGGTCCTTATAATGAATCTCCTTTACATGGACAAAGAAGGCGCTCTAAAGACTTTTTCACCATCTTCTATAATTATTCTCCATGTAGATGCTTCTGTTATCATTATTTTTACTTACGTTATTGTGCAATTTATATCTGTACTGCACGGTCTATGGTGCAATTTCCAGCCTATTTTCCACCTAATCAAGATGTTTTAAATGTAAATTCAATATGTCTTCGTGAAGAAAATTACTGCAAGGAGGTTCTTGCAATTTTTCCCCTTAATTCCAGAAGCAAGAATAGAGATTCTCTTCTCCATTTCTAACGATGACCAAACAAATTTGAATACCACGAGAGAAAATATCAAGGCATTCATTCTAATAAGTATTAAATTAATAGTGAAACAATTATTTAATTCCAAAATTCGGGTATTGATTGAGACTGGGTGATTTCAACCGAGTGGGCAATAATATATAAAAGAACCCAAAGCTTAGTATTTGTCTCTATTAGTAAACAAGCATGATCTATTTGCTCCTGGGACTGATACTTCAATGATTACACTGATCAAGACTTTATAGATGTAGTAAATATACTAAACTTGAAGTGGATGATAATTTTGTGGAACCGTAAAAATTTATGATTTGTATAATTTATGTAATAAATAGAAATTATGTTTGATCTACAATGTTTTAATTGGTTTTTGGTATTGTGGTTATAAAGTATTTCAAACAATTAAAATAAATCAAAAATTGGTTGTTAATAGTAACATTTCTACATTTTTAACAAAGATAATTTCACAATTAATTATTGTGGAAATCAAATTGTAGCTTCCACCTACATTTTTTTGTGGTAGTCGAAAATTAAACTTATACGAAGATTGAACTTATAGAAAAACTACATTTTTTGTGAAGATTGTGGAATACTAACAAATATAGGAATTGTAGAAATGTTACAAATATTAAGAAATGTGGACAATATACAATTTAAAAATGGAGATTATCTATAAATTTTATAAATTGTGGACTATCCATGGTATAATGAATTGTGGAAAAACTACAATAATATATCAAAAAGTGGATTAACTACAATTCCAATTCCACAATTTTAGTTTTTAAAATACCATATAACCACAAAAATATTGTTGAAAAATTGTGGCAAAAGGCCAAGTTTGTTGTAGTGCTCCTAACCTATTTCGTATTCCATTTTAATCAAATAAAAATTAGTTAAAACACCGAGAGTTCATTTTCATCCACAAACTTCTCCACTAGTTCACCTTTGAGTAGTAAAACTTAATCCCTTTACATTTTATTTTCATTCAAATTAATGAAACGAATCCTAATTATCTTAGAATCTTCTAAATTTTGAAATCAAAATCTGAAATCACTAGAAACATAACCAATGAAAGTACATATTTTGGATTTTACATGCAATTTCTTTCTATTTTCCTTATCAATATGCACAAAATATGTTGAGAAAATTACTCTAAGAAAAGAAAGATTAACCTCTTTTCCATTCCAAGCTTCTTACGGTATTCCACCATTCATTGCACTTGAAGATCCACATTTAATCAAATAAACTACCGTGTCTACTACTTCTTCCCAAAATTGTAAGTGCAATCCAAAGCATGTATCATCATGCTTATAACACATTAAATGATTTTTTTTTCATTCTCTCTATAACACAACTCTCTGCGTATTCCATTTCTTGAACAATAATCATTGAAAGCCTTGTTAAAGTACTCACCAAAATTGTCAAATCTAAGGTATTTTAATTTTGAATTTGATTAATTTTCCACAAGGGATTTCGATCTTTTAAAAGTTTCAAAAACATCATATTTACGATTAATACAATAAACCCATACCATTTTCATGTCATCATCAATTAAAGTAACATATAATTGAGATCATCCATGAGAAGCTACTTGGGTTGGTCCTGCATATCCGAGTGTAAAAGATCCACTTTATGATTCTTCTTTGTTGCCCCAGACTTTGATAAATCTTACTCTCTTTCACTTTCCAAAATACAATGCTCACGAAATCAAGATCTACACATTTTAGATCTAATAACTCACCCTTTTCCTTTATAATTTGCATTCCTTTTTCACTCATATGGCCTAACCGATTGTGCCACATGCTTGTATTTGAATTTTAAATAGATAGAAAAGAAAAGGAATCAGTAATACATGAAGATAAATAAAATGAACCTACCTTCTTATCTCTTTCTACAACAAGATATCCCTTGGTAAATTTCCAAGATTCGGATGTGAGTATTACCATGCAACAAGTTTCACACAATCGTCCTCCAAAAATTATATTTCTTTTAAGGCTTGGAACAAGCCTCACATCTTCAATATCCATGTATTTCCATTATACAATTTGAGATGAACTTCACGTCTACCAAGTAATATTGTATGGATCATCATCTCCTAAATAAACATGCCCAAAATTAGCTTGGACATTATTTCGAAATATCCCTTATTAGGGGTTGCATGGAAAGAAGCTCCTAAATCTAAAATCCATGACTTGATTTACTATCCAAGGAGAGAATTAGGGCATATTGAATTACCTCTTTTGCAGCAAAGCATTTTCCTCTTTACCTTTCTCTATTACATTCTCTTTGTTTTCCTTAAATGAACAATCCTTCTTTGCATGACCTTTCGTTTCACATTTCCAACAGATTATATATCTATCTTTGGATTTAGATATGCCATTATTAGACTTGGATTTCCCATTATTCTTTCTTTTGGATCTCTCCTTCTACCTTCCCCTACTTTTTCCATTCAAAGCATTCCTACATGATGATTCTCCTAAAAATTTCCTAAGTATTTCTTCATTGAGGATTATACTAACCACATCATCAAACTTTAAAACATTAGTAGCAGATGTTGTATTACTAACAACCATTACCAAGTTATCCCAACTATCGGAAAAGAGAATAATGATAAAAGTGATTTCACTTCATCCTCAAATTGAATACTTACTATCGATTTTAATTTATTTACAATAGATTGGAAATCATTCAAATGACCGGATGCGAGATCCACCTTCTTGCGTATTTTCCCCTACTTTTTCCATTCAAAGCATTCCTACATGATGATTCTCCTAAAAATTTCCTAAGTATTTCTTCATTGAGGATTATACTAACCACATCATCAAACTTTAAAACATTAGTAGCAGATGTTGTTTTACTAACAACCATTACCAAGTTATCCCAACTATCTGGAAAAGAGAATAATGATAAAAGTGATTTCACTTCATCCTCAAATTGAATACTTACTGATTTTAATTTATTTACAATAGATTGGAAATCATTCAAATGACTGGATGCAGATCCACCTTCTTGCGTATTTAAATTAAATGATTTTTTCATCAAATAAAATTTATTTGAAGCACTATATTTTTATATAGATGTGTTAAAGATTTCATCAACTCTACCGTAAATCCAGCTTTGGTAATATTTGAAGCCACAAATGTAGTCGACTCAATCTTATAGATCCCAAAGCCTTTCTATCAAGAATTTTCCATTCTTCATCAGTCATCTTTACAGGTCTTACCTTCTAATCCAACAAAGTAAGTATAAATATTTTGCAGTACGAGATAATCCTCTACCTTTTCCATAATAGATAGTAACGGCCATCAAATTTATCTACTCTAAATTTTCCTTCTTCTCCCATTTCTTTTCTCCCACTCAATCAAAAATCCCTCTTTGAGTAAATCTGTCAACACACATAAGCCTCAAACAAAGATTATTTGATACTAGTTGTTTGGGTTAGAAAATTTTTCATACAAATATATTTATCGAAGTTAAACAGACAAACAATCTATACGGAAATAAACAAGAATAAACAATACACAATATTTAACATGGTTCACCCAATGTGGGCTACGTCCACCAAGAAAAAGAAATTTTACTATCACAACGAAAATAGAATGAAGATTTGTAATCTTCCACAACTCCTTGGATGTCCTATACTTTCTTTATTACAGATTTCTCTTTTCTCTCAAAAGGAAACTTCTCTCTATTATCAATTGAATTCACTCTTCTAAAACTCTAGCTTTAAGTTTAGATATGCAATTACAATCATTAGATTCACTTTAAAACTAAATATAGTTCCAATTCTTGCAACTTAATTATAGTAGGTATGCATAGGAAACCAATGTCTCATTAGCTTTAATGGATGTCGGTTCCTCCTTTCCGCACCAATATCGGTCCATGGATGATTGTACACACGAGAAAATAACATGTGCTACATTGTCGAAAAATGGTTACAAAATTCCCCAATGATGATTCATGTCCTTTCAGAAGGTGTTTGAGTTTCTAAAAACATTTGTAGAGTATATTTGTAGAATAGAAATCCTTACTTTGGTTTTCCATGCTTTCTTCTAGCTTCCCACTTCATTTTGTGCATGGTTTGGCCTTTAGTGATAGGACCACCACCCTACCTGGGCAAAGTGATTCTAAAACTACCACCCATCAAAGCAACGATCTTGTGACCACCGTCCTGCCGAGGGTGGCAAAGTCCCTACGCACATTTTTAAGAATCCTTCATGTATAATTTTTACACGCACTTTGTTTAACTTAAATTGACTTCTAGGGCATGTTTATGAACCAAATTAACTTAAAATAGTTTTAATGTCTTGGTTTTCCTACCCTCCTTTATTTGTAAACAGATTTAATTAGTTTGAACTACCTATTCACCCAATGATTTGGCACTCTAAGGTTGCCTTGCGCATTTGGCACTCCAAGGCTGCCTTGTGCATGAAGGTACATTATTAATAAATTTTTCCCCATAGGAAAAATTAATCAAACATGACCCTACACAAGATAAAATCGAAGGGTCAGTTCATTCTTACGAGCTCATATTTGATCCCAAATCAAAGGGGCAGGCAGACTCGACAATGGAGGAGAAAGGTCAGAAAATGAGGCTAAACAATGTTAAAGGGGATAAGAAGCTCATCAGGGAAAAATGGAGAGAGACAACGTTCACTTGAAGCCCAAATTGGCTAAGTATAAAGGAGTGAGCGGAATCCTCCATGTGGCTCATTGGCACAACTTCAAAGGTGCAACCCAAAGTAGAGACTCAAATAAGCATTGGACCTCCATGTGGTTAGAGCCCAAAAGGGTGGGACTGGCCATTGAAAAGTCGAGTTAAAGCAATGGACTCACAAAAGGCACTACGTGTCAGCTCGGTGCAACATCAAAGGGTGTGGCCCAAAGTGGGTTCCCAAACGAGTGCCACTCTTCCACGTGGTTAGAGTTAGAAAAGGGGGCGAGCTAGCCATTGAATCGGCTAAGTATTGAAGAGCCATAGGAATCCTCCACGTGCTTCATCGGCACAATTTCAAAGGGTGTAGCCCAAAGGGAGATCTGAACTAGCGTCGAGCCCTCCAAGTGTCCTAGGTCTGAAAAGGGGACACTAGCCATTAAAAATTCCAAAATCCTGCGAAGGCCTCCACATGCCTCATCCGCGCAACTTAAAAGGTAGAATCAAAATGGTATATCCCAAATGAGTGTGAATCCTCCACATGGTTTAAGCCTAAAAATCTAACTGAATGTTGAAAAGGTCTAAGAGTCAGAGGAAGCCTCCACGTGTCTCATGGGCACAATTTGAGAGGGCATAGCCCAAAGAGACACCCTCAAATAGTACGAGGCCTCCACGTGGTATGAGACCCAAAATTTGAATCGATTGTTGAAAATTCTAAGAGTCAACTAAAGCTTCCACGTGCCTCATTGGTAAAATTTCAAAAATAAAATCCGGAGGTAGCCCCAAGAAAACAAGCGCGCAGCTCACCACATGTCCAGAGCCCAAAAAATAAAAAATGGCCATTGAAAATTTTGAATAGTGTAGAGCTAATAGAAGTTGCCATGTGTTAACTCAAGCACACATTCAAAGATCAAATTTTTATGTAGGTCAAAAAAATAGAAATCCCTCCACCTGTATAGGGTGAGACATAGTTGCTTCATCATTCGGGTGGGGGGACTTAGCCAAAACACAAAGAAATAGAGCAAGCCATGGATGAGACCAAGTGTCCAACCATTGTAACTTCAAAAAAGGAAAAATGACATTGAAATATTTATAATGCGCGCAGGGCTCCATGAAGATCTCACACGGGTAAACTCCAAACCCAAAGTAGTTTGGAAAAGATTTGGTGAATCATGTAGCCCACCAAGATTTTTAAATGCTTTGATCTTGAAAAGATTGTGAGATTTTGTGTTAAGTGTCCAACCCTGACCTTCATATTAATTTGACTATGAATGGAGTAAATAGAGGCTGCCATTCTTGAGGATATCATGCTTCTCACCCTTTCTGCTATAATGAGGTATTTCTTACAGAACAAGAAATGGAAATAGAGGCATGGATTGTGTCATGAGACCCGTTAATTTTGTAGGTGGATTTAATGCATCTCTGGGGTGGTTAAATAGGAGTCATGATTTCCTCCACCTCCTTTTCTCATTATTTCTATATATTTTAAGGAGGTGCATTTTTCTAAAGGTTGGACATTTCTACTCTACACCCTACCTTCTTCCCTTATGTGCAAGTGATTTTGTGGAGTTTCAAGCCTTCCATTCAAACTGTAATGTAAGTTTGTGCCTCTTGGCCATTGTAATGCACTGTATCAACTTTTAGTTTGATAATGCATGTCTATGGATGATTTTAAACCCTCTCTTACATTCATTATCTCCTTTCGATCTCTCATTGCGTCGTGGTTATTTGTGCATGGTGATTGTATTGCATTTGTCATGGTTTGTGTTTATTGAAAAGAAAGTGTTTTAGCATTCCTTTGGTGCATCACCCTTGTTAGTTTAGGCTTTATTTCTTGCATCTCCTTAACTTTGTCTCCTTTACAAATTAGAATAAGATTTAGGATAAAACCTCTATAATTTAACGTGCGTACCTCAATAGAGGAATAGGAGTTTTCCTCATCTAGAGAGCTCTCTCGATTCGCAAAATCCAATACTTTGAGAGATGCTCCATGTTATGCAATAACACTATGAGTATCAACCCATTGATTTACATAATCTATGGGTGATGTGATTACACATCAACAGTTTTGGCACACCTGGTGGGAGAAGACTGAAGAGCTTTACATCTTCATCTCAGCATGTTCGATGTGTTATTGCTGATATCCAGCCTCTGGAGGCATGTTTCAACACATCTGACGACTCTATCTAGTCAAACAACCCATCCTCTGCAGTTGCAGACCTTCTCCCCATCCATTTTCATCCATTCTTCTTCCACCTCTCTCATCCTCTTCCATTCTATGAAGTTGTGCAATCATGGCTTCATTCCCACGGTGGAACTCACATTTGTAGCAGCTACCATACAATCCATACTCTCCTCCAAACATAAAAAATTCATTCTCAAGTTATTATCAACCTCCTCCAGACCCATGTTATAAAGAAAATCAACAATGGGCATACTCACAAGAGTAATATACGATCAATGTGGACATGAGCCAGACTATGCAGTTATGGAAGAACAAGAGTATGTCAGCTATGGGGGATATCTTACGCCTAAGAATGTGGAGCTGTAGCTGAAGATAGACAAATTGGAGGTAGGTATGATGCAGGCCTGGGCTACGAATCAAGAGAAAGCATTCAAGATTGGATTTAGGGTCCCTTGTCCATGGGAAGGCCCTGCTCCAAGCTATTTTAGCCCGCAAGAGAAACTCAGTTACATCGTTGAGATGCTGCCCCAACTTGAAGAATGGGTTAAGGATGTTGAATATTTTGTAGGTCAATGGGAAAATTCAGCATTTCCACCCCACAATCCTCTTCCCATTCCCCAAGCAACACCATCTTGTTCTGAGTTTCAATTTTCAAGTCTCTCACCTACTGCCCCCATTGTGGATTTCACTCCTCCAAGTTCTAGTCTTCCATATCATCTTAGTTCTTCTGCCCTTTTCCCTTCCAAATTCAAATTCCCTCCACAAGATCTCAAAGCAGTGACTTCCCCTGCACCAAATATAAAGCAAGAAATAGTGGAGACCCCACCCGCCACTCCTCCCTTTCCTAAGCCCATGTAGAGAAGAAGCTCAAGAACCCCACCGAGGGGAGAAATAAGAAGAAGAGCCAAGAGGAGAAGAAATGATCAAAACCTTGGTAATTTTTTCTCTTAGGTTTGGGATTACAAAAATCTCCTTGATGGTTAAACCTTTAGAGGAGGTCGGGGTTAGACTGCAAGTGTTGGAAGCTGCGTTTGCAGCAGAAGAAAAACAAGAACAAGAGGAAGAAGATCAGCCATATGTATGCTCTAAATGCAGTGTCCAGAATGGAACTTTGTCTCGAAGAGGATGCTGATCTAATCTAATCTACATAGCCGAGTTAAAAGAGAGGAAGGACAACCTGATCCAAGTCCCATTGAAGAGGAGTAGCTAGAAGAGATCAAATCAGAGTTGAAGCCACTTGATGAAGAAAGCATAATTGAAATTTTTTTGCTTTCATTTGAAGGGTCTAATTTTATTGATGAATCCATGATGGAGGAGAGTTTTCCAGAAGACCTTGCTATCCCAAATAGTCCTCTAGAGTAGTGGATCGAAGATTTCAATTTGACAAATTTCATGCTAAAGGAGGAGGATATCCAAGAGAAAGTCAGTCTTCATGAAACAACGGAGGAGGGAAAAAAGCATGAGGATCCCATCTCTTCCACACCATTCACTCAAGAAGGTCCGCAGGAAGACTCCACTCTTGGAGTTTAATTTAAGAACAAGGGGCACATTCAAAGGACCAGACCAGTACCCAATTGGGTACTTAGCTTCATTGGAGCTAAGAGAGGATCCAAAACAAGTCATGATTGCTCCTAAGCATGGGGATGAGTTCCAAAGAACCAAGGATCAGCTGTAATGCCTCTTCAATCCAAATACAGAGCAACTAAAAGAGGTATTTGTTTTGTTTCTAGTTGATACCTTGATGATTTGGGTGGAGGATTGGCCTATTGTCGTTTTTCACTCATACCAATAGCCAGATTCAGTGCCAAATCATCTTCATGGCTGCAAATTGTAAGAAAGGGAAGCTACTTTACATTTCTAGTATCAGGTTTTGTTTGAAATTGCTTGTCTCTTTCGTTAGTGTAGGGTAGCAGTAGGTTTTAATTCCTCTAAGTGCGTATGCACATTGTCTTGTTATAGTTTAGGTTTCAATTTCCTAAGTGCCTTTGGCACAGATTTTGTTTCTCCCATGTTGTATCATTGTGTAGTTCAAGTGCGCCTCCAGTCCATTTCCAGAGCAGGTGAAAGCCCCAGGTCAATACAATTTTCTACTCTCAGAACCTCATTTTCAATATTTTCTTATGAAAATTGAGAGTGCAGAACATCGAGGCAAGCTCAGGGACACAGGTCGTAAGCATTCGAGCTCAAGGTTTTAGGAACAGGAGTAGTACCAGGCTATCAATTCATGACTCCATGCCCAATGGATACTTCAAGACTACTGGTCTCTTCATCTAGTAGGCAGATGTCCCCGTGAGTCACCAAATTGTTGACCAATTTTACCCCTTAGGAAAAATTAATCAAACATGACCTTGTACAAGAGAAAATCGAAGAGTTGGTTCAATCCTATGAGCTCATATTCGATCCCAAATCAAAGGGGTAGGAAGACTCAACAATGGAGGAGAAATATCATCAGGGAAAAATGGAGAGAGACAATGTTCACTCGAATCCTGAATCGGATAAGTATAAAGGAATGAGTGGAAGCCTCCACGTGCCTCATCGACACAACTTCAAAGGTGGGACCCAAAGCAGAGACTCAAACAAGCGATGGCCCTCCACGTGGTTATGCCCCAAAAGAGTGGGACCAACCATTGAAAAGTCGAGGCAAGGAAACGGACTCGCAGAAGGCACTACTTTTCATCTCGGCCCAACATCAAAGGGTGCGACCCAAAGCAAGTTCCCAAAGGATCACGAGCCTTCCATGTGGTCGAGTCGAGAAGGGGGTAGAGCTGGCCATTAAATCGGATTAGTATGGAAGTGTGAGAAGAAGCCTCCACATGCCTCATCAAAATAATTTTAAAGGGCGCGAACCAAAGGGAGACCCTCAATTAGTGGCATCCCTCCACGTGTCCTAGGTTCGAAAAGGTTACACTGTCATTGAAAATTCCAAAAGCCTGCAAAGGCCTCCACGTGCCTCATCGGTGAAAATTCAAAGGTAGAATAAAAAGGGAAGATCCCAAATGAGTGCAGATCCTCCACGTGGTTTGAGCCTCAAAAATTGAACCGATAGTTGAATAGGTCCAAGATTCAACGGAAGCCTCCACGTGTGTCATTGGTGCAATTTCAAAGCGCGCGACCCAAAGAATGACCCGAGATTAGCACAAAGCCTCCGGATGGTTTGAGCCCCAAAAAATGAACCGGTTGTTGAAAATTATAAGATTTAGTGAAAGCCTCCACATGCCTCATCGGCGCAATTTCAAAAACAAAATCTAAAGGCAGCCCCCAAATGAGCGCAAGATCGCCATGTGTCAAAAGCCCAAAAAATTAGAATCAACCGTTGAAAATTCTGAATAGGGTAGAGCCAATGGAAGGTGCCATGTCTCGACTAAGCATAACTTCAAAGATAAAATCCGAGGCGGAGTCCCAAAAAGTGCAATCCATCAACATGTATAGGGTTAGACATAGTTTCTCTGCCATTCAGGGGGGAACTTAGCCAAAACATAAATAAATATAGCAGTGCGGTGAGGCCAAGTGTCTAATCATACAACTTCAAGAGTGAAAAAGGGCAGAAAAATATCAAGAACACGTGTGGCTCCACGAATATCTCACACGGGTAAACTCCAAACCTAAAGTAGTTTGGAAAATATTTTCGAATCATGTAGCCCACCAATATTTTTAAATGCTTGGATCTTGAAAAGATTGTGAGAGTCCACGTTGAGCACCCAACCCTGGCCTTCCGATGACTTCGACAAATAATGGAGTAAATACAGGCCGTCAATCTTGAGACTATCATGCTTCTCACCCACCACCGTAATGAGGTATTTATTTCCCAACAAGAAACAATAATATAGGCATAGATTGTGTCATGTGACCCGTTAATTTCACATGTAGATTAAATGCATCTCGAGGTGGTTGAACAGGAGTCCAGATTTCATCTACCTCCTTCTCTCATTCTTCCTATTTCTTGTAAGGAGGTGTATTTTTATAAAGGTTTAAAATTTCTCCTCTATACCCTCCCTTCTTCCCTTATCTGCAAGTGATTTTGTGGAGTTTCAAGCCTTCCATTCAAATTGTAATGCAAGTTTGTGCCTCTTGGCCATTGTAATGCACTGTATCAACTTTTGGAGTGATAATGCATGTTTGTGGATGATTTTAAACCCTCTCTTGCATTCATTGTCTCCTTTCTAATCTCTCATTGCAGTCCTAGTTATTTGTGCATGGTGATTGTATTGCATTTTTATGGTTTGTGTTTATTGCAAAGTAGGTGTTTCAAAGCATTCCTTTGGTGCATCACCCTTGTTAGTTTAGGATTTATTTCTTGCATCCCCTTAACTCTGTCTCCTTGGAAAATTAGAATAGGATTTAGGATAAATCCTCTACAATTTGAACATGTGCACCTGAACAGAGGAATAGGAGCCGACCTTCATCTAGAGAGCTCTCTTAAGTCGTAAAATCCCACAATTTGAGGGATGCTCCATGTTATGCAAGCTCATTATGATTCTCAACCCATCTAGTTGCTGAGACTGTGGGAGTCTTTGTGATTACACATCAACAAGTAGATCTCAGAAAATTCCTATATATTCCATGTTTGTATTCAATAAAATGGCCTAGAAATTTTGTGTATCTTGCATTCCATTGCTGCCATAATCTTGCTAGAATTCACATAGCTAAGCTCTATTCACTTCTTCTATCTCTTTTCCACCGTTGCAACCGGACTTCCTTCAAGCTACCACTTATCAAGCACCTTCTCTTGTTGTTTTATTTTCATTCACAATTCCTTAAACTCATATGGACACACAGAGAAATAAATATACAAACCAATGGTACATACAAATACAACGAGATTTTCCAAAGCTCTTGCTTATCCAGTTGGAATTATTTGTTTGTTTGCTCCATTTGTTAGATTATCAATTTTGAGTTATTCGTTTCAAATACATATCGAATAGAGAAGAAAATGTTTTCATTTCGGAGTTAGTAAGCAATTACAAATAGAGAAAATAATTAGAAAGCTTGCTCTTTGACATTACCGAGGAAATAGTGGGAAATAATAGCTCTACTATGGTTATGATTTTTCTCTTCCTCTTAGGTAGGGATTGAAGGTTTTTGATTAAATTACTTTATTTTTTTATATCTAGATTCACATTATTGCACAAGTAATTAGATACAACTAGATGATTGTTTGTATTTAGTTTCATTTATTAGATTGGAAGCATTGTTTAAAAAACCGAAAAGATAATTTTTTTTTTTATTAGATTGGTTTTCTTCCATTGTTTTGTTCATATATGTTGTGAAAATACCAATTCATTCCTGTGATATTTTTTTTTCATCAAAATGAATTCAATTCATTCCGTATGACCATCAATGGTCCACAACAAGAGAAAATGTTAAGTTGTGCTCCATTGGTCCTATGCTACACCCTTAACCTATTGCTTGTATTAGGATATGAGTAGCCGACTTGTGGCTTACCATATAATTTTATTATATCATTTATACTTTATCATGCTTAATAGGTTGGCCTTGGTGATGGCCATAGCATATGAATAGTATATATAGGGGATTGTAGGTAGTAGTTCATTATCATTTGAGCATTTGAGTCTTATTATATGGTTTAGAGGTTGCCCCCTCGAAGTGGCGAAGCTATTATAATTGCATATTGAGACCATTATTCTGAAATATTGTGTTATTTGGCGTTCTATTTCTGCTCATAATCTAAATTATACTAGTAATTTCATTACAAGTGTTATCAGAGCTACGATCTGGGCCAAAATTAGGTCAAAACCCTAATTTTTGTTTCCGCAATATATTTTGAACTAGAGAGAATTGGTGGGAGATATTTTTACCATAGTTGTGAAATATTTCAAGTAAGATTCCCTAAAAATTTCAGACTTTTTGATTTATTTTTCACAAGTTATTACAAATTTAGGGTTTTTCATAAAATCACTCCCTAGGGTGCAAATTGTGGATTTTTTCAATTTCTTTACATTTTCGGAAAGCTATCAAAAAAATAATATTAGTCTCTTCTTTGTGTTTTTTCCATTTCAACCTAATTTTTATCAAAACCCTAAACCCTAAGCTTTGATATCATGACGGGGCCTTCCACAAGAGCAAAAAGAATCCGGTTACTCCAAGTAAAACCCTAGATAAAGATGGGATAGTGATTGAAGAGATGGAGTCAGAAGGGGTAAATAAAAATTCCTCATCACTAGGGTTTACCTCAGTTGATCATAAGGTGATCCAACTTGAGTATGAGCTACGAAATGTACAATCCAAGATGGCATCTAAAGGAGACAACCCAAATCAATCATCGGTTGGATGATATCATGCAACATGTAAAGGGTAAATAGTATGGCCCAAATCCAGCCCATATCAACCAAGGAGGATCTTCAGTTCAAAATCATGGACAAAATAACCATGTTGGATCACTTTTCTAGCCCAATCAGAATCCAACTTATTCGCAACCACCGAACATGATTTGAAAGTGGATATGCGCAAATTTGATGGTAAAGATAGCATGAATTGGATAAATCAAATGGAGAAATTATTTGAGCTACATCAAACACCTTCAAGAAAAAGGTGACATTAGAATCCTTATATCTTGAACCAGAGCAATTCATTTGGTATCGATGGTTATGTGCTCGAGAGGCGAAGAATGGTTTCAAAGTGTCACTCGGACAATTTTTTTACCGAGGAGTTGCAATTGCACTTTTGTAGTTCCAGTGTTTCAAATAACTACTTTAGTCAATTAGTAAAGTTACGATAAACAAGATCACTCAAATATTATGTTCATCAATTCCAGAACCTATCCTTAAGGGTGGAGAATATACAGAGGAGAATCGAATGACCTATTTCTTGGGGTCTTAAGGACCACATCGAGCATGAGGTACATATGTTTAATCCACTCAAGCTTTCGATTCTATTATCATGGCACATCAAGTAGAGAAAATTTTTCTTTGTAGTAGGAGTCCTCCTTTCATTAACACCAGAGACCGTAGTATCTCTTCCCCTTCATTTTCTAGGCCAATTACACTGAATCCTCAAAAAATGGAAGAAAAGAGAGCAAACGGATTATGTTTTAACTGTGATATCAAATATGGACCAGACACAAATGTGTTCGTAAGAAGTTGTTCTATAATGATGGAGGTAATGAGGGTGATGAGGATACTGAAATTATAGGAGAGGTGAGGAAATAGTAGAAGATGAAGTAGAGGATCACCAACCTACAATTTCTTGTCATGTATTGTATCGGGTATTAGTACTCCTCAAACACTCAAGGTTATTGGCTATCTCAAAAAATAGAAGGTGACAAAGTGTTGATTGGTCGGGGAGTACTCATAACTTCATAAATAGTAAGTTAGTTGCCTGCCTCAATTGTTTTATTTACCTAGCTTCAGAAATGCAAGTTATGATTGCAGATGGTGGGACAATCAAGTGCACAGGAAAGTGTCATAATATCAAGATTTCCATGGGAGACTACATGTTAGACTCACCTATGTTTTCTATTTGTATGGGAGGGGCAGATATTGTTTTGGGTGTCCAACGGCTCACAACCTTAGGTACTATAAAGATGAATTTCCAAGAATTGTTCATGTGATTTCATTCAAATGGAAGGACAATAAAATTGAATGGGATGGTAGCTAAGTCTCCACATATTATTAGCTCTCATCAAATGCAAAAGGTTCTCAGAAAAGGAGTAGATGGATTTATAGAAAATTTATTTTCCATAGAAGTACAACATACAGAGTCTTCAATGCCACCTGATCTTCAGAAGATTGCTGATGCTCACTCATATATTTTTGATGTAATTCCAAAGGGAATACCACCAGTTAGGGATCATGATCATGCCATTCAGTTGATTATAGGGAGCCAAACACCTAACATCAGACCATACAGATACCCATATTCCTAGAAAAGTGAGATCGAGAAAATGGTTTAGGAAATGTTGAAGGCAGGTATCATCAAGCCTAGCCAGAGTGCATATTCTTCCCCAGTGGTCATGGTACATAAGAATGATGAAACATGGAGGATGTGTCTAGATTATCGAGAACTCAACAAGTACACTATCAAAGATAAGTTTCCTATTCCAATAATTGATGATTTACTTGATGAATTGCATGGTGTTATTTATTTCACAAAATTAGATGTTCATTCGGGGTACCATCAAATTAGAATAAAAGAGGAAGATGTTTATAAAACGGATTTCAGGACTCATGAGGGCCATTATGAGTTTTTGGTAATGCCTTTTGGTCATACAAATGCGCCTTCAACCTTTCAAAGCTTGATGAACCTTTGTTTTGAGTCCATTTTTAAGAAAAATTGTATTAGTTTTCTTTGATGACATATTGATTTACAAGTAAGACATGGGAAGAACACTTACAACATGTAAATAAAGTGTTGGAAGTTTTGGAGAAACATACTCTATGAAAATCCATCAAAATGTTCTTTTGGTGTACAAGAGGTAGAGTACTTGGGTCACCTTGTATCACATGAAGGTGTCAAATTTGATCCTCAAAAGATCAAAGCTATGGTGGAATGGCCAAGGCCCAAAACTCTCAAAAATCTTCGTGGGTTCCTAGGACTAATAGGGTACTATAGAAGATTTTTGCGAGGATATGGTAGAATAGTAACCCTACTCACTGCATTGCTAAAGAAGGATTCCTTCCATTAGATAGACTTAGCCACTAAATCCTTTGAGCAACTAAAGGAATCCCTATGCAACACCCCAGTTTTGGCTACTCCTAACTTCTCAAAAACCTTCATTGTTGAATGTGACACTTCAGGATCGGGATTGGGAGTAGTGTTAATGCAATAAGGAAGACCTATTGCAATTGAGCGCCGATAATTCAAAGGAAAAGATCTGCTCAAACCAGTCTATGAGAAATAAATGATGGCTATTCTTCATGCGGTCAATAAATTAAGGCCCTATCTCATGGGTAGACACTTGAAGGTAAAAACTGATCATGATAGTCTCAAATACTTTTTGGAGACAAATTTATCATTTGAGGAAAAACAAAAGTGGGTAACAAAATGTTGGGTTATGATTTTGAAATCATATACAAAAAGGGTAAGGAAAATGTAGTAGCTGATGTATTGTCTGCAGAAGGGATCCATCCGTGGATGCCCTACTATGTGGAATGTCCATGTTGATACCGATTGGGTGGATGAAGCAAGATTGGAATGGGATCAAGACAAGGATACACAATATATAATATAAAATATCAAGCAAGGATCTATGACATATAACAAATTCAAGTGGAAAGGTAATTCCCTATGGTACAAGGACGAGTTTAATCGGAGTAAAAATTTTGAGTTGAAGTATAAGATTCTTGCAGAGCTACATGCCTCACCTGTTGGAGGACACTCTGGGTTTTTAAAGACATATCATAGAATAAAAAGAGAATTATTTTGGGAAGGACTCAAGGGGGATGTACAAAATTTTGTATTAGAGTGTTTAGTGTGCCAACAGAACAAAGGGGAAACAATTAAGACACCAAGTCTGTTGCAACCCTTACCAATTCCTAGCTAGAGATGGGAGGAGGTCTCCATGGATTTCATCACTGGATTGCCTTGTTCAGAGGGTAAGAATTTTATTTTCGTGATTGTGGATAGGCTCACAAAATATGCCCATTTTTGTGCCCTATCACATCCATTTGTAGCTAGTACAATTGCAGCTATTATTTTTTGGAGACAGTTCAAAGGCTACATGGAACCCTAAAGATAATTGTAAGTGATCATGATCCTATTTTCACAAGTAATTTTTGGATGGAATTATTTTCATGTTTGGGTACTCAGCTAGCTCACAATTCATCTTATCATCCTCAAACTGATGGGAAAATGGAAGTGGTCAACAAATTCTTAGAGGGGTATCTACGTTGTTTTGTATCAGATAAGCAGGAAAGGTGGATTAAATGGCTACCACTTGTAGAATGGTGGTATAACACATATTTTCATACCTCTTCTCAAATGATCCCATTTTTAGCATTATATGGTTACCATCCACCTTCTCTCACATCCTCCTTGAGGGTTATTCAATATCAACAATAGGTTATGAATAGTTTGAAAGAGAATTTAACATTAGCACAAAACAGGATGAAACAACAAGCGAGATCAACCCCATAGTGAAAGACATTTTTAATTTGGTGACTGGATTTTTGTACGTCTCCAACCTTACAAACAAATGTCCCTAAAGTAATAGAACAAGGATAACAAACTTGCTCCTAAATATTATATCCCTTATCGGAGTTCTACGAGAAAATTGGCGAGTGTTGTTTAAAAAGTAGAGTTGCCTCCATCTTCACACATACACCCAAAGTATTCCATGTTTCATGCCCGAAGAAGGTTATTGGATAGAAATTTGAATCCCGAGTCAAAGTTACGAGAACTTGATGAGGAAGGAGGAATCATTTTGGAGCGAGAAAACATTCTACAAACACATAATAAGAGGTGAGAACCAGAGACATTAAGGAATATCTGATCAAGTGGAAGAATCTGAGCATAGAAGATGTAACCTGGGAGGATGAACATTTTTGCAGCAACATCTAATATTATTCAAGATTGAAGACAACATTGGTTTGAAGGGGAAGGGCATCCTACGCCCTTAACCTATTGCTTGTATTAGGATATGAGTAGCCAACTTGTGGCTTACCATATCATTTTATTATATCATTTATACTTTATCATGCTTAATAGGTCGGACTTTGTGATGGCCATAGTATATGAATAGTATATATAGGCGATTGTAGGTAGTAGTTCATTATCATTTGAGAATTTGAGTCTTATTATATAATATTGTGTTATTTGGTGTTCTATTGTTGCTCATAATCTAAATTATACTAGTAATTTCATTACATCCCATAACCCAACAGATGAGATTTGTTGACCAACATTGATACATATTTACACTTTTTAGTCTTACGTACCCTTGCTAGGTATTTTGAGAAGATAAAAAATTGAACATATTAAATATTGCAACTAATCACACCGTAATTATTGGATGCTCCTGGAAACATGGCTTGATTATGCACATGACCATACAAAGACCGCACCTCCATGCATTTATGGTTTTGATCCCCCAGTCCCACAACCGAATGAGCCCGTTGACCAATCAAACATCAACACTGGTTTGAATGCATCGAGTATTTAGATCATCGCTAATTCAACCTAACATCATTGTAAAATTTTCATATTGAACATAGTAGCCAATAAGGCTAAGACTTTCAGGCTAGACCAAAAATATCCCATAGTCCTTGTGATTTCATTACGCCTCTTTTTTTTAATTTCCAGGACCTTGTCTTGAAATCTATACGAGGCGCTTGCATGTCACTTTCTACATGTTCAACAACTAGCAGAAAAAATCTCGATAGAGCTTGATATTGAATAGAGCCTCCGAGTAGTTATTCTAACAAATCGATCCATCACACCACTTTAGCTCAAGACGGATTTCTTTTCGTTAGACTCACAGATACCTATATTACGTGTTGAAGATATAAGGTTGCCATGTTATCTTGCTCACCGTTACCAAATTCACATCCATTTCTATTATACTTTAATTTTCTCAACATGACCTCGGGAAGTCGGGTGCAAAGAAGGTCACATGTTGATTTTCTTTCATACCGTGACTGATGAGGGTTTGTCAACTGACGCAAGTTACTATGTATTCCAACAAGTTCTGTAAAATCATGCCAGTGAATCAATTAAGCTCCAAAACTCAAAAAATTGTACTATGTAATGTATGGACGGAAAGAAGTTTTTTATATTCTTAATGTAAGATTTAATGATTTTAGTCTATGTTTAAGTAGTTCATTTCTTGCAAATTATACTCATGTAATAATTAGTGACTAAAAATATGCAATATATTAATAAATTTCAAATATAAATTAGAGTTTAAATGTGTACAATATTTTTTTTAAAATGTCAAAATGTAATTACAGGAAATCTCAAAAATCAATTCGAATGAAACAACTAAATACATATATAATTATGGATTTTCACTACATAATTTGTATACAAGTGTTTTGCTAAAATACTCTGAATATAATGAACACGTAGTAAAATGGGAGCTCATTTATAGCGATAAATTTTCATGATATTATCTGACATATTTTTAACTTTATTAAAGCTTGGCCTGGTTAAACAAACAATACACTAAAAATTTAGGCCACCCTGATTCATATTCATTTCAATGATTGTTCCCTCTACAACCTCAGCTGCCTATTAAAAGTGTCAATAAACTTACCCATGCGCTTCTTAAATTCTTCATAGAAAAAAGAAGAAACCTTTGCATTATTCCCCACATAAATCTCAGTCGAACCAGCGATCATTTTTTCTCGACATGTATATGAACGCCTGAAACTCTTAGCAGGTGGCGGTCAAAAATGTTTAAACTGGTTACATCCGTATCTTTCCATGACAAGATGTCTCGATCTGTCATTTGGTCAAACTCTTTAGTACCTTCCACACAAGAAAACTTGTTAGCACAGAACATTTGTCAATGTGGAAAGATGACCATATGTACTACATTGCCTTTGATGGTCGGAGGCTGCTCCGGAAGGTAGGTCGTTGATCTACTGAAACATGTTAGAGACCCTTACCCTTCATCCCATTGTAAGAAACACCTTCGGTGTGAAAATAAACATAAATATATTTAAATTTGTCAATCAAATTAGATGATTTTCAATTAGAAAATGGAGCAGAAGATAAGTTTTTGGAAAATCCACTTCGACCTCGTTGCAGTGCTTGCAAATATATGTGAAATAGAACCCAAATCCGTTGATTTAGCAAAACCACGTCCTAAATTAATCGAAATCTCAACGGACTACATTTATGTATAACAATTCAAAGGGACCAAGCTCCTCCACCTTCTGCTCTTGGGCGTCTCTTTCACGCACAAATATTCCTCCATCGATTTCGATTTTTGTTGAAAATTGACAGTTTTGTATTTCATTTTCCCAACCATTTCCACTAAAACACAATACAATAAGAAAATAAACTAAATTACCACTAAAACTAAATCAATCAAGCTGCTGGTGGCTAATGCGAGGTAGTTAGTCAACCTTCTTCCTCTGTTACCTCCATCATACAATTTTTGCTACTGATTTCACAAGTTTGACTTAAAGACATAGACATATGAGGAGAAATCCCCATAATATGGACATTGCACACAAGCGATAATGTATCTAATATGATAAAAATTTACTTAGAATGACAAACATATATGCCCCGCTAAAGACTTTTACAACAAATATAAAAATCCCCTCTTCTTCTATAATTTTTTAACACCACTTTGATAAGTTACAATTCACCACATATAATGTTATACCCATTTGGAGTTTTGCAACTTTTGATTGCGTGCTATATAAGGGTTTTAGAAAATGTATGGTGTCACATACGCTATCAAGCACTTTAAAAATTAAAAATATTAAATTATATTTGAATGTTAATGAAACGAATTTAAGAAAATGGAACTTATTATTTAAAATTCGTGTGATGAATTAGGAATCCAATGCAATATCGAGAAATTTGAATGCACTATTGAAATGTTTCAAAAATAAGATAATTAGAACACTATAGAGAAGACTAGAATAGATGAAATGGGCAGCCAATGTTATATTTAAGATATGTCCCTAGGCCATGGTCATTGAATTGGGAAGCCTTTGAAAGCTGAGTTTGTCGACACCTAAGGTGGGTAGAACATGAGAGAAGAAGACGTTATAACTAATGGCACATGTCGTATATTTCCTTTTTCAAGTAGGCCAAGTTGTTGGAAAAACAAGGTATATTTCTCATAATAATCATCAATACACCTTGTAACATCTTCCGACTGCAGATCATGGTTTCAACTGTATACAAAACCCATGACATAGAAGTATACCTCTAAGAGTTTCCATTTCTGAGGGACATCCATTGGTTGCTTCTGGGTGTGGAGAACATGGATTCATGTTTTCTTTGAATCTCATGTTTCGCCTCGTCTGCAATTGTGAGCTTCTCAAAAATTTATTTGAGTAGTTAAGTTATGATGGCTCTCAGAAGTGGAGCACCAACCTTTGATATGCATTGAATCACCGACATGTTTTTAGGTCAGAGTTTCCAAAAATTTCGAATTGGGTAGGAATTTTGAGGGTGACCTTCATGTCAATGGGCACCTTTATATGTTTTGTATATTATTATATGTCAATGCATCCGAATTATGAGATGACTAAATTTGATGTATTTAATCAAAAACCATCAAACCCCACCTAATTTAACCAAAACCCTTCGAAACCTATCTGAGAGGCAGAGAACAAATAATAAACCTACAAGAGCTATTGTACCCCACTACTTCCCTAATAATATCAAAGAGCAAGCTTTCTTATGATTTGCTCTATTTGTAATTGCTAAATCAACTGAAATGAACAATTTTACTACTCTATTTGATATGTATTTGAAACGAATAACTCAAAATTGTTAATTTGACAAATGGATCAAATAAACAAATAATTCCGACCTGGATAAGCAAGATCTTTGGAAAATATAGTTGTATCTATATCTGTCCCCTCATTTTGTCTCTTTCTTTCTTTGTATGTCCATATGAGTCCAATGAATTGGGAATGCAAAGGCAGCAATAAGAGAAGTTGATTAAGAAATGGCAGCTTGAAGGCAGTGTTGTTACAATGTAGGTGGAAGAGAGATAACACATGTGAATAGAGCTTGGCTATGCAACTATGAGAAAGATTATGGCAGAAATACAATGTAACATACACAATATTCTCAGGCTATTTCCTTGAATACAAGCATGGAATATACTAGGAATTGGCTGGAATGTGCCTTCATTCACAAGGAAACCTTGGAGTGCTTTGAATCATTGGGTGAAGAGGCGGTTCAAACTTATCAAATCTATTTACAAATAGAGGAGGAAACCAAAACCAAGCAATCAAGACTATTTCTAGGCAATTTGGTTCATAAACAAGTCCTATAATTCAAGTTAAGTGAAACCGTGATGTTAAAATTACACATGAAGGATTATGGAAAAAGCACGCAGGACCACTACCCTGCGCAGGGCATCGGTCCTAGCACTAAAGGCCAAAACATGCACAAAATGAAGCCTGAAGCTGGAAGAAAGCATGGAAAATATAAGTAAGGATGTCTAGGTTACAAATATACACTACGAATGGTTTTAGGAACTCGAACACCTTTTGAAAGGACATAAATCATCATTGGGGACTTTTGTAGCCATTTTCTAATAATATAGGACATGTAATTCGACAGCACGAGAGCAGATCTTGAATGTTTATTGCGTACTCTTTGATGTGAGCATTAGGAGGCATTGCTCTCGATTAGTACTATAGGATACAAGAGGTTTCAATACACTCCTTTAAGCAACTCATCTAAGAGTTTATTAAGGATTTTGATATGAATAAAATTTTAAGGCCATGAATAAGAGAATTTCTTCATATCAAACAAGAGCATAACGAGTCTGTTGCCCACTTCATTCAAAGGTGGTGACAAGTTCTCTATTCCTTTGCAAGCACTCCAAATATGGATCAGACAGAGCTTTGTGATTTGTTCCTCCACTCCCTCAATAGAGATAAAAAGGAAGAAGTCCAGAAGTTACCACTAAGGAGCTACGAAGAGGTGCTAGAGGGTGCTCTCCAGATTGATCAAGCAACCATTGACAACGGTCGTAAGAATTATGGAGTAAATGGGAGGTTAGTCACTTCTAACCAAAATAATCCTGGTTATTCCAACAACACAAACAATAATAAGGGACCAAATGTCCTTAATAAGAAATGCGGGGTAACAACCAATGGTGTTACCAATCAGCCCAAAAAATCCAATGTTGTTAGCTCTCCCAGTACAAATACTACCAACAACAACAACAACAATGGAAATAATCATAGAAATAATAATTCTCTCCCTCAATAAAAACTGTAGATTTTAATCATTCTCAACAGCAACAACAACAAAAAAAATCTCAAAAACTGAGGCAAGTGCAAACCCATGGCCCTAATCATTACCCAGGTGGGTATCCAAACCAATTCAAAAATAACGGCAGGGGTTCCCAAATTTTAATTATAACAATCAATAGTTGAAAAATAATCATTATTTTGGACTACAACAAGGTGCAAACCAAAGGTACAAACTGAATACCTCAAGTTTATGACTCCAATTTGTATTACAGTTTCCATATGGTTCGTAGGCACGACACAAGAGCATGTCATGATTATAAGGAACTTCTATAGTGTTTGACGTAGGATCAAAGGAAATTATTTGTTGACATGTTTTTGGAAAACCCAACAGCACCAAATCAAAACACTTACATGGGGTCGGTATCCCCATAGAACACACCACTTAGGATCTTTAGTGATCCTCTCCCCACACACCCAAAATATAGTAGAATAGATCCCAATAGTTCAAACAAAGGAATTGCAATAGGAACCAACGATCATGAAGCCTCAACTTCGTCAAACTCATAGGTGGAACCTCCTTTGGATGGTTGCCAACAAACAAAAATTGTGGGATTGGTAGAATTGGACATTGAACCTTAGATTAACGCTGCCACTAGAACCAAATACTATTCTTTGTTGTTTATCTCAATCTAGCCGAATATATTAGATGACATTCACGATACACTATGAAAGCAAGTATAATATTATGACTTGCTCAATTACTTGACCAAAACCTTCTCTCACATTTCCTTCTTGGATTTGTTAAAGAATTCCCTTTCTCATAGAGCCACTTTATTAGAAGCTCTAGGTCTGAGCTTCTTGCAAATAAGTTAAACAAACCTACAAGCTTAGTGCCAGCAGAAAATTTGGTTCCTAAAAGCGGACACGAAAATTTAGGTTTGATTGAAGGAGTTCATGTCGCAAAGGATGAAACTGTAATTTTTAAGACAATGTCAACATGAATGAAAACAAGGATAGTCGAGTTGTTGGAGAATGACCTGGCACTTCTTCTTCCATTTGATTCCATGGGTATAGGAAATGCCCTAGGACTTGGCTCTCTCCTTCACGATGACGTATTCATGGTAGAAGTCTCAAAAGAAAGGGATGATAATACAACAAATAATCCAACTTTAATCTTCCCATATGATTGTTCGAACTTGAATTGTGATGGAGAAAAGTGTCACTTTGGTGAAGGGGAAGGTGTGATACTTACCAACCCTCAAGGAAGGGTCATGCCCTTCACCTTTAAATTTAATTTCAAATGCACTAACAATGGAGAAAAATATAAGGCTCTCCTTCTTGGTCTCATTGTATCCAAAAGGATGGGTGCTCTTAATATTAGGGTGTTGGGTGATTTGAAACTAGTTACAAATCAGAGTATCTGAAGTATATGATACTAGGATTGAGCATCTACAACTCAACAAGACTATTGTCCTTGATTTAAGTAAAGGTTTTGATTTCATTTCAATCGAGGCTATACCTAGAGAGAAAAACCTCATTACTGACTCTATATCATCTTCCGCTTCTCATTTTACCCCAAGCAAGTAAGTTAGAAGACACTAGCTTTACGGTTCGGATTCGTACCAAACCTTTGGTTCAGAAAATACCAACAACCCCGATTCTAAATTATGTAGAATTCGAGAATGAGTTTATCACTTTAGATTACACTTAAAATGATGAATAAATCCTAGGGTATTTAAATGCATATGCAGACTTGCATCCCGATCATCATAAGATCAAATTTTCTCTCGTACCACACTCTTCCTCTTACTTTGTAGATTTCAAGATGGACCCTTCCTCTATGAAAATTTTAGAGGTATATGAAGTAGTAGAGGAAGGAAATTTAGAGCTACCTTTGGCCCCACCTAAACTTGAATATGGTAATTCTTCCTTAATTCAAGAAACAATTGATATAAACATCGAGACAGAGGAGGAACAAAAAATCTTGAAGTTGGGATCCTCTCTAACTTGAGAGGAGATAGAAATACATACACAAGTCTTTAAGGAGCATTAAAATTCTTTCTCATTTAGCTACAAATAAATGATGAGAATTGTGGCACATGTTGTAGTTCACAACCTCGTCACTAATCTGGATGCTAATTAAATTAAACAAAAATCGAGACCCATGAAACATAAGGTGGCCCTCTGGTGAAATAAGAAGTGATGAAAATCCTACAGGTGGGGTTCATCAAGCCATTCAACTATTCACAATGGGTTTCTAACATCGTCTACATTCCCAAGAAGAATGGAAAAATCCATATTTGCATAGACTTTTGGGATATCAAAAAAGCTTGTCCGAAAGATGATTTCCCATTAGCATCCATTGATTTTATTATCGGCGTAATATCCGGTTATGAGTTTTTGTCTCACATGGATGGGTTTTATGGATATAACCAAATCAAAATATTTGAGGGGATCAGACCAAAAATACATTCATCAATCCTTGGGGAACATACTATTATGTTGTCATGTCGTTCAGACTTAAGAACACTCGTGCCACATACCAATAGGAGATGAATTATATATTCCATTATCTTATCCATAATATTTTGGAATCCTATGTGGATGATCTTCTGGCTAAGGCCAAAAATCACTGCGATCACCCTGAGGTGCTTCATATCATTCTTTCTTGCTTAATCAAATACAACATCACATTAAACCAAGAAAAATGCGTATTCGGTGTAACGAGAGGCAAGTTATTGGGATATATCTTCCCAAGTTATTGATGTAGACCCAACCGAAATCCTTGTTTCACTTGAAATGAATCCACCATCAGATGAAGCTGGAATTAGATATTTACATGGAAAACTCGGTGCAATATGAAGGTTTAACCCTCATCTAACCTTTTCTACTCACCCAATCAACAATTTATTATAAAATAATTGCAACATTGATTAAAAAAAGAGTGCAATGAAGAATTTGAGTCAGTTAAATGATTCTTGATGTCTCCTCCCACACTCATGCCACCTAATTTAGATCACCCCTTGATCTTGTATTCACATGCTACAGATGTCTCATTAGCTTGCATATTAGCTCAATAAGATGATAATAAATGACAACATGCAAAGTATATTTTATTAGTAAAAGATTTATTCACTATGAGACACGTTACATACATCTAGAAAAGGAATGCCTTTCCAAATTCATTGCAACAAAGTGCTTAAGACATTACATGTTAAATCAAGAAACAAGATTTATCGTTAAATCGCATCATCTACGGACATTTCTCATGAAAGGCTCCTTATCTAAGAAATTTGGGTGCTTCATAACTGTGATAGGTGAGTTTGAGTTAATATTTGTAAATGAAAAGTTCGTCAAAGGAAAAATCATTACACACTAGTTGGTTGACAACTGTTAGATGGAGACTATCTACTAAATACGGAATTCCCGACGAGTGTTTGTATTATGTTGAAACAAATCCTCTCATTTCTACGTGCCCATGCTACACTAATATAATTTATTTCATATTGGATCATACATATTTGAAAGGGTGACATTGCAACAAATAATATGGTTCCATGTTATAAGTGCCAAGTATGTTATCTTGGAGCAGTGCTATATCATAGAGCCTTTGATGGAATGTTATTAATATGTGTTGTGAAGAATAATTTGAGAAGATTATTTATGAATTTTATAGTGGGGTATGTGGAGGTCACTTCTACTGACCACACCATTTCTTAGAAGATACATCGTATGGGCTATTTTTGTCCCATCCTAGAACATGAAGTGATGGATTTTGTGCAAAAAAATGTAATAAATGTCAAGAGTTCTCCCACGATATCCACATACCGGCACAGGCTCTCCAACCAATTGCAACATGACATTTTTGCACATGGTGCCTTGATTTGATATGGAAGTTATCTCCCTCATCAACAGATGGTCATAACTTCATAATCACGGCCACAAAATACTTTATTAAGTGGGTAGAAGCTATACCTCTTACCATCGTGCCTAGATTTGTAATCTCGAAGTTTATTTTGAACTAGATCGTTTATAGGTATGGGATCCCACAAGTAATTATCTCTAATAATGAAACATCTTTCAAAAATGAAAAAGTACGTGAATTATGTGAAAAATTCAAAATAAATCACCATACGGCTTCTCTCTATTACCATCACGCCAAGGGACAAGATGAGGCTATGAACAATACATTAAAATCCATTCTCCTTATGATGGTCAAGGAGAACAAATAATATTAGCATTTAAATCTCTTTACAGCCTTGTGGGCCTATTAGACATTGGTAAGAACACCGATGGGGGCAACCCCCTTTTCCTTGGTATTTGGTGCAGTATCGGTTTTACCGCTTGAGGTCAAAATACCTAGTCTCTGCATCTTGATGCAAGGAATTCTGGGGAAGAGGGATATTGAGAGGCACAACTCTCTCAATTAGAAATTATTTATGAAGCTAGGATAAACATTGAACAACGACATAATGTTTACATTGACTGAATGGATTGGAAATACAACAAGAAAGTATACGAGCACAAAATATATGAGGGCGATTTGGTTCTAAGACTTGACATTTGAATAAATAAAAAGACTCGTGAAGGAAGGAAATTCAAGCCTAGGTAGTTGGGTCCATATCGAGTAATAAAAGTCTATAAGAATGGGAATTTTCACCTATGTAGACTAGAGGGTGAGGAGTTTAAAAAATCTATAAAATATTTTCACCGAAAGAGGTACAACGCATGATCCATTAGCATTTCCATATATACATTACTACATCTGCATTACATTTTAATTTGCAAGTTCATTTCATAAAATTTGTGATCAAGGGACTTATTATTATAGAAATTCCTAAAAAATTTGAAAACATTGGTGAAACATTCAAATCATGTCTCTACAAATTTCCAAAGTGTCATCAATTTTTACGAATCATTGCATCAATTCAAGTAAGACAAGACAAAGATTTGACACTAACCATACCAAGGCCTACATAATTGGTTATACTTACAGTAATTTTCTAGTTTAGGTGTCTTTTCCTATAGTCTTTTCTAGAAGTTTCATGGTGTCACATCTATACCATGTACATCTGTTTGGAAATAGGAACATTCTAGAAATTTTTCCTAGATAAATAAGTCAAATTCAAATCTACAAAAAAAATTATTTTACACATTTCTTTGCCCAACCAACCTTTGGTGTTGAGCCTGTGTCTCTTACTAGTAATGTATGGTTGGGAAATGAAATAAGTTCCCTTACTCACGTATAATTTGTCCATGGTAATGAGCCCATACTTCCTACAAGTAGTATGGGGTAAGGTGTAGGCGGTCTCTTTGAAAAACTTGAAAGTTAGAAACAACTTGTTTAAATATTGTGAAATGCTAAGTCAAAACAAAATGAATTAGATGTCCAGAATTCCAAAAGAGTTTAAAACCTCAAAACCAAATTTTTTCAACCAAGTGGCCATCTACGGATCTAAGTCTAGATAAACTAGAAATCAATTCACATTCTAAAATATGAAGCAAACTTGAGTAGAGTGAGGTTGTAGTGTCTCAATTTGGTTTTGTGAAATCCTTGTCTTTCTCTCATCATTACCATTCAATAATTTTTCATAACTTGTGCCCTTTCTGGCTCTTAGTGTTGAGCCCTTGCATCTTACTAGTTGTGTGGAGATAGGAGCAGGGAAAGTTCATTCATTTATCATATCAGTCTTTGGCCACGTTTTACCAAAACAATACGAAGTACCAAAAGTTACTTAGAGAAACTAATGTTCAACATGACAATGTGATTGTATTATCATATATCAACATTACAAAAAAAAAAGAGAGAGAGAGAGAGAGAGAGAGAGATCATTCTATTAACATTCATATCGACTACATACATTCTAAAAAGAATATTAAAATGGAAGATCTAAGCATCTAAAGTACACATGTGAAGTGAGACGGGAGGAAGTCAACTTGCATACAATGAATTACCAAAAAAATAAGTGTATGTATATATCATAATAAGTCAGGATTTTTACCATGTCATCACATGCTAGGCATGGTAAAAAAACTCACAATGAGCCAAATATATACAAAAAAACATATAATGCTTGAGAAAATCACAACAAAGAAATAAAAATCCCATCGGCCTATCAATCCATGAGAACAACTAGGTCCAACACTCCTATTGTGGCTAAAATGACAAGAATGTACTATTGAATGGTGGGAGTTCTCATGATGGTGTCCACATGTTGTGGTCTCACTATGAGATTGACTCCACCTCATCAAATGCTCAGTTGTCTTGTATGTAATCACCTGAGTGTGGAGAGAGGTCATAACCTTCACTACCCTCCAGAAGGGATCAAACACATCAATATGTCTATCGACTATAGGTGGCTTCCCTATATCCTTTGTCAGCTCAACTGAGGCATTCCTTGAAGGGATAAAAAGGTGTCCATGCACACTGTCGAATGAACTCTCACCACCCATATGCGATCATTTGAAAGTAGAAACAAAGAAGAAAGCGATAAGTTATAAATTCAAAAAAATAAAAGAAAAATAAATACCAAACAACATTTTCAATTAACAAGGTAAAAAAGAAGAGGATTAACATACTCAAATCACAAGGTATCCATTTAGGATTAGTGGTTGTTTCTACTATTGTTGATGGATGTGGGGCCTCCCAAAACTAGAGGAAAGAAATTTTCCCATCATGGACTCGTCATCCCCCTCTCCATCATGAAAATTTTGTCCCTCAGAGGAAAGTGTCTCCTCCTCTACAACCGCCTCCTCCCTCTCCGCTCTCATAATGTCCCGAGTGTCATGCAGGTCGGGATCACTCTCCTCTTATGAGAGGTATCCTACATACCTCACGTCAAAACCCATCGTCATTAGTCACCTCTCTTCCAGTATCCTATTTAGTCTCATCCCCTGTATAATCCTCAGAGTCAGATTCTATGTCTATGGGCTCATCCTCTTCTCCGTTGTGAGTAGGTACAATCCTAATCTAAACTAAGGGTGTAGGAGTAGCACGAGTTCTATGTCGGGAATGAAAAACAAGCCTAAGTGTGATAGGAACTCTTGGAACTACCTTTGTCCCACTGGATCTTCGTGAGGCCCCTTTCGGGCTCCCTTCACTGTCCTATACACAGTGCACATGGGGGAAGCATATTAATGTGGGGAAGGCCGAAATCATGAGGAAATTTGACAAATGAGTGAATCTCAAGATTCCTCGTATTTTCAAATAACTCATCGATAGTCAACAGCACCTCCACCATGGGCCCCTCTTGTTGCCACAACCTTGTCATGTCTTGTTATGGGGTAGCCACCATGTTTGTTGTAAGAAAATAAGGCACTGGCTGATGTGGCACTCTAATAATTGCCATCCCAGTTCAACTGCAGCCCTGACGGACCCCGGATCATTGTGCTCAAACTCCCCTCCCATAAGGGATGATTTGCTCATAACAAATGTGGGGTGACTCAAAGAATACCCCTATAATTTCAAAATCTGATACAAGTCACGATAAGTGCTGCCAAGTACATCTGATCCCCAGGATTATATACAACCATATGCCTCAATTTGTGTAATGATGGGAGCCCAACAAAAATTAGTGTATCACATCCCTTGTCCCCGATAAACCGCGAGGCCAAGATACCCATTATTTCATTATGGATAGTAGGGATGGGAGTAGTAGGAATGGATCAGACCTTGATCCCCTTCTTTGAAATAAAGGAGGTCGCAACATCCCCCATATACTTGGCTCATACAGTCATCATGGCTCTGGATCCTAATGTCTCAAGATTCAATCGTCTGCCAAGTATTAGAACCCCAAAAATATGGTAAAAAACCTCTAGGGTGATCTTCCACTCACCCCTAGCACCCGAGAAACCAGAAGGTATTCTGGTTTGCATCCCAATAACAGAACATGTCACATAGTATGTGACTGATAGGAGTAACATGGGGCACCCATGCAATCCTCCATTTTCTCACTCTCTGAAGAGTATCATTCTCAACCTTATTCAATTGATCCAATATCGTTGGGAGCCAATCAAACTCCCTCTCGTGAACTGTAATGGATATACTCTTCCTTCTTTTGCATCCACCAAAACACAAAAAAAAGTAAGTTAGTGACATATTTTGAAAATAAAGCTCATGAAAAACATAGCAAATTAAAAATGCAAAAAAAATTGAACTATCATGGAGTTTTGGCCATTCTGTTTAGAACCGCCGTCCCGGTATAGGGCGATGGTTCCAGGGCCTCCCCCTGTCAAGGCGCAGTCCTAAACTGATTTGTAGTACAATTTTATTGCCCTAAAAACACTCAAAAATGCAAAAAGGACCATTTTAAATAAAATAAAAGACTACCATGATGATGTACCCCAATCGAGACTCGTTTAAAACAAGAAATGTTAAAAATAATCCCCTAGGATTTTTTTTTGAGGTTTTCACATTTTAGGTTTAAAAACACATAAGTGATTAAAACTAACATGAGACCGCATTGGTTGATATCCCGCTTGTGGAGGCATGTTCACGATCTTGCGAGAAAATGTTTTGAATATTCTTTCGACGAAAAAATGGTCAATGTGGGCAAGAGCTCAAAAATCACTGAGTCGATATGTGTAAATGAATTTGAAAATGAGTTTGTTTATATATATATATATATATATTATATATATATATATATATATATATATATATATATATATATGATGTTATAACTTTGTTTCGATTGCATGTGTTCACAAGGATGGAACACTTGCGTAGGTATATTTCTATATCCTCGTGCAAAGGTAAGTCCACTTGTCATTTTAATTTAGTGTTTATTTTTCCATATTTTATCTATCTCGCACTTAAGTCTTCTCTTGATTTTGTAGGTAGTGGGAGTTTGGACGACTACATTTCGACACACATGCATGTCGAAATAGCTTATAACTCCACATTTCAGGAACGCCATACTCGGACTCTACATTTTACGCCTTCTCATGGATAAGAAACTTCTCGAGGGGGAAATTTATACAAACCCAAAATTACATGTGCTATATTGTCAAAAAATGGTTATAAAAGTCCCCAATGATGATTCATGACCTTTCAGAAGATGTTCGAGTTCCTAAAACCATTCGCAGTTTATATTTGTAGTCTATACATCCTTACTTAGATTTTCCACACTTTCTTCCAGCTTCTCGCTTCATTATGTGCATGTTTTGGCCTTTAGTGCAATGACCATGACCCTGTGTAGGGTGGTAGTCATGCTTGCTTTTTCCATAATCCTTCATGTGTAATTTTGAAACATAGAGTTTCACTTAAGTTAACTCTAAGGCGCGTTTATGAAACAAATTTCCAAAAAATACGCTTGATTGCTTGGTTTTCCTTCCCTCCTCCATTTGTAAATATATTTAATTAGTTTGATATGCATCTTCACCCAATTATTTGGCACTCCAAGGTTGCCTTGTGCATAAAGGAACATCTCATCCAATTCCTATATATTCCATTCTTGTATTCAAGAAAATGTCCTACGAATTTTGTGTATCTTGCATTGTATTACTACTATAATCTTCTTTGGAAGTTGCATAGCCAAGATTTGTTCACTTCTTCTATCTATCTTTCACCTACATTGTAACCAAACTTCGTTCAAGTTTCCATTTCTTAAGCGCCTTCTCTTGATGTTGCCTTCGCATTCCTAATTCCTTGCACTCATATCTACACACATAAAAAGAACCAGACAAACTGAGGGGACAAATATAGTGTAATGCCTCGTTAGACGTTACCCCAATTTTTCCTTTGTGACCTTATCGCTAAGAGTAGAATTATGGTGTGTGCCTCATTCATCATTGGTTGACTTTGACCTCGTGGTAGTGAAGTATTAACATCCTTCCTCTCCATCTTGACTCCCCATGCCATTTTCGATCTTTTGTTATTATTATTATGTTGTCGAGCTTGAAAGTGATCATTATTAACATGGTTAATAATTATTATGTGCGGTAATAATAATAATAATAATGATATTATTCTTAATTTTTATTTTTATTATTATTTTATTGTCGAATGTTATCGACATTAATATTAATTATCTTAATGTTATTTTATTGTATCTTTTTATCGTCCTCGAAGAGCGATCCTCGATTCACGTAAAAGAGGAGCTTGTTTTGTTGGTGGCTCCATTGTTTGGGAAGTGGTGTTCATGTTCTTATTTTTTTATCAAAAACTCTAGCCACCAACTCCCACCTTCACCATCTTATCATGCATGCATGCCTTGTTGTAATTGTTAATTCTAGGGTGAACTTATTGTTGCTTCCATTATTTTGCCTCCCACATTGGATTATTGATGTGACAAGCTTGACGTGAGGAGATGTGGACTCCATTTTCTATCTTTGGATTCTTTATTTCCTTGTTTGGCTGGAGGTGGGTGGATTTGATGGCCACCTGCCATTTCCTTAATCTTCTTTAATGCTACCGTGTTGGAATTTGTGTTGGAATTTGCCTTGTGGGTGGCCACACCTCCTCTCATTTATTATTTTTGATTTACAATCTGCTTTGACCTTTGTTGTTTTCTTCCACCATTGTACTCTTATCACATGATATTCTTTGGTGAAAGATCTACATTTGGTAAAGGTTTTGAACTTTCAAAAAAATGCTTTGATGGGTAAACACATCCTTTGTTAGTTGGCCATTGTTATTTTTCCTTGTTTTGTTTTGTTTTTCCCTTCTTGGCCCACGATTTGGGAAATGGTCATGCTTCGCTGCACGTTGGACACCCATTTATTGTCTTCTTTTGTGTCTTCTGGTGTTAGTAGTGGTTTTTTGTGCACGGGATTTGACTAGCTTTTGATTCTTTGTGAGGTGAGATGGACAAAATAAAAATGTTGAAGAATCCTTTTGTTTTATCTCTCCTGCAACCATGGATATTTTACCTTGAGACCTCCATCGCCGTAAGGCATTTTGACAACTATTTTTCACTCCTCATGGATGCTTCCACACCTTGAATGCATGGCTTTGAGGTACATTTTTTTACATCTTGACAAAGGTTGATTTCCCTTTTGCTCTGATGAATGACCTAGTTTTGTTTCTTTTTGTCCCTTTTGACGCAGGTTGGGAGGATGGTTAGAAGGTTGTGGGCATCTAGGTTTTTTTCTCCCTCTGCCTCTCACATTTTCCTTTCTCCCTGGGCCTATTCATTTAACCCATTTGGTGTATACCCTACTTTTGTCATGACAGTCTTTGAGACCCCCATTTCTCCAGACAAAGGTAACTTATGGAATGGAGCTCCCTACATGTGCCCAACATGGATGTGTAGGAGTTTTGGATACCCAACTAGAATATTTTGGAGGGATGTCTAATTGTTTGAGTGTTAGCATACACCCAGCTAGAAAATGTTGGAGCTCATCCCAGGCATGATAATTTCTACCATTTGGATATTTTTTTGCTATCTTTGATCATATCAGGAAAGGAAGTGCTTTTATTTTCTGAACTAGCAGTTTCTAGGAGTTTCATAGTTGTTTTTCCATTGTTTCTCATCCTCCAGGCTATGCTTTTAGTTTCCTTCCTATGTTAATTGTTTCTTAGGATGTCTCATTGCTAGATTTGGGTCTGCTACGCCCTTAATCTTATATCTTATATTGGATGTATATAGCTGACTTGTGGCTATCATAACTTCTTATCATTATATATCTCTTTCATACATGTTATATTTTTATTAGTGGATCATCCTTGGTGTTGGCCATAACATAGGAATAGTATATATAGGGGTTAGTAGGTAGTAGTTGATCATCATATTCAACATTTGAGTCTTATTGTCTAGTTTGGAGGTTGCCCCCTCGAAGTGGCTAAGATATTCTTCTTGCACATTGAGATCATTTATCTTAAATATTGTTTTCATTGGTGTTATATTGCTGCTAATAATCATATTTATACAAGTAATTACATTACAAGTGGTATCAGAGCTTGAACTCGACCATCATTGTGTCAAACCCTAATTGGGAAGGTTTGTCCATATCTCATAATCGATAGAGATTTTTTTTGCAATTTTTTTTTTCGTATGGTGAAATCGAGTCAGGTAAGCTTCCCTCCAAATTTTAAGAATTGTTCACTTTTTTTGCAAATTTTATAACGGTTTTATGTTGTTTCATAATTCATATACCTAGGGTGCAATTTTTGGAATTTTTCAAATTTATTTACATTTCCAGAAATAAGATTAAAAAATAGTTTGAGTTCGTTCTTTGAGTTTTATAAAATTTTGCCTAATTACTATAGAAATATCAAACCCTAAATTTTGACCTTCATCCTTAAATCTTACCATTTTGGGGTATCATAATTGGGCCTTGAAAAGAGGACAAAAGAATCCCATCACTCCGGGTAAAACCCACGATAAGGATGAGATAATAGTTTAGGAGTTAGAGTCGAAAGGGTATCTACAAAGTCCTTAGGGTTAGGGTTTACTTGATTGACCATAAGGCAGCTATATCTTGAGTTAGAGTTGTGAAACCTCGAGGGTAGAGTGACAAGCAAAGAAGATGTAGAAAATATTAGACAATGATTGGAGGATTTCATTCACCAATTTATTTACAATATCATGGGTCATCATATCCTTCCTAATCATTCAAAACTCAATCATACTCATATTAACCGGGGTGGATCTTTAGGTCAAAGTAATAGACAAACTAGCTAAGTTGGATCTACAAACATAAACAATTCAAATACAAACACTCTGCAATCCGGTAACATGATTCCAAAAGGGAAATTTGTAATTTTGATGGAAAGGATCCATTCAATTCGATTAACTGAGATGGATAATTTCTTTGATCTTCATCAAATTCCATCGGGACAAAAGGTTATGTGATCAAAGGAAAAGAGTGGCCTCAATTCATTTGGTTATCGTTGCATCTTGAACTGGCAAATTCATTTGGTATCGATGGTTATGTTATCAAAGGAAAAAGAGTGGCCTCAATGTTACATGGACTATATTCACTAAATATTTGAAAGCTGCGCTATAGTTATAGTGTGTCGGAGAGAATTATTTTGATCGATTAGCAAAGCTTAGACAAACAAGAATAGTCAAAGATTACTTCCATCAATTCCAAAAGTTTTCCTTACGGGTGGAAAATATTCCTAAAGATAATTTGTATGACTTATTTCTTGGGGTACTAAAGAAAAAATTGAGACCGAGGTGCATATGTTTAATCCTCATAAGGTTTCGAGACTCTATGATCATGGCACGTAGGGAAGATGAAAAATTTATTTCAATAGGAAAAAAATGTCAGTAATATCAAAGATCGTAGCACCCTTCCACCATCATTCCCTCGGCCGGTGAGGGCGAGACCTCAAAAAATTGAAGAAAATAGAGCAAAGGGTTATTTTTTAATTGTGACAACCAATTTGAACCGGGACATAAGTGTCACGAAAAGAAGTTTTTCTACATTGAGAGACCTATGAAGAAGAAGAAAATGAAGAAGATGAAGAGGTAGAGCTAGAGGAAAAATTAGGAGATCCCCAACAAACAATATCGTGCCATGCAATTCCGGTATTAGCAATCCCCAAAATCTCAAAGTAGTTGGATTCTTAAAAATGGAGGTTAATAGTGTTGATTGATTTGGGAAGTCCTCACAATTTCATCAATCATAAGTTGGTGGTATGCTTGAAGTGATTCATTTATCCAGCTCGAATGTCAAGTCATGATCGTTGATGGGAAAACCATTAGTTTTCGGAAAATGCTATAACATTAATCTCGCCATGGGAGATTACTTTTTAAATAGCAATATGTATGCCATTGCCATGGGAGGATAAAACATTTTGTTAAGAGTTCGGTGTCTTAACACCTTGGGAACCATTGAAATGAATTTCCAAGATTTGTTCATGCAATTTCAGTCAAAAGGGAGGACTTTTACACTAAAAGGACTAAGATCAAAGTCCTCACAGATGGTAAGTTCTCATCAAATGAAAAAATTTCTTAGAAAGGTGTGCGAGAAGGGTTTGTGGCACAACTATTTTCATTTGAAGCACATCATTCATATACATTTATACATGCAAATATGCAAGTAGTTATATATGAGTACTTAGTGGTGTTTAGAGAAATGCCCAAGGGTGCGCCCGGAAAGAGACCATGACCATGCCATCTAGCTAGTACTAGGGAGTTAACCACCCAACATCAGACCTTATAGGTACCCCTATATGCAAAAGAGTGAGATTGAGAAGATAGTTCAAGAGATGTTAGAAACAGGAATTATTCATCATAGTCAAAGTTCTTACTCTTCTCTTGTAGTGATGGTATAGAAAAAGATGACAATTGGCACATGTGTCCAGATTACAGGGAACTCAATAAGTACACAGTTAAAGATAAGTTTCCTATTCCTGTAATTGATGATTTTCTAGATGAATTACATGGTGTTGTTTACTTTACAAAACTTGATCTTCATTTTGGATATCATCATAATAGAATCGGGGATGAATATATTCATAAAACAACCTTCGAGGACACGTGAAGGACACTTTGTGAGTTCTTGGTAATGCCTTTTGGACTAACAAATGCATCCTATACATTTTAAAGCTTGATGAATTCCTTCTTTAAGCCATTTATTTGAAAGTTTGTTTTAGTGTTATTTGATGATATATTAATCTATAGTAAAACATGGGAGGAACACCTGCATCATGTAAATAAGGTGTTGGAAACTCTTGAACAACATCAACATTATGCAAATCCTTCTAAGTTTTCTTTTGGTGTCAAGGAGGTTGAATATCTGGGTCATATTGTCTCTTATGAAGGCATTAAAGTGGATCCTAACAAGATAAAATACATGCTTGAATGGAAGGTTCCCAAACCCTAAAAAATCTACGAGGATTTTGGGGCTTACAGTTATTATTGTAGATTTGTAGGGAATTATGGCAGCATCGCAGCACCACTTAGATTTATTGAAGAAGGAATCTTTCCATTGGAAAGAGAAAGCTACTATGGCCTTTAAGAAGTTGAAGGAGGCCATTTTCACCACTCCAGTTCTAGCCACCCCAGATTTTTCAAAAGCATTCATTGTTGAATGTGATTTTTAGGAGTATGGTATGGGGGCAAGTACTCGTGGGAAAAATTTGAACCATTTCCTTCATGAGCCACCAATTCAAAGGTAAGAATATCTCTAAGCCAGTTTTATGAGAAAGAAATGTTAACAATACTTCATGCGGTGAAGCAATGGAGACCATATCTAATGGGACGACATTTCAAAGTAAATATAGATCATGATAGTTTGAAATACTTTTTAGATCAATGTTTGTCATCATAACAACAACATAATGGGTCTAAAAAAATTAGGGGTATGATTTTGAGATAATATACAAGAAAGGGAAAGAGAATGTAGTTGTTGATGCTTTATCTCAAAAGGATGAATCTACCGGGCATTTTTGTGTGCCATATTTGTATTACAGGAGGATTGGATAGAGGATCTAAGGTTTGAATGGAAAAATGACCTAGGTACACAAAATCTCATTCGAAATATCCAACAAGATCCAAGCATGTTAGAAGAATTTTTATGGAAAGGATATGTTTTATGGTAGAAAGATAGATTGTATCTATGTAAGAATTAAATCCTTAAAAATAGGGTTCTATTTGAGCTCCATGCTTCTCCAGTAGGGGGTAATTTTTGCTTCTTAAACACTTATCATTGAATCAAGCATGATTTTTTCTAGGAAGGGCTAAAAGGATATGTCCAAAATTTTGTGGTAGAATGCATGGTTTGTTAGCAAAATAAGGGTGAAACAATTAAGCCTCCAGGTCTTTTACAACCTCTATCTATTCCTAGCCAAAGGTGGGAAGAGGTGTACATGGACTTCATCATAAGATTGCCTAAATCAGAAGGTAAAAATGTAATCATGGTGGTGGTCGATAGACTCACCAAATATGCCCATTTTTGTGCTTTATCACATCCATTGGTTGTGAGTACAATAGAAATGGCCTTCAAGTATACAATTTAGAAGCTACATGGGACACTAAAGATTATAGTAGGTGATCGAGACCCTTTCTTTACTAGTAATTTTGGGTGACTTGTTCTCATGCTTGGGCATAGAATTATCTCATAGTTCCTCTTATCATCCCTAGTCGATGGGAAAACAGAGGTGGTAAAAAGTTCTTAAAGGGATATTTTCATTGTTTTACATCAAATAAGCAAGTGAGATGGGTCCAATGGTTACCGCATTTGGTAGAATGGTTGTATAACACCTCCTTTCATACTTCATCTAAAATGTCTCCTTTCTTGGCATTATATGGGTACCATCGACCATCTATCACTTCATCTTTGAGAGTGTAGCCAAAGGTTTGAGTAGTTGAAGAACATATTCAACACCAACAAGAGGTGATTTCTAGTCTTAGGGAGAATTTGGCCATGACACAAAACTGCATGAAGCGTGCAAGCATAACAACATCGCGGTGAATTTTTTTGAATTCGGTGGTTGGGTTTTTGTGCATTTACAAACATATAGGAAAATTCCCTTAAAACAACAGAAAAAGGATAACAAGCTTTCACCTAAGTATTATGGTCCTTATCAAGTGCTACAGAAGATTGGCAATATAGCATACAAACTTGAACTTCCTTTGACTACTCAAATTCATCTAGTCTTCCATGTATCTTGCCTAAAGAAGGTAATTGGATAGACATTATCAACCCAAATAGTGTTACTTGAGCTTGATGAAGAGGATAAAATCATCCTAGAATCAGAATGCATCCTTTAGACATGCACTAAGTGATTGAGGAAAAGGGTCATCACTAACTATTTGATCAAGTGGAAAAATCTAAACAATGAAGATGCAACTTGGGAGGATGGAAATTTCTCTGCGGCGGTTCAGATCTTCTCAACATTGGGGACAATTTTGCTTCTAAGGGGAGGGGCATGTTATACCCTTAATCATATATCTTATATGATATGTATATAGTCGACTTGTGGCTATCATAACTTCTTATCATTATGTATCTCTTTCATATATGTTATATTTCATTAGTGGGTCGGCCTTGGTGTTTGCCATTGCATAGGAATAGTATATATAGGGGTTAGTAGGTAGTATCGATCATCATATTCAACATTTGAGTCTTATTGTTTGGTTTGGAGGTTTTCCCCTCTAACACTTGGCTAAGATATTTTTCTTGCACATTGAGATCATTTATTTGAAATATTGTGTTCATTGGTGTTATATTGCTACTAATACTTAGATTTATACAAGTAATTACATTGCAAGGTCTGCAAATGGTTTTGGCACATGATTTTCACTTATTCTTGTTGTTGCATGTATGCCAATGGTTGCATGGATTGACTTACCCATATTCTTGTTGCTTAATCCTTTGTGCGATAATGATTGTATTGGAAATTCTCTTATGTGCTTGTGGGGTGTTTTGTGGGTTTTGATTTTGGGTATTGAGATATGTTTATTTATATACTCATCTATCTTTTAATTTTTTCGAGTCTCTTTGTTATCTCGGGAGGTAAAGGAATCTGTGCATATTCTATGATATTAAGGAATAAAGAATGTTTTAATATAAAAATGTGGATGTTTTTTCTGTTATTGCATATTGACGACATATTTGGATAATACCCTAGCTTATTCTGGCTAAAAAACTCGTGTGTAGGGTTTTTTTGGTAAGAGTTTGTTTTATAAAATATATCAAACTTTTTTTTTAATTACGGATCCTGAATATACTGTTGTGATACCGATACCAGGATTTGATGTTTAGTGGTAAATATTAGGAAGAAAAAAATCAGAGATGTCTTGTTGTTAGTAGTTCCTTTCCATTTTGGGTCGATGATAAGAGAGATCATCATTAACTTTAGTTATTTCGATATGTGTTTGTGTATCTTGTCTTTGAGGTGTATAGAAGATATACCTATAAAACTAGGGTTTCCCTTAAGAGATATATTTATATACTAGAACTAAATCTTAGAGATTCGAGTACTTGTAGTTTTATTGTTGACTAGTTTACCTTTTTTCAATATTGGAGACCTATTTGAGTTGGAATCCTACTGAAATGTGCAATTCCACACCTCTAGTACGAACAAGGGTATATCTATGATGTAGAGTTTTAAAGTTACTGTATATTTATAAATGGGTAGGATAAGATATCATTGAGGGTAATGTAATAATTAATGACCAGTATTATTTCATACCTACATCTAATTGGTATTAGTGCTACCAGTATAGAGTTTGGCATGACCAAATATCATCGGTGTTGGTATATGAATTAAGGATTAATATTATTTGACACTTGTATTGCTTGAGTAAAATTAAATTGATCGACCCCTTTATAATCCTGGTTCCTTGGGGATGGTTTACTTAAGTTCTTTTGATATAGGTTTAAGGGTAGAAAAAATGATTGGATTGTGATTTAAATATTTGTAAGACGGTGCCATTAAACAAATTTTTTTGTGTTGATTTACTAAGTATGGATTATTTTCCAAATCATATTGTTTGATTTTTATTCATAGAATGGCAAGATGATAGGATGTGTAACTTTCCTTTTGAACTTACATCATGTGTCCTTGGAAATAAATTTAGGGGTAGGATTGTTGTGGAGTACACTTTCTTTGGAAGGGGTAAATAGTGGTTAGCACATGATGTTGTATTTCTAACCTTTAATCTTTTGGGTCCATGGACTTTTTTTGGAAAATGTTGATAATATTGGAGTATTGGATTTCAATCATATAACCTATGTGTTTATATGATTGAAACCCCAATACGCTCGACACCTTGTTTCAAACTTACCAGGTCTTTGACCCCTACTTGTTATATGTTTATTAAGATTTTGTCATCCTTAAAAAAATGTTCATATTGGATTTTCCTTTTATGGCTCCCTTATTAATTTTGACATGTTATTTTCCTGGCATGTGTAATGGTGTTGTTTTTTCAAACTTGACACCCCCCTTCTTTAAATAAAAGGTTCATTTAATGATATTGTTAATGGTAGCATTCTATTTCAAGGTGTGTAGTATTTATCATGATTAGTTCTCATGAACTAAGTAAGGTTTTTAATGGTTGCAGATGGCTTATGCAAGTAGATGAGGGAAAGACTCATAGAGTATTGCATCAACCTCAGTTGTGGAGCTCTTTTGCACGAATGTTTTTTTTATGTTGTGCATCTTTGGTTAAGGTCCCATGGAAATTTTAGAAGAGGGTCAGTTCCATAGTATAATGTATTGTGGTTTATGTCATCTTAACTTGGGAAACCTTGGCTTGTTTGGCTATCATGCAAAATATAAGAAAATTGGATTACCACTTTGTTGGGTGACCTTCATGGATGATAGGAATTATAAGAGTAGTAAATCATTGCTTGATCAATGTTGTTACTTTTTGTTTCCCTAGTCATGGTCCCTTATAATTGTTTTGTCCCTTGGCTTTTTATGTCATGTCGAATATCAATGATGTGACCATGCATAGTTTTCACAAAGGAGTAATGGTAAACTTTTCTCTTGAGATATAATGTTGTGTTGTGAACCCTTCTTCGACATCGTAACAATGCAATTATAAACATAATAAGATGGGTGGGTAATCCTTTTAAAATTTTTAATGAGTGAATTAATGTAGATGTGACCTACTTGATAACAATCAATTCCATAAGTGATCAAAGAGGAAACTATCCTTTGTAAAGTAAAATTATATAACTTGCTATCCCTAGCTAAACTAGTGAACATTATCCTTTTATGGTGAATTCTTAAATGATCTTAAGGTGAAATCAATGGTTAGATTTTAGAAGATAATAAGATTTAATAAGTAGGAGGAAATAGTTTAGAAACCATGCAATCTATCTCTCAGCCATTTGAAAGGTAAATTGTTTTCTTTTGTAAAACTCATCCAGTGAAGCCTAAGTGAAACCTTTAATCATTCTAGATAAATTATCAATCTTCAATAAAATCTTGGTTAATAACTAAGGAGATCTTAAAGACTAAGTTGCATTTCATCCCCAGATATAGCTTAGAGACATGGGTAGCACCCTCAAGAGGATTTGATCTAAGCTTCTGCCAAACCCGTGATGCTTCTCACTTCTAAGGGAGAATCAATTGGGTACCCACACCTTACTAGCACCGTTTCCGGGAACATAGTGATTGCGGTTCATATTTAGACCTGGTAAAAAACTTCTTATATGCTCTAGGTGCTATTTACAATTCTTTCAATTTCCACACCTAGTGAACTAGCTTTCATTGATAAATCTGGGTTAAGAAAAGTCAGATCATCCCATTTCCAGTTTTATTAGTGACAAACATTTGATAGATCATATTTTAGTGTATTTGCACAACTAAGGTGGAAATCCTTAGTAAGCAACTACTGTTAATCGATTATATATGAGTACCATTGTCCTAACCTCTGTCAAGTGAGACATGTTACTAATATTTTCAAATGTGTAAGGAAGAAGATATTTCTTTAGTAGGGATCCTACTAGGACTATATTTCCAAACCTAGGAAAAACAAAGTCGAGAAGGAAGAAAATCCTAGAGATTTGTTGGAGATCGTGACAAGAAAAGGGATCTCCATTGATGAAAGTGACCGTCCTATAATTTTAGGCTGTCATTCAAGTGCTTCGAATCAGGTATCCTCTTTATGGAATTTAGTTCTCCAACTGGAGAGGGGCCTTCATTTTATTTTGAAAAGTTTGTTTCACGTTCTACCCCTGTCTTTTCAGAAGTTGATAGGGTTTTCCAAGAAGCAAGGCCTTTAGGGGATATCCATTTTGAAATTTATACTCCAGTGTTTGAAATACCCTCTACCCCTTATCAATTTTTCTTCCCCACAAGGTCACCTCCTCAAAACAACATGGCCTTTCCCCACCCATACCCTCATTTATTGTAAATACCTTTGGTCCTATAAATTTTAGAGGAATCGTTGGCTATCCAAATGTAGTTTCCCGAGGATGTGACAAAATAGATTACCAAATTTCTAAGCAAATAATGCTATAACAGGTGATCAACATCTAAAGAGGATGTCGGGGACTGGTATTTATCAAGTATGATGGAAGACTTTGAGATTAAACATGAAGATGTATATATCGAATTGTTTATCCATACCTTGGAAGAGGATTTCAGGGAATGGTACAAAGTTTTGAAAGATAATTCCATTGATTCCTAGACTGAGATGAATAATGCATTTAGATTGCACTATGGTGACAGAACTGACCCTAGATTTCTTCTCTCAAAATTTGAAAACATCAAGAAGAATCTTAATGAGTAACTACATGATTTAAACACAAGGTTTAATAATACCTTGAGGATATTTCATGTTATCTTAAGGCCATGTGATGAATCATGTTTGACCAAATATTCAGATGCATTTGATAAAAAGGCTACTTACTATTTGAGGGACAAAAACCCTACTAATTTGAGGTAGGCATTCACCATGGCCCTACAAATTGATAATAACATCAAGGCAATTGGAAAGCCTCCAAAAAGGGAGGGTGTAAAACTAATTAACCTAGAAAAGCCTCAAACAAGTAAGGTTTACGATCGGAGGAAGTTGTGAAAATTTTTGTAGGGCTATCAAAGAAATATTATACAAATTATCCTAGGAAAAAAAAGGAATTCGGCGAGTTCACAAGTTCGAGTACAAGCAACAAGGCCAAGACATGTTTACAAATCATCATATAAATGATCGAGACACGATGACAAAGGCAAGGGACTGTTGGATTTGGAAATAAATAGTCCCAAGCCAAGGAAAAAATAATGGCACTGATCCTTTGGATGCGGGAGTTGCTTATTGTGGAGGAGACAAATGTTATTAATTGGTGTGACAGATGTTTCATGCCCCATGCTCCGTGTGAGGAAGATCAACAACAAGAAGAAGAAGAAGTGATGATTATAATAATGATGATGCTTGCATGATGGATTGCTCCATGAGCTCAAAACAAGGGGTAACTTCAACTGAGGTAATAAGTGCTAGAATTGCTGCTGATTTTTGGGATTGTATTCATTGGGTACCTATTCTTCCTCCCTCTCATACTTTAGAAGTAGATACTATACAAGATTTTGAATTTCCCAATAATGAATTTGAATATTTAAGAGATTTAATGATAAAGAAGTATGATGGAGGAATCCCATATGAGGAGGATAAACATTTGTTGATGAATGTTGTTATTGCCCAAGAGAAGGAGTATAACACAAGAAATAGGGTTGTCAAAGGAACATGGCCTCAGGCCAAGCCAAAAAATCCATTGCTTTCAAATATTCCTAAAGAGGCTCCTAAGAAAGATGCATCTGCCAAGGGCCTTGTTTTCCCAAACAAAAATAATACCCCTCTTCATGCCCAAGCTATCAAAAATCCTATGCCAACCAATGAGTTTGTCAAAATTCCTTCCAATACTACCTTGCAAAAATTTGTCCCTTATGATATTGCCCAAGTCATGAGTCATATCAAGATCTCGGCCCAATTGTTGAGTTTCTTAGGATTCTTGAGCACAAGAAGAGGGCCTTTGGAGTGTTTTGGATTGGAAGAAGAAAAGAGTGCCCAGGGCATAAATGTAAATATTGTGAGACTCCTCCTATCATCAGCGAAGAACTAGAAACACCACCAGCATCGGAAGAGCTAGATGAACCACCTAAGGTTCATCTAGGGACATCCTTGGTATATTCCTAGCTAAATGTCGATCCATTCTTCACCACTTTGATCATTAAGGATAGGTCGCTTCACAACCGCATGTTTTATTTGGGGGCATCGTGCGATGTTATGCCTCTAAAAGTTATGAATGAATTAAACATTAAGCTAACAACAATATATGGGAAGTGCTTACTGCCATGGATTCCAGAGAGGTGCGAGTGATAGGATGTGTGAAATTTCTAGTAGTAAAAATTACTGACCTATCCAGGTAGGAACTTGAAGCTTGATGTAGTTATTGTTGATTGCCCATCTAAGTGGGGTATCTTTGGGTTTCAATTTTTAGAGGGAGTTTTCAAATGGATATTTTCTATGTCACCATCCCAATTGAGGGAATCCTGGTCAAGTTGTATGCGGAAAATAATATGTTGCACCTTATTGAAGATCCCAACAATGCATCTTATAAAGTATTGTACACAAGTGTTGATCTTTGATAAATTTGTAGGATTTGTTGTTGAAAAGAGCACAAGATTGAAGACTACAATTTTCTTGAGTAGGCCGTATCTCCTTAGAATTTATTGTTCGATGGAACTTGCTCCAAGTTCGGAAATGGTGGTGGAGTTTTCTAATCTCCCCAAGTCAGGAAGAGTTTGTCTTTTCTTTCAAACTCAACTTTGAGTGCACTAATAACATTGTTGAATATGAGGCATTGTTGTTAGGTCTAAGGATTGCTTGGAAATATGGTGTTAAAGACATCATTGTCAAAGGAGATTCAGAATTAATTGTAAAGAAAGTCAGAAAACTTTATGCCACAAAAAATCAGCGAATGAAACAATACAATTATGCAACTTGGAATCTCATTGAGATGTTTGATTCATTCAATATTATGCATCATGATAAGAGGTTCAATGATTTGGCAAAAAAAATTGTTGTGTTAGTATCCTGGTTTTATAATTGTATAGTATCCCCATATTGTGAATATCATATTGAGGTGTTAACTAGGCCATCTGTGCCTGATAACATTAAACATTGGGAAGTTTTTGATGATGATGCTCAGGTCAAAATATTTCTGCAGAACAAAGGGGATTTTTCTTATCAAAATATCGATTAGGAGCTAATGGTGTGCATAATAGAGAGTAAAGAGACCTTGTTTGGCAAAAGCATCATTCAACTAAAGACTAATACCATCCCTAGAGGGCTGGTTACTCTTGAATCCAACTTTGATAATGTTGATCACATTATTAACAGATGCATGGTAGAATCAAGGGATATTGAGGAGCATGACCTTAGCACGAAGGAGAAACCAAGGAAGATTTGGTTGGGAAGTAATCTCAGCAAGGAGGAAAATTAGTCTTATGTCCAATTGCTGAAAAAATATCTAGATTGTGTGGCTTGGATTTATTCGAATTAAAGGTGTACAGAGAGGATCTGGTTCAACATGATATTCCCTTGAATTCTAATGGAAATCCATTCAAGAAGAAATATAGGCCAATCAATCCACTCCTATCTCTTAAAATGCAAGAGGAACTAAAGAAAGTGAGGGATGGAGGGATTATTCATCCTACTAGGTATTCTTCTTGAGTTTTAAACGTAATGCTAGTCGAAAGAAGAATGGTGACATCAAGTTGTGTGTGGATTTTAGAAACCTAAACAGAGCATCAATGAAGGATAAGTATCCTTTACCAAACATGGAAAACATGTTACAACTAGTGACTAGTTTTGAGATACTTTCTACCTTGGATGGCTTCTCTGGTTATAACCGGGTGTGGTGAAGGAATCGAAACAATTAAAATAGCCTTTGCCACTCCTTTGGGGACTTATGTATATGTCGGGATTCCCTTTGTCCGATAAATGTTGGAGCAACCTTTTAGAGAGAAATAGATGTTTCTTTTACTGGTTACATCAATGATTTTATTGTTGTCTACCAAGATGATGTAACTATGTTCTCCAAGAAGAGAGGTGGTCATTTACAACACTTGGAGAAAATGATGATAAGATGTAGAGAATATGACATTTCACGCAATCCAAAGAAGTTCAATTTCGGAGAATAGAAGGAAAAATTGCTTGGTCACATTGTGTCACAAGAAGGGGTGATGATTGATCCTAGAAAGGGTAGAGGCCATCGTGCAAGGTCCCAATACCAAGAACCAAGAAGAGGATTTAGTCCTTCTTTGGGACGAGATAAACTTCATCAAAAGATTCATATCAAATTTTCTTTGAGTTGACCATTCCAATCACTAACATGTTGAAGAAGGACCAGACCATCAAATGGGATGAGGATGCCATTCAAGCTTTCAATGGGATCAAAGAGGAATTAAAGCATGCCCCTATTTTAGCAGCTCAATATTATAATAAGACTTTCCAAGCTGTTTTCTTTTGCCTCGAGAGAACACTATTACATCTGTTTTGATCCGAAAAGGATGATAAAAGGGGTTGAGGCCAATTGCATTTTTAGTAAGGCATTGCGGGGGCTGAGATGAAATACACTATTATGGAGAAACAAGCATTTTCCTTTCTAAAAGTAATAAAGGTTTTCATTCGTTACATTTTGAGCTCCAAAATTGTTTCTTATGTTCCCCACACTATGTGCTATCACCGAATCACAACACCCCTAAGTTTATACAAGTGCATATACTTGAACTCAGGATGTGATTGGATAACATGGGTACTATCTCCAAGTTGTGGGACTTGCTACTTGAGATAGACCTCCAGAGAAAGCTGGTTCTTGCTCCTAAACTACCTGCCACATTCTACTCTAATGCAGGGGAAACTAACTATTCTAATTTAAATTTCCAAGGGACCAGGGAGAGAGAATGCATAAAATGAAATCCTACACTAAAGTGGTGATACACCAGAAAAGGAGGGTGTGAGAGTAGTCTTCAAATGCGTGAGATACAGAAGCAAAGTGCACACTAGAAGGGGTGATGACAGTTCTCCACAATCTAGCAAAATGCATTCACAAAAATATTTCAAACATACACAATGATAATGGATCCCTACAAGAACATAATAATAGACACAATATTCTTGTAATCAAGGTTGAAGGGGCAAGAAGAATGCAAGAAAACACAGCAGGGGAAGATGCATCCACAAACTTATATTTTATTGCTTCCTGATACGCACAGTTCAATCGGTTACAAGAAAAGGGCCTGGATCACCATGCAAGGAGTCCACAATAAGGGCCTGCAACACATTGGCTTCACAAAGCAATTTTGGTAGAGCTTTGCTACAAAAACTACCTCCCCTTACAATGAGCCCAACACTCCAATTTATAGAAAAAATGAGAAGAGAAAGAGAAGGGAAAATGGAAATCCTGAAATATGTCCTTCAACCACTTGTAAGAGGCATTAAATGGAGTAAAATTATTATATATTACTTGAAAAAGGCTCCCCATACTGTCCCAGTGAAATTTGCAGAAATGAGAGAGAAGAATGATGACCATGCCTCTTAATTGCACTCCCAACCACCAAATAAAACACTGTTATGAACCCAGCCACGTTTTATAAAAATATCAATCAATATATCATAAAATCCATAATTTATTGATTGCTTTGTGTTGGTCTTGGATCCATGATTCCAACGGTACCAATTTTGTGTGATTTCGTTGAGAAATGCAAAAGTTATGGCCTTCTGAGTGCAGGCAGCTATTTTGTGTCTGGCAGGCGTTTTCTGTCATTTTGAGGAATGAGAATTAACTAACTGGAGCTGAATATGTTTCTTTTTTGGCATAGAGGACGTCGTGCTCATTCCAGAAAGTCCAATTTTGTGAAAATCAGAGCTCAAAGTCAAAAGTTATGGCCGTTTGAAGTTTCACGGGTCAAATGTTGACTTTTCTTCTTTGTTGCAGCTATTTCGGAAAATCGGCCGATTCACGTCCCACGCGTACTCCTGTCCCGGCTGTCCCAGATGAATATCTCCTGCATCGGCTGATTCGGGCTTCATTGTCCCTTTTGTGGCCTTTTCACGTCCCGCGCGTCCCTCGCGTACTTTTGTCCTGGGTTTGTCGGACGAAAATCTCGAATCGCCGAAATGGACCGTCTTGTGGAAAATCAGCCGATTTACGTCCCGCGCGTACTTTTAACTGGCTGTCCCAAAGCTCCAGTGAAAAAAAAACTTGACGATTTTCCCTGCTCTCGGCCGTTTCGGCACCGCATCCTCGCATCCCGATGTCCCAATTGTCCCCACGGACACAGGACAAAAATGTCCGACTTAGCCGATTTTCTTTGTATTTCAGCCCCAAGCTTGGTACGACGAACCTCGGTACGACCCGAACCCTTCAGACCCGAAATGCTTTAAAATAGTCCTACAACCTTATTTTTGCATTTTTTCCATTTTTTCTAACTCGTTGGGATTTTTTCTTGGATGGGAGAGTTAGAGAGAAGCCGAGGGGCCCCAAAAACATTATTTTGGGCCTTGAATCAATCTACTTGCTCGGGACTGAATAATTTGATGCATGTTATCAAAATTACCTTGAGGGGTGAATTTTGGATAAGACTATGGTGAAAGACATCTGATCAAAGATGGAAATCTCAAGAAAAAGATGCAGATGGGTAGAAGAAGGTATAAATGAAGTAGAAGAAGGTAGGGTAGATGTTTTTGAAAAATTGATGAGTTTTGAGTGGTATAAAGATGTAATTTTTTATCTCAGACATCTATACTGCCCTGAGCATTTGAGTAAGAACCAGAAAATATCCCTTAAGTTGGCTTCCCAAAAATATGTCATTACTGATTATGGGTTAGCTTGGAAGAACCATGAGGGAGTTCTCTTAAGGTGCATTACTTAAGATGAAGCCCCCAAGATAATTGTTGATCTTCATGGAGGAGTTTGTGGGGGCATTTTTCTTAAAGAGTCACAACACACAAGATCTTGAGGGCTCGTTATTGGTGGTCAAATCTCTTCAAGGATACAACTCTTTTAGTTAGAATATGTGAGAGTTGCAAGTGCTTCTCTAGAAGACTAAAATCTTTAGGCTCCCTATCTTTCTGACTGTATCAATTGAAACCCCATTCAAGAAATGGGGGATGGATTTCATTGGTGATATTTCAGACCCTTCAAGTGTTGGCCATAAGTGGATTCTTGTAGCCACTGATTATTTCACCAAATGGGTGGAAGCAATCCCCACCAAAAGAGTAATACACCAAATTGTCATGGACTTTCTGTTGAACCATATCATCTGCGAGGTTGGGGTGCTAATTAAAATTGTTGCTAACAATTCCATGAGCTTTAGAGATAAACCTTTAGTGTAAATGTGCAAAGAATACGAGATTAACTTGACATATGCATCTAATTACAATCCCTAAGGAAATGGACAAGATGAGTCCAGTAATAAAAATTTGCTAAATATTATCAGAAAAACCTTGGAGCTGAACAAGAGAAAATGAGGTGAGCATGTGAAGTTTGCTTTTAGGGTAGACCAAATTACTATTAAAAGAGCCATTGGAAAGAGTCCATTTGACTTTGTGTATGGGGCGAGGCCTTGCTGCCCCTCCATATGCAATTATCCTCATATCAGTTCATTCAACAATCTGGAAGATCAAAAAGTAAGTCCATATGATGCATACATTAACAAGATTGTTGAACTTGATAAAGAAAGGAGAGCATCCCACCGAAGGCATGTAAAGTTCAAAGAAAAGCTGAAGAAGTTGTTCAACAAGAAGGAAATCCCAAGTTCTTTCAATTTTGAGATCTCGTGTTGTTATGGGATAGTAGGCATGAAGATAAGGGCAAGCATGGTAAATTTTATGCACTTTGGATGGGCCGTTACTCCATAGACATTCAGATTGGTGAGTATACCTTCTTCTTGAAGGATTTAGATGGATAATTGCTAGAACTTCCTGTTAATGGCAAGAATTTGAAGAATTTCTTCGATATATTCCCCAAAACCAAGGTGATCATAATTTTTACAGTGTATAGTTTGTTTGTTTGTTTTCTGTCTTCCGTGTTCTTGTTCATTCTAGCCCACGGTGGCCTATTTTTGTTGGTTTCTCTGTTCATTATGGGGGACGGTCATGGCTTTGTGCTCTTGAAGCTGACTCCTTTTACAATGGATATTTTGGCACTTGTTATACCTTTGTTCTTGTGGCACTTGTAGGGAGTGCCCATCCCCGAGTTGGAGCCAATGTTGGTGCTCAGATTTGTCTCGCCCCATTTGCCATTATTTTTCCTCTATCTGTGTGTTCTGAAATAATTTTTCTCTCAATGTGGGTGTTTTGAAAGCTTCTACTTCCATTTGAATGCCTCGAATTGTTTGCAAAATCCATTTTCATGTCCCTCCTTGAAGAATTCTTTGAGTTTTCCCTATTTTTGTCCTAATTTATTCAAAATCCATGGGCCTTTTCATTTTTCCTATTTTCCCCGACCATGGAAGCTTGAGAATGATCAATTTATATTTGTATGCCTTTGAAAATCCAAATCCATGGTGAAAGATTCTCAGAACCGTGATTCACTTGTTTTGTTTAAAAAAAAATTCATCCTTAGCGAAAAATCATGTTTTGGGCGTGAATGGTGATTTTCTGTATTTTTATGGTCTGACGGGTGTCTTTTTCCTGTCAAAGTTATTCCTCAGTGTTTGGCGGTCACGTGGCTTCTTTTGGTTGGTTAGGGGATGGTGGGAAAATGCTTTAACTTATCACTTTTTATTTTTTGGCAAAAAGGCAAATTTGGTCCCATAGCTCTGCTCAAATTTGATTGGTTCTTTTGGTGCTTACGTGGCTTCTTCTAATTGGATGGGGCATGGCGGGTTGGTTTTCTCAACTTGTTATTTTTGGATACTTTGGAAAAAAAAATTAACATGTCCCATGGCCCTGCAAGGATTTGATTAAAGAAAATTTCAAGTGGCAGGGGAAAAGTCTTGCCTTGACCCCACAGAAGGACACGCGGAAAAGTTAAAGGCGGAGATGCAGACCTTCAGAGGTAATTGGATTTTTTTCCCTTTTGGGAAAATGGAGTAAAATTATAAAATGGAAGCGCGCCCTGCCAAATCACTTTTGAAGCCTTAAGGTTTTTTGAAGTTGCACCATAATGACACGTGGCGAGCCATCACTCATCCAAGGTCTCAACTTTTGGGGCACATCTGAAGATGCACCATTGTGACACGTAGAAGTTTGAAAAGTCAAATGGGGGGAAGAAGACCATCGAGAGGCCACTTGGATTTTTTTCTCTTGATATCGAAAGGATTAAAATCTCAAAATGTCCTACAATCCTAACAAGAAGGAGGTCAAAAATGGCATTGAAAATGTCAAAAGGTTGGGAGCACGGCCATTGGGGGCAACTTGGATTTTTACCCTTGATATTAAAATGACTAAAATCATAAAAATGACCCACATTCCCGATAGAGAAAATTCAAAACTTTCTCCAGTCAAAGATGGAGTGCGGACCTTGAGAGGAATATTGCAAAATTTTCCTTTTTGTTGAAAAATGAGTAAAAAGTGAAAAAGGAAGCATGGTTCCGATGGCACCCACATTGGGACATGTGTTAGACCCATTTTCAAGGGTAGAGCTATAGGAAAACATGGAAAATTTTCCTTTTCCAAGAAAGAGTCAAATAGAAGAATTTGGCCGTGGTTCCTTTGGGATCCACCATAGGACACGTGTCAGGTTCATTTCTCAAGGGCAGAGCTATGGAGAAAAATGTGAAAATTTTACATTTTTCCAAAAGAAGGTAAGAGGAAAAAAGGAACCCACATGCCCATTTTGAAATGGATCTCCCATGTGTATGGTCCAAATTCAAAATACAAATCAACAATAGTTGTGCATCTATATCTAATTTTTTCACCATTTTCACTCCAGAGCTCCTGGAAGTGTGAGTCTTCATGATTTCTTGATATTTCTTGCATGCCAAACAAGGAAGGGGAGTTAATTTGATATCTAAGTTTGGTGAGGAGATTTGGGGATGTCTTTTACCATTAAGATGAGATCTGACCTCTGGTCTTGATCTAATCTTCTATTTTTCATTCTTGAGCATGCAAAGAGCAATATTTGACTGATTAGGGGTGGAAGTGGTTGGTGAGTAGAGGGAAAAGTGATCTACTAGAAGAGGGAGTTGAATGTGGGAGATATTCAAAGAGATCCACCCCTTGAGCACCTGACAACTTTTTATAGATTTGATTCTGGGAATCGTGATCGGAATCATGGCGAGCATTGGTGCATTCAATGTTTGGATTTTTTGGGGAAAAGCTCTGTTGTAAGTGAAGTATTATAAATTGTATGAATTTTTCATGTAAAGGGTTGGAGGTTGAACTGTTTGAGTGTTAGAGGTCAGAACTGATTTTATGAAAAAGCTTGATAGAGCCCATCTTTTTGAGGGATTGTTTGAGAAACTTGTATGTCTCTTTTGTGTTAAACTTGATCATGTCAAAGTTGTTGCGAGTGTACTGAGAAATTGACAAGCTCGAGACTTCTAGAAAATTTCCCCATTTGATAAGTTTAATAAAATTTTAGTTATTTTGTCTTTGACTTTGAGCAATTAGTGTCTTCTTTGTTTTAGAATGTCTGCAAATAGTTTTATTCGTTCCTATTGTAATCTATATACTGAAATTTTTGTGAAATCACACAGAACTCATCCTGTGACATTTTAATGGTATTTGCAATCTTATTTCAAGAAGAGCCTTCATCTTGGATGAGATAAAAAAATTAAAGTCAATTCACTATCATTTTTGATAAGGATTGTCTGTAAGTTTTTGGTGTACCTTAGGTGTGGTTAATCAGAAAATACAATGTTTAATTGAGTCTTCTAATTCAAGCCTTTGTATTGGAGTCTTAAATATTATGTGAAAACATGCTAATTTGGGCCTCTATTAAAGCACACCTTCTGGTTGAAGGAACGTCTTGATTGTTTTGAAGCTTTTTGTTGTGAAGCTTCTCATTATTGTAAATTCCATGCAAAGATCTGGTATAATCAACTTTATCTTGCTTCACCTCCCACCAAAAATTAACTTAAAAACAACCAATCATACCCATACTACCCATGTTTATCATGTGTGTATACAAATGCATAATTTTTACTACCAAAACATGTAGAAACAATCAGGTTTTCAATGTCTTTAGTGGCCTGAACCTTGCGTGGAAAATATCTCCATTATCTAGAGTGACAACTCGTGAGAGTTTGGTTTTGTTTCATTTATCATATTTTCTTCAAGCTCTTCTTAATAATTTCACAAGGAAATTTTCATCTCCTCTATAAACAACAGGCTACAAAAAGGGTCCTCTCACCCTAGTTGAAAGGAACAACCATAAATTAGTGAGGATAGGTCAAATCCTCGTGAGGGTGCTACCCATTTCTCCACATCTAAGGGACAAAGAACAAGCTACATTTCATCCCCAGCTACAAAATGACATACTACATGCTCTTCTTGTCTCTAGGCTTCCTACCAAACCTGTAATGCTGCCCAAGTTCTTGAGGGAGAATCAATTTGGTTTCGAATGTCAAAGATATATGGCCCGTTAAAGAATTTTTCAACAAATAAAAATCCTCTCTTCTAAGAAGAAAATCGTTTTACAAATTTTTAACACCACTTTGAAAAGTTACAATTCACCACATATAATGTTATTATAATGCCCACTTCCCTTCGACACCTTTTTGATTATCAATTTCCATACTATCGACTACACTTATGGATATATTGCAGCTTTTTGATTTAGCATGATACTAGATGTTAGAGATATTGGACTATTATTGATTTCGACTCATATATGATGCATGTGGATTATTAGAGACATTTTATATTGATGTTGATATATTGTTGACATGGTTATTTATATATATATTTCTAACATGTGATATATTTCGTCATATTGAGTAGACCTTTGATAATTGAAGTAATGTTGTGATCATTTTGACATGAATGAAACATTGGATAGAAATGTTGCTAGAAATTGTAAATGATATCATAATTTCCTAGATGATATTTGATTCATATATAGATGATTGTAGATTTATATTACATATTTTATCATAGATGTTTTTGATGAAGGAGGTATTTATGTGTTTTACAGGTAAAATTATTCACAACAAACATCGGGGGGATTGGAGACCAACCACATTAGAATTCTAGATGAATTCAACAAGGGTCACCATGGCAACATGTAATTGTGTGTGTGTGTGTGTGTGTGTGTGTGTGTGTGTGTGTGTGTGTGTGTGTGTGTGTGTGTGTGTGTGTGTGTGTTTGAATTTGGTTAGGGGGAAATTGTGACCAAGGGGTCATGTGTTGTCTTTTATTTTAGTTTCCCTTTGTTAATGTTAGTATGTGTTTCTTTTAGTGATGTAATTTACTTGTTTTAATTAATTAGATTTTGATGTATGTATTTTACCCTTTATTATTAGACCCCATTAGGTGTTTTGGGAATGTAGAAAGGTGAAATGTTTATTGCACTTTCTTTCAAGTAATTAATTTTGTCCTTAAGGGGGGTGGGCGTAGATGGTGTGTGTAATTAATATGTCATTCCTTCAACCACTTATTAATTGTGGTTTGGAATATGAGGTCGACTAAGGTGATGTGTAAGGGAGACAAAATGAGGTGGCATCCCACTTAGAGCCACATCACCCTCCTCTCTTCCTTTTCTATTTATTAAAATTCTTTTGCTTGTTTGGGGGTTACTTTATTTATTTCGCTCTTGCATTTTTGGAAGAGTTAGAGGATTGTTGGGAGTGCTTATGGATTGTTGGAACTTGTGTATGCTTGTTTGGCTTTGAGGATCTTGGATTTTTACTCTTGGAACAAGCTCTACTATGGAAAGGTAGGAGCTTTACCTTGTTTATGTTTTGATTTACTTTGTGTATATATGTTTGTGTTGAGTATTGGTTTCTTTGGAATGATTGTTGGGTGTGGGTAGATTGCCTATGTTTTGAGTAGGAGGAGACTATGAGGATATTTCATGTAGGGAGGCATAAGAGTTTACCTTTTTGTTTGGAGGGAGTTTGGGTTGGGTGCCCCATCTTGTACAAGGAATGCTTGTATTTCTTTTTTATTTCTTTTATGAGCGAGGCATAAGAGATTAATGGAGGCATAAGATTATGTGGGAGGTATAAGGGTAACTTAACAAAGGCATAATATTATGTAGGGGATTTAAGATATGGATTATATGCTTTAAGGTGGGCATCCATTCCCATTGGGAGGTATAAGTGGCCTCCTCATAGGTCTTTCTCCTTTGGCTTTCATTTTAAGCCTTGTTTTTTGTTGTTTTGTTTTTCTTCTTTCTTGTGTTGTTGTTGAGTTGAATGTGGTTGAAATGGTTGTGAAATATTTATTTTTTTTGTGGAAGTTTTTTTTTTCCATATGTTGGAATTATCTCGCATTGTAATGTGGTTGGGGCTTAGGGCCAATGGAGAGGATGACTTCTTCTCTTCATTGGATATCTTGTTTGGGTGGAGAGCGTTGCCTCTCCCCCAATTTTGTTGTGAATCAAAAAAACCTTGGAGGAGCTATCTTGTTGGTGTTGTGTAGCTTGGAGCTTTTGGTGGAGTCCCTAAGAAGATCCTTCTTGTAACAAGACTTTCTTTGTGTTATTCCCACTTAGAGTGGAGGAACTTGTAATATTGCATTTTACTTTTAGCTTATATTCTTGTATGTTTTCCCACTTTAAGTGGAGGACATTGTATTGAACTTGTGAAGGAAAATTGCATTCCATTGTTGGTTATGAAAGTTGTATTATATATTGAAAAGAAGAAGAAAGATTTGTGTTGTAAAGTTAGTTTTGTGAAATGGGAAAGAAAGTTCATTACCTTGTTTGAAAGTTGTATTGTAGGAAAGGAAAGTTGTCTTCATTGTTGTATTTGTATTATTAGAGATGAGAATGAAGAAATATTAAAGTTCATATATTACTTAAAGGCATGCATTGAAAAGTAAACTATCTTCTTGCATTTCCTTATATTGTTGTAGGAAAGTTGAGCTTTATTTCAAGTGGATGGGAAGAACTTAAATTTTAAATTGTTACTTGGTTGATTTACAAAATATAGAAAATTCGTAATACTAGTAAGGGGAAAAGAAATTTAGTCCTCTACCTTCCATACAAACTTATCAAATTGTTAAAGAAGAAAGCTTTAGTGTACAAAAAAATTATGTATATTTGAAACTCAACTTGTTAACACTATTACCTAAAAATTTATTATTAAGTGGTAGGGTTAGTAATATTTTAAATGTTATTGACAAGGAAATAGTTATTAGAATGAGCCATTTTTTCTTAAAAATATATATATTAATGTTAATGTCCTATTAATATTATTATAATAATATACTATTGATTTTAATTCATTAACAAATTATTAACCTTATTATATTGATAAGAGTTTTCTTTGATCCAATGTTATTTTCAAATGTTACTATTATACACACACACACATATTTGTATATATAAATATATATATATATATATATATATATATATATATATATATATATATATTATATTCTATATGAAATAAATTTTGTTATTGATAAGATTTAAAAAGAAAGGGAATGTAATTGCATTTTTTCCATAATTGCGATCTGCAATGTAGGGCGAGTTGTTTTTATTGTTGTGGAGATCGGGGTTGGGAGTGGTGGCGACCCCAACCCCCACCCCATTTAATATAAATGGGGTGGGAGTTGGAGTTCTCGAGCCCTCCCACCCCCAATTTAAAAAAACCTCCACAAATTTATTAACCCACATTGTTTATGTGGCTTGCTCACTTGTGTCAAAACCTACGACCACTTCTAATCCAGACTGTGTGGTGGCCATGGTCGAGCTTTTACGTTTCCATATATTTATATACTTTGTATAATAAATGATTACTTAAAATAAATATTTATATACACAAGTATATGAAAGTATATATACATACACATGTTTATACATACTTTCTTCAAATGAAAATATGAATCCAAACCTTAACTTTGATTAAAATGACAAAAAAACCCATTTGCCCATTTGGGAAAATACAAGAAAATGAACTAAATAAAATGAATAAATACATATTTTCAAACCCTAATGAGGGTATCAACAAAATAGACAAAGGATGGAGCTTGGAAGCCTCTTCCAAGAGCTTGAGATGGTCTCTAATGGCTTCCCTTCCTCCTCCATTAACCTGCAAAACAAAATAGAAACAATGAGACAAATGAAATGAGAAAGGAGACTTCATAAGGATGTTTTAGGGTTGGTTACCCTTTTTCCACATCAAGGGACCAAATTGAATCCATCCAAGGGATGAGATTCATCCCTACAAAAATTAGGTGGAGAGTGGGTGAGTGGAAAATTACCTTTTAATTTAAATGTTTTAATTTCAAAATATGGGTTGACTTTTTAAGGGGTCACTTTATGGGGTAATGAAGGGTCTATTATTCCAAACCCAACTTTTAATATGGGACCTTGCTAGTTGTTTCAACCTTATAGAAATTAAATAACCTTGGTATTTAATTTCATTGACCACTTTTACCCTTGACACCCCATGGGGATTATTCAACTTAGTAGGAATTAATTTATTATTTAAATAATCCTTAGGGAGATTAAACTTGCTTAGTCAAAACAATGTATTAAAGCATATTGTAGATTTTAAATATTGTGTTATCATGGAATATTATTTTTATTTGTGTCATCGCCTTAGAGACATTAATGTGGCAGCTATCATTTTCGAAAAACTTTTGTGGGCATGCTTTTTTAAAAAATTCCTTAATTTTTCTAGCTAAACCTAGGTTATTCTTGGGTCTCGTGTGAGCTTTTTTATGGGCGTTATAGTTATACCCATTTGGATTTTTCCAACTTTTGATTGCATGCTATATAAGGGTTTTAGAAAATGCATGGTGCCACATACGCTATTAAGCGCTTTACAAATAAAGAAATATTAAATTATATTTGAATGTTAATGAAACAAATTTAAGAAGATGGACCTCATTATTTAAAATTTGTATGAAAAATTAGGAATCCAATTTGACATCAATCAATTTCAATGCACTAATGAAATATTTTAAAACAAAGATGATTAGAACACTATCAAAGCAATCTGAGTGATGCAAATGTATATAAGGCAAGTATAGGCCAAGTGGAAGTTGCGTAATCATGTCGATGCAAATGTATATAGAGAAGAATGGAAAATATTGAAGATCTCAATCATGACATATAAGCACACATTATTGTTAGAGGAAACTGGCACCTTTCGAAAAGAACTATTCACCCGATTATTATTGGGTTTACAGTTTGAGATGGATGTGCTCCATCTTGGGGAGGTATTTTTATCAACCCCAACGTAAATAAATGCTACCATTTAAGTCTTGTTTTCTTGGCCAAAGAGGGATTCTTTCATTTGTGGTTTGTCTCAGATGTAGAAGAATCACTACTTTTAGTCACCGAATTATCCTGCTGTAGATTTTCCTGAGAGGCTGAGTAAAAACCCTCTATTTGTGAATCCATTCTAAATAATCGCACCTTGTCAATTAACTAAAGAAGATTATCACGGTGTTATTCATATTTACTTTGTAGGGAAAATGTGATAGAGGAAGTTGTTGGCCTTGACGAAACAAATCATCTGTCAAGCAATTGTTATATGCCGACGAGCTAGATAAGCCAATGTCGAAGTCCAAGTCGAAATTGTGGCGGTGTAAAAATTCTGTGTGTTATTTGAAAATCATGGACGGATGGTCAGAGGCTTTTCAAGGTGGAGGTTAAAGTATGACGAAACCAAAATCACTGATCTACTGAAACATGTTAGAGATAAGAGACCCCAATCTTCATCCCATTGTAAGAAACGTTTTCGGTGTAACTATGTACCACACACCATAATGGAATGTTTGTCAAATGGGCGGCCAATGTTATATTTAGTATATGTCCCCAGGCCATGGTCATTGAATTCAGAAGCCTTTGAAAGATGAGTCTGTCTACACCCAATGTGGGAAGACCATTACAAGAGGAGAAAAAAGGTAGCCGCACATAGTAATGTTAAAATGGATGGCACATGTCGTATCTTTCCTTTTTCAACTAGGCACAGTTGTTGGAAAAACAATGCAGATTTCTCATAACAATCATCAATACACCTCGTAACATCCTCCGACTGCAGACCATGGTTTCAATTATATACAAAACCCATGACATAGAAGTATGCCTCCAAGAATTTCCATTTGTGAGGGACATCCTATGGTTACCTCTGGGTGTGGAGAATACGGATTCAAGTTTTCTTTGAATCTCATGTTCCACCTAGTCTGCAATGTGAGCTTTTGAATAATTTATTTGAGTAGTTAAGTTATGATGGCTCTCAAAAGTGGAGCACCAACCTTTGATGTGCATTGAATCACCGACATGTTTTTAGGTCAGAGTTTCCAAACATTTCAAATTGGGACGGAATTTTGAGGGTGATCTTCATGACAATGGGCACCTTTACATATTTTATATATTATTCTATGTCAATTCATCTAAATCATGAAAACGCCAAATAAAACATAGTTTCGGTCTCCTTGACCTTCCCGTTTCGTTCCATAAATCGTAACTTCCCTTAAGTCTTTAGTTAATGAACGATACAGGCATGTGCTACCTATTCTTGAAATGTTTGATACCTAAGGTAATGATCCCAAACAATACATGCATGTACTACTTATTCTCGAAATGTTTGATACCTAAGGTGTGAGTCCCATGCAACTGCAAGGGAATAGATCTTAAGCAGGTGTTGCATAGATTTTTAGGAAAACTTACAGTGATGTGGTGCCATGATTGTAAGGAAAATTTTTAGAGCCAGAAGAGAGAAATTTAATGAACCATTTCTCTGTTGATAGGTGGCCGAATAAAAAGGAATGCAGGAAAAAAATTTACAGCCCCCCACCTATTGCACCCGCTCAAATTGACCCTCCTATGCAGCCGCTGCTCCAGTTTTTCAGGTGAAGATTCTGAATTATGCAATAGGCAAAAAAAAATTATGCGGGACCACTGCACGAGAAACATTTCTGCGGTTGCCCCCGCATGGGGCTGCGCCTAAGAACCTTCGCATGAATCGGGAGCGTTTCTTTGCACATTAATTGTGGTCAATCAAAAAATCATGGAACACTTGTGAGCTAAAATTTACAAATCGGGTTGGACAATGGGATGTGTGCTTCCCGATGTAACTAACATATGTTGGCAATTTTAACAATGGATTGAGACCCATAATTAGTTGGATGCTATAGAATGTGTCTAAATTGACTCAATATCATTTTAATTTAGAACACAACTATCAACATAAAAATTATTTTAATAATAATATGTTATTGTAGAATATTATTATCAACGTCTCATTATATGTTTTCAATTATATGTAGCTAACTTTAATTTGAAAATAAGTTATGGTAGCTAAAGTTTAAGTGAAAGTAACAAATAATTTTAAAGCGGTCATTGATTTTTAGTTAACAAGGTGGCAATCAAATCTCATTCTTGCCTCCAATCCATGTGGTGGTGCAAATTCATCCTTTCTTTTAATCCATGTGGTGGCTCATTTTTCATTTGTTTGTTGGTGTTTTGTAGTTAGTGATTTGTTTCATGTTGGTGTTAGAAATAAATGTATCCGAAGGTGTAATATCTTATTGAATAACTCTATCATGAAATTATTTGTATTTTAACAAAGAAATAAAATTTAAAGCCATGCCATTGTAAGATCCCATCTTCAAAATAAATTATTGTTCATTTTATTTTTTGCACACTAATTACTGTGTGGAGTGAAAATGATTCAGAAAATGTCAGTTTCGAATTGCGGACCTGATTGCTTTGTGTTGCAATAAGTCTATAGATAACTTAAAAATGAAAACTACTTAGGCGGCCATAGGGAAAGGCGGCGGGGCTTACCTAGCAGCATTCTCGGCATTGAATTCGACATATGGACATCTAAGGTTTCCTACATAATCATTTTCACTACTTCCATGTCACCAAGTCATGCGACGGGTACTCGGTGTCCATGAAATCTACCCAAACAAACTTAGGTTCCGCACTATTTCCATTTTTTTTGTTATAGTTATGGATGCCCCATTTCCTACACCCTGTCGCGCAGAGTGGTGTCTAAAATGCATAGCTATTTTCTGCAATCCTCAATTCGGTTTGGCACACACTCGGTCTTCATTTTCTACTGAGACCTAGGAACATTAAGCGGTGACACCTAACTACAAGTTGAAGTGGCAGTTTGCTTTTTCATTGATTATGGGAGTAATGTGTGGCCATGGATAAAAATAACATTGTCTTATTATAAGATGGGAATTTTTATTTTTATGTTTATCTTATTTATCTATATGTCTTATTTATAAGCATGTTAAAGTTAGGTTGCTTTTGGTTGAAGAAATTTTTTACAAAGAGGTGCACAATATATATATATATATATATATATATGCATGGATTTACTCTTTGTAATATGAAAAAGAGAGAGAATTGTATTATATTCCTCGAAATGAATAAAGAAGAAGTATGAGTTGTTTATTATGGATATAGTTCATATCGAGTGAACCACGTTAAATTCTTGGTTTTTTTTTGATTGCACGCTTCTTTTATTTTTCTTTTAATTATGTTTTATTGGTCATATGTGTTTCGATCCTAACAGATTGTATCAGAGTAGGATTCAGTTTTCACGAAAAAGCTCACGGGAGGGTTTCTTCTTTAAGTGGGAGCAATGGATAGGAAGATAACAAGTTCAGGGTTGAGAAGTTTAACAGCTACAAGTTTTAGCTATAGAAGATGCAAGTGGAGGACTACCTATATCAGAAAGATCTTTATCTACCATTGAAAAGGAAAGATTTGAATCCTTCAACTATGAAAGATGAAGAATGGGATGTTCTTGGTCGAAAGGCACTTTGGGAATGATATGGTTTTTCCTAACAGACCATGGTAGCTTCAAATATTTCTACAGAAAATACAACGGTAGATCTAATGGAAAATTTGGGTAAATTGTATGAAAACCCTCAGCCTCCAATAAGGCATTTCTCATGAAAAGTTTTTTTAATATAAAGATGTTAGAAGGTGATTTAGTAAATGATCATTTGAATGAATTCAATGCGGTTACTAATCAATTAAGATATATAACGCCCACAATTTTACCCCAAAAAATAAAAGACAAAACGAAGGATAAATTAGAAAATTATGAAATATATATATATATATTATAAAACAACACAAGTTACAAAGTTGAACATAGTTCTCGGTCAACAAATGATAGTTTTAAAAATAATTACATAATAAGATTTAATCTTCAGTTAGGTTTGAAAACGTCATTCCTATAAACCTTAATTAATTAATAAATTGGTTCAAAAGTCCTTTAATAATTTATTCTAGTGCTAATTTTAATTTTCCCTTTCATTTAAATAGTGCTATTAAATTTAATCCATAATTATAAATGTTATCTAATTCCTCTGCGAATTAATTTACTTTAATTTGTCACATGGTCATGGCATCTTTTTTTTTGGAAGGATACTAAAAATAAATCATTTTGAAATAACAAATTAGAATTAACTTCAACACCACTTAAGTGGCCCCATTCAAACTTGACCCATGTGATCAAATGATGATCTCACCTAACTCCCACCTAACATTTGTAGGGAGGAATCTTGGCCATTAGATGAAATTAACCAAAGCAATTGGATCTAAGGCATATCAAGCTAATCCTAGACATCTCTATGAAAATTTTCTTTTATTCTTTCATTTGACTTATTTGTTCATTTCTATTTTGCAAGTTTTAGGGAAGGAGAGGAAGCCATGGAAGAGGAAGATGAAGCTTGGGATGGATACACACAACCCCAAGTTCATTTTATTTTATTTTTTCATTTCTATTCTACCCTCTCCTAGGGTTTGTTTGTAAATTTAATTATTTGTTACAAATTTGTCTTCAATGTAAATACCTATTTGGGTCTATGGTTTTACCCAATAGATATAGAATTCTTTGTATTTGTTGTAAAAAAAATTTAATGTATTTACCCTTCTTGGACATTTGGGAATTTTTTTCCCTTTGCTATTAAATCTGGTTTTAAAGAATAGAGTGAACACTCATTTATATTTTTTTTTGTAGATAATACTCTCATTAAGAGTATATAAACATGAATATATATTTCTTTATACACACACACACACACACACACACACACACACACTTTTGTGTGTGTGTGTGTATATATATATATATATATATATATATAGTCTAATTTTGGGTTATATAATAAATTATCTATATAGCAACGTAATATATATATATATATATATATATATATATATATTCATTACAAGAAAATCGCCACAGTTTCTATTTACAACAAATTGTAATGGCTGATTCGAGAAAATGGTTCATTGTTTTAATAATAGAAATGTAATATATTGGGGGAGGGTCACCACCCACCCCATCCCATAATATAATGGGGTGGGGTGTCGTGTTGGTGACCCTCCTCACCCCCTATATTTAACTAAGCCACCAAGCATGGACCAACATTAGGCAAAACAAGCAAACAAAATTTTTTAACCCTTTTTAAATTATATATATATATATATATATATATATATATATATATATATATATATATATATATATTGTTATCAATTAATCTAATATTGTTATCATTGTTATAGGAAGGATGATAATTTTTTTATTTAAATAATATCAAATAATCCAAGTTATTAATCTCTTTTTTTTAATAAATGGAGACAATATTTAGTTTAATATATATAGGAAAATTGTCAAACATTCCTATAAAATTAACTTAACCATAGTTGCATTTAAATAGAAAAGTATATGCACTTTCGTTCTCTTATATAACTATATGTATATTTTTTATTTCATTTATTTTATCTAAGTCTAATTTGGGAGGTTTATACAATTTCTTACACCACTCTATACATTTAGAAAAAGGGATATTTTTCACTTATTCTAAAAGTTTTAACAAACTACTTATCTTCCTACCACTTAGATAGAAAAGAAATAAAAATTCTATATTCTATCAACACATATTCTTTTCAAAGAGGAGAAAAAAACTATTATCCTTATTCCTCCTACACCGACTATTAAAATGACAACCATTTCACATAGTAAGTGTATTCCAACAAGATGTTCATTTCTTCTAAAATAAACCATATCACATTTTTGGAATAATGAAACAACTTAAAAATAAAGAGAGAGATACATTCCCATTTTCACTTATTTCAAACTTTTTACTTCTTCAAAACAAGGTGATAAATTGGTAGTTTCCTTTCACAATACTAATACATTTTAAAATGCACATTTCTCATACAACACTCTTAGAAGAGTTTACAAGATAAAACTAGTTCCAAGTAATACAACAAATTTCTCTCAATCTTACAATTTACAATCTTCCACTCAAAGAGGGAATAATAAAATGAACAATTTACAATATAAGATCTAACAACAAGGCCAAAATTCAAGACTTCAATTTGCATGTCTTCTCCAAAGGTAGCTCCAAATATTTTGTTCATCAAACTTCTCACAACAAAGATCACAATAAAAGGAAGGGGGAGTAAGAAATGCTCTCCGCTGAAACTTAAATCCATTAATAATAGAAGCCATCCCCTTATTGGCCCCTGAGTACTGTCATCACCAATCTGGCACCATGATAATTCTTCACTGGGAACTCCTTGTGCTATGATTATTTACTAATGCACAGCCTTTAGTTTGGTGGATGTAATCTGGAAACAAAACAACAACATAACACAAGAATACCATCGACTATGATAAGATGGAATGATGACAAATCTGAAATATCAAAGTAAATTATAATATTAACATGAAATTGTTACAATCTCACCCATGAGGTACTTCAAGTGTTATTGACTTCACTTTCCTTTCACCAAGACTATGGGAGAAACTTTACAATTACACCTCTTAATGGCTTCTTCAACACACTTTTAAACTGATGGCTTCCTTCGCACACTTCCTACAATATTTCTCACTACTTCCTTCTATGCTAAATGAGGGGGGTGGCCTCTCTATTTATAGAACTTCCAGGCTTATCCATCTTATCTCTAAGATAGGATAAGAAATCCACTCTGACGAATCATATTCCATACCTTAACTCTTATTTGTACATGTAAGCTTATCTTTTAAGATAAGATAAACCTTATCATTTTACATGGGTTCCACATTTTTAGACTTTTTACAAATAAAATACACAAAATATTTATGACCTCACTCCTTGTCCTTATTACCAATATAATATTTCTAATTCCTAATCATGTAGACCCTACTTCTCTAATTACCCAAACTTTGACATTTTAACATTATCGGACCACTTACGACAAATATTTACTTTTTACAACATTCCTATTGTACTTTGACTGTTACCGTACTCCACATTATTGGCGGCACCGTACTAACGGTGTCGTTATCTTCTATCAGACACTAATACTAATTATACTTAACAACATCCTATTCCTAATACATACATTAATGAAACAGAAATTATGGAGAAAATTTTTAGTGTCGACATCTTTCCCTTCCTAGCTTCTACTCGTCCTCGAGTAGACTATTACAGTGCTTGGAAAATCTTCACCTTGTATCGTGGTTGACCCATTTCGTAATGGGAGTTCCATCCAATTCCTCCGGTCAAGCACGTACCATTTTCATGCACTGAGATGCTATTTTGTAGGGCCCCATCCATTTTGGAAGAAATTTTTCTGTCTTCTTTTTTGTATCCGGAATCATATACTAGAACCAAGTCATTCACATGAAATGGAGACCACCAGATATTTTGATCAAAGTATTCCTTCTGCTTCATTTTCTTTTTATGACTTGTATCCTTTGTTATTTCCCTCATTTCCTCTAGCAAATGAAGATGTACCAACCTTTCTTTTACTGAATCACTTTCATCCATCCTTTCATTTTTCATAACTCTCACAGTGGGAATATCAAACTCAATAGGAAGAACTGGATCAATGCCATAGGCCAACTGAAATGGGGAGTATCATGTTGTTGACTTTGATGTTGCCATATATGCCCACAATGCTGCATGAATCCTTTTATCCCACTTATGTACCTGCAAGGCTGCATCTTTTGCTAGAATTTGACACAACACAAAAAAATTGCTCCACCTGTCCATTTGTGCTTGGCTTGTATGTTGTTGCCTTCATGTGCTTAATAGAAAACTTATTGACTAGGGCTTCTACCACCTCATTAATGAAGTGGCTTCCTTGATCTGTTACAATTTCTAATGGACAACCAAATCTGGTGACAATGCATTCATATATGAACCTTGCCACTTCATCCATGGAAGTTGTTTTCAATGGCCTAGCTTCAACCCACTTGGTTAAATAATCTATGGCAACTACAATATACTTATTTTGGTGTGAGGTAGTTGGAAGTGGACCTACAATATCTATTCCCCAATTTTCAAAGGGACCAAGTGGAAGAATAGGGCATAATGGAGCTGATGAAGTCTTACGGTTACCATGTGTTTGAAAAATATCACATGTCTTACAATAATTATAACAATATTTAAAAAGAGTGGGCCAGTGATAACCTGCATCCAAGATCCTTCTTGCTATAAGTTGTCCAGAGAAGTGCCCTCCACATGTACCATTGTGGAATTCTTCTAGCAGTTCCTTCCCTTGATCACGTCCAACTACCCTCTTATATTGTCCATCAGGTCCTATTTGAAATAATACTCCATGCAGAATAGAATATGGATGACTGGCTTGAGTAATCTTTCTCTTAGTATTTGCATTTGTACCATCAGGAAACTTGAATTCATTCAGATAATTCCAAATATCTATGTATTCACTAGGGATTGTGTCAAGGGATAACAATGCTGCATCGGGGAAATCATCATCATCACAAGATGATCCTAAACCATCATAGGCTCGAGAGAGTGCATCTGCATTGACATGCTTCTTTCCTGGCCTATCTATAATATCAAATTCAAATTCTTGTAGCAAAATTATCCATCTTGTTATCCTCCCTGATGGGTTAGGCTTATTTACAATATATTTTAGAGCCTGATGATCTATTACAACTAGAAATTTTTTCCCTAGCAAGTAATTTCTAAACTTCTTTACAGCAAAAATGATAGCCAAAGCCTCTTTTTCAGTTACAGTATAATTTACCTCAGCACTGCTCATTTGTCTGCTCCCAAAGTAAATTAGATGTTCATTCCCATTTTCATCCTTTTGGCTCAAAGTACTTCCTAGTGCTTTGCATCTGAGGCATCAGTGTACACAATGAATGGATTGCTCAATCTGGATTCTTCAAAAGAGGTGAAGACACCAGGGATTTCTTCAGTTGTCCAAAAGCTTCATGCACCTTATTTCTTGGTTCATAAGTAACATCCTTCTTCAAGAACTGGGTTAGTGGTTGTGCAATATTTGAGAAATTCTTGATGAACCTTCTATAGTAACCCACATGGCCTAAAAATGATCTCAACTTACTTCTATTCATAGGAAATGGTAAATCTTTGATTTTGAAACTTTATCAGGATCGCATGCAATACCATCTCTGGATACAACATGCCCTAACAAAACACCTTTAGAACATCCAAAGACACACTTTGTAGGGTTTAGTGAGGCTTGTTCTTCATCTAACCTTTGAAATGTTGTCTCCATCTAGTGCAGGTGGTCCAACTTGCTCCCATAGATGTAAAAATCATCCGAAATACTCGATGAAGGTCCCGATGTAGGGTTGAACACCCTATTCATCAAATGTTGGAATGTTGCTGGAGTATTACACAACCCAAAAGGTATAACTCTATAATAAAAGCGTTCCCAAGGAGTGGTGAACGTGGTCTTCAGCTGATCTTTCTCCGCTATATGAACTTGGTTGTAGCCGTTATATCCATCAAAGCAAAACTATAGCACTCTGCCGGCTACTTCGTCGAGATCTGATCTAAAAATGGAAGAGGGTAATGATCCTTCTTTGTTGCCTTATTGAGCTTCTGTAATCAACACAAATGCGTAGCTTCCCATTCTTTTTTATTGAGATCACAATGGGAGAAACCCATTCTGAATTCTCCACAGCAAATATGAATCCTGCATCAAGCAACTTATCTATTTCTTCTTTTACAGTCTTGGAAAAATTAGGATTCATTCTATATGGCATTTGCTTTATGGGCTTAGCACCATCTACCAACTCAATAGAATGTTCTACCAAACTTACTTGACGGAGTTCCTTGTAATCAAAATTGAATATGTGTATGTACCTTCGAAAGAGCTGGAGGTAGGATTCCTTCTCACTCTCCATCACAACATCACCAATCTTTATTTGTTGGAGATGATCATCAACTTCTTCTTCAGATAATTTTATGGGGTCATGAGTTGGTGTGACTGGAAGGATATCCATGACTGAAACATCCACCTCAATTTTTTCATCTTCAATGTCCACTTCATGGTACTAGAGTAATAAGATGATGTCCAATCATCGGTTTCATCACTTGAATCGCGAGTTACGCTTTATGATGTCGAGGATCACGTTTATCTTCACCCTCTCTCTACCACGTCCAAGTGTCATGAAACCTTCATTCCAGTAGTTTCTTGCATGAACTCTCCTTAGCCATGGTCTTCCCAGCAGCATTGGGTACGCAACAGTACCATTTTTCATCACCTGAAAGTCTACCACACATACAACACCCATAAAAGATATTGCCACATTTGAAACTACACCTTCTAGTTTATTTTTTCCTTTATTTAATGACCTTAACATAAGTGTTGAAGGGCGATCAATTTTTAAACCCAACATATTCATTACAGATTCGGTCATTACATTAACTGTAGCACCTCCATCAACTAAGACATCATGAATTGAAATACCATTACATAATACCTCAGCTTGTGGAGCATAGGGATACGCCTCTGCCTCTAAAATAGGGACCTCAACCTCCTTTCTTCGTCAAGCATTGATTCCACTTCACAGGCTCCCACCTCTTCTCGAGAAGACACCCAAGAGTTGACCATATGTAATATTTGCAGGCCTTTTAGACAGATCTTCCAGGATGGAGTATGGTCCTTGCCCCTGTGAAATCAGAAAATCCTACACACCCAGCTTTCTTCTCCTATGTTTCTTATTAGTTTCTCCTTTCATCTTCTTAGGATCATTTCCATCTTGATTATCTTTTTCTTTCTTTCTTTTTGTTACAAACACATCTACTTCATTATTTCTGCTCTTATCTACTACATCAAAATAATTCACAAGTGATTTTCCTTTATCATTATCTCCTTTACCAGATGTAGAAGCTCTATCTGGACAATTATACTTATAATGACCCTTTTTATAACAACCATAACATACAACTTCAAAAATATTTCTTTTTGGACCTCTATCTCCTCCCTGAGAACTAAATTCTTTTCCTTGAAGAAGATTAATAGTTAACTGACCCATCTTTTTGAGCAGATCTTCATACTCAGTAGATGTACTAGGAGAAATATTTGTGCTCACCGGGAGTGGTTGTGGATTCTGGACCAAAGGTGCTGGTGTAGGCTCTACTTTAGTAACAATTTCTTTGGGCTCCTCTTCCATGCTTTCTTCTTGCCTTCTTGCAATCTCCTTTGCTTGTTCAATGGTAGCCGGGTGGTCATACTTCACTCGTTGTTTGATCTCTGGCTTCATCCCAAGAATGAAGTGCTTACAGAGGAGATTATCCATGCCATTCATCAACCCATCCGCTAATCCTTCCTTCCGGATCTAGGCATCGAGCTTCCTCCTTAGCTCTTCAACACGAGCATGATAATCCCTTATCTTCTCCTTCTCTCCTTGGGATAGCTTTGTGATCTCGATCATGAGATCTGCATATTTCTGTTGTTCACCAAATTCTTCAAGAAAACTTTCGGTTAATAAATCCCATGAATTTTTCACATTATCACCTAGTGTTTCAAACCACCTAAGTGTTGAACCATCCAAAAAGGTAGGAAAAAATTCAGTCCATTGTTCCCTTCTTATAATGCCATTACAAATACAAGATCGTTTAAACTCTTGAATGAAAGAAGAAGCATCTTCATTAGATTGAGCTGAAAAAATAGGAATCTTTCCCATTTTCAAAAGTAACCACCGTAAAATACCAACCCACAAGTACAATCAACAAGACTTATGTGCACAAATAATTGGAATCACTATACTAGAAAGTGAATTTACACCTTTCTACAGTAAAATAGAAATGACCACGGTAAACTATGGTAAAACTTGACTTACTGCGGTAAAAACTGACTTTACTGTGGTAAACACTATTCACGGTAAAAAGTAAAGTTATTGCGGTAAATACTATTCACGGTAAAAAGTGACTTTACTGTGGTAAATACTATTCCCAGCAAAAATGACTTTACCATGGTAACTACTATTCATGGCAAAAATTACTTTACCATGGTAACTACTATACGAGTAAAAACAAGGTTACCCTCCAATTGATTTTTGACTAAGTGGGAATATCTCTCCGAAGAAAATCCACCAACGAGGAATGATCCCAAAGAACGGAACCAAAATGTCATCACCAATCTAGCACTATGATAATTCTTCACCAGAACTCCTCGTCTATGATTATTTACTAATGCACAGCCTTTAGTTTGGTGGATGTAATCGAAACAAATCAACAACATAACACAAGAATACCATCGACTATGATAAGACGAATGATGAAAAATCTGAAATATTAAATTAAATTATAATATTAACATGAAATTGTTACAATCTCACCCATGAGGTACTTCAAGTGTTATTGAACTCACTTTCCTTTCACCAAGACTATGGGAGAAACTTTATAATTACACCTCTTAATGGCTTCTTCAATACACCTTTAAATCGATGGCTTGCTTCGCACACTTCCTACAATATTTCTCACTACTTCCTTCTATGCTAAATGAGGGGGTGGCCTCTCTATTTATAGAACTTCCAGAGCTTATCCATCTTATCTCTAAGATAGGATAAGAAATCCTCTGACGAATCATATTCCATACCTTAACTCTTATCGTACATGTAAGCTTATCTTTTAAGATAAGATAAACCTTATCATTTTACATGGGTTCCACATTTTTAGACTTTTTACAAATAAAATACACAAAATATTTATGACCTCACTCCTTGTCCTTATGACCAATATAATATTTCTAATTCCTAATCATGTAGACTCTACTTCTCTAATTACCCAAACTTTGACATTTTAACATTACCGGACCACTTATGACAAATATTTACTTTTTACAACATTCCTATTGTACTTTGACTATTACCGTACTCCACATTATTGGCGGCACTGTACTGACGGCGCCGTTATCTTCTATCAGACGCTACTACTAATTATACTTAACAACATCCTATTCCTAATACATACATTAATGAAATAGAAATTATGGAGGAAAATTTTAGTGTCAATAGTACTAACCAAAGAAAATGAAAGATATTGAGAAACTTTTGACAACTTTCAACAAATATGGCTTCCACAAACAACATAAATTAAAGACATTCAACACAACCAAAACATAGATTCAACAAGTTTATAACTTAAAAACAACAAAAAGTTTGAAATCAAACCAAATGGAGAAAGGGCTATGGGAAACCACCTCCTTATGCCTCCCGGTGAAGTGAGAGATTCACTCTTAACCTCCAATGCACAAAAACAACACTATATCCTTGTCTCTCCTGTGCAAGTATGCAACAATATAACCATGATTTCCTTTTCACTCCCCATAGGTGAAACTCCCAATCAAACTCCCACCAAATGCATGCCTCAAATAACTCCCTTTTCCCTCCCCAATGGTCCCATAATTCCTTCTCCCACACCAAACTTAAGGCATACTACCCAACCACACACAAGCACATTCACAAAACTCAAACAAACTTAACAAGCACAATATTTCCACATCAAAAACATAATAAAAAAAAACAATGGTGGAGAGTCTACCTCTCCATCAAGCTCTAAGAAGAATTCACTTCACAAGTCTTTCACACCTCCAAGCCAAGAAAATTTCCCAAAAGCACTCCAACAAGCTCCCAAATTTAAAAATTACAAAGGAAGAAAATGAACAAGTAACCCCCATTCCAACAAAATCCATCAATAAATAGAAATGGAATGTGAGGATGATGAGGTGGCTCCATGTAGGATGCCACTTCATCATTCCTCCATTCTCACACTCAAGTCAACATACCATGCCCAAGAAAATAAATGAGCATGTAATAACTATGAAAACCCACATGGTACACAAACTTGGACCTTTTTCCCTCCCAAATGGTCCCATAATTCCTTCTCCTACACAAAACTTAAGGCATACTACCCAACCACACACAATCACATTCACAAAAATCAAACAAACTTAACAAGCACAATATTTCCACATCAACAAACATAATAAAAAAACAACAATGGTGGAGAGCCTACCTATCCATCAAGTTCCAAGAAGAATTCACTTCACAAGTCTTTCACACCTCCAAGCCAAGAAAATTTTCCAAAAGCACTCCAACAAGCTCCCAAATTTAAAAATGAAAAAGGAAGAAAATGAACAAGTAACCCCCATTCCAAAAAATCCATCAATAAATAGAAATGGAATGTGAGGATGATGAGGTGGCTCCATGTAGGATACCACTTCATCATTCCTCCATTCCCACACTCAAGTCAACACACCATGCCCAAGAAAATAAATGAGCATGTAAGAACTATGACAACCCACATGGCACACAAACTTGCACACCATGCCTTCTAAGGACAAAATTTATTGTGACAAGAAGAAGGTGCAATTATTTTCACCCTTTTACACTCCAAAAAGGATAAATAAGTTGAATAATAAACTCTCCAACCCATAGGTAGGGTTATTGGGTAATTTTAAGAGGCATGGCTTGTCCCATAAGCCTCCAAATAGGCCCCCAAGTCAAAATCTGAATTTTGAATTTGGGGTGGAGTGAAACACACACACACAAAATAAATCTCACTTACAAAAAGGACCACCTAACCTCGTAATTATTTATTTGTCACATATCTATTGTAGTTAACCAAATAAGAAATATTAGCTTTGTTATCCAATTTTAGCATTTCCAGCTAAATTCAAGATAACCATAGAAATTTTTGGAAAAAATCTTCTAAAATGCTCTTTTGAGAAAATTTTCAGGTTTTCGGGTTTCAACAGCATGACAACATATTTTTTAGATGCTTCATGCAAATTGTTCCCCGAAACCTGAAACAAACAAGCTAGTCTATTAGGTTTTTGGGACCTTGAAGCATCGAGAACATGTCTTATCAAAAACATGCTTTGTGTCACATGTTTCTGAAACCTGAAACCCGATATGTTCCCTTGTGTCGGGTTTTCAGAACCTTCGAACATCTAAACATGCCATGCTTCATGTCGCATGTTTCGAAACCTGAAACCTGAATTGGTAGGAAATCCTTTGTGTCGGGTTTCCGGACACTCCAAGCATGATGACTTGGCATTAATGCTGAGTTGTCGGGTAGTTCACACATGCATCAAGTGAGGTGTAATAAATGTGGGGTTTTTATAAATAGCTGGATTTACACGTCATTTTTACAGTCATGATTTTTGCTACGTGGATTTTCTCGTGCATGCTCTTCCAACCTCCAAACCCGATTTGATTTCATGCTCGTTTGCTTGATCCATTTTTGATTATTTTTTGACATCCTGAAGGTATTTTCTCTACCCTTTACTTGTGAGGTCTGTTGGATATTTTTTTGATGATATTTTTGACATTCTTCCCCCTTTCCTGCTTTTCCTTTTAGGTTTAGGGTTTTTATTGTTTTCTTCATTTTTAGGTTTCATTCCAATAGAATTGTTGCTTAGAATTCACCCTTTGGGTGTTTTCCTATTTTTATACCTTGGAATATACCATTTTGTTGTTCAAAGCAAAAGAGAAGAATACAAAAATCCTAACTATTGAAATGGTGGAAAGTTTGCATGTCTTGACATCTCAAAACCCAATCCCTATATTTCGAGGTTTTTGGTGTGTCTTACAATCTACGATTTTTTTGCAGATTTCAGGTTGTCCTAAGTGTCGGGCATCCAACATCTTCTGACATCTAGTTTCTAGTGCTTCAGGTTTTGCGAGGTGCTCAACACCTTCCGGTTCCCTGTAATGTGTTAGGCCTTGCCAAGCTGCTCAAAACCTTCCGAGTTCTGTAGAGTGTCGGGTTTCACTAAGTGTCCAACACTTAATATTTTCTGACACACTCGGTGATTGTCAAGACTTTAAAAGTGTCTCGAGAAGTTCTAATCTCGACACAATCCATAGTGCATTGGAGTGCCGTGGGGTTGCTTAGCAAGTTCTCAAACCCAAATATCCAAACCAGAAGTGATCAGTGCACTCCTCCTCTAAAACTCCTCATGTTGGATCCTAGACCATCACAGGATAAGTCAGATAAGTCAGGGAAGATGAAGTAAAAATTCAGGAAGGTGGAGTCTCCTTCCTACATTTATTACAATTATGACATATGGGATTCAAAATTCAGAAATATAGACATGAAAGAGTTTTGGAATAGAATCAAGGATTCTTTCCAAACCCCTGGATGAGATCAATAGCTAGCAGTGGCCTCCCTCTTGCAGCAGGATTCCCCATGTCTTCTCGGTGCCCGATTTCATCTTGGTATGTGCTTGCAATTATGACTCAAACTCTCACTTAGTGAAGAATCAAGTAGGAGAAGTCATAGTGAAGTTGGATGGGGGTTATTGTGATGACCTCTTAAAACTACCCAACTTTCCAAAATATGTCAACGTAGACCTCAAGTCAAAGCATAGAAATCCTAGGACAAGGATCAAGGCATTTGCACCGCATCAGGCATGTGAATAGGAAATTATTGATCGAGGCCAAGCTAACCATCTCAAGGTTCCCCAGATTCATCCCCAAGAGTGATTTCATCCTTGAGATCAGTGACATCATCACCTTGCTAAGTCGAGTATTTGGACTCCCTGAGTCAAGGGACTTCTAAGGATGGAAGTATCAATTCATGGTGATTATGAAGAAGAATTAATAGGGGATTGATTGTGGTAGTCTTATCAGTGATGAGATAGAATGCTAGATTAAAATAACCTTATCTATGGGAAAGTTTTATATGTCCTCATATGTCACCTATGCGGCCAATTGGTATGAGGAATTATCTGAATTGGACACAAAGGGGAACAAGGCGGTTGAGCATTTATTGATACTTTCCTTAGCTAACAAGGAAGGGTTTTGAGGACTAATTTAGAAGATTAAATGATGTTTTCTTTTACAAGAAAATTTACAGGATGAACCCAGAACCGAGGAAACCAAGAGTCTCGATGAGGCATGGGCTGAAGTTTCAAAATGGGTATGTGTCTTCTTGTAATTTAAGAATTTCATGTACCTTTGAGTGGTCATGTACCGGGTGATCCTTCTCGGTTTCCCGGATACCGGGAGACAAGCTGATCCGATGGAATTAGTGCAGCGCAATTGTTGGATTTCCACAAGTTCCAAAAGAGTAATCACAACACATTGTATCCTTCCCAATTTCTATTGGAAGGTATACATGCTCAATGGTGGTAAAATCAAAGAACGTAGTGCACGAGCTTGAGGATAAGTTAAAGAAGCACATGAAGAACAGGGATGGGTTCAAATTTCGAGGAGTTATTAAGTCATATCGAACCCTGTACCTACATGTGCCTAGCATAGAAGACATCTTGGTTGATCTTCATGATGAAGTAGCTTCTGCAGAAAGGATCATAACAAGTTAACACTTGAAGAGATTCGACACTTGAGCTCACTAACATCCCGAGGAGGGTGTCTTGCGACAATGAAAGTGTTCTAGATGCTTCATATGACAGACTGAATGAGGATCAATACATTTTCCCAGCTATTGGTGAAAAATCCTCTATTGCGGATAGATAGCTCGATTCTCACACACACTAAGGCATGGCTCATTTCTTTGGGAATGAGTTACAAAGAAGAGAGTTTTTCAAAGTTAGTTTCTTTGGGAACCGGGGCCCTCAAAAGGAAAAGGACAAAAGCTCTTCTAAGATGCCTATAAAGGTAAAATTTGTCAAGAAGGGAGGATAACAAGAAACCCGTTCATCTATCACTCCAGTTTACATGGTAAACATACCAGAATCACCAACCCGACCAGAAAAGGGAAATCTCTTTGGAGGTAGAGGTGAGTCAACCTCTAATTTCACCTTTCACTGATTGCTCAAAAAAATTAAGTTTATCTCTCACTTCTCAAGCTTTATCTTTAGGATCTGTGCCGCATCCTTTGCAACCACTTCCACCTCCTCTTTCTCCATATTCTTCATCAGCCATGGCCAGCATCTTCTCCGGTTTCTCATCTCTCTCTGCTGGAACCAAAGGGACCATAGATATGCCTCATCTTTCTTCACCACTTTTCACTAAATCAACTACCACACTTGTGGTTGTTCCCACTCCACCAATGAGTCTTCCTCCACCTAAAAGTGTGACCCTAACTCTGCAATGAAGTAGCAACTTCTTCTGGCATGTATCAATGGTTTCTTGATCAGACTCCGAGGAAGAAGATGGTGGTAGTTCCCCTACCAGCCTTTGATTTCAGTTCACTCAAGGCTTCTACTTTTAAATCAACCAAGAAACCCAAAATAGTTTCAAGGGTTTTAGTGGATGCTTCGGGGCACAAATTTACAGAGATCACCACTCCCACAGCTGACAAGACCAGAGAGGACATAATGGCCTCTGACTATCAGATAACCAGGGTCGATCTAGGGAAGGTGACGACAGAAGGAGCACAACAAGATGCACGAGATGCTATGAACGTGTTATGTCAGAAGTTAAAAGAAACAAAGGAAAGTAGGTATGAGCTTAAATAGAAAGTGGAGTAGTTGGCCAGAAGGATTACGCAAGAAGCTCTTAAAGCCCCCGAGTCAACATCATCATCCTCTACTCCTATCGGGTTCGATTTCTCATCAGTACCCATGATTGAAAAGATTAATGAAAAGGGGAGAGAAATTGATGAATGTACCCAAAGGCTACTCTTGCAAGGAAAAGAAGTCGTCAAAGATCTTGTGGAAGTCCAACAATCCTTAGAGGATATAAAGAAATATGGAGAGAAAATGGATGATTAGTTTTTAGCAGAAATTGGGAACCTAGAGTTGACTTTTGAAGCTCTAGGAACTCGAAATAGATTCCATCCCACATCTTGGTTGAGGACGACATCATTCCACATGGGGATAAACATTTTCAGCTGACAAAATCCATCGATTAGAATAAATATTCTCAATGAAGCTTGCGAGAAAATTGAGAGAATCGAGAGATCAATTGGTCGATGGAAAGAGCGACTTAGAAGAAGAGTTGGTCAAAATCTTTGTGGAAGTGTTGAGTGAAGGCTCAAGTATCTTACGTGTTGATGATCTTTACAAATAGATTCAGGAATCAATTCATCATGAACCAACTTATGGATTTAGTATGGAAATCATTGACAGGTTTGTGAAAATCTAACATTCTTTGGAGACCCTAAGGAAACTCAACAAGAGATTGAAAAATCTTCCAGCAATGCTAGTGATACTCATGAAACATGCGAAGTCTTGAGTGATCATTCCACCATGCACGATGAGAATGAGATTAAGGGTATAATATGAAATTTCAAAGATTTTCAGAATAAGCGAGGCTTTGTTGGAGGAAGATAAAGTTGATTATTCAGAATAGGCACAATGCTGACATGTCATTTCAATCATGAAATCAACATGTATTTTTATTTTGTTTCATCACATAGGAAGCAAATTTTGACTTGGTCTCTTGTGAGAGTCAAGAAAATAGGACTCTTACTTAAAAGATTGTTTTCTAGGATTTATCCTATTTTATCTCAACACCTTTTATTATAAATAAGGGATGCTTATGTATTCTAAGGGGTGGAGATTTTTGGAATATTGAGAAATTTTGTGAAGGAGAAAAACTTTGTGTTTTCTTTTAATCATTTGAGGAATATAAATCGATGTTATTTTTGCAAATTTTGTGTTTTGAGATTCATCTCTCTTAAGATATTGTTCTTATGTTCATGATCTTAAGCTATTCTTTGTTTATCATTCTCAATCATTTTAATCATTTCAAAAATTACATTACATTTGTTATCTAGAACTCGTATGATTATTTCATGATCTATGTTTTCTTGAAAGAAAATATGTTCTCGTCATTTCCTTTCCATTGTGTATTCTGTATGATCCATTCTATTTCAGAAAACAACAATTTCATTACCTAACATGGATATGGATTTTGGGATTCTATCCCAACCCCGATGGTTAGATTAATGTGAATATTGTACATATTATTTTTGCTATGTTTTAGATTAGTAATAAACAGGCAGCCTCACCTGTCTTTGAGGTGGGATTTAATCCCATGCATTATGGTTGAACCTCATATTTTGGCATGACAAAATATCCAACCAACAATCTTAATTAAGACACAATTTTAAATGTTAGTAAAGTGACATCGATTACCATAAATTAAATGCATAAAAATAAATAAATCACATATAAAATTTAAAAGAAGAGGGAAAAATTTCACCCCATGGCCACACATGTGAGGTCACCCTGTGGGAAACCTCCTAATTAGGCATGCAATAAGGACACAACATAACCCTACACAAGTTGTCAATTTTTTCCTTGTTGCTAAACACCGAAATTGTTCCATGCTCGGTCCCCTATCCCCTTTAGATGTATGGGATAAAGTGTCCTACAACACAAACAAAATACCTCTCTAGCCTTTCATCGTATTAACAACATCGAGACAATATACATATAAAATCAATAATCATCATTTGACATTAGCAATTCTATCATCTAACATCATATAATAATTTTGATTTTGGCATTTATAAAAAAATCATAATTCTATTTAAAACATCCAACATATGCTATGCATCCAATTTACGACATGTTAGTTTAAAAATCAGAATATCGCAACTTAAGATATATAACTATCTATCATCACCATCTAGTGCATCGTAACAAAAATGTAAACAACATAATGTAAATAGTATAAAAATATACATAGTCCATCATCGATGATGAAAATATAATATTCAAATGTCTAAGTATCAGTCCAACAATATCCACATAAACATGAAATAGTTTCAAAGAGGATTGAGCACTACATCCCCATCCCCTTAGACTCGAATTCCTCCTAGAAGTCACTTGAATAGTTGAGGAAATTGGGCTCACCATAAAGTGTCATCATCCCAAGTAGTTGCAGTCTCATTATACCTATCCCACTTTGGGCCTACACGTAGTTAATCTCACAGCCTCAAAGGCCCACGGTCTTGCGCTCTATGATGTTCACGGGATCCACTGAAACCTCCCCTATTCCTACACCTACAATGCAGTCAAATCCAAAACATGAGAGGGATCTAGAATGTATATCCTAAGTAAAGAAACATGAAATATATTGTGCACTTGAGACAAGCTAGGTGGAAAAGGTATACCGTATGCCAAAGGACCGATACGCTCCAAGATCTTGAAGGGACCCACAAATATAGGAGCTAACTTAGAGCCTTTTCCATAATGGATAGGACTCTTATGAGGCCTAACATGAATAATATTCTTCATGCCCTCCTAAAAACTATGATCTATCCTCCTCTTATTTGCATATTTCTTATGTATATCCTGAGCCTCCTATAACCTATATCAAACCATGACTAACTTGAAAGAGGGTTTGAAAACCCTTGCAAGCGAGGATCACGAGGGATGACGTGCACATCAACGGACGTGTGAAGCAGAAGCGTGAAGAGATCTTTGGAGGAGCGAGCATCAACCGAATGTGCATGCAAAGATTCGACTAATGGGCGAGAACCTAGTTAAGCCATAAAACTCTCCTCTATCTCATAAATCAAAATACGTGTACATATAGGAGGTGTTGACTAACCCCCAATTCTACAATCATGACAACTCGAGTAGAGAGGGGGAGTTACATTCCTAGAATAGAAGTGTAACTCCCAATGACGCATATGAGCGCCGACGTCGACGACCGCGTAAGGGAATCTCATAATGACCCCTAAATGACACGTGGACCTATGATCTCAACTAAGTGAGATGACTCACCTAATGATGTGGAAAATAACACACACCAACACCCCCTTCATTTTAACTTAGGATGAGGTGGCAAGTCAGAAATGAGAAATGGGTCCCCGGCACAAAGCCTAATGAGGTACCCATGTACAAGAAATAAGTCCCAAGCAGTGAAGGAAAACCCAGTGGGAAAAACGTCCACCACAAGAGAACAAAACACTCTCTAATCTAATAAAGATGCCAAAAATGGGTCCCGGCCATAGACAAGCCTGAAAGGGTACCCATGTACAAAGAGGAAATCTCTCAGAAAGAAGAAGAAGAGAGAAGAAGAGGGAAACAAGGGGAATGCAGAAGATGCCATGGACGGATCTGAACTCTGCAGCTCTAGGAATTCTCCTAGAAGAATGTCGATGACGAGATCATCTACCTCTGGACTGAAGAAGAGCCACCCAAAATGAACTATGTGCCTACCCTTAGGAAGGACAAAAATGACGCTAGAAGTCCGCCCACTCCAAAAAGGAAAACGAAGGCAACAACACGAAGAACTCTGAGTTTGGTGCACTGAAGTGTGACATAGGTCTAGCGAGTGAGTGCCAAGGAACTGAAGGTAATGCCATGTGCGTAGAAGCTGCCGAGTGAAAAGGAACACCGCATAAAGGATTTCTAGGTGATGTGAAGGGAACAAAACATCCTCCACAATAGAAAAGGGATCCACAGCTGAGGGTGGATCAATGAAGGTCTCCGGAAAAGTGGAAGTGGTAAGAGTCCTAGAAGGGGCACTCCCAAAAATGGAGATGATGAAATCCTATGAAACACCTGTAGATGGATGAGAAACCTGTAGTGTATCACAAGTGTACTCTACGAAAAGATGACTAAGGTCAGGTAGATACTCATCCCAATGAGGGGGCTCAACAAATGAAGAGTGATGTCAGATAGGTATGAGTCATCCAATGAAGGTAGAGAAGTGAAATGGGCCTCGCACACTGGAAGTGGAAAGGAGGTGGGTGTGATGACTGTGTGAGACCGAGTAGGAGACCGATCAATATCTAATGAGATGTGGGGGTGACAACAATGTATGCGGAATAGTGAGAGAAAGAGGAGAAGAGTACTGTAGTACTCTCGACACAGAAGTAGAACCAAGCGATCCTTTCTCAAGTAGAACTGTCATCACACAAAGAAATTGAGGAGACAAATGAATCAGTAGCAGCAACAATGGAGGCAAGTATGTGAAGGGTCTCAATAGAAGGCACGAAGAATGCTCGGACACGGTGAGGTGGATCTAAGTATGCCACGTGAAACCAGAGAGAATGAGAGACATGCATTATCATGTGACCAAAGAAATGGTCACAAGTGTCAAGGAAGTCCTCTAGATGACGATGATCAGTTGTTGCAGGAACAGGCCCAAGCAAGAACATTGAAAGACCCTCGTGGGCGAACTAACATTCCATGGAAGCACGCCAAGCTGAATAGGTCTCTCTCCCGGTGAGAAGTGGCGAAGGATGTAAGGAGATCCTACAATGATCACATTTGGAAAGAGCACTATCCATGATGAAAAAATGCAAGATGCAAGGTGCAATACATCAGACTCGGCCGATAATGCGTCTGTGTGTGTAGGCCCAAGAGTACAAGTAACCACCAAGAATGCAACACTTTATAAAAGTAGTGTGTTTACAAAATTGGAAATTCCATCACATAGTGTGTGAAAAATCATACAACTTTTACCAAGGAAGTGCTCAGAAACAAGCAGCGAGTCAAAAGTTATCGCATTAAAACGATTCCCACAACTAATGGAAAAATGCACTAGATACTGTAAACACATTTAAAAAGTACATGAGATGGGTGCAAAGGGTATCGTGTGACTACTCGTTGGAAACGGCATGGAATTTTAGTAGGTGTTTGTTTCGCTTGTGAGGGGGGATTAGCCTCCTACCAATCCCGGACCTCACCCTCCGTCTTTGACAAGCGTAGGAAGGTCAAACTACAAGCAAAATACATCCCAATAAATTATTACAATGGCGTTAAAATGTTTTTACACCTTAATATATTAAAAAAGTGTTTGAAAGGAAGGGGGCCACATTGTGCTAAGTCATATGGCTGTTGACCGAGCTAAATGAAGGGTCCACGTCTTTGTGTTGGTCTGCCCGACCCTCCAGTAGCTCTCCTCCCGGCGACCAAGGATTCCCACTTTGTTAAAGCGGTCAAACAGTTTCGGCGGTGTTCATGAGCTGAAATGGCGGAGCTGGACCAGGATGAGTAGAAGACGTGTCATGTGGAGAGACAAACGCAGGTCGCTGAGCTGTGCATGGAGGATACCAGGGAAAACCACCAAAAAAAGTTGTATAGGCTACTGCAGACCCGTGGGAGGTGCTTCAAACTTACAAGGTTGGTTTGGAGTCTACGTGCCAGAGGGAGGTGCTGCAGGAGCTGCTTGAGGAGCTGAACACATGGAGGTAGATCAGAGGTCAGTTCAGAGGAGCAACAAGACTGTATTATCAAAAAACGTAGCAAAGTTGAACACACAGAGCGATATGCATGCTGCAGAAACTGAGATTTGCATGTTGGAGACTGCCCGAGGTAGCGGGGTCATGGAGTGAAGCCACTACACCATAGAGTTCATAGGGGGCAAAGCCACAAGCCATGGGAGCTCAGTGCGGGAGACCAAACACCATGCAGACAGAGAAACACCCACAGCCAGAACTAAATGTGCACGAGCACAAGGCGTGTATAACAAAATAAAAATCGCCTAAATAATGCAAATTTGAAAGCGATTCTTAGCAAAAAACCATGAGCTAAGTGATATTTTAACCAAGCCCATCCAATGCAGGGATCACCAACATTTTGAGCCAACGTGAGCGGCGAAGAAAAGTCGGGGTGGGAAAACTTCCACGTTCAAACGAGTCAAGCTCGTTCCACCAATGCATGAGCAAGTAACACTGAACCAATAATGAGGGTTACAAACAAGAGCACTGATGAATCAACAACCAAACCGGTGTAAATCAGGTTCACGCAGAAGCAGACCTTGAGCCAGTAGTTCAATGCAAGAGTGGGCAAGACCCGAGTGAAAAAAACATGAACCAAGTCACCAAACAATGAACAATGTAAAACACTGCAAATCCAGAGCCATCGAGTCAAGTAAACTGAGTCGATATGGTGAGTGCAGACCGAGTTGAGGAGTATAAAACGAGCTGAGCCGAGCAGTGAGTTGGGTAGAGAGCTAGGCAGTGAGCTGGCTCCTCATAAAACACCTCCAAAGTCACATGCAAACCTAGAGAATCGAGCGGTTGAAGACACTAAACCCGAAAAACACCAGAAACTCGAACAACAACCCAACAAACCACAATCAAGCCCAAACAGAGGTATAAACACCCCGAAATCAATGCAAGTAGAGCATGGTCAGAATTTCCATTATGACACACGCATGAGAATCTGAATATCACACCTGAAACCCGAAACACACACAGAAATACCGAAGGGTGCATGGATCCACAAGATCCGCTCTGATACCATGAAAGAGGGTTTGAAAACCCATAAGTGAGGATCATGAGGGACGACGTGCACATCAATGGATGTGTGAATGACAGTGTGAAGAGATCTTGGGAGGAGTGAGCATCAACCGAATGTGCATGCAAAGATTCGACAAATGGGCAGAACCTAGTTAAGCCATAAAACTCTCCTCTATCTCATAGATCAAAAGACGTGTACATATAGGAGGTGCTGAGTAACCCCCAATGCTACAATCATGACAACTCAAGTAGAGAGGGGGAGTTACATTCCCTAGAATAGAAGTGTAACTCCCAATGACGCATATGACGACGTGCGTCTTTGACACACTGACGCACTCACACATAAGGGAATCTCATAATGACCCCTAAATGACACATGGACCTATGATCTCAGCTAAGTGAGACGACTCACCTAATGATGTAGAAAATAACACACACCGACATAACTCTTGCTCAATATCCTATAATAATGTCATCCCAAGAGAAACCATGTCCTCTAATCTGCACTAACTCAAGTAATATCCAAGCACTCTACTCGCCATACAATTTCTGAACTGGATCGATACCGATCAAACTCGAAAACTATTGTTGTTAGAAAACTCCACTAAATACAATTACTTGTCCCACCTAGACTAATGTTCCATGAAATACATTCGCGACATATCCTCCAAGATCTGATTCACCCACTCTGTCTGCCCATCTATCTTTGGATGATAATTTGTATTGAAATTGATACTCATCCTAAGGGCTCACTGCATGGTAGTCTAGAAATAATAGGTATATAAGGGATCACAGACAGAAATAATCTTCCATAGAATCCCATGCAGTCTAAAAATATCATCTACGTATACTTGTGCCACTGCACCAGCTATATAGGTGGTCTTCACTGGAGAAAAATGAGCCACTTTCATCAATCTATCCACCATGACCATGATGGCATCATGGTAGTATCTTGACATCGGTAGCGTTCTATGAAATCCATGGAAATGGTGTCCCATTTCCACTCCGGTATATCATGTGAGTAGAGATGGCCATCGGATCCGATGCTCAAAGCATTTACCCTCTTACACTCTAGACATTGTGATATAAACCGAGCTCTGACTCTTCATAGACCTCTCCAATGGTAAAGTTTTCTCAAGGAGGCGTGCATCTTATTCACCCCAGGATGGGCTGAATAAGCTGTGGAATGTGATTCTGCCATGATATCCTATCTCAAACCTCCATCTTTAGATACATATATTCGGCCTCCGTGTTTGAGAAGACCATCACCCTCCAATGAAAATCAAACAAAATTCCCTTCAAGGGTTCTCTTGAGACTCATTCTCTAATCCTGCTACAAGGTAGAATATGTCATGTGGAAGTTGCTACAAAATCATGCTACCCAAATTTGTACCCACTAAAGTACCCTTAACGAAATGTCTCCATGTACTCAGAGCTTATGAAACCACATTCTCCTTCCCCTGCACATGCTCTATCTCCATGTCATAATCAAAAATCAACTCCATCTAATTCCACTAATGAGCATTGAGATTGGGTTGTGTGAATAGGTGATGAAGACTCAAATGATAAGTCCTGAGAAGGAATATCCTACCAAGAAGGAAATGTATCCATCAAACTAAAGCATGCATAACTACTGCAAGCTCAAGGTCCTAAGTTGGATAATTTATCTCATAATCCTTGAGTTTGCGATACTCAAAGGATAAAATATGACCCTCCTACATTAATACACCTCCTAATCCTACCAAGAAGCATATGGGTAAACGAAGAACTCTCCTTGTTGATTTGACACAACAAGAATGGGAATTTTCATAATGCATTCTTTTAGTGTCTTGAAGGCCTACTCACATCTATTTTACTAGATGAACTTCTTCCTTACCGCATTTGAAGGGAAGTGATGGGGTATGCAACCAAAGAAAAGAGATGAAAAAATCTCCTATATTATCATGCCAACCCCATGAAAATGAGCACCTCGGTCACACTAGTAAATGCTGACCTATCCATAATGGCTCTAATTTAGGAAGGATCGATTGTGATACCTTCCCCGAAATGATGTGACCCAAATACTACACCTCGTGAAAGAATGAAAACTTTTCTAATTTCACGTAAATCCTCTTATCAAAAAGACATTATAGAACCCGATGAAGGTACCCTCGTGCTCCTCATAAATGCGTACGAGAGAAGATAAAAAAATATAAAGGAACATGAGGACAAAGCGACGTAGAAAATTCTTGAACACTCCATTCATCAAACTAATGAACATTGTAGGGGCATTCATTAGACTGAATGGAAAAACAATAAACTCATAGTGGACATATCTCATACGAAATTTGTCCCTTGAATATCTACCTCTAAAATTCTCAGCTAATGTTAGCCTAACTCAAGATCAATCTTAGAAAAAATAGTGGCCCCCTTCATCTGATCAAACAAATCATCGATGCGAGGAAGGGGGTAACGATTCTTGATAATTACTTTGTTCAGATGACGATAGTCCACACACAACCAGAAGGATCTGTCCTTATTCAAAAAAATCATTGGTGCACCCCAAGGGGATATACTACGATGGATTAGGCCTTTATCAAGAAGGCCCTATTGGTGCTTAGAGTTTTCTCACCCCATTTGCCACTATTTTGTGAAACGTTTTATCTCTCGATGTGGTTGTTCGAATCTCTTACCTCCATTTGAATGCCTCAAATTATTCACAGAATTCATTTTCATGCCCTTTTTTGAAGGAATCTTTGAGTTTGCCTTGTTTTTTCCCTAATTTCTTCAAAATCCATGGGCTCTGTCGTTTTTCCTATTTTTCCCCAACCATGGAAGCTTGAGAATGATCAATTTATATTTTTATGCCTTTGAAAATATAAATCCATGGTCGAAAAGATGCTCGGAACCATGCTTCACTTGGTTTTCTTTCAAAAAAAATCATCCTTAGCAAAAAAATCAGATTTTGGGCATGAATAGTGAATTTGTTTTTTTTACGGTTTGACGGGTGTCTTTTTCCTATCAAAATTATTCCTCAACATTCAGCAGTCACGTGGCTTCTTTTCATTGGTCAAGGATGATAGGTAAATGTTTTAACTTGTCGATTTTTGCTTTTTTGAAAAAAGGAAAATTTGGTCCCGTAGCTCCGCTCAATTCTGATTAGTTCTTTTGATACTTACATGCCTTCTTCTTATTTGATAGGGTGTGGAAGGTTTGTTTTTGAACTTGTTATTTTTTTCTACTTTGGAAAAAAAATTGAACCCGCCCCATGGCTTTGATTAAAGCAAAATTTGAACCGCAGGGGAAAAGTCTTATTTTGACCCCTCAGAAAGACACGTGGCAAAGTTAAAGGCGGAGATGCAAGCCTTCAAATGCAAGTTAGATACTTTTCCACTTTGGAAAAATGGATTAAAAATCTAAAATGGAAGTGCACCCCCACCAAATCATTTAACACCTTATAAGGTTCTTGAAGATGCGCCATTGTGACGCTTGGTTGTTCGAAAAGTCAAAGGGGCGGGGAAGCGGACCATCCGAGGTAAATTGAATTTTTGCCTCTTGTCGAAAAAAAGGATTAAAATATAAAAATGGCTCACGGGCTTGACAAATGATAGGTCAAGGTTGGTGTTAAACAAGTCAAGAGGCGAGGAGACGGACCATCGGGGGAACTGGATTTTTGCCCCTTGATATTCAAAAAACTGAAATCATCAAAATGGCCCACAAGCCTGACAAGAAGGAGGTCAAGGTTGGATTTGAAAATTTAAAGGGGTGGGGAAGCGGAGCATCGGAGGAAACTTGGATTTTTTCATCAAATCATCAAAAGGATTAAAACATCAAAATGACTCACAGGCTCGATAGAGAAAAGTCAAAACTTGCTCCCGGTTAACGGTGGAGTAGTCTGGACCTTGAGAGGAAAATTGGAAAATTTTAATTTTATGTGAAAAGGAGTTAAAAGTGGAAAGGGAAGCATGGTTCCAATGGGACCCACATTGGGAAACATATCAGGCCAATTTTTTAAGGGTGGAGCTACAGGAAAACATGGAAAAAATTTCCTTTTCAAGAAAGAGGTGAAATAGTAGAATTTGGCCACGGTTCCTTTGGGACCTAGTTTAGGAAATGTATCGAGGCTCATTTCTCAAGGGTGGAGGTGGAGACAAAAATGTGAAAATTTTACATTTTTCCAATAGTTGTAAAAGGAAAAAAGGAACCCATAGGCATGTTTTAAAGTGGATCTCCCATGTGGACAGTCCAAATTCAAAATATAAATCAATAGCAGTTGTGCATCTGTATCTGATTTTTTCTACCATTTTCACTTTAGATCTCACGGAGATGCGAGTCTTCATTTGCACACCAAATAGGGAATGGGAGTTAATTTGATATCTAATCTTTGTGAGGAATATCTAGGGACGTATTTTTCCATTAAGATGATATCGACATATGGGCTCAATCGATCTTCCTTTTTTCCTTCCCGTGCATGCAAAAACCAGATTTGATAGATTAGGGGTGGAAGTGCTTGGCCAATAGAGGAAAAGTGATCTACCAGAAGGAGTTCAATGCGGGAGATATTGAAGAGATCCACCCCTTGAACACCAAACAACCTTTACAAACCCGATTAAGGAAACACAATTGAAATCATAGCGAGAACTGGTGCATTCAATGTTTGTAATTTTGGGGGGAAAAGGCTCTGTTGTAAAATGTTATAAATAGGCATGATTTTTCCGTGAAAAGGGTTGGAGGTTGGAAGGTTGAAGTGTTAGAGGTCAGAACTAATTTTCTAAAAATCTTGATACTGACCCGTCTTTTTGAGGAACTGTTTGAGAAACCTGTATGTCTCTTTTTTGTTAAACTTGATCGTGTCAAGGTGGTTACAAGTGTACAACCATTGACAAGCTTTGAGACTATTCTAGAAACTTTCCTCACGATGATAAGTTTAATCAAATTTGAGTTATTCTGTGTTGACTATGAGCAATTAGCGTTTGTTTTGTTTCAGAATGTCTACAAATAGTTCTATTCATTCCTATTGCAATCTTACATTAATTTTTTTTTGAAATCACACAGGATCTCATCCCTATGATATTTTAATGGTATTTACAATTTCATTTCAAGAATAGGATTCATCTTTGATGAGATAAAGAAATTTAAAGTAATTTCACTATCATTTGTTGATAAATATTGTCTTTAAGTCTTTGGGTGTACCTTAGGCATGGTTAATTAGAAACTATAGTGTTTAATTAAGTCTTCTAATTTGAGCCTTTGTATTGGAGTCTTAAAGATTATGTGAAAACATGCTGATTTGGGCCTCCATTAAAGCACACCTTCTGGTTGAAGGAACATCTTGACTATTCGAAGCTTTTTGTTGTGAAGTTACTCATTATTGTAAAGTCCCTCCAAAGATTTGGTATAATCAACTTTATCCTGCTTCACCTCCCACCAAAAATTCACTTAAAAACAACCAATCATACCCATACTACCCCTTTTTGTCATGTGTGTATGCAAATACATAATTTTTACTACCAAAACATGTAGAAATAATCAGGTTTTCATTTTCTTTACTGTCATGATCCTTTCTTGGAAAATATCTCCATTGTCAGAGTGACAACTCGTGAGAGTTAGCTTTTGTTTTATTGATAGGTTAAATCCTCTTGAGGGTGCTACAAATTTCTCCACATCTGAGTGATAAAGAGTAAGATGCATTTCATCCCCAACTACAAAATGACATACTAGATGCTCTATTTTTCTCTAAGCTTCCTACCAAACCTGTGATGTTGCTCAACTTCTGAGGGAGAATCAATTTGGGTACTAACACCTGATTGGCGCCGTTGCTGGGGACATAGTGGTTACTGTTCATATTCATAACTTGGTAAATACTTCTTATATGCTCTAAGTGCTAATAAATTTTTTGAAACATCATCTTGTATTTGGGCCTATAAGAAGTATTTCAAATTTACAAGTGTTGTGTGTAATTCTTTCAGTTTCCACACCTAGTGCACTAGCTTTCATTGATAAATCCTGGGAAAAAAAAATTATATCATCCCATTTCTAGTTTCTATTATTGAAATATATTTGACATATCATATTTTAGTGAATTTCCACAACTAAGGTGGAAATCCTTAGTGATGACTACCTATTGATCGATTCTATATGAGTACTAAAGTGTCTTAACCTCTATCAAGTGAGACTTGTTACTAATGTTACAAAGCTGGAAGGAAGAAAATATTTCTTTTATAGGGATCCTACTAAGATGTTATTTCCAAAGATAGGAAAAATAATGTTAGAAGGAATAAAATACCGGAGAGTTGTTTGAGATCAGAAGACAAGAAAAAGGATCTCCATTGATGAAAGTGACTTGCCTATCATCTTTGAAGACTACCATTCAAGTGTTTCTGAATCAAGTAGCCTCTTTGTGGAACTAAATTCTCCAACTGGAGAGGGGCCTTCATTTGATTTTGAAAATTTTTCTTCTCATACTTCCCTGTCTTTTCAGAAGTTGATAAGGTTTTCTAAGAAATGAGGCTTTAGGGGATATCCATTTTGAAAGTTATACTCTAGTGTTTCAAAGACCCTCTTCCCCTTATCAATTTGTCTCTCCCCCAAGGTCACCTCCTCAAAACAACATGGCCTTTCCCCCACCCAGACCCCCATTTATTGTAAATACCTTTGGTCCTATAAATTTTACAGGGATGGCTGGTTATCCAAATGTAGTTCCCCAGGATGTGAGAAATAGATTACCAAAGTTCCAAGGAAATAATGCTATAACTAGTGATCAACATCTAAATATTTTTATCAATATGATGGAAGACTTTGAGATTGAACATGAAGATGTATATATCAAATTGTTTATCCACACCTTGGAAGAGGATGCCAAGGACTGGTACAAAGCTTTTCCAGATAATTCCATTGATTCCTGGACCGAGATGAATATTGCATTTAGATTACAGTATGGTGACAAAACTAACCCTAGATTTCTTCTGTCAGAATTTGAAAACAACAAGAATAATCCTTATGAGTCAGTACATAATTTCAACAAAAGGTTTAATAATACCTTGAGGATATTTCCTATTAGCTTAAGGCCATGTGATGAATCATGTTTGATCAAATATTTAGATGCATTTGATAAAAAAAAATTCTTACTACTTGAGGGCCAAAAACCCTACTTATTTGAGGTAGGAATTCACCATGGCCCTACAAATTGAGAATAACATCAAGGAAATTGCAAAGCCTCATAAAAGAGAGGGTGTAAAACTAATCAATCAAAAATCCTCAAACATGTCGGGCTTTTTATTTGGATGAAGTTGTGAAAACTTTGGAAGGGGATGTCAAAGAAATATCATACAAATTAGGGTAGAAAAAGGAATTGGGTAGAGTTTACAAGGTCATTACAAACAATGAGGCCAAGACATATTTACAAGTAATCATAGAAATGATTAGATATCTGATGAAAAGGCAAATGACTGTTGGATTTGGAAATAAATAGTCCCAGGACCGGGAAAATAATAATGGTACTGATCCTTTTGTTTCTAGGGTGTTTGTTGTGGAGGAGACATATGTCATTGATTGGTGTGACAGATGTTTCATGCCCCATTCTCTATGTAAGGAAGATCAACATGAAGAACAAGAATTTGATGATGATAATGATGATTATTTTTGCATGATGGGTTTCTCCATGATCTCACAACAAGGGGTAACTTCAACTATAGTAATAAGTCTTTGGGCTATTACTAATTTTTTGAATTGCATCCCTTTGGATACCTATTCTTCCTCCCTCTCATAATTTAGAAGTAGATATTATACAATCTTTTGAATTTCCCAATAAGAATTTGAATATTTGAGAGCTTTAATGATAAAGAAGTATGATGGGGGAATCCCATCTAAGGAGGATAGACAATTGTTGATGAATATTGTTGTTACCCATGAGGAGTACAAAACAAAAAGTAGGGTTGTCAAAGGGACAAGGCCTCAAGCCAAGACAAAAACTCTATTTCTATCAAATATTCCTAAAGAGGCCCCTAATAAATATGCATCTTCCAAGGGCCTTGCTATCCCAAAAAAAAACTCATACCCATCCCGATGCCCAAGCTATCAAAATCTGTGCCATCGATGAGTGTCTCAACTTTCCTTCCAATCCTACCTTACCAAAGTCTATCCCTTATGATATTGCCCAAGTCTTGAGTCAGATCAAGATCTCAGTTCTAATTGTTGAGTTTCTTAGGATTCCTGAGCACAAGAAGAGGGCATTAGAGTATTTTGGATTGAAAGAAGAGAAGAGTGCCCAGGTAAAAATGTAAATATTGTGGAGACTCCTCCAATCATTGAAGAAATAGAAGCACCACCAGCATCAGAAGAGCTAGATGAACCACCTGAGGTTTATTTGGGGACATCCTTGGTAGAATCTCAGCTAAATTTGGATCCATTCTTCACCACTCTGATCATTAAAGACAGATTGTTACACAACTATATGTTTGACTCAGGGGCATCATGCAATGTTATGCCTCTAGAAGTCATGAATGAGATGGATATCAAGGTAATAATAGTATATGGCAAGTTTACTACTATCGAATCCATAGAGGTGTCAGTGGTGGGATGTGTGAAAGGTCTTGTGGTACAACTTGTAGCCTATCTGGGTAGGAACTTGAAGCTTGATGTAGTTATTGTTTTGCTTGACCAAGTGGGTTATGATGTTATCTAGAAAATGGGCTGCAAGTGTTTGTGGGAGTGTTCAAATGGACATTTCCTATACTACCATCCCGATTGAGGGCAGCCTTTTCAAGTTGTATGGGGAAAAGAAGATGTTGCACCTTATTGAAGAACCCAACAATGTATCTTATGAAGTATTGTACACAAGTGTTGGCGTCAATAACTTTGTAATATTTGCTAATGGAAATGAGCACAAGATTGAAGAATGCAAATGTCTTGAATAGGAAGGCTCTCCTTGGACTTTATTGTTTGATGGAGCTTGCTCCAAGTTCGGAAATGGTGCTAGTGTTGTTCCGTCTCTCCGGGTCAAGAAGAGCTTGTATTTTTCTTCAAACTCAACATTGAGTGCACTAATAACATTGTTGCATGTGAGGCACTATTGTTAGGTCTGAGGATTTCTTGGAAATATGGTGTTAAAGACATCATTGTCAAAGGAGATTCAAAATTAATTATAAAGCAAGTCAGAAAACTTTATGCCACAAAAAATCAGTGAATGAAACAATACAAGCATGCAGCTTGGGATCTCATTGAGATGTTTGATTCATTCAATATTGTGCATCATGATAGGAGGTTCAATGACTTTGTAGTCAAAATTGTAGTATTTGGATCTCGGTTCGATAATTTTACAGTACCCCCATATTGTGAATATGATATTGAGGTGTTAACTAGACCATTTATCCCTAATAACATCAAAAATTGGTAGGTTCTTTGACGATGATTCTTAGGTCAGAAGATTTCCACAAATAAAAGGGGAGTTTTCTGATCAAAATATTGATTGGGAGCTAATGGTGTGTGTAGTAGAGGGTAAATAAACCTTATTAGACAAAGGCATTATCCAACTAAAGACTAATACCATTCCTAGAGTGTTGGTTGCTCTTGAATCCAACTTCGATAATGTTGATCACATTATTAACAGATGTATAGTAGCCTTAAGGGATATTGAGGAGAATGACCTTGGCATAAAGGAGAAACCAAGGAAGATCTGGTTGGGAAACAATCTCAGCAAGGAGGAAAAATAGTCTTATGTCCAATTGCTGAAAAATACGAGAGATTGCATTGCTTGGACTTATTCTAAACTAAAGGCATACAGAGAGGGTCTGTTTCAACATGATATTCCCTTGGAATCTAATGCAAAACCATTCAAATAGAAATACAGGCCAATCAATCCACTCTTATCTCTTAAAATGTAAGAATAACTGAAGAAACTGAGGGATGGAGGGATTATCCAACCTAGAAGGTATTCTTCTTGGGTTGCAAACCTAGTACCAGTCAGAAAGAAGAATGGTGACATCAAGTTGTGTGTGGATTTTAGAAATTTTAACAGAGCATCAATGAAGGATAATTATCCTTTACCAAACATGGAAAACATGTTACTGACTAGTGATTGGTTCTAAGCTACTTTCTACCCTGGATGGTTTCTCTGGTTATAACCAAGTTGTGGTGAAGGAATCAGAAAGAATTAAAACAACCTTTACCACTCCTTGGGGGACTTATGTATATGTCAGGATGCCCTTTGGTGATGAATGTTGGAGCAACCTTTTAGAGAGAAATGGGTGTTTCTTTTACTAGTTACATCAATGATTTTATTGTTGTCTACCAAGATGATGTAATTGTGTTCTCCAGAAAGAGAGGTGATCATTTGCAGCACTTGGAGAAAATGTTGATAAGATGTAGAGAATATGGCATTTCACTCAATCCAAATAAGTGCCATTTCGGAGTATAGAAGGAAAAATTTCTTGGTCACATTGTGTCACAAGAAGGGGTAATGATTGATCCAAAAAGGTAGAGGCCATCAACAAGGTCCCAATTCCAAGAACCAAGAAGGGGATTCAGTCCTTCTTTGGGAAGATAAAATTTATTAGGAGATTCATCTCAAACTTTGTTGAGTTGACCATTCCAATCACTGAGCATGATGAAGAAGGACAGGACCATCAAATGGGAGGAGGATGCCATTCAATCTTTCAATGGGATCAAGGAGGCATTAAATCATGCCCCTATTTTAGCATCTCTAGATTATAAGAATCCTTTCCAACTATTTTATTTTTCTTTAGAGAACACTATTGCATCTGTCTTGTTGTAGAAATGTGATGAAGGGGCTAAGAGGCCAATTTCCCTTTTTATTAAGGAAATGTAGGGGGATGAGTTGAAGTACACTATTATGGAGAAGCAAGCATTTACCTCGGTAAGAGAAAGAAAGGTCTTTAGGCCTTACATTTTGAGCTCTAAAATTTTTTCTTACGTTCCCCACACCATGGTCAAAGACATATGATCAAAGATGGAGGTTTCAAGCAAAATATGTAGATGGGTGATCAAGTTGTAAGAACATGACATGGATATCTAAACCATGAAGTTGGTGAGAGTTTTGGACTTGTCTAAGCTTATAGCTGAGAGAAACTTGCAAAGTAGTGAGGTAAATGAGGTAGAAGAAGGAAGGGTAGATGTTTTTGAAGAATTGATGAGTTCTTAGTGGTAGAAAGATGTAATTTTTATCTCGGACATCTATGTTGCCCTGAGCATTTGAGTAAGAACGGGAAAAGAGCCAAGTGGCTTCCCGAAATATGTCATTATTGATTATGGGTTAGATTAGAAGAACCTCGAGGAGTTCTCTTAAGGTACATTCTCGAAGATGAAGCCCCAGAGATAATTGTTGATCTTCGTGGAGGAGTTTGTGGGGGAATTTTGCAAGAAGAGTCACAACACACAAGATCTTAAGGGCTAGTTATTGGTGGCCAAATATTTTGGTTAGATGATGTGAGAGTTTCCAGTGCTTCTCTGGAAGACTGAAAGCATCAAAATCCATGCCTTTGCAGCCTATATCAATTAAAGATCCATTCAAGAAATGTGGAATGGATTTCATTGGTGAGATGTAAGACCCTTCAAGTTTTGGCCATAAGTAGATTCTTGTAGCCACTAATTACTTCACCAAGTGGGTGGAGGAAATCCCCACCAAAAGAGTAACACACCAAATTGTTATGAAATTTATGTTGAACCATATCATCTATAGGTTTGGGGTGCAGATCAAAATTGTTGCTTGACAATGCCATGAGATTCAAAGCTAAACACTTGGTGGCAATGTGTAAAGAATATGGGATGAATTTGACATATGCTTCCAATCACAATCCCCAGGGAAATAGACAAGCTGATTCCAATAATAAAAATTGTTGAAGATTATCGAGAAGAACATTGGAGCTGAATAAGAGAAGCAGGGTGAGCGGTTGAAGTTTGTTGTTTGGGCTGATAGGATTATTATTAAAAGAGCCCTTTGAAAAATTCCATTTGAATTGGTGCATGACACTCTAGCTATATTGCCCCTACATATGCAACTATCCTCATATAATTTCATTCAAAAACTGGAAGATCAAGAGGTTAGTCCATATGAGGCTCGCATTAACAGTTGTTGAACTTGATGAAGAAAGTCGAGCATCTCACAAAAGGCATGTGAAGTTCAGATAAAAATTGAAGAATTTATTTGACAAGAAGGTCACTCCCAGAGATTTCAACATTGGAGATATTGTGTTGTTATGGAATAGCGAGGCATGAAGATAAGGAAAGCATGGTAAATTTGATGTCTTGTGGATGGACCCTTACTCCATTGACATTCGGATTGGTGAGCATACCTTCTTCTTGAAGGATTTGGATGGCGAATTGCTTGAATTGCTTGTTAATGGTAGGCACTTGAATAATTTCATGGATTGGTTCCCCATAATCCAAGTGAGTATCACCTGTACAATGTATAGTTTGTTTGTTTGTTTTCTATCTTTTGTGTTTTGGTTCGTTCTGGCCCCTAGTGGCCAAGTTTTGTTGGTTTCTTGGTTCATTATTTTGGGGATGGTTCTAGTTTTGTGCTTTGTAAGCTGAATCCTTTTCCCAATGGATATTGTTGGTACTTGTTCTACCTTTGTTCTTGTGGCACTCACTGGGAGTGCCCATCCCGATCCGGAGCCGATGTTGGTGCTCAGATTTGTCTCACCCCATTTACCACTATTTTCCTCTAATCGCATGTTGTGAAACATTTTATCTCTTGATGTGGATGTTCTGAATCTTTTACCTCCATTTGAATGCCTCGAATTATTTATAGAATCCATTTTCATGCCCTTTTTGAAGGAATCTCGAGTTTTCCCTTTTTTCCCTAATTTCTTCAAAATCCGTGGGCTCTATCATTTTTCCTATTTTTCCCCAACCATGGAAGCTCGAGAATGATTAATTTATATTTTTATGCCTTTGAAAATCCAAATCCATGGTCGAAAGATGCTCGAAACCATGATTCACTTGGTTTTGTTTCAAAAAAATCATCCTTAGTGAAAAAATTAGATTCTAGCGCATGAATGGTGAATTTTTGTGTTTTTTACGGTCTAACGGGTGTCCTCTTTCTCTGTCAAAATTATTCCTTAGTATTCAGCATTCATGTGGCTTATTTTGGTTGGTTAGGGGACGGTGGGAAAATGTTTTAACTTGTTACTTTTTACTTTTTGGAAAAAGGAAAATTTGTTCCCGTAGCTCCACTCAATTCGATTGGTTCTTTTGGTACTTACGTGGCTTCTTCTAATTGGATGGGGTGCGATGGGTTTTATTTTTAACTTGTTATTTTTGGCTACTTTGGTAAAAAATTTGAACCCACCCCGCACCCCTCAAGCTTTGATTAAAGAAAAATTTAAGTGGCAGGGAAAAGGTCTTACTTTGACCCCACAGAAGGACACGTGGCAAAGTTAAAGGCAGAGATGTGGGCCTTCAAAGGCAAGTTGGATACTTTTCCCTTTTTGAAAAATGGGATAAAATTCTAAAATAGAAATGATCCCCCACCAAATAATTTGATGCCTTATAAGGTTCTTGAAGATGCGCCATTGTGACGCTTGGCAGTTTGAAAATTCAAAGGGGCGGGGAAGCGGACCATCGAGGCAAATTGGATTTTTTGCCTCTTTTCATCAAAAGGATTAAAATATCAAAATGGCCCATAGGCCCAACAAAGGATAGGTCAAGGTTAGCATTTAAAAATTTAGGAGCCGAGGAGGCGGGTCGTCGGGGCAACTTGGATTTTTCCCCTTGATATTCAAAAGATCGAAATCATCAAAATGGCTCATGCAAGCCCGACAAGAAGGAGGTCAAGGTTGACTTTGAAAAGTCAAAGGGTAGGGAAGTGGACCATTGGAGGCAACTTGGATTTTTTCCTCTTATCATCAAAAGGATTAAAACATTAAAATGGCCCATAGACTCGATAGAGAAAAATCAAAACTTCCTCCATTCAATGACGAAGGTGCGGACCTTCGGAGGAAAATTGGAAAAATTTCCTTTTATGGGAAAAGGAGTTAAAATTGTAAAGGAAAGCTTGGTTCCAATGGGGCCCACATTGGGACACATGTCAGGCCCATTTTTCAAGGGAAGAGCTATTAGGAAAACTTGGAAAATTTTCCCTTTTCCAAAAAGAGGTGAAATAGCAGAATTTGGATGGAATTCCTTTGGGACCCACCTTAGGACACATGTCAGGATCATTTCTCAAGGGCGGAGGTGCGAGAGAAAAATGTGAAAATTTTACATTTTTCCAAAAGTTGTAAAAGGAAAAAAGGAACCCGCAGGCCCATTTTAAAGTGGATCTCCCATGTGGATGGTCCAAATTTAAAATAGAAATCAATGAAAGTTGTGCATCTATATCTGATTTTTCTACCATTTTCACTCTAGAGCTCCTAGAGATGCAAGTCTTCATGATTTCTCGATATTTCTTGCATGCCAAATAGGGAAGGGGAGTTAATTTGATATCTAAGTTTGGTGAGGAAGATCTAGGGACATCTTTTTCCATTAAGATGAGATCTAACCTTTGGGCTCAATCTAATCTTCCATTTTTCCTTCTGAGCATGCAAAGAACTAGATTTGATAGATTAGGGGTGGAAGTGGTTGGTGAGTAGAGGGAAAAGTGATCTACCAGAAGAAGGAGTTGAATTCGGAGATATTCGAAGAGATCCCCTTGAGCACAAGACAACCTTTTACAAACCTGATTTTGGGAAACACAATCAAAATCATAGCAAAGCATTATTGCATTCAATGTTTGTATTTTTGGGGGAAAAGGCTCTGTTGTAAAATGTTATAAATAGGCATGATTTTTCCGTGAAAAGGGTTGGAGGTTGGAAGGTTGGAGTGTTAGAGGTCAAAACTAATTTTCTAAAAAGCTTGATAGAGCCCGTCTTTTTGAGGGACTATTTGAGAAATATGTATGTCTCTTTTGTGTTAAACTTGATCGTGTCAAGGTGGTTGCAAGTGTAAAACCATTGAAAAACTCTGAGATTGTTCTAAAAACTTTCCCTTGCTGATAAGTTTAATCAAATTTGAGTTATTTTATGTTGAATCTGAGCAATTAGTGTTTTCTTTGTTTCAGAATGTCTACAAATAGTTTTATTTGTTCCTATTGCAATCTTACACTAAAATTTTTGTGAAATCACACAAGATCTCGTCCCTATGACATTTTAATGGTATTTACAATTTCATTTCAAGAAGATCCTTCATCTTAGATGAGATAAACAAATTTAAAGTCAATTCACTGTCATTTGTTGATAAATATTGTTTGTAAGTCTTGGTGTACCTTAGGCATGGTTAATCAGAAACTATAGTGTTTAATTGAGTCTTCTAATTTGATCCTTCGTATTGGAGTCTTAAATATTATGTGGAAATGTTCTGATTTGGGCCACCATTAAGCACACCTTCTGGTTGAAGAAACATCTTGATTGTTCTAAAGCTTTCTGTTGTGAAGTTGCTCATTATTGTAAAGTCCCTCAAAATATTTGGTATAATTAACTTTATTTTGCTTCACCTCCCACCAATACTTCACTTAAAAACAACCAATCATACCCATACTACCCCTATTTGTCATGTGTGTATGCAAATGCATAATTTTACTACAAAACATGCAGAAATAATCAAGTTTTCATTTTCTTTAGTGACCTAAAACTTTCTTGGAAAATATCTTCATTATCTAGAGTGACAACTCGTGAGAGTTAGGTTTTGTTGCATTGATAATATTTTTTTCGAGGTCTTCTTAATAATTTCACAAGGAAGGATATCTCCATCTCCTCCATAAACAACAAGCTATAAAAAGGTTCCTCTCACCCTAGTTGAAAGGAAAAACCATAAAGTAGTGAGGATAGGTCAAATCCTGTTGAGGGTGCTACCCATTTCTCCAATTCTTAGTGACAAAGAGCAAGATGCATTTCATCCCCAGCTATAAAATGATATACCACATGCTATTCTTATCTCTAAGCTTTGCGCCAAACTTGAGCTAACATATCTCGTGTGTGGTCTTCCTATAAGAAGCACATGAAATAGGTGATATGTAAACTTCTACTTTGGAACTCTACGAATCACAAAATTATGTTGTTCTACTTTGAACTTTGGAAAATGAAATATTTTCTTGAAAACTTAGAGCTTTGTGATTGATTATATAGTGCTATAGAAAGGAAATTGTAGAGAAGGAAATAATTCAAACTTCAACACCAATGATTTTATCCAAGAAACCTCTAAGGAGGAAAACCATCGGGAAGGGAAAATTATCTTTCTTCCCACTTTTATTGGTCTAATATAGACAATTACAGATTACAAAAAGTATGAAAATAAGAAACAATGTATACCTTCTATCCAATTACTTGAATTCCACTCCAACACCGAATATCTTGCTCTCTTCTCTCATTAAACTCTACTTCTCAATCTCTTTGGATCTTTGAATTCCTATTCTCTTGCTCCATTCATGCATTTATAGGCCTCCCATGTCCTCATGTACTTGGAAAATATGAAATGGCATGGAAGAGAAGAGACACATTGGGAACTTCAAATTCACGTCCATTCGCATTCCATTCTTCTTTTCTATTCGAAAGTATCACGACCGACACTCGAGTAGACCGGTAGTCTCGTAACTACTACCCTGACTAGAAAGTGGTTTCAAGAACCACCGACCTTACAGGAGGTGGTTTTGAAACCACCCTCTGGACGGAGTGGTGGTTCCTTCCAGAACCTCTATTTACCTCATTTTACTCACTTTTCTTGTTTCTCCTTCTTGTGCCGATGGAACTAATAAAGTGGTATGTTTTTCTGGATCCCTATGGATCATACCTCCCCTACTTAGGAGGATTTTGGTCCCAAAAATATTAGTGGGGAGTGGTAGAGAAATTGACTCCCTCTCATGCTCATTCGAGTACCACTAGGTTTTCCTTAGTGTTTTTCGTTGTCCAACTCCGCAGGTGTTTCTTGTGGATATCTAGTTTGTTGTTCCAAAGTGCTACATCGTCCTCTCGAGTTACCTTGAGTGATACATCATCTTTAGAAGGTAACTATTGTATCTTTCCTTATGTTTCATGCATAGATGGCGTTATTGATTACAAGCTCTTACAACTTGCTATTTCATGCATTTTCATGAAGTATGTCCTGAAGGTTTCTTTTCCAACTTGCTCAAGTATGGCGAAGGTCCCATACTATAGTGTTTTATTCTTGTCTTGTCTTCATCTCTTGAGATGGATTGGTTGAATCCTCTCCAAGTATGCTACTGCTATAGTCACCAATGTTCCTTCTATCTCCTCTTCTTCTTGATGCCCCATGGGGAGGTCTAGTGAATCCAAAGTAGATATGGTGACTACATCGTAGAAGTTTGTTTTGCTCCATGAATGAGAAGTTCCTGTGGTGGATTATTTTGTAAAAACTAAAAAGTTCTATCAAAATTCTCCATCCTTCGGTCACAAATATCTGTGATGTCACGTGCACTTTATTTTTGTTCTAATTAAAGCAAACAAAATTGATGATTTTCTGAATAAGTCTTGGTGCTTGGTTGGCACTTACCATACCCTTCTTTGATTTTCTCTGGTGTGCTCCAATGTTAAATCTGACTCCATCCTTGACCCATCTGTATAAGTTCTCCTTCCTTGTGAACAAAGCATCCCTGGTATATAAGTAAGGACTACTAAACACAACGTCAAATGCATCAAGTGGAATAATATCACCTCTAATACATCTATGTAATTGGGTATTTATCCCGAACTAAAAGTTACACTTCCTTGTAACTTTTATTTCTACACCCTTCTTCACTCATCCCATTGGGTATGGATGTGGATGTGCATAAGTTTCTAGACCAAGTTGTCCTACAACCGCGTCATAAATCAAATTTGACTGAGAACTAGAATCTACTAAAGCATTTACGTTAGTATTCTTGATTTGGATTCTTATTTGAAATAGCTTACTCATCTCTTATTCTTATTCTTCCCCATACATGTTATTGGCTATGCATCCCAACATCTTTTCTACATCTAAATCATCCTCAATATCCACCTCTCTTTTTGTGTTCACAAAGGTGGCCATGGATTTCTTGGAATCGTTGGTTCGGTGTTTTGGGTGCAATTTCAGATATAAGTTCGAACATGTGGCATCGGTATGTCCATTTACATCACAATTCTTAAAAAAATTCTTATGAACTTTACAAGTATGCAAAGCAATAATGGTATGTTTACCTTTCCATTTTCCTTTGCAACTTGTCTTCTCTTGTTCTTTATCCTGTTGTTCTGTTGACTGGTAGCCCTCTGGCTCTATTTCTCCTTGCTTCTTCTCATCATCAATGTAGTATGCTTGTATACAAGATTCATTGAGATCCTTGGGCTTCATGGAGATTACCTTCCTTCGAAGGTGAGTGTGAAGTCCTCCTAAATACTTGGTTACAATGTCCTCATCCTCCAAGTCCATAGTAAGCAACATGGCTTGTCTCTAAAATTCCGTAGTGTAGTCTTGCACGCTTTGACCGCTTCCCTATCTAAAGTACTACCACTTAATCATCATGTCAATATTATGGCCAATAGGATAGAAGTTATCTCTAATCAATTCTTTAAAACCTTTCCAAGTATTGACAATAAGACGTTTCTTCTTCTCACAAGTGGCTAGATGGGTTTCCCACCAAACCAAAGCATGACCTTCCATTTTGAGATGTGAAAAGGTGATCCTTTGTGCCTCAATGACATTATGTACACTAAAGTAGACTTCCAACTATTTTATCTATTTATCTAGTAATTTTGCATCTACTTGTCCCTCAAAATTCTTTATTTTCACTTTTGTTTCAACTTTAAAAGGTGTATGTGCATATTTTACCTTCTCACTTACAATTGGTGTCTCTTCATGCTCTTCCCATTCTTCCTCTTCGTGGATATTTCCGATACCAATTTTTTTGGCTGGTTCTCGAAACACCGAGTCCATGGAATCTTGCTTAACCGAATCCATCTTTTATAGATCGGAAATCTCTTCTTGTTTCCTATGCAATCTATCCATCATGGTCTCTAGCATCTTGACTCTACTGAGACAAGTTATCTTCCTCCACTTGAGCTCTAACTCTCTATTTCCATTTCTTCATAGCAATATCTAGCTCGCAAGGTAAAAATTATTCACCTTTTGAACTTGTCACTGTCATACAAAATCACAAGAAATATTCGAATACCACGAGTCCTAGATATAAAATCAGCTCGATACCAAAAAGATCCATAAACTTCTACATTGGAACTCTACGAATCACACAATTATATTCTTCTAATTTCAACATTGGAAAATGACAGATTTTCTTGAAAACTTATTATCTAGTGCTAAATAAATCAAATTATAGAGAAGGAAATAGTTCAAACTTCAACACTAACAATTTTATCCTCGGAAACCTCCAAGGAGGAAAACCTTGATCGAGAAGGGAAACTAATCTTTCTTCCCACTTTTATTGGTATAATATAGAAAATTACAGATTACAATAAGTATGAAAAGAAGAAACAATGTAAACCTTCTCTCCAATTACTTGATATCTCTATTTCTACACCTTGCTCCTACAATTCCATTCTGGCAATTGTAACACCCTGATTTTTGTAAGTTATCTTGGTGATTATTTTTCATACTGTTGTAACTGCTGAAATGAAGGCAAACATGTTAAGATATATTTTGATCTTAAGGGAATGTGTTGCTAATCTGGATTCTTGCATGCTGTAATTTATTTGCATGGGACAACAGTTATTGTTGCTTGTATGTTTGCTGATGTGACGACAAATTGTCGTATGCTTGCTGAACTCTATATGTTGTGGCCTTCTTGTAATCGCTTTGTCGATTTACTCTTGAACCAAATTGAAGGTTGATATAAATGTGCAGCACCGATTTACAGGTATGAACAGTTGGCACGTAGATGCCAACGGAAAAGGGTTCGATTCACGAACCATACACTGTCGTAACGTGAGACCTCGTAAGGTGAGAAATGCCTGGATACGGGTGGCTCAGGTATGTTAACGAAGGACGAAATGTCCTGCACAGTGTTGAAATTGGAAGTCAGTCGGGAAGACTTGACTGGATTGAAGGTTGATTAGTGTTAGGTGTTAGAGGGAATTAGATCCTAATCTAATCCTAAGCTCTACCTTACATCCTAAACTACTATCCTAAGTGGATTTTTAAATTATATAAAAAGGTGGAAATAGACCTAAGTTCTATTAACCTAAAGACTAGGCTATGACCTAGGTCGAACACTAATATGAATCCTAAACTAATCCTAACCTAGAAGGGGACGCACAGACCCTTGGGGGAAGAGGATAAGGATGAAAAGGAATTAATGGCAGTTAATGTGAGTCCTTACGTGGACAGCGCCAGTTTGGCGGGAACAGGGAGAAAGATGGAGGTAGCTAGTTGGTCATGGAACTAAATTCTGTTTGCATGCAAAATTTGAAATTTGGTGGTTCGCCAACCCAAGTCGGCGGTGGCGTGAGAAAATAGGAAAAGGCTGAGCCTTTAATGCATTTAATTTTTTTGGTCTTCGTGACCAGCTCGCCTTGGAAAGTGTATGGAGGAAATTTGTTGTTTATTGTGTTGTTGATTTTTGTGAAGTTGCTCTGCATTTGGTTTTTCTTGGTTCATTCGAACCAGTTGCGTTTGGTTTTTATCACTGTTTCTTGGGAATTTGAAGGCTGTTGCTGAGCCTGTAGAGGAGGGATTGTTTGGAAGCTCACTGCTGTCGCCGTGGAAGGAAACACCTTCTGTAGACGTGGTTTTCTTCGAGTTTCGAGGAAGAAATTGCAGGCATGTTAAGCCCTTCTCTTTAAAACACTTGCTTTACTTAAGCGTCTCATTAAAACAACCCTGCTCTTGGGTTCTGGGTTTATTCGATTTTGCTGTCATTGTTTGAAATGAATTGGGTAAAATCGTTTCTTGCTATTGTGATTGATCTGTCTTTGCATGAATTTGAGTAGGAAATACGAACTGCTGTGTGGGTTTGTTTGACAGTTTTGGAGAATTTGAAATGGGTATTTTCTCTGTTAATGTTTATATGAAAACGGTACAGGCAGTATGAGTTGTTTTCATTGCTGTGCAATCGTTCTTTTGTTATATGAACTTGAATGATGAAATCTGTACAGACAGTAGGAGTTGTCTTTCAGTGTTGAGCAATTGTTCTTTTGCTATATGAACTTAAGTGATAAAAACTGTACAGGATGTGTGAGTTGTTTGATGTTGTTTCTATACTGAAATCTTTAAAAAGGAAATAAGATCCTTTTCCTTCTGCTGTTTTGGATTTTGATGGAAATAGCATTTGGGTTTTATTTGAGCTTATGAACTCGATTTGAAGGAAGTAATGGGAATATTTTTATTGTTGTTCCTTTTTCTTGCATAAGAAATGAACGAATAACGTTTTGGGTATTCGTGGAAGTAGGAGAAGTTAACTGTTTTCTTCTGAACTTGCATATGATTACATTCCTTTCTTGCTGTGAAGGAAGGTTGATTTTGTTGTGTTTTATGGAAGCAATTTGATCTTCCAGTTCGGACTGTAGTTGTGAATAAGAACTCGACTTTTTATTTCTGTATAATGAATGGAAAATTATGGAAATAAGCTTTGTTTGGGTCTGTCTTGACTGTACCAAGCTTACGCATTTAACACCCTATGCGGGTTTGCCTTGATAGAGGTATTGATATATGAATATTATATTTTGAGTTCTGTACCTCATTAAGAAAAAGGAGAATGCTATTTTTGGATTTAACGGTTGATCGAGGTAGAACTCGAATTGGATATTCATTGTTTGTGGTAGATTGGATTGAAACTGTACAGGCCATGAGAGTTTGCGTTTCATTGTTGAATGATTGTTCAGTTATCATTATGAGTTGAGCTGTCATGCTAGGATAAACACGACTTGGGTGTTTTTATTTCCTTTGGAAGAAGATAATTGTTTCTTACTGAAATTATAGGGAAATGAATTCTTCTTCTTTCTCATTGTTTTCGATTTGAAAGAAACAGTAATTTGGTTTTAATGAACTTTATAAGTTCAGCTTGATAGAGATGACAGTGGCATTTAGATGGTTTCCTGCGTGCTGTTATCTTTCTGTACAAACGGAAATTTTGAATGTTTCATGTGGTCTTCTGATCTTTGCACTGTCATTCAAAGAAAAATGAATCCGACTTGACTGATTCTTGTTGAGTTGAAGAAAATGGTTGTTTTCTTATTTGAATAGTTTAAGGAATGAATTCTTCTCTTCTTGCTTTGTTGAATTCTGGAAATAGCATTAGAGCCTTACTGTGCATTATGATTTGGTCTTGTTGTAGGTAACAACAATGTGTAAATTATATTTTGAACTGTATGCATTCATGGATATAGAAGGTCATGTGAATAATTGATTACGTGATTGTATAACTGTTATTTGGTTAAAAATACAGTGAAAGAAGTATGGAGTCTTCTAGTACAGTAAGTACATAGTATGCATCCTTATACTGCTTGTTCTATGATAAATACGATGTTGTACTAACCTATTTTTGGGTATTCGTATGAGCCTGATTTAAATGAAGTATTGATAAGGACGATAAATTCTTCCTTGTTTTCATTTAAAGCTGATTATGAATGAAATTATTCTTGCTGCTGGAAAGTGAATTCCGAATGGATTTTGTAAGTTTCACTCTGAACTGTTATCTTGATTTGTGTCTCGTTTGGATTCAATTTTTAGGACAGTCATGAGGAAAGAAATAGGAATGTGGATGGATAACTTGGAAAAATGATCTTTTCTTCTTTCATACAGTTGGAAATCTGTAATCGTTTAAGAACGAATTTTGTATTGCTTGGGTATGAGCAACTATATTCATTGTTGTTTGCTTTCTCATCTGTACTTGATTGCTTGGAATCAAATGAGATGCATGAACTGAAAGGAAAGTAATTGGTTTACATTTCAGTTAGATTTTATCCTTTGCATATACTACTAATGAAAGGAAATGGAATTGATAGCCGTTATGTTATAACAACAGTATGCTTACTTTTATTCCTAGTTCTTACAAATATTGTAATCTGGAACTTGTAACGGTTATGTGGAAAATAGGACAGCAATTCTTTGGCTGATTGGGATGGTATTTTGATGGTTCAGTTGTTATGCTGTCCATTCTTTTGATGCTTAATTCTTGATTGATGTTCATACTGTCGTTTCATAAAAGCAGGGTTCTTTTATTGAGACAGTTAATTAAAGCACCTCATTTTAATGACAAGTGCTTAATATGCTCAGTTCATTGAACTGACCCGTGCAAGTAATTTTGCAGATGGAATTTGATTAGAATGAAGACATGGCTATTTTCTGATGCTTCTTTTGATTATCTGAAGATGAATTGTATTTGTTAGTTATTATTCCTCTACGAGGAATTGTGAAAAGAAGAAAGTACATTCTTCTATCTATGAGTTGTAATGATGTTTTATATAAACAAAGTCCAGTCAGTTGGATTGGCAAATGTATGGATTATGAAATGGATTGATGAATACAAATACAAGTGTGATATTTTAATAACTATATCAGTTTGATATTGTTGATTAAATTGGAAATATAATGTTATTTCTTGATTTGGATTTATTTAATTGTCCTTGGATGGATGTTAAAAAGGAATTGATATCTATTCTTACCTAAATGCAACTTTTAAGTTGAAATGTGCAATTAGTTCATACTTGGGTAAAGATGAATTTTTAATTGACATTAAAAAGGATTAGGAAGAATATGATTCCATAACTGATAGGTATTCAGGATTAGCTTGGAAGCTAAGGAATATCAATTAACTTAGGAGTAACCGAACTTCATTTTCAAACTCCATTAATAACCTCGTATGTTAAATTCAGAAAGAAAGGATATGGGATAAATATATCCAGAGCTAATGGACCTTAACTATGTAAGGTTAAGGAGAATAAATGAATACATTTATTGGGAATTAGACCTCGTTTAAATGACGTCTAATAAGCTGGAATTCTGAATTTAGTTACAGTTGTGAAAATCTTGGTTAAGTTTAATAGGTTAAACTTATCACGTCCGTCGGTAACGGGCTGCTTAATCCAATGATTAAGAAGAGAACCAAGTAGGGAAAATGCAACCCTTCGGTAAGAAGGAGAAGATGTATAGCAAGCTAGAAGATGGATTTAGTCTCTCTTAGCTACATACAACTGTAACGGGAACGAGGATAAAGGATCAACATGGTTGCTGAAAGTTGATCTTAAATATTAAGATCATATCCAAATCACTTGAGCAGGATGTGTACTCTCGATGGGAGGATTCCGTAGGACATTGACATACGCCAGCTACAGCACGGTGTCTTCATGACGACACAATGTTATAGCTGACATATTACAATGCCCTCCCGAATTAAATCATCAAGAATACATAGGTTGAATGTGAAGTTCTTGGCTGGGGATAGGAGTATGATCACGTATACGGAGTGACTCCGGAGGACTAAAGATAACTAGACACACGAAGTCGTGGGGAACGACACTTTGTATGTCCGCATATCTTTAATTACCATGAGCGCCTTCCTATATTCGTTCATATTGCTAGTTGGGAATTGGAAGTTTGAATCGACCTTAAATTGAAAGGATTTGGTAGGAACCAAGAAAGACTCGCTGATGCAAAATCATAGCACCCCCTGGACACACATCGGGCTTCTAGGTTGATGTTCGGGCATCCAGTGTGATTGCACAACATGGAAACCTCTCTCAGCGTGGGACTTGTGAAACCGAGAGAGGAATCTCTAGAGAAGGCTGGTTCTGCTCCTAAACTACTCCGCCACAAGCCATTCCGGTGCAGGCAAGATAATCTAATCCTAATCTAACCATGCCAAGGACACGAGAGAGAGAGAAGGGAAAAACAACAAAATCCTACACTAAAACGGTGATACACCAGAGAAGGAGGATGTTGAACATCTATCAAAACTGCCATGGGACAAAGAGAGGTGAGCAATGGGAAGGATGGACAGATGCATCACAGGCCCAAGGATAGATTTCACACAGAAAATGTCCCAAAACTCCATGAACACAGCTCCAAACCTGCAATGAACATTTAGACATGCACAGATACCTGCAAATGAAGAGAGGCAAGGAGAGAACAAGAAAAAATGAGAGAGGATGGACAGATGCATCACAGAACACGTTTTGTTGCTCCAGAAGTTTGCACAGAACATCATTCCATTAGTAAAAGGCAAAAAATGCCATTACAGAGCAGGGAGGAGGCTCGAACTCCATTTTCAACCCTAGAGAAGAAAAGAAGGGAGGGCCAAGCCGAAAGAATGAACAACCTCTTTTTTAAAAAAATGAGCCAAATCTGGCTTTTACATTGCATGGGTCGAGCCCAGGGGACAGAAAACGTGGGAAAACGTGCAAGCCCATTCTCATTGATCATGCAGATGCATTAAATCAGCATGGAGGATCTTACCAACCCATACCCTGTCACTTTGAGTGATTTTGGAGGAGAATGTGACCCATTTGTATTAATTTGGCCGCTAAAATGTCACTTCTGGCCGTGCAGAAGAAGAATGCGACCCATTAGCATTAAAACGGGTTGTTGAAAGGTCGCTTCGGCCATTACCACCACACGTCGAGCCGTTTTCGATTTCTCTCTTGAGACTATACCAAAACTCGAGATTGATCCCAGAATCATGTAGAGCATCTCAACAGCTTTCCGTTGATACAAAGAACGTGGAAATCTAAGCTCGGATCAAAAGATATGGCGATCTCAAGATTTAGTGCACTTAATGATCAAAACGAATTTTAAAATGTTTTCCCGCTCTTCGCCATCTGGATGACACGTGGCACGTGCTGATTGATTGGACGAGCAATTCTCTCTCCTCCATCTTTCACGAGCTTTCCTTTTGAAATTGGTTCAGGCCCTCAAACTTGGACACGTGGCGCCATTTCATTGGTTCGGTTCAGCGCTCGATAAATCGCCCCTTTGACCTTTTGACTTTTTCACCTGTGAGGACACGTGGCAGTTTCTGATTGGTCCTTGGCTCCTTCGGCTCCTTCACGTACTTCACCTCCATTTGTCCCAGATGTCCCATTTGATTTTGGGCCCTTTGTGCTCATTTCGGCCGGTTCGGCCGGTTCGCGCCTTTTTGGCCCGATTGTCCCATTTGCGTCCCTCTCAGCAGTTAGCCAATTTTTTCTTGGTCGAACCGGCATTTCGCACCCGCCGCGTACTTTTGTCCTAGATGTCCCTGTTGCTTTGCGGGCTGTTTGTGCTTACTTCGGCCGAGCCGGCCGGTTCGGGCCTTTTTGTCCCAAATGTCCCGACTGCCCCTAGGACTAGGACTTAGTCATTTTTATGATTTTTTCCTGGATCAACCTACTTGCCTTCTGCAACCTTTTTTCGCATTTTCTCAGAGCTTGCTCTTTTCCTCTCAGACAGGGAACTTAGAAAATATTTGAGGGGACTCTAGCAACATGATTTTTGGCCCCGAATCAATCAATTTTCCTGGGACTTGAATATTCTGATGCATGTTATCAAAATTACCGGGGGGGTGAAATTTTGACAACAGTTTGGCGACTCAGCGGGGTCATCTGCCTGCTAGATGAATGATCAGTAGCCTGAAGCATCCATTGGGCATGGAGTCATGAGTTGCAACCTGCAACTGATCTGAACTTTGAAAACCTCCCTCTGAGCCACTTGGAAACCCATTGAACCTGGAGTGTCTTCACCAAGATGCCACTGAAATGAACTGTGCAAGAGCAGAACCAGCAACACCAAAACTATGTACAAAACTGAAAATCATACATGCCCCAAATGGAACATGCAGAGTGTGCACAAGCACTTCTTCTACTGAAAGCAAACCTAGCTACTCTACTCTAACTGGAAGCAAAGGCAAGCTAAACAAACCTGTAGCAATCGTGTGAGAAATAGCTTCCTTTCTTCAAAATTGGCAGCCATGCAATTGATTTGGTGTCGATCATGGCTGTTTGGATGGATGGAAAATCAACAAGAAGTCTGGTCTTCTATCCAAATCATCAAGGTATCAATGAACAATCCAATACCTCTTTTAGTTGCTCGCATTTGGATTGGAGAGGTATGGCGGCTGATCCTTGGTACTTTGTAGCTCATCCTCATGCTCAGAAGCAAGCATGACTGGTTGTGGCTTCTCCTTTGGCTCCAATGAAGCCAAATACCTGATTGGGCAAGGTATGATCCATTTGATATGCCCATAGCTCTGATTTTCAACTCCAAGAATGGAGTCTTCTTGTAGACCCTCTTGAATGGATGGTGTGGAAGAAATGGTGAAATTCTTCTGTCCTTTCTCTTCCTCCAATGAATAACATGGAAGATAAAAATCTTCCAATCTTGATCCCAAAGAGCTGCTGTAAGATGCAGGCTGCTGCAAATGAAAGCTCTCCTTCATGGCAGCAGGCTCTTGTGTTTGGAATGTGGATGATGAAAGAGAGAAAGGTGAAAGCTCAACCGGCTCTTCTCCATCAAAACAGTCCTTCAAATCTGACAGGTAAACTGCCTCATTGCTGTCCTGCTGCTCGTGTTCAACTTCCTCCATGGTGTCCTCTTGATCTGCAACTTGACCACCATGGTTTCCTTCACTTTCCAATATTGAGTTTGAGAGATCAAACTCCTTTTCAGTAATAGAACTTGAGAGAGATGAAGTGGAAAGAAGAACTGAAGGTTCTCCTGTAGCCTGCTTTGTGCTCGAAGCCCTTGGATCTGCACTTTTCTCCTCCACAGCTAGGATGTGCTCCTCTTCTTTTAGATTTGGAGCAGCTTCTCCTTCCTCTAATGTTTGAAGGCAATCTTGCTCTCGATTGAACTCCTTCTCCAGCATGAAGTTTGTCAAGTCAAACTCTTTAATTTGTTGCTCTAGAGGACAAGTTGGGACTGCAAGATCTTCTTCTTCTGCTGCAACCAAATCAGTCCTAACCACCATTTGTTCAACCTTAGCCTCTTCTGTAGGCTTAACCATCAAGGGGATCTTTGTCATCCCAAATTTGGTAGCCCAAACCTTCAAGTCATCTGTCATTTCTTTTCTGTTGGGATCCTCTTCTTGCTGTCCTTGATGACTAATTTTTCAATTCCTTCTTCCCCATATGAAATTGGGAATGCAAGAGGAGGAATGGGTTGAAACTCAACCGATTTTACACTTTTTTGTGGTGGTGGAGGTAGTGAAACCTCTTGTTTCTTTGGAGGAGGGGGTATTTCTGTTAGCTCTTGTGGAGGGGATGACTGTTTGGAAGGGAAAAGGAAAGAAGAATCGAGATGAGGTGGAAGACTGGGGGGTGGAGAAATGGATTCAACACTTGGGACAGCAGATGGAGGGTTTGAAACTTGACACTGCTGAAATGAAACAGATTGGGAAAGAGGAAAAGGAAAGGCATGAGATGGTGTGCTTACCCATTGACAAGGTTGCTGAATACTTCTCTCATACACCTCTATTTCTTCAATCCACTTTGCAAGCAAAGGCAGCGTTGCAATCATGAAGTCAAGCTTCTCCTGAGGGCTGTAATGCCTTGGAAAAGGTCCCACCCATGGACAGGGTGCTCCATAACCGATTCCAAAAGCTTTCATCTGTGCCTGAGCCCTGGACTGCACTATGTTTACCTCCATCTTTTGGATTTTCTCCAACAGACCAGCATCTTGCATCTGATTGTCTTCATTATATGCATACTCTTGCTCTTGGAAAGCTCCATAGCCAAACTGACTTTGGCACTGCTGTTCATATGAATATGCATGCTGATCTGGAGGATTTGTAAAACCTGTTGGAGGTGGAATATACTGTTGTTGTTGATATGAAATCCATGATGGAAATGAAGTCATGATTGCACAACTTCAAGCAATGAGGAAGAGTGAAAGAGATGGAAAGAAGGATGAATGGAAAATGAATGAAAATGAATGGAAAGGAAGGTCTACAACTTCAGAGATGGTTGTTGACCAGATGGAGTCGCCAGATGTGTTTGCAAGTGCCTCCAAAGGCTGAAATCTTCACAGGAACACATCAACCTACAAAAGATGAAGTGAAAGGCCTCTAAGGTCCCACTGGGTGTGCCAAAACTATTGATGCAAAATCATAGCACCCCTGGACACACATCAGGCTTCTAGGTTGATGTTCAGGCATCCAGTGTGATTGCACAACATGGAAACCTCTCTCCAAGCGTGGGACTTGTGAAACCGAGAGAGGAATCTCTAGAGAAGGCTGGTTCCTGCTCCTAAACTACCTGCCACAAGCTATTCCAGTGCAGGCAAGCTAATCTAATCCTAATCTAACCATGCCAAGGACACAGAGAGAGAGAGAAGGGAAAAACAGCAAAATCCTACACTAAAACGGTGATACACCAGAGAAGGAGGATGTTGAACATCTATCAAAACTGCCATGGGACAAAGAGAGGTGAGCAATGGGAAGGATGGACAGATGCATCACAGGCCCAAGGATAGATTTCACACAGAAAATGTCCCAAAACTCCATGAACACAGCTCCAAACCTGCAATGAACATTTAGACATGCATGATACCGCAAATGAAGAGAGGCAAGGAGAGAACAAAAAAATGAGAGAGGATGGACAGATGCATGCATCACGTAACACGTTTTGTTGCTCCAGAAGTTTGCACAGAACATCATTCCATTAGTAAAAGGCAAAAAATGCCATTACAGAGCAGGGAGGAGGCTCGAACTCCATTTTCAACCCTAGAGAAGAAAAGAAGGGAGGGCCGAGCCGAAAGAATGAACAACCTCTTTTTTAAAAAAATGAGCCAAATCTGGCTTTTACATTGCATGGGTCGAGCCCAGGGGACAGAAAACGTGGGAAAACATGCAAGCCCATTCCTCATTGACTGCAGATGCATTAAATCAGCATGGAGGATCTTACCAACCCATACCCTGTCACTTTGAGTGATTTTGGAGGAGAATGCGACCCATTTGTATTAATTTGGCCGCTAAAATGTCACTTCTGGCCGTGCAGAAGAAGAATGCGACCCATTAGCATTAAAACGGGTTGTTGAAAGGTCGCCGCCATTACCACACGTCGAGCCGTTTCTCGATTTCTCTCTTGACTATACCAAAACTCGAGATTGATCCAGAATCATGTAGAGCATCTCAACAACTTTTCGCTTATATAAAGAACGTGGAAATCTGAGCTCGGATCAAAAGATATGGCGATCGAAGATTTAGGCACGGAATGATCAAAACAAATTTTAAAATGTTTTCCCGCTCTTCGCCATCTCGGATGACACGTGGCACGTGCTTGATTCGGATGAGCAATTCTCTCTCCTCCATCTTTCGCGGGCTTTCCTTTTGAAATTGGTTCAGGCCCCTAAACTTGGACACGTGGCGCCATTTCATTGGTTCGGTTCAAAGCGCTCGATAAATCGCCCCTTTGACCTTTTGACTTTTTCTCCTGTGAGGACACGTGGCAGTTTCTGATTGGTCCTCGGCTCCTTCGGCTCCTTCGCGTACTTCGCCTCCATTTGTCCCGGATGTCCCATTTGATTTTGGGCCCTTTGTGCTCATTTCAGCCGGTTCGGCCGGTTCACGCCTTTTTGGCCCGATTGTCCCATTTGATTTTGGACTGTCTGGCCCTTTTTCACCCGGTTCGGCCGGTTCGCACCTTTTTGGCCCGATTGTCCCATTTGCGTCCCTCTCAGCAGTTAGCCAATTTTTTCTCGGTCGAACCGGCATTTCGCGCCCGCCACGTACTTTTGTCCCAGATGTCCCTGTTGCTTTGCGGGCTGTTTGTGCTTACTTCGGCCGAGCCGGCCGGTTCGGGCCTTTTTGTCCCAAATGTCCCGACTGCCCCTAGGACTAGGACTTAGTCATTTTTATGATTTTTTCCTGGATCAACCTACTTGCCTTCTGCAACCTTTTTTTGCATTTTCTCAGAGCTTGCTCTTTTCCTCTCAGACAGGGAACTTAGAAAATATTTGAGGGGACTCTAGCAACATGATTTTTGGCCCCGAATCAATCAATTTTCCTGGGACTTGAATATTCTGATGCATGTTATCAAAATTACCCAGGGGGGGTGAAATTTTGACAACAAGACCATTCTAGATAATAGGTGAAGTGAAGTGAAGGACGTATTCCATTGATGTGTATCACATCCAAGAATATGATCATGCAAAGCATGTGAAAATCTTTGGCCAAAGTATCGCAAGTGCTGGTTGTGTTGTCCTAATCACTTAATTTAAGATGCAGGATGTCAGATGAATATCAATAATAGATATTCAGATAGGCTTCTTAAATGGATCACTTCGATAACCGGAAACGGTTAAGAGAACTTGTATATATAATATACTATGCATAAATGAACATGAAGGATCGGTAGTTGCTGAGTCATGAAATGAGAGATCGTTGAAACTCCGAGCCATGAAAATGGGAGATTGGTAGTTCTTCGATTCATTTACAACAGCATATAGAATCTGTTATAAGATTGAATGGCATTGAATGTGTGTTCCATATTGTAAATATGTGAACAGGGAACATTAGTTTTAAAAGGAAATTGTGTGTTCCAAACTATGTTGTTTGGGCAGAGAACAATTATTAAAACTTGAACGTGTGTTTGAATTATATAATTCATAACAGAAAACGTTAAAAAATTAACAAAAAAAAAAACTCCCTTGTTCTAGTATCTTAAAATGGGGATGTTACAGCAATGAAGATCTTGCTCACGCTCTCATTAAACTCTACTTGGCAATCTCTCTGGATCTTCGAATTTCTTTTATTTTACTCCTTTCATCCATTTATAGGAATTCCAATGTCCTCCTGCAGCACTGGAGAATGTGAAATGGCATGGAAGTGAAGAGACACGGTTGGGCACTTCAAATTCACATCCATTCGCATTCCATTATTATTTTATGTTTGAAAGTATCACGATGCCACTCTAAGTAGATGGAGGTCTTAGGCTGCCGCCAGGTGGGTGGCGTTTCAGACCACCGCCCTCGCAGGTGGTAGTTCTAAAACTGCCACTTTGTATAGACCAACAATTCCTTCCAAAACCTCTATTTACCTCATTTTACTCACTTTTCTTGTTTCTTCTTCTTGGTGCTGATGAAACTAATGAAGTGGTGTGTTTTTCAGAATTCCTATGGATCAATAGGTTCTTCTCTTAGAACTAAATCAATGTGAAAATCTATCTCACATGGAGGAGGTATCCCTGGCACCTCACTAGGAAATACATCAAAAAACTTTTACAAGATGGGTTTATTGTCAAGTGAAGGTCCACTTGCCCCATCTCCGACCTATCACTAACTGTAATCACATACAACTGACAACATCATCACACACACCACTTTTAATTCTTAGCAGAAATAGTGTGAATAGAGATGGGTATCCTATCTCTAACAATCAATGAATCCACTCCCAAATCATCTGCACAAGATATAACCTTGTTGTAGCAATTGACTCTAACTTTATTTGCAGACAACTAATCCATGCCTAAGATAAATCCATATGAACCCAAGGGAAGGATACAAAGATCCAATGTAGTAGTAAAGGGTCCTAGGTCCACTACACACTCCTTGAATAAGGAGTATACTGAGATCTTGGCTCTAGAAGCCATCTCGACATCCCAACTAAGGCCTTACCTAATTGCCACCATCCTGCAATGCTCTACTAAAGATGGAGAAATGAAAGAATCTGATGAGCCTTATTCAAATAAAATAGGGATTAAATATTACCAATGCTACCTATGCTCTCTATCACCGTGGCCTGGTACTCGGCCTAGCAGTTCTCGACCTATGCATTAATCCTTTGGCTCCTAGCAATGTCACCAACCATAGGCTTAAAAATAGTTGCCTTACCCTTATTAGTAGGGTTCTGAGGGCACTCTCTCCAATGATGTCCATGCACACCACATCCACAACAAGTACATGTTCCTCTCCACTAAGGAGATATTCCTCCAGGTGGCCTAGTAGTATGTGTTGAAGAACCTGATGATCTTATCATAGATCTCTATGGGTGTTGCGGTGAACATACTCTTTCTAATTTTTCTCATGGTAGAGCATGTTTCATGTTGGCCCCCTAGCTAGAGGTCCCATACTAATCCTTCTCTATGCATCATGGCACTAGGTAGGCCTAAAGGGTGGTTGAGTCGATAATGCCATCAAAGGAGATGGATGAGGCCGGAAGGGAAAATGTGTTGAAGTGTGCCCACCAAGAGCAGGAGGAGTTGATCCCCTTGATATACTATCCTATAACTATTGTATGTGGCTCCTCACTCTTTCACGGTCTTGCTAAGTCTTCCCCCTAGTTTACTCTATAATATAGGGCTTCTTCACAGCCTCTGATAAAGTCTACAGGTAATGAATGCGCACTGCCCCACCCAATTTTAAGATCACGCCCTACATGAAACTGTGAATTTTGACTTTCTCATCCTACACGTAATCCATATACTAAAGTAGGTATAAAAACCATCCCTCATACTCTGCTACTATCATGGAAGCTTATCGCAAATCATGAAAATGATCGATCCACTACTAAATGAATCTCATGGATATGTATCTAGTCTTCAAATGCTCCTTGAATACCTCACAGGTAATTGCCTTTGAATACACATAGAGCTTCTTCTTGTCATTCCTCCACTAATCTCCAGCTCCGTCTCTTAGAAGGTGGATGACAACATGAAATTTTGTATTGCTTGAACAAGGAAATAGCTTTAAGCATCCACTCAACCTAACCAACCATGCCTAGGCCTAAAATCCCCCTGTGTCTCTACCAAAATGAGGTAGGTTTAACTTCAATATCTCTCTAATATTATCCGATGTTGTGGAATGCCGGCCCCTAACTCTCTATGCATGATCATGTCTCGGCCTAGGTCTCCTAGACTTGTCTCTATGTCCCATAGCTCTATCTCTATTCTCCCTAAGAGGTGACTCATGCCTAACCAACCCCACATGGTATTTCTCTTCCCTATGCTCCACACTGTGATGTGAAGGTGCACGAGCCTCCACTGATGGATCTTTGTCCTACCTACTAGGTTTCCCTCCTAGAGATCCTCTACATATAATGACATTAACATCCTATAGTGTTTGTAATATCTGACATAAAATAGCTTCTACCACTTGATATGGGGGTGGTAGGTCTAGGTCCATGTGTAGGAACCCCTCGTTTAGTCTCGCACCTCCTATAAAGACCAAGATGATAGTTAGTTGATCATAGTCTAAGTCCTTGTTTCATTTTTCTATGTTTTTCTACGTCTAGAAAAATATCATAAAATGCTATGTGCTCTAGGTATAGAGTTGTGCTAGGTTTATTTGTTTAAGTTTCATGTTTTCAAGTGTGCCCATGGTCCAAGTGTTGGACCCATGAATTTGATACTAAGTGTAAGACCCACAATTTTACCCTACAAAACCCAAGACAAAATGAAGGTCGAACTAGCAAAATTACGAGAATAATTTTATTTTTTATTTTAATTTTATAAAACAACACTGGTTGCAAAGCTCAACATAGTTCTTGGTCAACAAATGATTATTTTAAAAATAATTAAATAATAATATTTAATCTTCAGTTAGGTTTGAAAACTTCATTCCTATAATCCTTAATTAATTAGTAAATCAGTTCAAAAGTCCTTTAATAATTTATTTTAATGTTAAGTTTAATTTTCCCTTCCATTTAAATAGTGCTATTAAATTTAATCCACAATTATAAATATTATCTAATTACTAAGGGAATGAATTTACTTGTAATTTATCACAAGGTCATGGCCTCTTTATTTTGGGAAGGATACTAAAAATTAATCATTTTGAAATACCAAATTAGAGTTAACTTCAACACCACTTAAATGGCCCCATTCAAAGTTGACCCATTTTATCATATGATGATCTCACCTACCTCCTACCTAAAATTTGTAGGGAGAAATCTTGGCCATTGCATGAAATCAACCAAAGCCATTGGATCTAAGGGATATGAAGCTAACCCTAGACATCATCTTGAATGGTCGACCGAGAATAATATTATAATTGGTTTCTCGATCTATAATATAAAATTCGAGTGTGGATTTTCTTGGGTCCTAAGGTGAATGGTAATACTATAGTCCCAATTGAAGTGACCTTGAGGCTATAATAACCTCTTACCATAATTCGTGTTGTGGAACAATTTGTTTCTCCATATCCTAGCTTTTGAAGAAAAGTGAAGGGGACTATGTTAACTCGCTTCCCCATCATCAATCATTCGCACGCTTAAGATAATTATTATAGACCCATACCTGTAAATGCAAGGTTGGGTTGCATCTATGTGCAATTTTAAAGTCTATTGGCATTTTGCTTATATCAAATATAAACTCAAGTATCCCTATTTAGCTGCCCTTGAGGGTAGACGTCAAAGTCTACATGGTTTACTTGCATTTCGGAAGAGGAGTGATGTTAATTAGTTGACCAAGACCTAATGCTTCTAAGAGAGCAGCCATGTGGGTGGGAGATTTCTTCAAAAATCCAAGAAGGAAATGTGAGAGAAGGTATTTGTTAGGTCATTAATCAGATTGTAAGCACCTATGGGTTTTATCGTGTTTTTAAAACGTTCTGGTTCTAATTGGTAGGTTGAACTGGTTGAGAAGAATAATCTCATGTTCTTGTTATGTTTTCTATGTGTAGCTCAATATTTAACTCTACCAGACCAATTATCTTGGTTTGTGGTCGAGTTCTTAATTGGGGTGTGATCGGTGGATTTAATGAAGTTGAGGCTTCATGATCATTATTTCCTGTTATAACACCCTTGCTCTTCCCGTTTGGATATAACCTTTTATTGTTAGAGTGATTCAGGAGCGGATCATTAAAAATATTTAGGGGTGCATTTTGAGGGGAAACTACTCCTGTATAAGTGTTTGGTGTGGGTACTACAGAATTTGCTAAAAACATTTCTATAAAGAGTTATGTTTTTTCTTTTGGAAAATGTTGCATGAATTTATTATAGTCATGACAAGTCCTAGTATCATGGCATTGAATTTTGTGGAAACCACAATAAAAGTTGGGATTATAGTTTCGAGGTTGTTAGTTTGAAACCTGTTGTCATCCAAAACTCTAATTAGGTTGATGGTTTTTAGAGATAAAATTTTGAGGTTGTTGCCTTTTGTTTTGATTCTAATATCCAGTTGGGTTTCGGATTGGACCTTATGTCTAGATTTTTTGTTTTTGTTGTTGTTGTATTTGTCATGATGGATGATTAAAATCCACCACGTTGATTGTTGGAGTGAAGTTATTATTTCACTGATTGGTAATAGGTGGTGAAATGTTTATGACATTTTCCCTTTTAACCTAGTCTATGACTCCATCTATTGTAACCCCGCAGTTTTTGTTAAGTATTTTAGGTCCTTGATTGGTATTCCCGACATTAGGATAAGTTATAGTGTTTTGATTGGGAGTGATTAATTTCATGTTTGTTCCATATGTCTTACGACTGATGTCTATTACCGCTTGATCTATTCGGAGAGCACTCTCGAGTAATTCATCATAAGTCCTTAGTGGGAACTTTTGGAATTCTTCCTTTATCTCTCTATTGAGAGAATGAAGGAATAAGTCGCATAGTTCCATCTGATCCATGTTTGGAGCACTTGTTGATGAGTAGAGGACTATACACCATCTTTGAATAAAATGGGCATTAGATTCATTGTGCTTTTGTTTAATATGTAAGAATTCCCTGATTCCTATTCTTAACAATTTGTTCATATCAAAAGCTTAGATAAATTCTGAAGTAAGTTGTTTGAATGAGTGTATTGAGGCTTTAGGTATTCTATAGTACCAATCAAGGGGAATACACACTAAGGTTTTAGGGAATATCTTAGCAATAACCGCATCCCAAGGGAGAAATTCTTGAATGGTCATGGCATAATCCTTGATATGTGTATTTTGATCTCCCTCCCCTTTGTATTTAGGAAAATTGGGAAGAGGTTTTATAAGCATGACGCTTGCATGCACGGTGAAATCTAGAGGTTCTTTTAAATATTCTGAGTAAGTCCCTACCGCATAGGTTTCGACCATCGATGGTGCCTGCTGAGGGGGTGGAGGTGGAATGGGTTGTTGATATGGCATAGCATATGTATTTGCAGGGACATAAGGAAATCCCTATGGTTGAGAAAACATCCCGGGAGAGGAGAACATGTCTCCCGTGGTGATTTTGAATAAATGTTTAAGTAGGGAGGAGCATTGCTCTGATATGGGTTGTTTGGTGCTAAGCCGAGAGGTATCATACTTTCAACCTGGAGCAACATTTGAAAATGTGTTTGTAGTTGGTTTTTACTGTAGGTAGTTATAGGAATGTTGAGGAGGCATGCCTAATGTGCCCATTCTTGTGAGGAGGTCAACTTGGCTGGGATGATGCAGAGGGTTGAAAGTTCCTACTTGCCCAAAATGTGAATTTTGATTTACTTGAGAAAGTTCTAGTCCTCTAACCTTCTGAACCAAAGTCGAGATGACTTCGATTGGTGATGACATAGTGTTTTTCCTTAATGGCTATTATTGTATACCTTGAGGTTGTAGAGGTGTATGGTACCCTTCTATAAATTGATCATTACGTTTCCAATCTTCACCAAGAGTATTTTCCATAGGTGGAGGAATGGGGGTTTTTTCTTGGAGCAGGGTGTTAGGTTGTTTTTAAAAACTTCCTATAGGCGGGTACATGTTTTGGAAGCATTGTTTGCTTCTAGCATAGCGTGCTAAGTACTCCTCATCAAAAAATGGGAGTGCGTCTCTGATTTCGCCTACAAATTTTTGGACTGAACAAAACTTGAGGAGATGAAATGGATTCTCTAGTAAACATCATATTGTTAGAGCCTAAGGGCTTTGGTTGTTGTGTTTGTGTGAGCTGATGCAGCTCCTCAATTCAGAATGAAAAACTAGAGCTAGTTCTTTGAGTAGGAGTTTGTGATGATAATTAGTTACTCGAATAGTTGTCATCCCATGCAGAAAGCAAGGGTGACGGTTGTCTATTTGTTTGACCATAATATACTCCAAGACCTGAGAGAGGTCTACCATATGCATCGTATCCCGAAATATTAGGTAGGTATATAAATAGCTGTAGAATAATGGGAAAGAGTGAATATGGATGAAAGAAATGGAAATAAAAAGGTAATAGTTGTTATGTTAATGTTTGGCTCACCAATTTTGTACGATAGAAAAATGACATGCGAGCATGAGAATCTACAAGTATCCCTTCTTCATACCCAACCTCCCGAGGTCATACCAAGACAGTGGTGGAAATGAAATAATTTTAGTATAGAAAAAGTAGTTGGGAAATATTATATCCTCAACACATAATAATGGGATCTATGAGTCTAAGGAAAAGAAATCTATCCTAACCTGAATTGGTGTAATGGATCATTAAGATATAATAGCTACTTGGAGGCTCCAATCAATTTCAAGCTCTTCCGAGGTCCTATCTATTGGTTGTTGGATGTGTGGAAAATGACCTATAGGTGCTTCATGTCTATTTCCAAATAATTTGATGGAAAATGGCAGTGAGAGGTGTAGTGGATTTGTAGGAAACTATGGGTGGTTTTTTGGTTTAGCCTAGAAAATATTAGCTTGATTAGTTTCTATGTTTAATATAGAAAATTATGTTATGATATTTGGCGGGAGTGGTGAGGATCTAAATTCCAGCATACGTAAACTCGTGTCAATATTTAACTGACTTTTAGGCTCGTTGGATTGTGGGACTTGTGGATCACAACCATGATTTCATGGTTGTTGTGGACCTGTTATGGTCATGTGAAGAATCAATCTCTTATTCCGAATATCCAATGATCATAAGCATTTTCACCTTCTATGTTTAATACCAAAAGTTGTGTGATTTTCTCATAAAATCTTGTGGATGTACTAGAGACTTGTGTAGGTAAGCCCATGTCTATGTCGATGAGAAGGTCTCCTACATTTGTCTACAAAACTAATGGATCACAACCAAATATTTGTTCTCTTTAAGTTTCTTGTATGGTCATGTGGATATCCTATCAATGTAATCTACGATTGGGTTGACTTGACTAGAATGTGTATACTTTGTCGTATTCAAAGTATTCAATTCTCTTAATTATTCACTAAGTTCTTGTGGGTTTATCATCATTTGAAAGACTTCAATCCTAAGACCTTGATCTATATCCGTTAATGTTGTGAAGATATTTTGCTAAGGTATTACCTGTTTGAATAAGTAATCCCTAGGCTCTCTGGGTCCCGTAATTGTCATGCAAAAGATGATCCAATTTTAACTGAAATAAGTAAACTAATTATGAAAATAAATCTACAAGTATGCTTATATATATTGTTTTATATTTTCAAGGATATGAATTTGAATGAAATTTAAAGAGCAGTTATTCTAATATATTTAGATAATGAACAATTAATCTAGTAATAGAATTAAAACAAACAAGGTAGCCTGGTGTAGCTATTTGCATGTGCACTTGTGAACTTATCCTAAATATTAAATAACTAACTAATTTAATTGAAAGACCTTCAATCTTACCTCAGAAGTGAGGAATAAATCATAGCTTCTCAGAAGCTATCATTCCCCACAGCTTCCCGGTAATACTGAAAGCAAGATTAACTGAAATAAAATGATTTTCTATTCTATTTGATATATCATAACTACAACTTTGACAATTCAAACCTGGAGTTTACAGAACAACGACAAATACAATTGTATCATGTCTTGTCCCCTCAGTGTGATCTCTTTGTTCCTTCATGTTCTCGTGAATCCTAGAAAAGTAGGAATGTGATAGAAGCAGTAGGAGAAGATGTTCAAATAGTGGCAGCTTGGATATAAGCCAAATAGAATGCAAGTAGGAGAGAGATAGTGCAAGAGAAAAAATCTTGACTATTCAATTCCTAGCGGGATTTTTACAGGGATACAATGCTAGCATACCAAAATCTATAAGACTTATGCATCTTGTGATAAAAAAACAACCTATAATTCTAAGTAGAATCAAGATTCAAATTGACATGATCTAGAACCATAACCATGGAGCCTTGAAGTCGAGACGATTTGAAAGATTTACAAAATCTAAACTTGTTGAGACTTATTGGAGAACTTTCAAAATACACTGAATAATAATTCATAGAGGGAGAGGGGCCATTTTCTTGTAAACAAGCTTGGTATTTATAGCATTTGGATTTACCATAGGGTAAGTTTGAATTGAACTCTTATATTATAAATAAAGAGAAATTACTATTTACCAGGCGGCTAAAACTTAAATGCAAGCAAGAGTGGTTGAGAAATGTGAGCGCCACTTGATTTTTATGTTGACGAAAGCATCGAAAAGTTGTAGAAAATGTGCATAGGACCACTACCCTACACGGGGCGGTGGTTAAAGGACCACCACCACCTGTCCCGGGTGGCGGTCACTAGACCACCACCTGGCAGGGTGGTGGTCCTAAAACTAAAGACCAAAATGAAAGAAAAGCACATAACGGGGTTTGAACAAAGCATACGGAGGCTGGATATGGCACTTTTGGATGTAGATTTATACTCAAGTATGATATATAGATTTTGAACACCTTACGAAGAGATCTTAATCATCATTGGGGTTTCTTTAACCTCTTTTCAGCATTACACTACATACAATTTTAGGTAAATACAGAACCAATGGCGTGTTTTCTTTGAACAAGAGGAAACTTTATTTGGCAAAGACATCATCTAATTGAATATAAACATGATTCACGAGTTTTTTTGTCATTGGAATCAAACTTTGATAATGTTGATTACATTATAAATATAAGTATGTCAGTCTCAAGAGATGAGGAACAACACGTTCTAGGCACAAAGGAAAAAGCATGTAAAATATGGTTAGGAAGCAATCTCAAAGAAGGAAGAGAAGCAAGTCCTATGTTCAATCTTTGAAGAAATATAAAGAATTCCTAGCTTGGTCTTACTTTGAGTTTAAGGAATACGGGAATATTTTGTCCAACATGAAATTCCTCTTGAATCTAATGTCAGTCTTTTAGGAATAAACATAGGCCCATCAATCAACTCCTTTCTTTGAATATGCAAGAAGAATTGAAGAATTTGAGAGATGGAGGGATCATTCAGCCCAAAGGGTACTCATCTTTAGTTGTAAACCTAGTTAGGAAAAAGAATGGTGATATAAGGTTGTGCGTAGACATCAAGAACCTGAATAAAGCATCATTGAAAGATAATTACCCTATGCCAAACATGGAGAATATGCTACGATTGTTAACTGGTTCTGAATTATTGTCCACTATGGATGGTTTCTCTTGCTATAATCAAGTTGATGTGAAGGAATCAGAAAGAATAAATACGACCTTTACCACTCCTTGGGGAACTTATATCTATGTCAAGATGCCTTTTGGCTTAATGAATGTTGGAGAAAATTTCCAAAGAGCAATGGATGTAGCGTTTGTTGGTTATATTAATGACTTCATTATTGTTTATCAAGATGATGCAATTATGTTTTCCAGAAAAGGATGTGATCACTTGTAACACTTGGAGAGAGTGTTGATAATGTGTAGAGAAGTGCCATTTTGGTGTGCAAAAGGTAAAGTTGCTTGGTCACATTGTATCAAAGGAGGGGGTTCATGATAGATGTAGAGAGAGTGGAATCCATAAGAAAGGTTCCAATTCCAAGAAATAAGAAAGGAGTTCAATCCTTCTTTGGAAAAATAGACTTTATCAAAAGATTTGTGTCTAACTTTGTTGAGATGACTATCCCCATTACTAGTATGCTGAAGAAGGTGTTGGTACCCAAGCTGATTCTACCTAAGAAAATGAACACCATCACAAATTTGGCGGGAATATTAGAGAGACAAATAGAGCATGTAGTGTTTCATTTTCAGAGCTGGGATGAAATGCAACTTGTTCTTCGACACTCATATGTGGAGAAATGGGTAGCACCCTCAAGAGGGTTTTACCTATCCTCACTACTTTATGGTTGTTCCTTTCAACCAAGGTGAGAGGACCCTTTTTGTAGCCTATTGTTTGTGGAGGAGATGGAGATATCCTTCCTTGTGAAATTATTAAGAAGACCTTGAAGAAAATATGATCAATGCAAAAAAACCTAACTCTCATGAGTTTTCACTCTAGATAATGGAGATATTTTCTAAGCAAGGTTAAGGCCACTAAAGAAAATGAAAAATTGATTGTTTTTGCATGTTTTGGTAGTAAAAATTATGCATTTATATACACACATGACAAAATAGGGGTAGTATGGGTATGATTGGTTGTTTTTAAATGATTTTTTTGTGGGAGGTGAGGTGGAAATGAGCTTGATTCACAGATTCTTGAGAAGTTTTATAAAAATGGAGAGATTGGACAACAAAAATATTTGGGATAGCTAGGATGTTCCTTTAACAAGAATATGTGCTTCAATGGAGGCCCAGATCAGCACTTTTCACACAAAATTCAAGGATCCAAAATGAAGGCTCAAATTGGAAAACTTAACTAAACATTATCAACCTCTGTTTCATCACATATAAGATACCCTTAAAAGCTAACAAACAATATTATAGTCATGCTAGGAGTCATAGTGATTTTAAATTTTTTATCTCACTATCGGATGAAAGATCTTCTAATAAATGAAATTGCAAATGCCACTAAAGTATCACAAGGATAAGATCATGTGTGATTCACAAAAATTTCAATGTGAGATGGCAATGGGACCAAGAAAACTACTTGCAGACATTGAAGTAAACACAAATTTTTGCCAAAATAACACGAGATAAACTCAAGTTTTATTGAATTAATCGGCATGGGAAAGTTTCTAGAACAATCTCGAGCTTGTCAATGGTTGTACACTCATGCAACCACCTTGAACGATCAAAATTTAACACAAAGTAGATAAATAGGTTCCTTTAGATGATTTCCCAAAAGGATGGGTTCTATCAAGATTTTCTCTTAGAAAAATCAGTCCCGACCGCTAGCACTCTAACCATTTGCATGAAAAATTCATGCAATTTATAATACTTCATTTACAACAGAATTTCCCCCAAAACCAAAGACATTCAAAGCACCATTGTGTGTTGAGACTCCCAGAATCAGATTTATGAAAAATTTGTCAGGTGTGCAAAGGGAAAATCTCTCCAAATATTTCCAGCATTCAATTATTCACCTGGTAGGTTGTTCTTTATCTCACGCACCAAATACTCCCTCCTCCAATCTGTCAAATCTAGTTCTTTGCATGCCAAGGAAAGAAAAACTAAAAATCAGATCAAATCCAATGATCTGATCACGTATTGATTGTAAAATACATATTTAGATTTTTTCCACCCAATCAGGATATCAGATTAATGTTCCTCTTCATTTTATGTGCAGGAGACTCCAAGAAATGATAAAAAACTATAAAAATCCGCATCCCTAGGAGCTTTGGAGTAGAAATGATAGAAAATCAGATACAGATAGACAACGACCATTAATCTCTCTTTTGAATCTGGACCATCCACATGAGAGATCCAAGTCAAGACGTCCCCAGGGATTCGTTTTTACCTTTTACACCTTTTTGGAAAAAAATGAAAAATTTCTCAATTTTGTCCACCCTCTTCCTTTGAAAAATGGTCCTGACACGTGTCCCAATGTGGGTCCCAAAGGAACCATGGCTAAATTCTGCTATTTCACCTCCTTTTTGGAAAAGGGAAAATTTTCCAAGTTTTCCCCATAGCTCTACCCTTCCGCTTCTAGTTTTTGATGTGGGTCCCAGTGGAACCACACTTCCTTTTTACTTTTAACTCCTTTTTCCACAAAAGGAAAATTTTCCAATTTCCCCCAAAATTCCACACCTTCGCCATTTACTAGAGAAAATTTTGACTTTTCTCTATCGGGCCTATGGGTCATTTTGATGATTTCAGTGTTTTGAATATCAAGGGGAAAAAATCCAAGTTTCCCCCATGGCCCGCCTCCCGCCTCTTGAATTTTCAAACCACCACGCATCTCAATGGTGCATGTTGAGATGGTCCCAAAAATTAGAGACCGTAAATGAGCATGGGCTTGCCACATGTCTCAGGCCTTTTAGGAAGTTGTTGAAAAAACTATGGAAAGAAGACCCAATGGAAACCTCCATGTGTCTTTATGGCGCAACTTCAAGAACCTTATAAGGCTTTAATATGATTTGGCGAGGGCATGCTTCCATTTTAGAATTTTTACTCCATTTTTTCAAAAAGGGAAAAATATCCAACTTTCCTCCGAAGGCCCGTATCTCCACTTTTAACTTTGTCACATGTCCTTCTATGGGGTCAAAGTAAGATTTTTTCCCTGTCGCTTAAATTTTGCTTTAATCGAATCCTGGTAGGGCCACGGGGCGGTACAATTTTTTTCCAAAGTATCCAATGAGAACAATTTCGAAAAATAAACCCATCATGCCCAATCCAATTAGAAGAAGCCACATAAGTACCAAAAGAACCAATTAGAATTGAGTGGAGCTATGAGACCAAATTTTCCTTTTTCCAAAAAAGCACAAAGCGACAAGTTAAAACATTTTCTCACCATCCCCTGACCAACCAAAAAAATCACATGACCACCAAATGTTGAGGAATAATTTTGATAGGAAAAAGACACCGCTAGACCGTCAAAAACACATAAATTCGCCATTCATGCCCAAAATCTGATTTTTCGCTAAGGATGAAATATTTTTCAAACAAAACCAAGTTAATCATGGTTCCAAGCAACTTTCAACCATGGATTTGAATTTTTAAAGGCATATAAATATAAATTTATCATTCTCGAGCTTCTATGGTCGGGGAAAAATGGGAAAAAATGGCAGAGCCCACTGATTTTGAAGAAATTAGGGAAAAAATAGGAAAAACTCGAGACTTCTTCAAAAAGGGGCATGATAATGAATTATGCAAACAATTCAAGTCATTCCAAACAGAGGTGAAAGCTTGAACATCCACATCGAGAGAAAAATGTTTCATAACACGTAGATCAGAGGAAAATCAAGGAAAAATGGTGCAAGATCAAGACAAGCACCAACATCGGCTCTGACTCGGGGATGGGCACTCCTCCAAGTGCCACAAGAATCAAGTAGAGTAACAAATGCCAAGAATAGACCATTAGGAAACAGAGTTAAAGAAAATGATAGCATATCAAAATAATGACAACCATCCTCCAAATACAAAACTCGAGAAACTAGCAAAACTAGGTCACCGAGGACCAAAATGAGCAAAACACAAAAATAGAAAGGAACCAAAAAAAATTGTACACTATATAAGTGATGTTCACCTTAATTCTGGGGAATCAATCCAGGAAATGCTTCAAGTGCCTACCATTAATAGGAAATTCGAGCAATTCACCATCCAAATCTTTCAATAAGAAGGTATTCTCACCAATCCGAATGTCAATGGAGTAAGGGACCATCCACAATGCATCAAATTTACCATGCTTTCCTTGTCTTTAAAAGGAATGATAACCAGATTGTGTCAAGCCAAGAACACAGATGCTAATCAAACATCATAATCAATAAGATGAAAGTAATTCTCCAGAATAACTTTACATAAACCTTTGCAAACAAATGAGAAACAATATCATATATTATTATGGAACTCAATGAAATACAATGAGAATGGGCCTTTCTTATATAGGCAAGGAATAACAATATAAGAACTAGTCAAGGCTATAGATCAAGCCATAAATCATGGAAAGGACTAGTCAAGTCCATATATTTATGAGATAACTAGACATCAAGGATCTAGTCAATACCATAGATCTAGGAAAGAACTAGTCAATACCATAGATCAAGGAAAGAACTATACCTAACAACTAGATAATATCTCCTAATATCTAAATAAATAAAAAGAAATATCCACACACATAAGTGGGTGAGGATAAATACAATAATGTACCTAGGTGAACATGAGCTAAGGTAAATACCTACTCTAACACCCCCTCAAGTGAAGCTAGGGCAAAAATGGAAGTGGAATGTCCATAGGTATGAGCCTTGGCAACTAGGCTCGATGAGGTACTCATGTAAAATATATCCATGAAGAAATCTCGAACCAAAAGAAAGAAAGAGAAAGAAGAAGAAGAAGGAAGATGTTCTCACGAACACACCCCAAGAACAACTTTCAAAACCCCAAGCATTCCACGCAACTCAAGGTAGCGAGCTGATGCAAAAGGCTTCGTAAAGATGTATTGCAACCTGCTATTGAGTTGGAATGTACTCCAAGAAAAGAACTCCATCCGAATGTGCTAACGAATGAAGTGGATGTGTATCTCAATATGCTTGGTCCACTGGTGCTCAACTTGGTTATGAGAAATGTGAATTTCACTTTGGTTATCACACCAAAGTACAGTTAGTGAATCTTGTGGGAATCTAAACTCTATCAATAACTAGCAAAGCCAAAGAATCTGCTGACTTGCTGTAATTTCTTCCTTGTACTCTTCCTCTGAAGATGAAAGTGCAATAGCCTATTGCATTTTACACACCCAAACAACTGGAAAAGATCCAAGATAGAAAATATATCCAGAAGTGGAATTCCTGTCATCAATAGAACCTGCCCAATTTAAATCTGTATACCTAACCAATCGAGTAGAGCCCCTTTGTCTGCATGTAGGGAAAAGTGGGAAGTGCCATGCAAATAGCGTAAAATCCTATTAGCATCCTACCGGTGACTACTATGAGGAGAATGTACAAACTGAGATACAAGCCCTACTACAAATGAAATATCAGGGCGAGTATGGGTCAAGTACATGAGACTCTTAACCAACTTCCTATACAATGTAGGATCAAAAAGTGGTGTGGTACATGTGGATGTAAGAGTAACTCCAAACTGAAAACCATATTGAGAAATCTGCAAACCAAGGAAATAATACAATAGCCCAAGATCTATCATGTCAAAGTATTTGTGTAGAAAGAGCCCCTCGAATACTCGAATGTAGGAAGAAGAGCTACTAGTAAGCAACAGATCATCAACATACAAGACAAGTATCATAATATCCTCACCGACATGTTGGAGATACAAAGTATGATCAGAGTGGCAACCAACAAAACCAGTAGATAGAAGAACATAATCCATCTTTTCATACCGATCCCGAGGGGCTTGTTTAAGACCATAGAGAGACCTTCGGAGCTAAAAAACAAGAGAAGAATCCTGAACAAATCCAGCCGGCTACTCCATATATATTTCCTCTTATAGATCTCCATGTAAGAAGGAACTCTTCATGTCCATCTAGTATACAGGCCACCCTTGTGATGCAGCAATAACAAGTACAAGGCATACAGAATCCATCTTGGCAATGGGTACAAAAGTCTCAGAGTAATCAATACCTTCAACTTGTGAAAAACCCTTTACAACAAGATGAGCCTTATACTTGTCAATGGACCCATCAGCTGCATATTTGGTTTGGTATACCCACTTACACCTAACCATATTTCTTCCTTTAGGAAGAGATACCAAATCCAAAGTATGATTCTTCATCAAATAAGAATACTCAGCTGCCATTACATCATCCCACTCCAAGTATCCCATGAGCCTTTGAAAAAGACTGTGGATCCTTAGAAACTGCTTGACACAAAATTCCAAAACTTGTAGAATGTGCGTGATGATGCCTAGTGGGTGGAAGATCCTCTATGAAAGGTGTTACCTTAGAAACTATAGTACGAGCCCACTTAGGCATAGTGACAACATAGTGGGAATAGTATCCTTAATGGCATATTTAACCTCCTCATCAATCTCCTCAAAGAAAGTATCCTCAAGATGATATGAAGAAGAAGAAGGAATGGAAGAAGTTGAAGAATCATGAGGAGTTAAATTCTCATCAAGCTAATCATGTGTTAAAAAAAAACATCATGTGGATCGGGATCTAAAATATGATAAGCTCTCATGTCCTCAAAATACCCTACAAATATCAAGGGTTTACTCTTTTTATCTAAAGCTTTCCTTTTCTTCTTTGGCACAAAGGCCCAAGCATGCCTCCGAAAGACTCAAAAATGAGACATCGGCTTAGTGTTGGACCAAGCTTCCTCACGGAGTCAAATGCTCAAGTTCTCTATGTGGTGTGTGATTCGGATATAGATAGCACAATTAACTACTTCTTCCCGATAGATAGGAGGTATATCTCTCTATAGAATGCATCATACAATTAGAAATTTCCTTCAAAGTTCTATTCTTCCTTTCTACTAATCCATTCTGTTGTGGAGTATGAGGAACAAAATGCTGGTGAATAATACCTTGAGTTGCCAAAAATTTAGAAAACTCATCGCTGAAGTACTCCCCCCCATTATCAGTGTGAAGGTTCTTTATGCTACTAGAAGATTGTTTCTCAACCAAAGCCTTGAAAAATTTGAAGTGTAAAAAAACATCACTTTTTCACTTGAGAAAATAAACCCAAGTACACCTCGAGAAATTATTAATAAATGTAAGTGCATACTTAGCTCCATTGAAAGATGGGGTAGGAAAACCATCAAGTCACTATACATAAGCTCAAGTGGTGAAGAAGCTCTCTTAAAAAAATTCTTAGGAAAATGATCTTGGTGTTGTTTCCCTAATGCACAACCATGACAAAATCCCTCAAGACAAGAAAATATAGGAAGACCATCTACCATACCATGAGTGCTCAAATCCTTCAAATATTTGTAATTGAGATGTCCAAATATTTCATGTGAAAGCTTACTCTTTGAATCTGAATAAAAAACCAATCCTACCCGTATAGAAGAAGTGTCATCAAAACCCTCAAAGTGATATAGTCTTGAACTATGATCAACAATACCCTAAGAAACAAGTGAATAAGGCTCCAAAGTTCTTACTTCTACCCCATGTGGTGTAAAAGTCATTGTTTTCCCTTGACCAGAATGACAAATTTGATATATAGAAAGTAAATTTGTAGTGATGTTAGGAACATATAGTGCATCTTGGATATTTCCACCATCAAGTTGTATATCACCTTTTCCCTCAATAGAAAGAAAGGAAGAATCTCCAACCTCAATTTTGGAAGTAGAACTCAAACCTAGAGAAACAAAATACTCCTTGGAAGAAGTCATGTGATGAGAAGCACCAGAATCTATAACCCAATTGTCTGCAGTAAGTGGCAATCGAGATCTTTCAACAACATTAAGTGTTTTTCCATGCTGATTAGAAGGAGGTGGAGTGGAGATAGAAATTTTGTGTTTCCGACTACATCCTCTAAGGCTTGCATTCACTTATAAAACCTACTTTCTTCATGATTACCACCCCTTAAAAGAGCATGAACCGCTAGACTTATTCTTGGATTTAGAAGACTCCTTGTGTTTTGAGTCATTTCTTTGGGTTTAGGAGCATTTTGAGATGGAGAAGGTGTGGATTTGGTTTTCTTGTTTGGTTTTCCCTTGCCCTTAGGATTAGATGCAACTAACGCCTTTTGAGAGGTGGAAGACTCAAGGTGAGATAATTTGGATTCTTCCTAGTAATTCTTTAACAAAATGTTTCTAAGTTAGGCATTTTGAAGGTGTCACCTAAGGCATCCATGCTAGAGAAAAGGTAGAAGCAAAAATTTGGAATGGTCCTCTCAACTTGGATAGAATCAAGTAAACACACTCTTCATCTTTCTTATCTCTTCCACTCCCCTTCAATGTGTCAACAAATGCTTGAACTTGGTAAGATAGTCTATAATTGTTGGAAAATCTTCAGGATTAAGAGAGGTGATCTCTATTTCAAGTTACATGGCTCTCATATGATCCACCTTACCAAATAAATCTTCCAATTTATCTCATATTTTGAAAGGAGAGTCACACTTTTCCAAATGAAATAAAAGACTGTCACTTACATAAGTTCCTATCAAACCTGTACACTCATCAAATTTGCACTGGTACTGAAATTTCTCATATTCTGTAGTGAACACTGGTTGTTCTTTAGAAGTTAAAGCCCATAATCCTTTCTGCTTACTTATTGTTTCCATTCTTGGTTTCCATGTGTTTTACTTATGTGTTGTTAATGGCTCAACATGATCTAATGTAGAAGTAGATGCCATCCAAAAAAAAATCACCAAAAGAAATGGAAGAACCAAGCAATGCAACAAGACCCGAAGAAATGCAACAAAATCCCCCAGATTTTGGCACTTTATAGTGAGTGTGTGTTATAATATGGCACTTTATAATTATATTACAATTCTCAAAATAAATATATCCAATGGAAAAATAAGCACTTTTGCAAAAAATGACACTCAAAACTGAGTTACCGATCAAAAGTTACAAACTTTTCAATATTATGCTCTACTATTTATTTTAGTTGCCACTAAAATAGAATAAAATAATCTTGCCTTCACCATACAAACAAAATGAAAGGGGGCTGGAGTTAAGCACCTACTAGTAGGAATCACAAGCTTTAGCCCTCATATGACCATAACATATGACCGGGGCTCGATACCATAAAAGGAATGATAACCAGATTGTACCAATCCAAGAACACAGATGCTAATCAAACATCACGATCAATAAGATGAAATTAATTCACCGAAATAGCTTTACATAAACCTTTACAAACAAATGAGCAGCAATATCATATATTATTATGGAACTCAATGAAATCTAATGAGAATGGGCCTTGCTTATATAGGCAAGGAATAACAATCTAAAAACTAGTCAAGGTCGTAGATCAAGCCATAAATCATGGAAAGAAATAGTCATCAAAGAACTAGTTAAGTCCATAGATTTATGAGAGAACTAGACATCAAGGATCTAGTCAATACCGTAGATCAAAGAAAAACTATACCTAACAACTAGATAATATTTCCTAATATCTAAATAAATAAAACGAAATATCCACACACATAAGTGGGTGAGGATAAATACAATAATGTACCTAGGTGAATATGAGCTAAGGTAAATACCTACTCTAACAGTCTTCATGTTTGTGACCCCACAATAACACAAGATCTCCAATGTTGAAAGCTCTGGGAGTGACCTTCTTCTCAAATAACTTCTTCAATTTTTCTCTGAACTTCACATGCTTTTGGTGAGATGCTCTCCTTTCTTCATCAAGTTCAACAATCTAGTTAATTCGGGCCTCATATGGACTAACTTCTTGATCTTCTAGTTATTGAATGAAATGATATGAGGATAGTTGCATATGCAGGGGTAGAAGAGCTTGAGTGCCATACACCAATTCAAATGGAATTTTTCCAGTGGATCTTTTAATAGTAATTTTGTCAGCCCAAACAATGAACTTCAGTTGTTCACCCCATTTTCTTTTGTTCAACTCCAAGGTTCTTCTGATAATCTTGAAAAAAAAAAATATTACTGGACTCATCTTGTCCATTTCATGGGGATTGTAATTAGATTCACATGTCAAGTTGATCCCATATTCTTTGCACATTTCCACCAAAGGTTTAGCTCTGAAGCTCATGGCATTATCAACAACAATTTTAACTGGCACTCCAAACCTGCAGATGATATGGTTCAACATAAAATCCATGACAATTTGGTGTGTTGCTATTTTGGTGGGATTGCCTCCACCCACTTGGTGAAGTAATAAATGGATAAAAGAATCCACTTATGCCCAAAGACTTGAAGGGTATAAAATCTCATGAAGGAATTCCATTCCCCTTTGCTTGAATGGGGCTTCAATTGATACAGGCTGCAAAGTTAGGGAACATGAACCTTTAAGTCTTCGAGAGAAGCGCTGGTAACTCTCACATCTTCTAACCAAAAGAGTTGTATCCTTGAAGAGAGTTGGCCACCAATAACCAGCCCTCAAGATCTTGTTTGTTGTGAATCTTCAAGAGAAATTATCTCCACAAAATCTTCCATGAAGATCAGTAATTATTTTAGGGATTCATCTTCGATAATGCACCTTAAGAGAGATACTTTAGGGTTCTTCCAAGATAACCCATAATCAGTAATGACATATTTATGGGAAGCCAACTGAAGGGCTCTTTTCTGGTTCTTACTCAAATGCCTAGGGTAATATAGATGTCTGAGATAAAAAATTACATCTTTGTACCACTCATAACTCATCAATATTTCAAAAACATCTACCCTTCCTTATTCTACCTCATTTACCTAAATAGTTTGCAAGTTGCTCTCAACCATAAGCTTAGTCAAGCCCAAAATTCTCACCAACTTTGTGGTTTGGATATCCATCTCATATTCTTGCAACTTGTTCACCCATCTACATCTTTTTCTTGAGACTTCCATCTCTTATAATATGTCTTTCACCATAGTGTGGGGAACATAAGCAACAATTTTAGAGCTCAAAATGTAAGGCTTGAAAACCTTTATTGCTTTTACCAAGGAAAATGCTTGTTTCTCCATAATAGTGTATTTCAGCTCGGCCCCCTGTAATGCCTTACTAAAAAAGGCAAATTGGCCTCTCAGCCCCTTCATCATCTTTCTGCAACAAGACAGATGCAATAGTGTTCTCTGAAGCAAAAGAAAATAGTTGGAAAGGCTTCTTATAATCTGGAGCTGCTAAAATAGGGGCATGCTTTAATGCCTCCTTGATCTCATCAAAATTTTGAATGGAATACTCCTCCCATTTGATGGTCTAGTCCTTCTTCAACAAGCTAGTGATTGGAATGGTCAACTTAACAAAGTTTGATATGAATCTCTTGATAAATTTTATCTTCCCAAAGAAGGACTGAATCACCTTCTTGGTTCTTGGAATTAGGACGTTGCTGATGGCCTCTACCTTTTTAGATCAATCATGACCCCTTCTTGTGACATAATGTGACCAATCAATTTTGCCTTTTGTACTCCGAAATGGCACTTCTTTGGATTGAGTGAAATGCCATATTCTCTACATCTTATTAGAATTTTCTCCAAGTGTTGTAAATGATCACCTCTCTTTCTGGAGAACACAGTTACATCATCTTGGTAGACAACAATAAAATCATTGATGTAACCAGCAAAAGCAACATCCATTTCTCTCTAAAAGGTTTCTCCAAAGCATTCATCAGCCCAAAGGGCATCCTGACATATACATATGTTCCCAAGGGGTGGTAAAGGATGTCTTAATTCTTTCTGATTCCTTTACAACAACTTGGTTATAACCAGAGAAACCATCCAGGGTAGATAGTAGCTCAAAACCGGTCACTAACTGCAACATGTTTTCCATGTTTGGTAAAGGATAATTATCCTTCATTGATGCTCTGTTCATATTTCTAAAGTCCACACATAGCCTGATGTCACCATTCTTCTTTCTGATTGGTACTAGATTTGCAACCCAAGAAGAATATGTTCAGTAGGGCTGAATAATTCCTCCATCCCTCGTTTCTTGATTCTTCTTGCATTTTAACAGGTTAGGAGTGGATTGATTGGCCTTTGTTTCTACCTAAATGGTTTTGCATTAGATTCCAAGGGAATCTCATGTTGAAACAAATCCTCTCTATATGCCTTTAGTTCAAAATAAGTCCAAGCCATGTAATCTTGATATTTTTTTAGCAATTGGACATAATACTATTTTTCCTCCTTGCTGAGATCACTTCCCAACTAGATCTTCCTTGGTTTCTCGTTTTTGCCAAGGTCATGCTCCTAAATATCCCTTGAGGTTGTTATACATCTCTTAATAATGTGATCAACATTATTAAAGTTGGATTCAAGAGAAAACAACCCTCTAGGAATGGTATTAGTCTTTAGTTGGATGATGCCTTTTCCAAAAAGGATTCTTTACCCTCTGCTACGCACACCATTGGATCCCAATCAATATTTTGATCAGAAAACTCCCCTTTGTTCTGCAGAAATCTTTTGACTTGAGCATCATCATCAAAAACTTGCCAATGTTTAATGTTGTCAGGTACAGATGGCCTAGTTAACACCTCAACATCATATTCACAATATGGGGATATTGTACAATTATCAAACCGAGATCACAATACTATAAGTTTTTCTTCCAAATCATTGAACTTACTATCATGATACACAATATTTAATGAATCAAACATCTCAATGAGATCCCAAACTACATGCTTATATTGTTTCATTCACTGATTTTTTGTGGCATAACATTTTCTAACTTGATTTATAATTAATTTTGAATATCCTTTGAAAATTATGTCTTTAACACCATATTTCAAAAATCCTCGAGACCTAACAATAGTTCCTCATACTCAAAGTTAGTGTACTCAATATCCTTTGAATATCCATAGACCTAATAATGTTGTTAGTGTACTCAAAGTTAATTTTGAAGGAAAATTAAAACTCTTCCTAGCCTGGAGAGATCGAATAACACCAACAACATTTTTGAACTTGGGGCAAGCTCCATCAAATAATAAAGTCCAAGGAGAGTCTTCCTACTCAATACACTTACTTTATTCAATCGTGTGGTCTTTTCCATTAGCAAATCCTATAAAGTTATCTCGCACCAACACTTGTGTACAATACTTCATAAGATGCATTTTTGTGATCTTCATTAAGCCTGCAACATCTTATTTTCCCCATTAAACTTGACAAATCTGCCCTCCATTGGGATGGTGGCATAGGACATGTCAATTTGAACATTCCCACCAACACTTGTAGCCCATTTTCTAGACATTAGCATACCACACTTGGCTTGGCAGTCAACAATAACTACATCAAGCTTCAAGTTGCTTCCCGAATAGGATGTAAGTTGTACCAGTAGACCTTTCACACATCCCACCACTAACACCTCTCTGGAATCTATGGAGGTGAACTTCCCATATCTTTGTTGTTACCTTGATGTTTACTTCATTCATAACTTCCATATCCATAACATTGCATGATGCCCCGAGTCAAACATATAGTTGTGTAACAATCTGTCTTTAATGATCACCTTGTGGAGAAGAATGGATCCACATTTAGCTGAGACTCCACCAAGGATATCCCCAAATAAACCTCATGTGGTTCACCTAGTTCCTAAAACACTGGTGGAGTCTCCATAATATTTACATTTTTACCTAGGGCACTCTTCTCTTCTTTCAATCCAAAATAATCCAATGCCCTATTCTTTTTCTCAAGAATCCTAAGAAACTCATCAATTAGAACTCAGATCTTGATCCGACTCAAGACTTGGGCAATATCATAAGGGACATACTTTGGAAAGGAAACATTGAAGGAAGTTTGATACTCTCATTAGATCACATAGGATCTTTGACATATTTCGCATGATGATGGGTATGAGTTTTGTTGGGGACAACAAGGCCTTTGGTAGATGCATCTTTATTAGGAGCCTCTTTAGGAATATTTGAAAGCAATGGAGTTTTTGGCTTGGCCTGAGGCCCTATCCCTTTGATAATTGTACTTCTTGTGTTATACTCCTCTTGGGTAACAACAACATTCATCAACAATTGCCTGTCCTCCACAGATGGGATTCCTCCATCATACTTCTTTATCATTAAATCTCTTAAATATTCAAAGTCATTATTGGGAAATTCAAATCCTTGTATAGTATCTACTTTGCTAAATTATGAGAGGGAGGAAGAAGAGGTACCGGTGGATGAAATTTCAAAAGTTAGCAATAGTTCTAGAATTTATTACCTCGCTTGAGGTTGCTCTTTCGTGAGCTTGTAGAGCACTCCATCATGCATGCATCATCATCATCTTATTCTTATTCTTGCGGATCTTCCTCACATGGAGCATGGAGCATGAAACATATATCACACCAATCAATGACATTTGTCTCCTCCATAAAAACAACTCTAATGACCAAAGGATCAAGTACCATTCCATTTTCACTGGCCTGAGACTATTTATTTCCAAATCCAATAGGTCCCTTGCCTCTATCATCATATCTCTGATCATTTCTATGATGATTTGTAAACATATCTTGGCCTTATTACTTGTGCTAACCTTGTGAACTCTGTCCAATCACTTTTCTACCTGGGATAATTTGTATGATAATTTTTTGACAGCCCTTGTCACAACTTCCTCCAAATAAGTAGCCTTACTTGTTTGAGGCTTTTCTAGGTTAATTATTTTTACACTCTCCTCTTCGGGAGGCTTTCAAATTGCCTTGATGTTGTTCTCAATTTATAGAGCCATGGTGAGGGCCTACCTCAAATTATTAGGGTTTTTTTCCCTCAAGTAGTAAGCAACATTTTTATCAAATGCATCTGAATATTTGATCAAACATGATTCATCACATGGCCTTAAGCTAACATGAAATCTCCCAAGGTCTTGTTTAATGTTGTGTTGATATCATGTCTTTGAATCATTAGGATTCTTCTAGATTTTTCAAATTCGATAAGAAACCTTTGGTCAGTTCTATCACCATACCGCAATCTAAATGCATTGTTCATCTCTATCCAAGAATCAATGGAATTATCGGAAAAGCTTTATATCAATCCCTTGCATCCTTTTCCAAATTATGGATAAAAAATTTGATATAAACATCTTCATGTTCAGTCTCAAATTCTTCCATCATATTAATAAAAACTTTAAATGTTGATCACCCATTATAGTGTTGTTTCCTTGGAACTTTGGTAATCTGTTTATTACATCACGGGAACTACATTTGGATAACCATTCATCCCTGTAAAATTTATAGGATCAAATGTGTTTACAACAAAATGATGTTTGTGTGATGGGCCATGGTGTTCGAGGAGGTGACCATGGAGGGGAGATAAATTGATAAGGGGAAGAGGGTCTTTAAAACACTAGAGTATAAATTTCAAAATGGATATTCCCTAAAGGCCTTGTTTCTTTGAAAAACCTATCAAATTTTGAAAATACGAGAGAATAATGAGAAGAAAAATTTTCAAAATTAAATGAAGGCCCTTCTCTAGTTGGAGAATTAAGTTCCAAAAAGAGGCTACGATTGAAGCACTTGAATGACAACCTTCAATGATAGGCCAATTAATTTCATCAATGGAGATCCCTTTTCTTTCCTGCTAATCTCCAAAAAATCTCCAAGATTTTCTTCCTTTTGAATTTTTTTCTAGCTTTGGAAATAATGTCCTAAGCAGGATCTCTAGAAAAGAAAAATCTTCTTCTTTCCATCTTTGTAAAGGTTAGTAACAAATATCACTTGACATAGTTAAGATACTAATACTTATCAAGAATAAGATGAAAAAGGATTCGCCACTAAGTATTTCCACCTTATTTGTGCAAATACACTAAAATATGATCTATCAAATGTCTGTCAATACTAGAAATTGGAAATGGAATGATCTGACTTTTCTTTACCTAGATTTATCAATGAAAGGTAGTGCACTAGGTATAGAAACTAAAAGAATTACACACAACACTTGCAAATTTGAAATACTTCTTATAGGCCCGAACATAAGATGATGTTTGAAAAAATGTATTAGTGCTTACAACATGTTATAAGTGTTTACTAGGATCTGAATATGAACTATAACCACTATTTCCCTGGCAACGGCACAGATCGAGTGTTGGTATAAAAATTTAATCTCCCTCAGAAATTTAATAGCATCACAAGTTTGGTAGGAAGCTTAGAGACAAGCAGAGCATGTAGTGTGTTGTTTTGTATTTGGGTATGATATGCAACTTCCTCTTTATCACTCAAATGTGGAGAAATGGGTAGCACCCTCAAGAGGATTTGACCTATCCTCACTACTTTATGGTTGTGCCTTTCAACCAAGGTGAGAGGACCCTTTTTGTAGCCTATTGTTTATGGAGGAGATGGAGATATCATTCCTTGTGAAATTATTAAGAAGACCTTGAAGAAAATATGATCAATGCAACAAAACCTAACTCTCACGAGTTGTCACTCTAGATAATGGAGATATTTTCTACGAAAGGTTCAGGCCACTAAAGACAATGAAAAATTGATTGTTTATGCTTGTTTTAGTAGTAAAAATTATGACTTTGTATAAAGACATGACAAAACAGGGGTAGTATGGGTATGATTGGTTGTTTTTAAATGAATTTTTGGTGGGAGGTGAGGTGGAAATTAGCATGATTTACAAGATTCTTGAGAAATTTTACAAAAATAGAGAGCTTGAACAACATAATGCTTTGGGATAGCTAGGATGTTCCTTTAACCAAAATATGTGCTTCAATGGAGGCCCAGATCGAACTTTTCACACAAACTTCAAGGATCCAAAATGAAGGCTCAAATTTGAAAACTTAACTAAACATTATCAACCTCTATTTCATCACACCTAAGATACCCTCAAAGGCTAACAAACAATCTTATAGTCATGCTAGGAGTCACAGTGATTTTAAATTTATTTATTTCACTATCAGATGAAAGATCTTTTGATAAATGAAATTGAAAATGCCACCAAACTATCACAAGGATAAGATCTTGTGTGATTCACAAATATTTCAATGTAAGATTGCAACGGGAAGAAGAAAATTACTTGCAGACATTCAGAAATGAAGAAAACACAAATTTTGCCTAAATATAACACAAATTAACTCAAGTTTGATTAAATTTATTAGTAGGGGAAAGTTTCTAGAAAAATCTTAGAGCTTGTCAATGGTTTTACACTCGCAACCACCTTGACATGATCAAATTTAACACAAAGGAGATAAGTAGGTTTATTCAGATGATTTCTCAAGACATTTTCTATCAAGCGTTTCTCTTAGAAAAATCAGTCCCGACCTCTAACAATCCAACCATTTGGACAAAAAATTCATGCAAATTATAATACTTCATTTACAACAGATTTTCCTCCCAAAATAAGAGACATTCAAAGCACCATTGCGTGCTGAGACTACCAAAATCAGATTTGTAAAAAAGTTGTCAGGTGTGTAGAGGGAAAATCTCAACAAATATTTCCAGTAGTCAATTCTTCACCTTGTAGTTCGTTGTTTATCTCATGCGCCAGCTACTTGCTCCTCCAATTTGTCAAATTTGGCTCTTTGTGGGCCAAGGAAAGAAAAACCTAAAATCAAATCGAAGCCAATGATCAGATCACGTCTTGATTGCAAAAGATGTCTTCATATTTTTCCCACCCAATCAGGATACCAAATTAATGTTCCTCTTCATTTTACGTGTAGGAGACTCCAAGAAATGATAAAAAACCATAAAAATTTGCATCCCTAGGAGCTTTGGAGTAGAAATGGTGGAAAATCAGATACAAATGCATAGTTGTTGTTGATCTCTTTTGAATCTGGAGTGTCCACATGGGAGATCCAAGTCAAGATAGGCCCAGGGATTCATTTTTACCTTTTACACCTTTTTGGAAAAAATGCAAAATTTCTCAATTTTCTCTACCCCTCCGCCTTTGAAAAATGGGCCTAACATGTGTCCCAATGTGGGTCCCAAAGGAACTATGGCTAAATTATGCTATTTCACCTCTTTTTTGGAAAAGGGAAATTTTTCCAAGTTTTCCCCGCAGCTTCACCCTTCCGCTTCTAGTTTCTGATGTGGGTCCCAACAAAACCACGCTTCCTTTTTCACTTTTAACTCCTTTTTCCACAAAAGGAAAATTTTCCAATTTACCCCGAGATTCCAAACCTCTACCATTGATTGGAGAAAATTTTGACTTTTCTCTATCAGCCTATGGGTCATTTTGATGATTTCAGTCTTTTGAATATCAAGGGGAAAAAAATCCAAGTTGCCCCGATGGCTCGCCTCCCGCCTGTTGACTTTTCAAACCGCCATGCATCTCAATGGCACATCTTGATATGGTCCCCAAAAGCAGAGACTCTAAATGAGCGTGGGCTCATCATGTGTCTCAGGCCTTTTATGAAGTTCTTAAAAAAACTAAGGAAAGAAGACCCGGCGGAAACCTCCACGTGTCTTTATGGCACAACTTCAAGAACCTTATAAAGCTTCAATATGATTTGGTAGGGGTGCGCTTCCATTTTAGAATTTTTACTCCATTTTTCAAAAAGGGAAAAATATGCAAATTGCCTCTAAAGGCCCGCATCTCTGCTTTATACTTTGCCACGTGTCCTTCTGTAAGGTCAAAGTAAGACTTTTTCCCTACCACTTAAATTTGTCTTTAATCGAAGCCTGACAGGGCCATGGGGTGAGTTCAAATTTTTTTCCAAAGTATACAAAAAGAAAAAGTTCAAAAAAAAACCCTCCATGCCGATTCAATTAGAAGAAGCCACATAGGTACCAAAATAATTAATCGGAATTGAGCGGAGCTACAAGACAAAATTTGCCTTTTTGTCAAAAAAGCACAAAGTGACAAGTTAATACATTTTCTCATCATCCCCGACCAAGAAAAAGACACCATGTGACCAGCGAATGCTTTGAGGAATAATTTTGACAAGAAAAATACACCATCGGACCATCAAAAACACATAAATTCACCATTCATGCCCAAAATCTAGTTTTTCGCTAAGGAAGAATTTCTTTTGAAACAAAACCAAGTGAATCATGGTTCCAAGCATCTTTCGACCATGGATTTTGATTTTCAAATGCATAAAAATATAAATTGATCATTCTCGAGCTTCCATGGTCGGGGTAAAATAGGGAAAAATGACAGAGCCCGCGGATTTTGAAGAAATTAGGGCAAAAACAGGGAAAACTCAGAGACTTCTTCAAAAAGGGGCATGACAATGGATTCTGAAAACAATTCAAGGCATTCAAATTAGAGGTAAAAGCTTCAGAACATCCACATCAAGAGATAAAATGTTTCATAACACATGATCATAGGAAAATCAGGGAAAAATGGTATGAGATCAAGATGAACACCAATGAAGGACCAAGTTATCAAATGGGAAGAAGCTTCCATTCAAGCTTTTAATGGGATCAAGGAAGAACTAAAGCATGGCCCTATTTTAGAAGCTCCAAATTACAAGAATCCCTTTCAAGTGTTTTTTTTTCCTTAGAAAACACCATTGCATCTGTTTTGTTGTAGAAGGATGATGAAAGGGATAAGAGACCAATTTTCTTTTTAGTAAGGCATTGCAAGGAGTTGATTTGAAGTACACCATCATGGAGAAGCAAGCATTTTCCTTGGTGAAAGAAACGAATGTTTTTATACCATACATCTTAAGCTCTAAAGTTTTTGCTTATGTTCCCCACACCATGGTGAAATACATTTTATCGAGATGGAGGTATCAAGTAAAATATGTAGATGGGTGAACAAGTTGTAGGAATATGACATGGATATCCAAACCATGAAATTATTAAGAGGTTTGGGCCTAGCTAATATTATGGCTGAGAGAAACTTACAAAATATTGATGTGAATGAAGTCGAAGGAGAAAGGGTGGATGTCCTTGAAAAGTTTGTAAGCTCTGAATGGTACAAGGATATAATATTCTATCTCAGACATCTATGCTGCCCTGAATATTTGAGTAACAATCAGAAAATATCTCTTAAGTTAACCTCTAAAAAATATGTCATTACTAATTTTGTGTTAGCTTTGAAGAACCCCGAGGGTGTGCTCTTGAGATGCATTACTGAAGATGAGGCCCCCAAAATAGTTGTTGATCTTCGTGGAGGAGTTTGTGGGGGACATTTTTTTGGAAGAGTTACAACACATAAAGTCTTAAGGGTTGGTTATTGGTGGCCAACTCTCTTCAAGGATACAACTCTATTGGTTAGGAAATGTGAAAGTTTCCAGTGTTTTTCTCGAAGAATTAAAGCTTTAGGATCCCTTCCTTTTCATCTTGTATTAGTTGAAGCCTCATTCAGATAATAGAAGGGAATGAATTTCATTAGGGAAATTTCTGATCCTTCTAGTGCTTTGGTCATAAACGGATTCTTATAGCGACTGATTTTTTTCACTAAGTGGGTGGAAGAAATCCCCACCAAGAAGGAAACACACCAATTTATCATGGATTTCATGCTTTGAATCAAATCATATGCAGATTTGGAGTCCCACTAAATTTTTTTATAATGCCATGAGTTTGAGCCAAACCTTTAGTGGTAATGTGAAAAGAGTATCAAATCAATTTGATATATGCTTCTAATTACAATCCCCAAGGAAATGGACAAGCTGAGTCCAACAATAAAAACTTGTTGAAGATGATTAGAAGAACATTGAAGCTAAACAAAAAGAAGTGGGGTAAGTAACTTGAAAATTTGTTGTTTGGGTGACAAAATCACTGTCAAAAGAGCTACTAGTAAAAGCCCATTTGAGGTGGTCTATGGAACTCAAGCTTTGCTGCCCCTTCATTTGCAATTGTCTTCATTTTAGTTTGTTCAAAAAATTGAAGATCAGAAAGTTGGTTCATATGATGCTTGAATCAATCAGATTATTGATTTAGATGGAGAAAGAAGGGAATCCCATTAGCGGCATGTGAAGTTCAAAGAAAAGTTGAAGAAGTTATTTGACAAGAAGGTGACTCCAAGAGATTTTACCATTGGGGATCTTGTGCTATTATGGGATAACAAGCATGAAGATAAGGGCAAGCATCGTATGTTTGATGCATTGTGGATGGGCCCTTATTCAATTGATATTTGAATTGGTGAAAATACCTTCTTCCTAAAAGATTTAGATGGGGAACTAGTTGAATTTCATGTTAATGGCAGGTATTTGAAACATTTCCTTGATTTATTTCTCAGAATCAAGGTATAATCCATTATATAGTGTATATTTCTTTATTTGTATTCTAATTTTGTGTTTTTTTGGTTCGGTCCTTCATTGAGTTGTTTTTGTTGGTTTCACGGTTCATATTTTAGAGGATGGTTATGGTTTCTCTGCTCTGTAAGCTTATTCTTTGACCTCATTTCCCGATGGTCTATTTTTGGCACTTGGTATGCTATTTGTTCTTTTGGAACTCACAGGGAGTGCCCATCCCCAAGTCAGAGCCGATGTTGGTGCTCAAATTAGTCTCACTCCATTTATCATTGAAGTTATTCATTTTGCAGGGTCTGTCGTTTTCTCTATCTCCCAATATTGATGCATAAAAATATTTCCTCAATTTTGTTTCCATTATCAGTCCCTTTCTTTGTTGAGGATCACTTAAAATTCCAAAAAAAAATTGTTTCTCTTTCCGTGTGAAAGAGTATGTAACTTGGGTGTAAACTCGTGTCTTTTCCCTTCCTTCCATTTTCCACAATCATGTTTTGTTATCCCTATCTTTTTTTTCCCAAGTATCTGTGAAAATGTGATTGGATGTGGCTTGGAGGATCACATTTGGGCCTTATACTATTTTGAAACTATTTGTTCGTGAATAAAGATTCATTTTCGTGCTCCAATGGTGATTTCCCACATTTTAAGCTTTGACGGGTGTATTTTTCCCCATCAATTTTACATCTTCGCATCATTCAAAATTTGGCCCTTTTTGGTTGGATGTGGCTCAGCGGAGAATTCTTAAAACTCTAAGGCCCAATTCAACTCAAAACTTGTCCATGTGGAGGGATGACACTAATATGAAAATTCACCTTTTGGTTTGGCCTTGGAGTTATGTCAGGGAGACACGTGGAGATTTCACGCTTTTCCTGAGAATTAACAAATTTTTCATGCAGCCCGTATAGTTTTGGGAGACCATGGACATGTAGAGGGATGGAATTCATTTTAGGATCTACCTCAGCGTATCACCTTAACAATTATGATAGGGAGACATGTGGAGGCTTTCGTCCACTATGCTCTATACTTAAACTTTTCAAAGCAATTTTAAAAGGCTTGGGACACGTGGAGGGACCATGCATGTTTGGGGATCGAAACTGAAGTTTTATTTTGAATAAGCACTAGGGGGACACTTGGATGCTTCCGATCACTCTACCCTTTCTTGGACTTTTATACAACCAAGGAAAAATTTCTCAGACCCTAGACACATGGTGCCTTCTGTTGATCCTTAAAAATTTTTAAACAACTTTTCCAGACCGAGACACATGGTGACCCCATGCTTGTTTGGGGTCTCTACATTTTGAGACCATCTCAAAGTGCTCTATTAAGACACGTGGAGGATTCGCTCACTCCTTTTTGCTTTGAGACTTTTTAGAGACCAAAAACATTTTCTTGGGCCTAAGGCACGTGGAAAGCCACAATTGTTTGGAAACTTGTCCCTATACTGTTCCTTTGCATTGCGCCAATAAAACACGTGGCCAACTATGATATAAAGTAGAAAATCATCTGAATTAATGGTTGTTGTGTACTGAATCTATTTTTCTACCATTTTTCTCCAAGACTCCTGGAGACACGAATACGCAAAGTGTTTTTCATCATTTTTGATGAAATTCCTTATCATCTCTGTCTGTAATTTAGAACTTAATTTATGAGTCCAAGGATTGTTAAGATCCATATTTTGAAGTTGAAATTTCTCGGGAACTTGTTAAAATGGGAATTAAAAGAGAAGCTACATGCGGGACAGAGTTTTAGGGGAAAGAAAGGGAAAATGATGAAATGATGAAATTTTCAAGCGCAAAAGATGAAAAAAGTGTTGCCTCGAGAGTGAAAAGGATTACTTATCATATCCAGCTGTGCAGAGCCTCCAGAAAGTGATTAAAAAGGGGATTTCTTACATGATAGAATCAAAATGATTAGAAGGACTGCCAAAAAATTGTGGCATGGAATCCTAGTCATTAGTCGAGGGCCAAAGAAACGTGATCATTTCACAATTGGTCCACCTGGTAGCTTTCAGATGTGAATTTTGTAAATGTCACTTTTTGAGGAAAATAGGTAACAAGAAAAGTTCCCTCGAAATATCTTCTCTTTTGGGGGGGAAAATTGAGTGAGTAAAATGTATAAATGCAATGATAATACTCTTGCAAAGGTCGTAGGTTGAGTTCTTAAGAGAAAATTTGAGAAAGTTGTCTTCCTGAGAGACCAATCTAGGATAATGTGTTAATTATTTTGGTGTTATATTTTCTATGATGTCAAGTTGGCTACAAATGCATATCCATTTACGAGCACCGATATTTCTCTAGAAGCGTTCACCTAATGATGAATCTAAGCAATTTGTAAATTAATTTTTGTTCAATCTCTAACAATTTGTGTCTTCTTTGTTTCAGAATGTCTGCAAATGGTTTCTTTTGTTCCTATTGCAATATTACATTGAAATATTTGTGAAATCACACAGGATCTCATCCTTGTGACAATTTAGTGGTATTTGTAATTTCATTTCAAGAAGTGCCTTCATCTTGTGATGAGATAAACAAATTTAAAATCAATTCAATGTCATTTGTTGATAACGATTGTCTGTAAGTCTTTGGGTGTACCTTAGGCATGATTGATCAGATATTTTGGTGTTTAATTGATTCTTTCAATTCAAGCCTTCGTGTTAGAGTCTCAAATATTATGTGAAAATGTGTTGATCTAGGCCTCCATTGAAGCACACCTTCTAGTTGAAGGAATGTCTTAACTATTCTGAAGCTTTCTGTTGTTGAGTTTTCCATTGTTGTGAAGTCCCTCAAATATTTGGTATAATCAAATTTATCTTGCTTCATCTCCCACAAAAATCATTCAAAAACCATGAATCCATCCTGAACTACCCCTGTTTTCCCTGTATATCAACAAAGGAACAAAATCTACTTACTAAAATATGTAGAACAATCAGGATTTCTTAATGTCTTCAATAACCTTAGCCTTGTGTTGAAAGTATCTCCATCTTTTAGAAGTGACAACTCTTAAGAGTAAAATTATGGAGTATTGACCATATTTTCCAAAGGATTTCTTCATAAAATTTGTGTAAAATAATGATATCTCCATCACCTTCATCAAACAAAGGTTACAGAAGGGTCCTCTCACACTTTCGGTCGAAAAGACATGGCCTAAAGTATTGAGGACAAGTCAAATCCTCTTGAAGGTTTTATCTATCTCTCCACAAATATGAGTGACAAAGGGATATTTAGATCTCATCCCTAGATAAAAAGTGATACACACTATGATCTATATGTCTCTAAGCTCCATGTCTAGTCTGTGTTGCTTCTCGGCTTGAAAAGGAGAACAAATTTGGATACCAACACTTCCGAAAATGGTTATGAAGAAAGGGATTATAGATCTCATTATCTAGATCAAGAAATAATAAAATTCCCATATTGTTTTCATTTAGAAGTTGTGTAACTTAGAACAACATTCCATGGCCACCCACCCCCTTCCTTTATTTATTAAACAATGCTCAACATGGTGGTGGTTCAGCCCCCACCCAATCATATATAAACTTGTTTTTTATCTAACCTATTTCAATAACATTACCACCGCTAGTTCATTACTATTAATTTTTTTAATATATTCCTTTTTATTTTGTTTAATGATATAAAATAATATATATTTATAATAATATTTATGTAAATGTGTGTGTGTGTGTGTGTGTGTGTGTGTGTGTGTGTGTGTAATATTTTTCTTATGAGACTACAAGAGATCTTTCATTGGAAAAGGTAAGTTTTTGTAAATGAAAATGTAAGTTCATTCTTCCTTTTACAACCAAGATTTCCAAGAACAATTAAAAAGGAAAACAAGTTATATACTTCCAAGTATTTTCAATGCAAGAAGAACACTTCAAAAATGCGATTAAAATAAAAGCTTCTGGTTACGTTCTAGATTTACAAGAATTAAATTTCCATTTAGAATGCACCCATAATCATTTTTTTTCTTCACCCATTACTTTAGAAATTTAACCAATACATTTAAGATTTAAAATGTTCCATAACAATGAGATTAACTTAAAATGCAAGTTGGAAATGCCTCCCAAAACATGGGAATAAAATGTAATTTTTTTACAAATTGCTCTCTCTCTAACCATATATATTTTCATGCCATTATTACAACAAGTTTTAGGATAATACATTTACAAGAATTCCATTTTGACAATAAAATCTAAAGCTACTCCAAACAAGGAGAAAACAAGAATAAAAGCTTTACGGACCTTTTCTTTTGTTTATCTCATATAAAAATAACTCCATGTAAGAAATCAGTTTGATATCCTTCATTCTCTTCATCTTCAAATCAAAATAATAAGGAAGAGAGTGTATGAAAACTCACCTCCCAACCTTATTCCAATCTTAAGGAGAATTCATCCTCCTCATTGTCCCCAAGCCGTAACTATAGAGAAATAAGGGATGTAATGAAACCATGGAAATTTTACAAAGGATTCTACAAAACATACAACATACAAACTTGCAACATGTTCTAAACAACCAAAATAGCAATATTTATGAATTTCTAATAAACATATAGGCTTGACAATAAGGAAAAGGAGAAGAGAAATATGGGAACCACCTCCTTATGGCTACCCAAGTGAAATATTGGTTGCACCCAAAATCCTCCAAGTGCACATCACAAACACTCAAAATATCCTTATCTCTCCCCATTTCAAAATATACAAAATGTAGCAATATTTTCCTTTTCTCTCCCCATAGGTGGAACACCCTATTCACACTCCCTCCACAATACCTCACAACTCCCTTTTCCCTCTCACAACTCCCTTTTCCCTCCCCAATGGTCCCATTTTCCTTCTCCCCACACCTTTCTTAAGGTCAAAATCTACCCAATCCCATGCAAAAACATACATTCATTCACATTTTACACAACACACAAAAAAGGAAAATAAAATGCAAGGTTTAGATCCTACCTTTCCATAATAGCTTCCACAATATTCAAGCAAAAAACTTCAATCTCCTCCAAATCTAAGAAAATCCCCAAATGCAAGCTCCCAAATCTCCCAAGAAAGAAGTCCAAGCCAATTCCCAAAATATGCAAGTGTGTAATAAAACCAAGTAACCCCCAAAACTCAAAAATAACTCACATAAATAGAAAAAGAGGAGAGGATGGTGAGGTGGATCCATGTAGGATGCCACATCACTCTTCCTCCAATCCACCTCACCAAGTCAACACAAAGACCAAGACTCATAAATGGGTGGGTGAGGGTATGAAAAGTTCCACTTACACACACAAACATCCACTCCATACTTCCAAAGGACACAATAAAGAAGGTAAGTAAAAAGGTGACATTTATTGATTCAAAAACACATCATGAGGGCTAATTTTTGCCCCTTACATGATAGGTATAGTTGGTAGGAAGTTTTAAGAGGTATGGGATAAGTTTAACTTGTCCCACAAGCCTCCAAAAGTGGGCTCTAAGCCCAAATTCGAGTTTGGGTGATGGGGACAAGTACACTTACAAAAATAAATTAAAATCTAATTAAAATCAAGAAATAAACAAGGACTATCTAACCCATTTAATGCCCATATAGTCACATCTCAATTTAACTTTAATCACATGATTAATTAACTAAACCAAGCACATTACTTAAGCAATAATAAAGTGAGAATTACATCACAATAAATAAATCACATACACAACTAAATAAATAAAATAAAGGAATAAAAACAATCATTCAACCCCTTGGTCACACATGAGGTTACCCCCTTCCCCATGGGGACCTCCTAACAACCTAACAATAACAAAGTAGTACGCATGAACACAAAGTTGCCAAGGTGACCATGTTGCAACATAAAATAATCCTTCATTATTAGTCTCCTAGCCCCTTCATGTTATCATGATATAATTTCCTGCAACTAATAAAAAAATTCCCCTTTGGTCTCAAGGCTGCATCAAACACATTGAGAAATAAAAAAACATATCTATCATCTAACAACATCATATATGTAGTTATATCATCATCATCAAAATTAAGAATTTCTATCAATTATTTGTAATCACTAAACATCTCAATTTTGATAAGTCATAACATCAATAAGATCATATGGTCATTCCAAACATCTAAATATAATCATCATCGTCAAGAATCTAAAATGTCAGTATACAATAAAACAACACTATATCATCACTTATCAATGTCTGCTAGTTGTTCATACCATATACAATATGAGTCATAACATAGTGAAGATCACAAGTGTTTATACTATCTATCAACATGCTAATCAAAATACAATAATAATGTCCATGTCTCTAAAAAAATCAAAATCACAATAAAATAAATTTCGAACAAAAGTGGGCATTATAGCTTTCATATTTCATTGTATGGCTTCTGGGAGACGATCCTTGTTGTTACCTAATCAAACAAAAAATAAATTTTATATTTGTACTTTGTGATTTTGTGTGTGTTCATAATATTGTTCCTATTTTTATTATCTAATCACAAACCCTCTAGGTTATGATTTAGACATAACTCCTAGAAATTTGTATCACAACAATGTTGATGAGCTTAAGTCATATTTTTTTATTTCTATCTATTAGTCTAGTTCAAAATGTTTAGTATGAGCAACAACCTCACTCAACCCTAAATCCCCGTATTCAATGGGAAGAACTATTATTATTGGAGCATAAAAGAAAGGAATTTTTTTGTTGACAAGGTGTGTGGGAACTAGTTGAGAATGAGTTTCAAGAACCTACAGATCATCAAGCATTTCAAGCACTGACACAAGTAGATAAGGATTTGTTCAAAGGGGAACAAAAAGAAGGATGCAAAATCCTTGTTCTTGATCAACAATCAATGAATGGTCCCATATTTCCACGTGTTTTAGCATAAACTAGATCAAAGTAGGAATATTAAAGTCTTTAAAGGGCTTATCAAAGTACATGTAAATTCAAAATTTATAAATTACAAGTTCTTAGGAGAGATTTTTATAATATTTGTATGAAGGACTCAGATTCAATAGATTTACTTTCACCCATGTGATGGGTGTAGTAAATCAAATTAGGTCTCATTTTTATAAATTAGAGGATCAAATGATTGTAGATAAAATACTTATAAGTCTTCCTAACAAGTTTGATCCAATTGTTGTTAGAATAGAAGAATAAGATAATTTAACTCAATTGTATGTGGATGAGTTAATGTGATATTTAATATCCCATGAGAAAATATTGAATAGATCATGTAGCTAAAATCTTGATAAATCCTTCAAATCGTAAGTTTCAATTGGCGGTAATAGAGAAAGAGGAAGATTAAGATTCAACAGAGGTAGAGGAAGAGATTGGAAAAGAGGATATGGAAGCAAAAACACATCTTATGAAGGTGGCATAACAAATTTTAATTTATATAGTATAATTCTAGAGGTCGAGGAAACAACCAGAATAATACTTATGGTCAAACGTATGGAAAGTCACATGTTTAACACAATTACGGTAAAATGTATGGACACAATGCCAATGAATGTAGGAAGGAACAATATGATATGAGTAAACAAAAATTTAAATTTTTTTGAGAAAAATTGGTCTGAAAGCTATAACAATGGCTTAATGTTCATTACATGTAATGTTGCTCAATAAATTACACAGGATATTTGGTTTCTAGATAATGAATGTATTAATTACATGATCAAACGTAAAGAAATATTTGCAAACATAGATGATTCAATTAAAAATAATGTTAAGTTACGTAATGATAATAAATTTACAAAAAAGAAAAGGAACAATAAATATTTAAACTAAGAAATTTGAGAATGGACATATTCTAGATGTGTATTATGTTCATAGTTTGAATCATAATCTAATGAGTATTGGGCAATTAGTGAAAAAAGGATGTAAATTTTATTTTCAATATGATTCATGTGTAATAATTGGTAGAAATCCAAGTAATAAATTGATTTTGGAGGTTGAGATGACAAGAAAAAATGTTTCCATTAAAAATACAAAACTTTTTTTAATCTATAGAAATTTGTTCATTGGCATTTAAAGTTTATTTTTAAAATCAAACTTGGTTGTGGCATTTGAGATTTATACACTTAAGTTTTAGTGGTTTATATTTATTGCACAAGAAACATATGGTGAAGGGTTATCCTTTAATATAACAATAAAAAAAGCCTTGTAAAATTTGTATTCGAGGGAAGCAACATAGAGAAAAATTCCTATTGAAAATTCATATAGAGCTAGATCTCTTCTTGATATTTTTCATTCAGATCTATGTGGACCTATGAAAACACCATCAATTAGAGCTATCATGTATTTTATGACTTTTATAGATTATTTGAGTAGAAAAACTTGGGTTTACTTATAGAAACATAATTTAGAAGTATTTAGTAGTTTCAAAGAGTTTAAGCCCATGTGGTTGAGAAGAAAAGTGGTTACTTTATCAATGTGTTAATATTAGATATAGGAGGAGAAATTATATTTTAATTTATTTCCTAATTTTTGTAAATTTCATGGAAATATGAAGCTATTTATGTCAACTACTTATACATCTCAACAAAATGGTGTGGAAGAACGAAAAAATAGAAAAACTATGGAAATGGATAGAAGTATGCTTGAATCCAAACATTTACCAAATGAGCATTGGGTTGAAGCAGTAGTTTTTGTAGTTTACATCTTGAGCTAATGTCCAGAAAAAAAATTAGGTACAAAGTTCCTCAAGAAGCATGGAATGGAAATAAACACAATGTCTTGCATTTAAGATTTTTGGATATTTAGATTTTTCTCATATTCTAAATGAGAGGATGAAAAAATGGATTAAAAAGGAGAAAGATGTATTTTTATAGCTTACAGTGACAAATCAAAAGACTATAAATTATATAACCCTGTCACAAAGAATTTTATGATTACAATATATGTCAAATTGATTGAAGAAAAAACATGGGATGGAAGTATTGATAAGTTAGCAACTATCACTACAGGAATACCTCATCATGAGAATTATTTTGATAAAAATATCACAAAATTTTTAATCTAACACCTTAAGGGATCGATAGAGTGACATATTCTTCAAATAGCACTCCAGATTTAAAATGCATAACAAAAGATATATAAAGTGGATTTTCATCCCCTCTAGCACATTTACATGCTCATGAAACATCGCAGATGAAGGTAATTTTTCACATTCAAATTCTGGAAGAAATGACATATCAAATCCAACATTGGCAACAAAAAGATCTCACTTCAAGGACACCCAAGGGAAGACAAGGAACTTAATGGATATTTACAAAAAAAATCAAGGTGTTGAGAATGTATTTTTATATTATGATTTTTCATTGTTTTCTCATGATGATCCCATATATTTTGAATATGCGTTTGAAAATAAAATGTGGGTAAAATCTATGGATTAATAAAATGATTCTATTGAAAATAATCATACATGGAATCTTGTAAGCCTTCTAGAAGGAAAGAATGTGATTCACGTAAAGTTGGTCTATAAGACAAAATTCAATGCTGAAAAATATAAAACCATGTTAGTTGTAAAGGGATTCCCACAACATCCAAGAATTGATTAATGATTTAATTTAATTTGAGTTAAATATAAATATTACGTAGTCACTACTGAACCAATTGATGTATAAATTTTGAAATAAATAAATGACACAAACAATCTAAGATTTAATATTTGAAACCCTAAGCAAAGAAGAAGGAAAGATGACTTTGTTGATGTACACTTGATTTGGAATGAATCTAGACTTGGAAAAATTGATGAATAGGCTTGGAAGAGTTTCGTTACTACTCACAATAAATTATGGAATGTAGGAATGAGGTAAAAAATGGGCGCCCATGGCAGGACAGAGGCACCTAGGTGCTAAAGAATTATTTTGGGCACTTGTGACTACACAAATAATTATATTTTTTTACAGTGTTATAATATTATTGATGTTTTTTCCTTATTGAGTTCCCGAGAATCGCTAATTGAATGTTGAAGGTACCTGTAACTTGTAAAATAAAATTTCACCTACAAAATACTACAAACAAGCATCAAACCTTGAAAAAAAAATTAAATATGGGGTTTGGACTTACCTCGGTTGTCACCTCAAGAGTGAACTTATGCCCAAGATTTACACTACATCTCAAAATCCATGAACTTTTGGTAAGTTGTGTATAAATTGTGCCCTAGGATTCCCTTGTGAAAGTTTCACTTGATAACGGGTTATAGCTAAATGTAGTAATGTAATAAAATGTGATAATGGAATATAATAAACATATCCTTTCTATGTTGTGTATGCAAGGTTGATGCAACCATTTTCCCTTGAATGGATGCTAGATGGATGCCTTTGAGTACTTTATATGCCTTTTATATGGAAGCTTAGGTGGTGATAGTAATGCTTAGTGCTTGGTCCTTTATTTTGAACACATAATTATATATTTATAGGATTCCCTTGTTTTAATTTCATAATTAAAAATTAGAAGAATGACCCATAAGTGAGAAAGATGTCCAAATGATAAAAGAGGTTGAAAATGAGTGATTATGGTGAAAAGGGGTCAAGGGAAACTATAGTGGACATGATCAGAATGACATCTTCTCTCATGGCTTGGCATTGATTTTACGGAGCCATAAAATATAAATTAATAAAATCTTATCTGGGCTATAGTGTGTGAAAGAACAAATAGAAAAGAAACAAAGAAAAGAGGACAAATATAGTAATCAATTACTAGTTTTCTCACTTAGGAATCATATGAATTTTAATATGTGTTTAAGACCTAGAAATATACCAAAGTGTGTGATTTTGTGACTACATTCCCCCACTTTATGCTTTTGAGTGAATAATCCATAACATAAAGAAGATAATATCTACAAACCTCATGATCCTATATAACATGTGGATAAATGTGTGCAAGAGGAAAAGTGAAGCATGAAATGATACAATGTTAAGCATGGAGACTAGGAGAGTAATGTTACCCTAGGGGTGAAGCGTATGAGATTCTTTGTACATGTTGTTGTACTTGTTTTCACTTCTTCTTGTAAGAAATGACTTGCAAAAAGAAGAGAAAATTTGTAGTTAAAGTCCCATATATGATAAATAAAATAAAAAAGTGCATTAATATGTTAAAAGTATGTAATAGTGTATAAAGAAAAGTCGAACTAGATGTAAAAGAGTGTAAAAGGATAGAAAAGTGTCCCAAATAGATATTTTTTTGTGGGATATCACGTAAAGAGAAATACTTTTGGGAGATCTCACTCTAAATGTGATTTTATTAGGTGATCTAACACCAAAAAGAAATTTTTGGGGAGAGAGGCATATTTTTCATCTCCATCCATGAATCTACGTGATAAGCACCACTAAAGATAGTACGTCCCTAATTTTTTTGTGATGTCCGAGTTTAAGTCTTATTATATTGATTTTTCCGATTGATTGAGATATAATACATTATGTTGCCAAAGGACTCTGTCTAACACCTTTGTAAAATTTCTATGAAGGTTTATGTGAAATATCTTGATGTAAGAAGATGATTATGTGTTTCCCAGGGACATTAATTCCTAGGGGAGGACATGGGCTTGCAAGAGCTGCTACCTTAGTCCGGGAGTTGGTGTCTATGTTGTGATTCTTACCCAACTTTTATTATGAGCCATTGTTATAACTATAACTTGTGATGATTCTGTTGTAATTTGTTGTGTTTTATCTTTGATTTTCTCCATAGGATGATTTTTTCAGCCAATATATACCCCCTTTTTTCGGGTGCATCTAAAATTTTTAGGAGTGTGCGGCCAAAAAGAGAGGACCCGATGCTGATATGAAACGATACTTATAGAGGTAGGGGATGTGTATTGTAGAAAATAAGAAAATGCAAAAAAAGTGGCTAGATACATGTGTTAGTAGAAAAATTAGTAAGAATGTCATAGAAAAATAATGTAAAAAGAAAATGTATATACAAGATACATCACGAAAAGATGGTTTCAAACATGGGACATCGTTTGCAAGATCAAAAGGATATTAGGGCTGAAGCATCCAAACTAACATAATGATCATATAAAACATAGGGCATATCCTGCATGCAATGGTATATAATATCAAACAATGGCAAGCGTAATGTATCAAACAACCATGATGGCATATAGTCATGCAAAAAAATGCTACACATGAAGCACCGGTTAGAATACTAGAACTATAAAAATTAAGTCGAGACACGTGTTTGATCATGGAAAGTAAATGTGGTAGAAAGTAGTAGTAAATAATGAAATAATAACACCAAGGAAAATTTTAATTGTCGAATTTTCGTAAACTCGTTAAATTTGAGGTTTATGGAAATTTGAATTGGCAAATTTTCTATGATTTACAGCTGATGTATTCACTAAGACATTTTACCTACATGTCCCTTGTTCTATTAACTTTTCCTAGATTTTACACATATATAAGAGCTTATGAATTTAATTTTCCAACATTTAGAATCATTTTGTGTGGATATTCATCAAAGTAAACACAAAAAACCAACACCCTACAACATATTTTTTCAAACAAAACCGCAAGCTATCAAGAATCCAATCCCAACTCCATCCAACCTAAGACTCTAAAACCCTTCCAACCCATTAGTCATGCAACCCATTAGCCATCTAACCCCCTCAGCCATTTAACCCCTTAGTTGTCTAATATTTTAACCACCTAACTCTATCGTCTAACCTCTTAGCCATCCAACCCTCATCCATCCAACCCCTTAGAATTCCACCCATTTAATCGTCTAACTCTGCCATCAAATCCCTTAGCCATCCAACCATTGGCCATATAACCCACAGAGCTGTCTAACCTAAGATCCGTCTAAACCAAGAGTTGTCTAACCTACATTTGTCTAATCTGATCCATCCATTCTCGAGCCTTCAAACATAAGATCCATCCCTTAGCAGATCATAGATTCTAGAAATCTAGGTGGGAAGGATACAAATTCAGCCCGTTCAAAAAGGGGTGCAAAGTATTTTCTTAGCTATTTTTGAAAATCAAAAAAATGAAGGGGTTTTCTCGCATCAGCTTAAAATATTGGTATGTGCTATAAAGAAGTTATTTAGTCATACATTATTTGATAATTACATTTTTCATACTATTCTTTAAACTCTATGTACTATGTGTAAAAAATTAACTATAGATAAAATTAATACTATATATGTAACAATTTTATAGAATTATATATGAGATGTTTCAGAAATTCCTTTAAAAAAATCAATTTAAACATATCGATTATCCATTATATGTTGATGAAAACATTCCTTCCCTTGATGACATATAAGTATAAGAAATTTCATCAAATTTTATTGATACACCAAAGAGAGGAAGCTTATACTCCAAGGTCTATTTCCAGAAAAAGGAGACATGAGAATCAAGATATTCCTACTGAGAGCCCAAATGTAGGAGTTAAACCCCAAGAATATATATATATATATATCAGAAGAAAAAGGAAAAACTGGACAATTGGAATGAATTTCCAGTTTGAAATGGCTGCAAAATAGTCATTTATTGAACATGGATACACTCAAAATTCTAATGATGTTCCAACACAATGTCAATAAAAAATATGTGGTTGGAAACAAGGGAAGGATCACACGATGTAGCTCAAATTGGACACAATTGAAAAGCATTGTGAGAAAATATACATTTCCCAAAAGCAAAAGGATGGCAACATAGTCATAACACATAAATGGAAATATACAAAAGAGTATCTACATGTAAAATACGTAGAATAATATGAAAAGGAACAAAAAGGTGGCACCATAGTAGCAAGATTTATAAATGCTATGAATACATAAATGCATGGAAAAAGTATTCAGTTTTCTACCGTATTCCATATATTGAAAAGGGGAAGACCCGTGTCAGATTCTAGAGAAAATAAAATTTTGTATCATGTTATTGGTCTATAGAATGTTCCTCAATCTCATCAATCAAATACCAGTGGCTAGGAAATTGTAAAATTTCTATCTCTAGTAGAAAAGAAGGATCTAAAACAATGTGCTCCAAAGGAAAATTATATTTCCCTTTCAAAATACGAGGTTACTAGAATGGATAATACTTCATGGATTTGTATTCATGTTTACACATTTGCTAATGAAATAAGAACTCCACACCTCTTAGCAATTCATAAAATGACCGAGAATTGCAATTCTAAAAAAATTATAAATTGGTGGTCTCAAATATGAAGGATATCACCAAAATAGATGACTTTTCCATTGCAAAAAAATTAGTGTGTGTCAAAATTGATGGTGCGGTTGTAATGTAGGGAGTGAGATATGGTAAATGTGTTTGACTTAAGATAATTATTACTCTTTATATGATTTCTATCCATTTCATGGCTCACAGAATGATTTTGGATTAAAAAATTGTGAGCACATTTGAAAATATAGCTAAAGTGGAGGAATTGATACGTGATTTGCATGCTTATTATTCTATCAGTCCAAAGAGATTTTAATAGTTTCAGAAATTTTTAATTAGACTGACAGAGCGAAAAAAGCTTCTCAAACATGTAGGTATCAGATGAATATCTATGTATGAACCTTATTATAGAATTTTTTATGAATATCCTTTATTGATAGAATGTATGTATAATATCCTTTATTGATACCACAAGAATGTAGATAAAGCTAAATATCTATTGTTTCATCTAATAGACATAGAAAATTATTCACACTCTGCGGTATTTTTCCCATGTTAAGGGAGATTAATATTTTAACGAAGCATTCACAAGATCATTCTTTCTACATAACAGACTTCATAAGACTAAGAAGACGTGTATGCTGGAGTATTGAAAGTTTATATATTTATGATGGGATTTTTCAAGTTGATGCTTTTGAAAATTGGAATGCATTGACAGACTTGAAAAATCCAGGTGCTTCTTAAAATACAATATACATGATCATCTGTTTATAACAACACATGGAAAAGATATTCCACTTCATACGTTCTAAAAAAGAGTTGATATGGTTGTCTCAGAAATGGAAGAAGTAAGAGTGACACGAAATTTATATGATACAACATTATTGGAAACTAGGAATAAATTGAGAAAGATATTTGAATATTTAACTAAAAATATCCTGGGAAAGATTCAAAAATTATAAAATACTTGAGGAATGGGAGTTGTAAATCCACATTTTTGGAATTTTTCCGTGAAAAACCTTATACATCTATTAGTCCCTTATTTGTCAAAAACATGACTGATTTAATTGACCATTTCTCTAATACTGAAGAGATAAACAAATTTTCTATTGAAGGTATTTTACAAAGAAAAATACTTACTTCCCAATAAATGGATTATGCTAATACTATGATATGACAATTTTATCTTCTCCAAAACCCACAGGAATATGGTGCCATCAAAAGGATTTGGAAGGATATTTGTTCCAGTAGTATTCTATGTGAATATTTGAGCTAGTATATTATGTTGTATGAACTTTGTTAAACAATGATTCTAGGTTATGTGGAAGATGAGAGGGTTTTTAGTGCATTGTCATTTTTAAAGTAAAAAGTTTAAAATAGATTGGATAGGAATATAGAAATTTTTCTAAGGTTGTATGTATCACATAAATCGGTGGAGTTTTTTCCTTATGATAGAACACTCGCATTACAGAATTCACCAAGAGAAAGAAGAGGAGTTAGTAATATTTTGGTTGACTGGGGATTGAGACACATCCATAGATCATGCAATAGTTTCTTTCCAAGACACAAATGAAAGTGTTACTCGAGGATTATTCAAATTCACATAGATTTAATCTCTTCTATACATTATTGAGACTATTTAATATAATTTGATGTAATGAGTATTGATGTATTTCATACGAGAGATTACAAATTTCAATAAATGGAATACTATATTTGTTTTTATTTGATCCATTCCCATTGAAACATTATCACTATCATTTTCTTGTATCCTTTTTTTTTAATTTGGTTTTGAGAATCAAATAAGGACATATTTGTCTTTTATATCTATTAATTGATTTTTTTCATCTCACGAAATCAAAAACATAAATATTTTAAACAAACAAAATCATGAAAATTTAAGCAACATTTACGTAAACAAAGAAACACAAAAATCATTTGTATTATGTAGAAATATATTAACAATAAATATAGTTAAAATCCAAAGTACTCTTGAAATTGTTCTCCCATGTGGCATATTAATTTATGAAGAAAATTATCATTTCATAAATAATTGTTGGACAATACAATTTCAAAAAGGGGGTTGTACATTATAACATTTTGAAGCTTTGAGATGAGTTCGTCATATAAGGACACATTATGATGGTGTCCTCTTTTTGCCTATGATTTTGAATCATAGTTGTCCTTACATCTGCCACATAGAATAAAAACATTAAAAGGGATGGCCACTATCTTTTAAATCCTATGCGAGTGTCAAAATTGTGACAACACACCTATCACATTGTGAACTTAACTAAAATATTGAAGTTTTATGTTGCAGGAGAATCTTGATCTTTTTATTACATAAGAGGTGGAGGAAACTATATGTCTATAGAGAGCTATCTTTTATAACTCATGATGCCTACAAATGTCATGTTACGAATTGATATTTTCAATAATATTCTTCTCATCCCTCACTACATCTCCCGATGATAACACCGTTGCATCTCGTGTCTCCGTATTTTACTTCACTAAGACTTCAACATCCATCTTATGCTCCTTGATTATCCTTCTCAATGTATTATTTTGTTTATTTAATACTATGAGTTTTTCCTTTAATCGCATACAAATGATTTCGGGATTTGGTAGGCATTCTTAAAATGTGCTTCAAATACAATTGCTTCTATCTTTAAATTTTAACATTTTTCCTACAAAACAAAATATAAATTATTTAGTTTATTAGATAAGTTGAAAAAATATATTGCAGCGCTTATAATATTAGGATTTTGCATGTAAAAGCCCACTCAACAAAGATTTTTCTTTTTCTGTATTTTCTATTAAAACATTTGTCTTGTGTTTAGCCCATTTGTTGTAGTAAGCCTATGCTTTAGCATTCAAATTCTTCAACTGTTTAACATTATGTCTATAATATCATCATTGTAATAATTAGTATATGCAATATTCCTCGGCTGATTTTTGTTGAGAAAAATGTCCTTCATTGTTGGTGGCTCTCTATGGTTGTGAACAATGAATACCTTTGAGAATTATTATGGTATCATGTATTTATTTCTTTTATCAAAATTTTAGCTCTCCTCTCCCGAGAACACACATAATCCACTTCAGAAATTACAACTTGTTGAATTATTTCCCCCATACAATCTGATATCATATTTTCTAATATAAAATGTGTCTTTTCATCATATGTTTGTGAATATTTTCTTGGACGAGGAGGAGAGTAATTTTCCTAAACTTCATGCTTATTTTGTTGTGGTTGTGGTGGAGTATATTGAATCATATCATGGGTGTCAAAATAGTTACCCTTTTCTGCATCGCCACCATCAAAGCCCAAATACTCCTCATCAAAAGTGATGTTGCTAAAAAATGTGTGGCCGTTACACTTAAAACACCACCTAGTGAGAGTCCAACAAATTATGTGGTTGTAGGATGAATTGTTCCGGTTGAGTCTACAGGAAACCTTATATTCTTTCCTAAAGATCCTATTTTCATTTGGATTGTATGTGTTGGTGGTATCGGTGGCCTCCTTGCAAGTCTAATGTGCTTAGAAGCCATATTACCTGTAAGAAGCAAACAAAAAATTGTTAGAAAATTATCATTTTATGGTTGGGCCTTGTAAATGCTCAAAAATTGTAACGAAACAAAACATGCTAAATATTAAATATTACAATTTACCTTGCATGCTCGGACATGCAAACGTAACATATCAATCTTGATGATTAGAATGAGATTTATCTTCCTCACTTTGGTTTAAGTAGTTTCTTAATATAATAAATGTAGAAAAGAAGAGTAGAAATATCAAAAACAGTCCTACTTACATAATCTATACTTGTTTGAATTAGTTAATAATTGTATAAAAAGAAAAATTCATACCTGTAGTTAAATTTGATCGTAGAAGTGATGCAAACATCGACCCCCAGGTCACTTTTGATGAGGAACTTGAATTGGAATTGATTCTATGAATCTATGTTGGAATTTGTATAGACCACTAGAGGGGTTTTACCTTGAGCAATTGCCTCCTTATGAGATATTGTAGTTATAATTCTTATCTACAAAATAAAATATTACAATTATTATTTTATTGAAAAATATTGAATAAGAAATCATTATAACAATAAAACTATAATATTTATTGTTACTTGGTGTTATTGAGAGATGAGACCAATCATTTTATCATTAATTGCAGTTGGAATTTTATCTTGCTACTGATTCAAAGAAATCTTCTTGATAGAAAGCAAGAATATAATTGCATCAAGAGAATACAATCTTGGATTTATCAAATGCATTGCGGGTGCAGGAGACATATTTTTATTTGGTTAGAAAAATATGTGAACCAATCGAATTCTTGATCTTCTAGTGTCCACAATTTATTTTGAACTATATAATAAAAAATGTATGGAAATATTCCCCTGTAATAAAATCGTGGCTGAAAAAGTGATGGAACCGCAAGAACGAATTGTCTTGTAATACCTTGTATAAGAAGGCATCTTGTTGAATGATTAAGAGGAGCTGCAATAACAGATAAGAAATGCTAGAGGATTGGGTGGTTGAGTAATGTTAAGAAAAAAAGCATTTGAAAATTATAAACTTATCATCAAGTTGTGAATTGTAGTGAGACTCTAGAAAAACTTTTTCTTCATCTGTAACAACAACCTTTGTAGTAACAGTGGGCGACTTGTTTTTGAATGGTAACTGGTTAATCGATGTACGCTCTACAAGCTCAATTGTGAAAGAAATTTTGTGATGAATCGATGCATGAGGAGAACATAAATTTGTCCCTCATTCTAGTTGTAAGAGGTGAGAAGGTAATAAAGGAAGGAAGTATCGTATTGAATTGGTGCATGTTGAGAAGCATAAATTGTGATTTTTATGACCATTTTTTTGTGCGTCTTTTAGTTTCACTAGAGCTATATTCTATGGGAACTAGAGGTTTTTGTTTTGGAATTTGGGTGTAAGAGTAGATGTAGTACTTTCCATTGTTTAAATTTGGGATAACATCGAAGAAAGGAGATTTTAGAGCACTTGAAATATTCATGTAAAAGTGAAGAAATAAACTTTGTAGGGGTATATATAGGGGTTTGAATGGTTTAAGGTACACATGGTGCAAAACTATTGGTTAGATATGATGGCCGCTCAACCCACGGTGGATGTATGATGCTATGACCAACCCACTCAACCAATAAAACTGAAAAATCTAATGATACAACCCATCAAATTCAAGCTCTTTAATTGGATGACTCGAGGGTGTGATAGTTATTAGGTTGGACGGATAATGGGTTAGATGTCCAAGGGCTATACGACTAAGCGATTAGATGGTTAAGAGATTGGGAAGAAGAGTTAGATGGTTACATGGTTAGATGGCTAAGGATTTAGATGGGTGAGGGGTTGGATGGGTGAGGGGTTGGGTGGCTAAGGGGTTGGATGGCTAAGGGATTAGACAACCGAGGGGTTGGGACGGGTAAGGGGTTGTACGACTAAGGGTTTAACAATGAAGGGGTTAGATGACAGAGTTGGATGGTTAACCCACCCAACCAACCTCCCTGCCATACCCTCCCATCTAACTTGTTTGACCAATCACCGATCAATCTACCTCGTCAAACCCGCTAGATTAATCTATCTCGATATGTTAACATTACCAATGTACCTTACCAACCTAATTGATGATCCTACGCGACGAGCCTACCCGACACACCTACTTGACTAACGTACCTGACCAACCTACCCGACTAACCTACTTGAAGGATCACTTGTCACAACTTTAATAACTTTACAAATCGTAACATTCGATTAGAAAAAACCATGATCATTTATGAAATCACCAACTTTGGTGATAGTGAGCAATGTCCTTCTACTTAACTACTTCTATAGGTCAAACAATAAAGTTCACCGTGACATTACCCACAAGCCCTTTGAATATATATAATATGGAAAACCCTCGCCGTTATGACAAAACCAAAGAGGGCATAAAATAAAAAATTAAAAAACACACACTATCACCCCATCAAAATCCATTGAAGTTCTATTACATGTAGTAAAAAAACCAAAATAACTAAGGGTTTTCTAATCCTACCTAAAGTAATAATGCACACCATTCCTTATAAGGATAAAAATTACTGTGACAAGAAGAAGTTGCAATTATTTTCACCCTTTTACACTCCAAAAAGGATAAATAAGTGAAAAATAAATTCTCCAACCCATAGGTGGGGTTGTTGCGTATTGGTAAGAGGCATGGGATAAGCTTAGCTTGTCCCACAAGCCTCCAAAAATACCCCCAAGTCAAAATCCGAATTTTTAAGTTGGGGTAGTGTAAAATACACATAAAAAGCATAAATATCACTTACAACAAACACCACCTAACATCGTGATTACCTATTTTTCACATCTCTATTCTAGCTAACCAAATAAGAAGGATTAGCTTAATTAAGACTCAATTTTAAATGCTAATGAAGTGACATCCATTACCAAAAGTTAAATGCATAAAAAATAAATAAAGGACATACAAAATTTAAAAGAAAAGGGAAAAATTTCACTCCATGGCCACACATGGGAGGTCACCGCCCATGGGAGACTTTGCTAACTAGGCATGCAATAATAACACAATATAACAGACATAAGTTGTCAAATTTTCCCTCATTTGTCAACACCCGACATCCTTCTATGGTTGTTTCCCTATTCTCATTCAATGTATGTGATAAATTGTCCGCAACACAAACAAAATACCTCTCTCACCTTTCGGTCATATATTAACAACATTAAGACATTATATATATATATATATATATATATATATATATATATATAATCAATAATCATCACTCAAAATTATCATTTCTATCATCTAACATCATATAGTAATTTTGATTTTATAATTCATAAAAAAATCATAATTCTATTCAAAACATCCAACATATGTTATGCATCCAATTTATGACATGTTAGTTTATAAATCATAATATCACAACTCAACATATATAACTGTCTGTTATAACCATCTAGCACATCATAATAAAAATATAAACCACATAATTTCAATAGTCTAAAAATCTGCATAGTACATCATCTGGTGATCAAAATACAATATTCAAATGTCTAAGTATCAGTCCAACTATATCAACATCAAAATGCAATAGGGGTTAAGAGGAGTGGGTACTCAAGCTATGTAGGAGTAAGTTTTGATGATGAAATTAGAGATCTTTTGATTTTTGGTCTTTTCCTAAAATTTGGCTCACTTTGTTTATGGATGTGAGTAATTTTTTTCTATTTAAAACACTTTAAGGTTTGACGATGTGGTTGGTGTGATTCTTAGCAAAGAGATGAGAATAAAAAGCACAAGTGAGTCACCGGCTAATGATTTGAGTATATAAAAGATGGGAAGATAGAAGGAAAAGGAAAAAGGTCCTAGAAACTTTGGAAATTATAAGAAGGGAATATCTAAATCTAGAAGCAATAATGTGCTAGAATTGTGGAAAATAACGACATGCAAAGAAAGATTATTGGTCTTTAAAATCAAGGAAATATCAACAAGAAGGGAGAAAAGAGGAAAATGTAGCAGGTGATGTGTTACAAGATGCTCTTATTATTTCTTTATTTATGAAATTAAAATTTTGCATTTTAGAATCTTGTGCTTCACTTCATGCAACTCCTCATAGATAGTACTTTCAAGATTATGTTCAAGGGGATTTTGGGTAGGTATATCTTGGTGATGATGAGCCATGTAACATTGTTAGAAAAGGAAATTTTCATGTTAAATTACATAATGGTAACATTTGGGTGTTGTATAATGTCATGCATGTTCCTAGCTTGAGGAGGAATCTAATTTCTGTAGGGATGAGGATTGTATGGTTATATTTACAGCATATTCTTGGAAAGTTATTAATTATTCTCTTGTGGTAGAAAGAGGTAAAAATGTAGGTACTTTGTATTCATCCACTATTAGTATTGTCCATCTTATATTTTAACTACTAAAGTTAGAGATAGAACTCTATGGCATCATAGAATTAGCCATACGAGTGAGAAGGGGATGGATATTTTACATTCAGAGGAAAAGTTGTCAAATTTGAAACACATAGATGGGAAACAGAAATGTGTGTGATTTCTCAAGGTTATATCAACCAAGAAGGAGCACAAGTTAGAGATTATTTCTTACAGATGTGTTGGGGTCAGCTCATGTATCTTCTCTTAGTGGTTCATAGTATTATGTTACATTTATTTATAGTGCTACTAAGAAGGTTTTGGTTTACTGTATAAATAAGAAATCTGATGTATTTAATACTTTCAAGAAGTGGAAATATTTTGTTGAGATTGAAATAGGTTTGAAGATGAAGTGTCTCACATTGGATAATGGTAGAGAGTACTGTAGTGCCCACTTCCCTCTGAAACCCTTTTGATGTTGATTATGATACTATCGACTATACTTATGGAAATTATTGTATCCTTTGAGTTGGTATGATGTTGGACATTATAAATCATGGACTACAGTTGATTTGGATTCATATATGATGCATGTGGATTATTAGAGACATTTTATATTGATGTTGATACACTTCTTGGCATGGTTATATATATGTGTGTGTGTTTTTCATACATGTGATATTTTGTCATATCGAGTAAACCTAGAAAATGGAACTAATCTTGTGATCATATGATTATGGATGGAATTGTAAAGGAGATTGTTGCTTGCTTGGATGATGTTTGATATATATATATATATATATATATATATATATATATATATGATTTAGAATTCATATTTTATATTTATTTACACGTTTTGATGTGGCCACAAGGCCAAAGGAGGTATTTGTGTTTTGCAGGTAAACATGTCACAACAAACATCGGGGATTGGAGACCAACCACATTGGAATTCTAGATGAATTCAACAAGGGTCACCATGGCAACGTGTATTTGTTATTTGTGTATGTTTGATTGTTGTTAGGGGTTCCCATGGGAGGGAATCACCTTTAAATGTGACCAAGGGGTTATGTGTTTTCTTTTATTGTGTTCCCTTTATTTAATCTTTGTATGTGATTTTGGTGATGTATTTCCCTTTATTATTTATTTAAATTGTGTTAAGATTAGTGAGTAATCATGTTGTTAATTAATTAAAAGAGTCATAAGAATTCATTTATTAGATTTTATGTCTCTTGGATTATGTGTTGTAAGAGATGTGTAAGCAAATTTGAGTGTGAAAAACTCCACCTTCCTTCGAAATTCAGATCTATCGTTAAGGGATGATTTTGAAAGCTTGTGGGAAAAGTTAAACTTTTCCCACACCTCTTAAATTTTTATACCAACCTTACCTATGTGGTCGGGAGTCAAAATTAGGCATTATTATGTATTTTGGAAAGGAAAGTTGTAGGTTTCTATTTCACCTTCTTACATAAAATTAATTTTGGTTCTTGGGGTGTGGACTTGGGTTGTGTGTGTAAGTAAAATGTCATTTATTTACCCACCTCTTTAAATGTTCTTTGAAGTTTGATGTTGACTTGTGAGGTGGAATTGAGGATGTGTGATGTGGCATCCTACATGGACCCACCTCATCCTCCTTTCTCCTCTTCTATTTATTCTAATTCCTTGGCATGTTTTGGGGCTACTTTAGTTTGGGGATCTCATTTTGGGTTACTTATTTTGGTTTTGGAGCTCTTGTACCTTTGGAAGAGAGTTAAAGATATATGTTGAATGCTTGTGGATTTCTGGAGCTTTTGGACTGTTTGGATTAGAACAAGCTTGTTGTTGAAATTTTGGATAAAACTCTACCATGAAGAGGTAGGAGCTTTGCTCTTTAAAAAGTTTTTCTTTTATTTATGCATATGTGAATTCTTTGAATATTTTGGTATGTTGTTGGCTAGTTGGGTAGATTGCCTAGGTATGGTGTAGGAGAAGACTATGGGGATACCATTTGGGAGGGATAAGAGTTTTGGGGAGGTATAGGTGTTATAGTGGAGGGATTTTGGGATTGGGTTCCACCTTATAAAATAAATAGCTTGCATTTATGTACTCGTTATGGGGTTCCATAAGAGTGTGGGGAGGGATAAGAGAATGGGAGGTACAAGGGGTACTTGGGGGATCCATAAGGGTATGTATGGGTTTTGAAATCATATATATGTATTGGAGGGTTTATTTTAAGGTGGAAACCCATTTCCCCATTAGGAGGTATAAGCATCTTCCCTCATAAGTTTTTATCCTTTGGCTTGTGCATGATGAATCCTAAGTATCATTTACTATTCTTCCTGTGGTTGCAAACTGAAGTATGTATTTATACTATAATCTATTTTTAACAAAAAAACTTTGTTTTAGAATCCTATTTGTTTCCATGCGTTGAAATGCATTTCTTATGGCTTTGTGGTTAGGGCTTAGGGGAAAATGAGGAGGACGAATTCTCCTCTTCATTGGAAATCTTGGCTTAATAGAGAGCGCTACCTCTCCTCCTTTTTGTTGTGATCAAAAGATATATGGTGGATCTTCTTGTTGCTATTTTGGAGCTGAGGATGAAGAAAAATTCGTAGTCCACTTGGGGTTTCCTTTTTGTAAAAATTTCCCACCTCAAGTGGATGGCATTGTAATATTATTGTGGTGGAAAGTTGCTTTGTTTTGGAAATGGAATCTTCATTTGAATGTGAAAGATGTATATTCTGTAAGTTGTATTTGATGAATTAAAAGGAAGTTGTAAAAGACTTATTGGATTTCAATAGAAGTTGTTATCACAAATGGTATGGTTCTCATTTGAAATATGTGTTTGAAATATATTGTGAAATCTCTATTTGAAAATTGAAAGAAATACGTATGAAGAAATATTACATTTCTCTATTTCATTTGAAATGCATGATTTGAAAGTAGAACTACATTTTGGGTCTTCACGTATTGATTGAAGTAAAGTTAAATTTTGTAAATCAGATTTGAATGAATTTAAATATTTAGAGGATGATAATGGAAAAATAGATCCATTTGAGTTTAAGTATGATTCTATTTTTGATTCACTGTAAACCTATAAAATGAATATCATAAAAATATACAGAACCATCTATATTGATGAAAGGCAAGATAAAACATTAAAATAAGTTAAGGAGGAACAAAAAAATCTTAAAATAGTTTGTATTGTTTAAGAAATTTATGTAGAACTTTATTAATCAAAGCAAAGGACAAAATAATGTAGTTACAAAAAAGGAGAAAAGAAATTCGTATTGAAAACTCAAAATTTAACAATTAATCCTTGCAATTAGTCCTAATATTTCCAAGTGCAATCCTCCATGTCAGATTCGAATGTGGAGGAAGAAAGAGTGGAAGATTGAATTAATTCCATTAAGTTATTAAGTCCTATTCATGTTTTAATGGCAAGAAAGACGTTCTTTTCATATCCACCACTTAAGTTTGTGAACAAATGAATTTTTTTGGTTCTTTGTGCATAGAGGAGTTTGAACCCTTTCAAAAAATTCCTCATTTTCCCAACTCTAAGATTTCAGTCAAAAGTTATGGCTTTCTATAGTTTTTAATTCACTTAGGTTTTTTTTTTTTAAAAAGAGGTAAATTTTTGTAAATCGGACCCGTGGGCCCGAAAATTACTTAGGGAACTTTTATGCAAAAAAAAGAGCAAAAGTCACAAATTCATCCATGGCCCCAAAATCTCACCATTTTTATTCTGGGAAAAATGCCTTGCAGCCCGCACCTTCAAACTTTACCTTTTTAAAAAGGGCGAAAAATCTTAAGTTTCCCCGCTGGTCCGCTTCCCCACCTGTCACTATGGGTCTAACACGTGGCTTCGCTTGGCCTCAGAAAAGGCGCGGGTTATTTTTGACCTTCACACCTTTTAACGCAAATGCCACTATTTGTAAGTTTCCCCTACCGGTCTGCTTCCCTACTTGTGATTTTCGGGTAGGACACGTGGTACTTTGGCCCTCGGCAGAGGCGCGGAGTTTTGAACCTTTTTGCCCTTTCAAACAAAAAGAGTTAAAATCCAATTTACCTCCAACGACCCGCCTTCCTACCTAGGCTTATTAATGTGCCACGTGTCCCTTGCGCATTAGAGAAAATTTTATTCCCGGGGCCCGTTGTCCCGCCTTTGGAAAAATTTCTTCCCTTGGCCCACAGCCCGCCTCTAGGGAAAATTTTCTTCCCGGGGCCCATCGGCATGCCTTTGGGAAAATTTTCCTCCACAGGCCCAGTGACCTGTAACTTAAAAAATATGATGAGTTAGGAGGACTTCTTTATATCATTGGAAAGGGGAAGAAATTTCCTATCTAATGGAATTATTTTTAGGAAACTTTAAGTGTGTTAATTATGTGAAAAATTAGGTTGAAGTGAAAAGATGAGTCTGAGAGTGGGTAAGTGGGAAATTACCCCTTTTTAACTTAAATGTATAATTCTAAAGCATGGGTTGACCTTTTAAGGGTCATAATAGGGGATAAGAATTTTTTTCTATTCCATGCATATAGGAACCTTGTTTATTGTTTAGACCTGGTGGAATTAAATACCCAAGGTATTTAATTCCTTCGGGGCCTTGAATATGACCCCCTCCCTAAAATTGATTAAGGAATATTTAACTATAATGTGGATTTAATTACTTATTAAGTTAACTCCTAAGATAAGTTTAACTGTAATTTGATTAATTATACTTATTTAATTATAATTGGATTAATTATAATGATTAAATAATTTAATTTTTGTAATGTGGATCTAATGTTTGTTACAACAGAAAAATTTTATTTCGTAAATTATAATTGACTTTGAATCCTTGTTGTGACAATTGTTGCTTGAAGCTTGGTAGTAGACATGCCTTTCAAAAAAATTATTCGTTAATTTTTCTAGCTAAATCTAGGTTGTTCTTGGGTCTCAAGTGGGAGTTTTAGCAAGCGTGACACTTGGTACCAAATTCATGGGTTCAAATCTTGGACCCTTGGGCACACTAGAAACTTGAGACATGAATATTAAACCTAGAAAACAACTTTTTTTGGAATTTGCATATTTTAGTAAACATGGAAAACTAAATAAAACCTAGGATAATGAACTAACTCTCGCTTGGGTCTGTGTAGGATGCATGGACAAGATGAGGGGTCCTTTCACATAGATCTAGACTTGTCATCTCCAAATCATGCTTATAAAGAGCCATCCTACCCCTAAATTTTACTGAGAGGCTTGGGATGTTAATGCCGATTTACATGGAGGGTCATGTCGACATTAAAAATTTCCTCTATAATTTGTATTTTATTATGTATGTATTAGGAATAGGATGTTGTTAAGTATGATTAGTAGTGGCGTCGATAGAAGATAACGTGCCACAAGACGTGCCGCTAATAAAGTAAAGTATGGTAATAGTCAAAGTACAATAGGAATGTTGTGGTAAAAAGTAAATATTTGTCGTAAGTGGTCGGTAATGTTAAAATGTCAAATTTGAAGTAAGTAGAGAAGTAGGGTCTACATGATTAGGAATTAGAAATATTATATTTGTAATAAGGAAAAAGAGTGATGTCATAAATATTTTCTCGTATTTTATTTGTGGAAAAGTCTAAAAGGTGGAACCCATGTGAGATGATAAGGTTTATCTTATCTTAGAAGAGAAGCCTACATGTAAGGGCAAGAGTTTAGGCATGGAATATGATTGGCCGGAAGATATTTCCTATCCTATCTTAGAGATATGGTGGATAAGTCTGAATTCGTATAAATAAAGAGGCCACCCCGTCATTTAGCATAGAAGGAAGTAGTGAGAAATATTATATGAGTAAGTGTGTAAAGGAAGCCATCGGTTTGAAGGTGTGTTAAAGAAGCCATTAAGAGGTGTAATTGTGATGTTTCTCCCATAGTTATTGTTGGAAGGCAAGTGAAGTCAGTAACACTTGAAGTACCTCATGGGTGAGATTGTAACAATTTCATGTTGATATTATAATTTACACTTATATTTCAGATTTATCATCATTCCTTCTTATCATATTCTATGGTATTCTTGTGTTATGTTTTTTGTGTTTCCGATTCCATCCACCAAACTAAAATTTGTGCATTAGTAAATAATCATAGACGAGGAGTTCTTAGTAAAGAATTATCATAGTGCCGAATTGGTGATGACATTTTGGTTCCGTTCTTGGGACCATTCCTCATTGGTGGATTTTCTCAAGAAATATTTCCCCTTAGTCAAAAAATCATTTGGAGGGTAACCTTGTTTTTCCTATGCATAGTAGTTACCATGGTAAAGTCACTTTTACCATGAATAGTATTTACCATAGTAACTTTACTTTTTACCATAAATAATATTTACCACAGGAACTTCACTTTTTACCATGAATAGTGTTTACCACAAGAAAGTCATTTTTACACCATTAAGTCAAGTTTTACTGTGGTGATTTCTATTTTACTGTAGAAATGTGTAAATTCACTTTCTATTATAGTGATTCCAATTATTTGTGCACATAAGTCTTACTGATTGTACTTGTGAATTGGTATTTCACTATGGTTACTTATAAAAATGGGAAGATTCCTACTTTTTCAACCCAATCTAATGAAGATGCTTCCTCTTTCATTCAAGAGTTTAAACGATCTTACATTTGTAATGGCCTCATAAGAAGGGAAAAATGGACTGAATTTTTTCCTACCTTTTTGGATGGTTCAGCACTTAGTTGGTTTGAAACACTAGGTGATAATGTGAAAAACTCATGGGATTTATTAACTAAAAGTTTTCTTGAAGAATTTGGTGAACAAAAGATATATGTATATCTCATGATCGATATCACAAAGCTATCCCAAGGAGAGAAGGAGAAGATAAGGGATTATCATGCTCATGTTCTAGAGCTAAGGAAGAAGCTCGATGCCTAGATCCGGAAGGAAGGATTAGCGGATGGGTTGATGAATGGCATGGATAATCTCCTCTGTAAGCACTTCATTCTTGGGATGAAGCCAGACATCAGAAAATGAGTGAAGTATGACTTCCCAACTACCATTGAACAAGAAAAGGAGATTGCAATAAGGTAAGAAGAAAGCATGGAAGAGGAGCCCAAAGAAATTGCTGCTAAGGTAGAGCCTACACCAACACCTTTGGTCCAAAACCCACAAAAATCTCGGTGAGCACAGATCTTCTCTCCTAGTACATATACTAAGTATGAAGATCTACTCAAGAAGATGGGTCGATTAACTATTAATCTTCTTCAAGGAAAGGAATTTAGTTCTCAGGGAGGACATAGAGGTCCAAAAAGAAATATTTATGAAGTTGTATGTTATGGTTGTTATAAAAGGGTCATTATAAGTATAATTGTCTAGATAGAGCTTCTACATCCGGTACAAAAGATAATGATAAAGGAAATGCACTGTGAATTCTTTTGATGTAGTAGATAAGAGCATAAATAATGAAATACATGTGTTTATAAAAAAAAAAGAAAGAAAAAGATAACCAAGATGGAAATGATCCTAAGAAGATGAAAGGAGAAACTAGTAAGAATCATAGGAGAAGAAAGTTGGGTGTGCAGGATTTTCTCGATTTCACAGGATAAGGACCATACTCCATCTTAGAAGATCTATCAAAAAGGCCTGTAAATATTACATAGGGTCAATTCTTGGCTATGTCTTCGAGAAGAGGCGGGAGCTACGAAGTGGACTCAATGCTCGATGAAGGAAGAAGCTTGAGGTCCCCTGTTTTGGAGGGCAGAGGCAGATCCCTACACTCCACAAGCCGAGGTACTATGTAATGGTATTTCAATTCATGATGTCTTAGATGATGGAGGTGCTACAATTAATGTAATGACCGAGTCTTTAATGAATATGTTGGGTTTAAAATTGATCGCCCTCAACACTTATGTTAAGGTCATTAAATAAGGGAAAAACTAAACCAGAAGGTATTGTTTCAAATGTGGCAATATTTTTATCAGTGTTATATGTGTGGTAGACTTTCAGTGATGAAAAATGGTATTGTTGCGCACTCCAATGTTGTTGGGAAGATCATCGCTAAGGAGAGTTCATGCAAGAAACTACTAGAGTGAAGGCTTCATGACACTTGGACGTGGCAGAGAGAGGGTGAAGATAAACATGATCCTCGACATCATAAGGTAGAACCTATGGATTCAAGTGATGAAAGCGATGATTGGACCTCCGATTACTCTATTTCAAAGTGAAGTGGACACATAAGATGGAGAAAGTGAGGTTGATGTTTTGGTCATGGATATCCTTTTAGTCACACCGACTCATGAACCCATAAAATTATCTCGAAGAAGAAATTGATGATCGTCTCCAACAAATAAATATTGGTGATCTTTGTGATGGAGAATGAGAAGGAACCCTAACTCCAACTCTTTAGAAGGTACATACACCTATTCACTTTTGATTACAAGAAACTCTATCAAGTAAGTTGGGTAGAGCATTCTATTGAGCTGGTAGATGGTGCTAAGCCCATAAGGTAAATGCCATATAGAATGAATCTTAATTTTTCTAAGACCGTAAAAGAAGAAATAGATAAGTTGCTTGATGCGGGATTCATATTTGTTGTAGAGAATTTAGAATGGGTTTCTCCCATTGTGATATTAATAAAAATAATGGGAAACTACGCATTTGTGTTGATTATAGGAAGCTCAACAAGGCAACAAAGAAGAATCATTACCCTCTTCCATTCTCGATCAGATCTTGGATGAAGTAGTTGGCTAAGAGTGCTATAGTTTTTTGATGGATATAGCGGATACAACTAATTTTGTATAGCTGAGAAAGATCAGTTGAAGACCACATTCACCACTCATTCGGGAATGTTTTCTTATAGATTTATGCCATTCGGGTTGTGTAATGCTTAGGCAACGTTCAGCGTTTGATGACTAGGGTGTTTGAACCATACATTGAGAACTTCATCGAGTATTTATGGATGATTTTTTCATCTATGGGAGTAAGATGGACCCCCGCACTGAGATGGAGACAACATTTAAAAGGTTAGATTAAGCACAAGCCTCAATAAACCCTAAAAAGTGTGTCTTTGGATGTTCTAAAGGTGTTTTGTTAGGGCATGTTGTATCCAGAGATAATATTGGTATTGATCCTGATAAAGTTTTAAAAATCCAAGAGTTACCATTTCCTATTAATAGAAGTAAGTTGAGATAATTTTTAGGCCATGTGGGTTACTATAGAAGGTTCATCAAGAATTTCTCAAAGATTGCACAACCACTAACTTAGTTCTTGAAGAAGGATGTTACTTATGAACCAGGAAATAAGGCGCATGAAGATTTTGAACAACTGAAGGAAGCTTTTGTGTCTTCACCTATTTTAAAGAATCCAGATTGGAGCAAGACATTCATTGTGTATACTAATGCCTCAGACGTAGCACTAGGAAGTACTCTGAGCCAAAAAGATGAAAATGGGAATGATCATCTACTTTAATTTGGGGAGCAGTAAAAATGAGCAAAGGCTTTGAGGTAAATTATATCGTAATCGAAAAAGAGGCTCTAGCTATCATTTTTTTGTAAAGAAGTTTAGAAATTACTTGTTAGGGCAGAAATCTATAGTTGTAAAAGATCATCGGGCTCTAAAGTATATTGTAAATAAGTCTAACCCATCAAGGAGGATAACAAGATGGATAATTTTTCTACAATAATTTGAATTTGATATTATAGATAGGCTAGGAAAGAAGCATGTCAATGTAGATACACTCTCTCGAGACTATGATGGTTTATGATCATCTTGTGATGATGATGATTTCTCGATTTAGAATTGTTATCCCTTGACACAATCCCTAGTGAATACATAGATATTTTGAATTATCCGAATGAATTCAAGTTTCGATGGTGCCAATGCAAAGAATAAGATGAATATTACTCAAGCCAGCTTATCCATATTCTATTTTGCATGGAGTATTATTTCGAATAGGACCTGATGGAAAGTACAAGAGGGTAGTTGGACGTGATCAGGGGAAGGAGCTAATAGAAGAATTCCACAATGGTACATGTGGAGGACACTTCTCTGGACAACTTACAACAAGAAGGATCTTAGATGCAGGTTATCACTGGCCCACTCTTTTTAGAGATTGCTATAATTATTGTAAGACATGTGATATTTATCAAACACATGGTAACCGTAAGACTTCATCAGCTCCATTATACCCTATTATTCCACTTGGTCCCTTTGGAAAGTGGGGAATAGATATTGTAGGTCCACTTCCAACTACCCCATGCTAAAATAAGTATATTGTAGTTGCCACAAATTATTTAACCAAGTGGGTTAAAGCTAGGCCATTGAAAACAACTTCCATGGATGAAGTGGCAAGGTTCTCATATGAACGCATTGTCACTAGATTTGGTTGCCCATTAGAAATTGTAGCAGATCAAGAAGCCACTTCATTAATGAGGTGGTATAAGCCCTAGTCAACAAGTTTTCTATTAACCACGGGAAGGAAACAACATACAAGCCAAACACAAATGGACAGTGGAACGAACAAATTTTGTGTTGTGTCAAATTCTAATAAAAGATGCAGCCTTACAGGTACATAAGTGGGATAAAAGGATTCATACAGCATTTTGGGCATATAGGAAACATCAAATTCAGCAACAGGATACTCCCATTTCAATTGGCTTATGGAATTGATCTAGTTCTTCCTATTGAGTTTGATATTCCTATTGTGAGAGTTATGAAAAATGAAAGGATGGATGAAATTGATTCAAGAAAAGAAAGGTTGGTGCATCTTCATTTTCTAGAGGATAAGCCTATATGAGATGATAAGGTTTATCTTATCTTAGAAGATAAGCCTATATGTAAGGGCAAGAGTTTAGGCATGGAATATGATTGGCCGGAAGAGATTTCCTATACTATCTTAGAGATAGGGTGGACAAGACTGAATTCCTATAAATAAAGAGGCCACCCCCTCATTTAGCATAAAAGGAAGTAGTGAGAAATATTATATGAGTAAGTGTGTAAAGGAAGCCATCATTTTGAAGGTGTGTTAAAGAAGCCATTAAGAGGTGTAATTGTGAAGTTTCTCCCATAGTAATTTTTGGAAGGAAAGAAGTCCGTAACACTTGAAGTACCTCATGCGTGAGATTGTAACAATTTCATGTTGATATTATTATTTACACTTATATTTCAAATTTATCATCATTCCTTCTTATCATAGTCTATGGTATTCTTGTGTTATGTTTGTTGTGTTTCCAGATTCCATCAACCAAACTAAAAGCTGTGCATTAGTAAATAATCATAGCACGAGGAGTTCTCGGTAATGAATTATCATAGTGCCGGATTGGTGATGACGGTCCATAAGCGGACGGACATCCAGACATGATGGGAAGTCATCCATTGAGGCTCATGCATCTCCTCAAAATATTGACAAGCATAGAGGAGAGAAATCCTATGTGGAGTGAGAAAGAATAGAGTCACTGCAAAGTGGGTAGGGAGACCAAACTTCTAGACACAAGGATAGGTCTTGGAGCCCTAGGATTAGGGATGAGCATGCAGAGAGGCCTAGGGGTTGCTAAACTACAGCTGCAGATCATATCAAAAATATCTTAAAGCTACAACCATCTCATTATTCTGTAGACATAGGTGGATTTCAGGAAGAGGCCTGGTTAGTGAGCTTGAGCAGATGGTTCAAGCTCTGGGCTTGTTCTAGAAACATGAAGGCTCATTTTGCAATACATCTTCTAAGGGATAGAGCTAGTGTTTGGTGTAGGACCAAGGAGCAGAATATCCACATTGATTCAGAGATGGTTACCTAGGAGCTCTTTAAGGAGCATTTCAGGAGCAGTACTTATCATGGAGGTTCATTCAATAGAGGATATATGAGTTTCACGACCTCTGACAGGCATCTTTAATAGTAGATGAGTATGAGAGTTGATTTCTGGATCTACTCCAATATGTCGACTACATTCAGGATGAATAGGTATGGATCCACATGTTCATCTACGGCTTGAATATAGACTTTGGAGGTATGGTGCGTATCCATTATCTACAGAAATTACCTAAGGCTGTTGAGAAGGAATATATAGCACAGGAGACTGAGGGAAAGACATAGTAGGGTACAGACCGAGTCCATAGAAACATCCGGCAAATGCAAGACAACAGATCGAGGGGTCTTCTCCTCCTCCTCGTGGTGGAAAGGGTTCATCACAGTCATCTTTTAGACCACATCGCAGGCAGTCTCACTTACCATACAAACATCCATAGAGGTTTGATGCACAAAGGGGGGATTATGGGGCCTCCTCCTAGGGGTCCCATTAGGACACAAGGTACACCAAGAGCTCAATTTGTAGGAGCTCATTAGTAGAGCCCTCAACGAAGTGTAAAACTAGATCATTAGGATCCACAGCACAAACCTCTAGAGTAGCGGCCATACCTACTACTCATGGAAGAGGATGGGGTGGTTGTTTTGGTTGTGGTGTTGTTGAAATTTTTGGAGAGACTACCCACAAAACCCTAGTTACAAGGGTAAGACGTAGATCTTAGAACTGATTGTTGGTGACATGGGATGCAGTCATCAAATCTATGCGATTTGGGAACAACTAGCCTAAGCACCATAATACCATAATTGAGATGATAGGTAGCATTGGTGGTGTTCCTACCACCATTCTATTCAATTCTGGGTCTTCTTATTATTTTATTACACCATCTTTGGTAGATCGATGTAAAAGCTGGTTGCAGTTAGGAAGGATCTTAGTTGGGACATTGAGATGGATTCTAGAGCCAAGATCTTTGTAGACTCCTTATTTAAGGAGTGTGTAGTAAATTTCAGACCCTTCACCACTACCTCGGATCTTTGTATCCTTCCATTGGGTTCGTAAGGAGTCATCTTGGGCATGGACTAGTTGTCTGCAGACAGAGCCAGAGTGGATTGTTACCATAAGATTATATCATGTATAGATGATCTAGGAGTTGAGTACATGTTAGTAGGGGTTACGAGACCCATTTCCATTTGTACCATCTCTGCCATGCATCTTAAGCAGTGTGTGTGATGGGGGTTGTCATGTATGTTATCATTGTTAGTGACCGATCAGAGGATGAGTCTAGTAGACCATCACTTGATGACCATCCTATCTTGAGATATTTTGTTGATGTCTTTCCAGGGGAGCTACCAGGTTACCACCCCCACATGAGATATATTTTCACATAGATATTGTTCTGTGAGAATAGCCTATCTCACAAGAACCTTATCGGATGACCACCCCTATGCTCAATGAGCTCAAGTTACAACTAGAGGGTCTTTTGGAGAAAGGCCTAATTTGTCCTAGTGTATCCCCTTGGGGTGCACCGGTGATATTTGTAAAGAAGAATGATGGATCTCTACGGTTATGTATTGATTATCGCCATTTGAATAAAGTAGTGATCAATAATAGTTACCCTGCCCACGCATTGATGATTACGGAGGTAGACATTCATAAGACCACCTTCTCATACGAGATATGGCCACTACGAGTTCATTGTAGTGCCTTTTGGTTTGATGAATGCCCCCACAATGTTCATGAGCTTGATGAATGGAGTGTTCAGGAAATTCTTGGATCACTTCATGCTCATCTTCCTTGATGAAATTTTGATTTACTCACATACATGTGAGGAGGACGAGGGGCACCTTCGTCAGGTTCTTAGGTGTATTCGTGAGAAGTAACTATACGACAACCTGGAGAAGTATGGTTCTTTCAGATAGAGGTGCAATATTTGGGAAACATAATTTATGGGGAAGGTATCACAATCGATCCTTCCAAGATTTAAGCTATTATGGATTGGAAAAAACCCACTAGTGTGACAGAAGAGTGCTTCTTCATGGGTTTAGTAGGTTATTATAGGAGATTTGTTTAGGAATTCTCTCGGGTTGTGTACCCCATCACTTCACTTCACCGTAAAGGGAATAATTTTGTTTTGAGTCGAGAAAGATGTGAGTAGGCCTTCAGGACACTAAAGGAATGCCTAAGGAAAGTGCATGTTCTTATAGTGCAAGATCAATGGGTGAGTTTTTCATATGCATGAATGATTCTTTGGCAAGAGTTGGAGGTGTGCTGATGCTGGAAGGAAGATTAGTTTCTATTGAGTCTTGCAAACTCAAGGATTATGAGATGAATTATCGAATCATGATCTTGAGCTTACGGTAGTTATGCATTCCTTTTTTGATGGAGACACTTCCGTCTTGGCTGGAGATTCAAACTCAGGACTGATCACTTGAGTCTTCGACACCATTTCACGTAGCTCAATCTCAATGATCGTTAGTGGCATTGGATGGAGTTCTTTGTGATTCGAGATGGAGATAGAACATGTGGTTGCAAATTATCTCAATAGGAGGAGACATGTGGTTATGGCCACTACAGTGAGAAAATATTTGTGGAGAAGGATTCTACAGAAGCTTCCTCATTAAAGTTTCTACATTACAGCTAGAGCGTAGATCAAATCTCAAAGACCCATGGTGGGGAAGTTTGATGGGTTTTCATCGGAAGTAGATGGCCTTCTCGGGAATAGAGGCTTGAGGTAGGAAATCTTGACAAAGGCACATTGTTCACACTATTCTACCCATCTTGGGGTGAATAAGATGCACGCCACCTTGAGACAGTTGTATCACTCGAGAGGAATTCGTAGAGACATGGTTGAGTTTGTGTCATGCTATTTGAAGTGTCATAAAGTGAAGGCCAAGGATTGACATCCACCTGGCCTTCTCTTTCCTCATGTTAAACCAGAGTGGAAGTGGGACACCATTTCCATGGACTTCATTATTGGGCTACTGATGTTGAGATACCACCACAACACCATCATGGTCACGGTGGATGAATTAACGAAAGTGGCTCATTTTTCTCCGGTGAAGACCACCTATAAAGTTAGTGCAGTGGCATGGGTATATCTAGATGAGATTGTTAGATTACACAAGATTCGGAAAAGATTACTTTTGACGGCGATCCTCTGTATACTTTGCAACTTTTGTACTACCATGCAAAGCATGCCCTCGAGATGAATTTAAATTTCAGCATTGTGTATCACCCTGAGATAGATGGATAGATTGAGAGGGTAAATCAGATCTTAGAGGAAATGCTTAGGATGTATGTCATGGATCACCAGTCAAGATGGGAGGAGTATTTGTACTTAGTGGAGTTTTCCTACAATAATAGTTTTTAGATTTCGATAGGCATGGCTCCTTTTCAGGATTTGTATGGTAGAGAGTGTAGGACACCTCTTAGTTGGGACAAGTTAGAGGGCATGGTTTCTCTTGGACCAGCTTTATCACAGGACATGGAGCAAAGAGTAGGTGGTTATGATCGGGAAGAGGTGCAGCAGAGCACGGGACGAGTAGAAGAAGTATGTTTATCAACATCGAACCTACCATAGTTTTGATGTGGGCATGAAGGTTTTCCTTCATGTCAAGCCACATAAGAGCCCTATCCATTATGGGAAAGGTTCTATGTTATCTCCTAGATTCGTAGGCCTATTTGAGATCTTGGATCGTATTGGTCCTTTGGCCTGCCATCTAGCGTGCCACATAGCTTGTCTCACATCCATGATGTGTTTCATATTTCAATGCTTAGGATATATGTTGTAGACCCTTCTCATGTGTTAGATTGGACCTCATTATAGGTGCAGGATCAAGGGTAGGTGATGGTGCATACCATTTCCATTATACAGCATTGGACCCTGGGCCTTCGAGGAAGAGAGATTGACCAGGTTCAAGTGTAGTGGGACAAATATGATGAGATTGTGGCTACATGGGAGGATGCTACTTTGTTACGAGTTCAGTTCCCACACCTATTCCAGTGACTTCTAGGAGGAAGTCAAGTCTAAGGGGAGGGGATGTGTTGCCCACTTCCCTCTGAAACCCTTTTGTTGTTGATTATGATATTGTCGACTATACTTAAGGACATTACAGTAGCCTTTGAGTTGGTATGATGTTAGACATTAGAAAGCATGGAATGCGGTTTATTTGGATTCATATATGATGCATGTGGATTATTATAGACATTTTATGTTCATGTTGATACACTTCTTAGCATGGCTATATATATATATGTCTTTTGTACATGTGATATTTTTTCATATCCAATAAACCAATAAAATGGAACTAATCTTGTGATCAGATGATTTTTGATGGACTTGTAAAGGAGATTGTTGCTTGCTTGGATGATGTCATGATTTTTATATAAAGATGATTTGGAAGTCATATTTTATATTTATTTGGATGTTTTGATGCAGCCACAAGGCCAAAGGAGGTATTTATGTTTTAAAAGTAAACAAGTCACAACAAACATCGGGGGATTGGAAACCAGCCACATTGGAATTCTAGATTAATTCAACAAGGGTAATCCTGGCAATGCGTATTTGTTATTTGTGTACGTTGGATTGTTGTTAGGGGTTCCCATGGGGGGGTCATCTTTAAATGTGACCAAGGGGTTATGTGTATTCTTTAATTGTGTTCCCTTTATTTAATCTTTGTATGTGATTATTTGGTGATGTATTTGCCTTTATTATTTATTTAAATTGTGTCAATATTAGTGAGTAATCATGTTGTTAATTAATTAAAGGGGTCATAAGAATGCATTTATTAGAGTTGATGGCTCTTGGATTATGTGTTGTAAGAGATGTGTAAGTAAATTTGAGTGTGAAAAACTCCACCTTCCTTTTGAAATTCAGATTTATCCTTAAGGGCTGATTTTGGAAGCTTGTGGGACAAGTTAAACTTGTCCCACACCTCTTAAATTTGTATACCAACCTTACCTATGGTTGGGGAGTCAAAATTAGGCATTATTATGTATTTTGGGAAGGCAAGTTGTAGGTTTTTATTGCACCTTCTTACATAAAATTAATTTTGGTCCTTGGGGTGTGGACTTGGGTTGTGTGTGTAAGTAAAATGTCATTTATTCACCCACCTTTTTAATTGTGCTTTGGAGTTTGAAGTTGACTTGTGAGGTGGAGTTGAGGATGTGTGATGTGGCATCCTACATGGACCCACCTCATCCTCCTCTCTCCCTCTTCTATTTATTCAAATTCCTTGGCTTGTTTTGGGGTTACTTCATTTTGGGGATTTCATTTTTGGTTACTTCTTTTGGTTTTGGAGCTCTTGTAATTTTGGAAGAGAGTTAGATATTTTTGTTGAATGCTTGTGGATTGCTGGAGCTTTTAGACTATTTGGATTGGAAAAAGCTTATTGTTTAACTTTTGGAGAAAAATCTACCGTGGAGACATAAGAGCTTAGCTCTTAAAAAATTCTTCTTTTATTTATGCATATGTGAATGCTTTGAATATTTTAGTATGTTGTTGGTTGGTTGGGTAGATTTCATTGTTATGATGTAGGGGAATACTATGGGGATCCCTTATGGGAGGCATAAGAGTTTTGGGTAAATATAATTGTTATTGTGGAGAGAGTTTGGGATTGGGTTCCACCTTGTAAAAGAAATAGCTTGCATTTATTTACTCGTTATGGGGTGCCATAAGAGTGTGGGGAGGCATAAGAGAATGAGAGGTATAAGGGGTACTTGGGGAGGCATAAGGGTATGTAGGGGTTTTGAAATGATATATATATATATATATATATGTATTGGCAGGTTTATTTTAATGTGGACACCCATTTTTGCATTGGGAGGTATAAGCAGCTTCCCCCATAGGTCTTGCTCCTTTAGCTTGTGCATGATGAAGCCTAAGTATTGTTTTCCATTCTTCCTATGGTTGTAAATTGAAGTATGTATTTAGACTATTTTCTATTTGTGAAATTTGTTTTTGTTTTGTGGAAGCCTTTTTTTTGCCATGCATTGAAATGCATTTCTTATTACTTTGTGGTTGGGGCTTGAGGGCCAATGAGGAGGATGGATTCTCCTCTTCATTGGAAATATTGGTTGGGTGGAGAGGTATGATTCATTGTAAACCTATAAAGTGAATATCAAAAAATATACATAACCATTTGCATTGATGAAAGGCAAGATAAAACATTAAAATAAGTTAAGGAGGAACAAAACAAATCTTAAAATAGTTTGAATTTTTTAAGAAATTTATGCATAACTTTATTAATCATGCAGGAAAAAAATAATGTAGATACAAAAAGGAGAAAATAAATTCATATTGAAAACTCAAACTTTAACAATTAATCCTTGCAATCAATCCTAATCTTTCCAAGTGCAATCCTCCATGTCATTTTGGCATGTTGAGGAAGAAAGAGTGGCGGATTGAATTAATTTTGTTAAGTTATTAAGTCCTATTAATGTTTTAATGGAAGGAAATACGTTCTTTTCAAATCCACCCACTTAAGTTTGTCATCAAATGAATTTTATTGTTTCTTATGCGTAAAGGAATTCGAACCCTTTCCAAAAAGTCCAAATTTTTCTAAATTTGAGTTACCAATCGAAAGTTATGGTCTTCTCGAATTTTTACTTCACTTAATTTTGTTTTTTAAATAGAGTGGGAAATTTTTGTAGATCGTACCCGTGGGCCTAAAAATTACTTAGGGCACTTTTTTGAAAAAAAAAGAGCAAAAAGTCAAAAATTCCTTCATAGCCCCATGCATTTCGCCATTTCGCTTTTGGGAAAAATGCCTTCGCGGCCCACACCTTCAAACTTTCCCTTTTTAAAAGGCAAAAAAATATTAAGTTTCCCCATTAGTCCAGTTCCCCATCTATCAATGTGGGTCGACATGTGGCTTTTCTTGGCATCGGTGGAGGCACAGGTTATTTTTAACCTTCGCGCCTTTTAACGAAAATGCCAATATTTCTAAGTTTCCCCCACCGGTCTGCTTCCCCGCTTGTGATTTTTGGGAAAGACACGTGGTGCCCTTAGCCATCTGTGGAGGCGACGGGGATTTTGAACCATTTTTCCCTTTTTAACAAAAAGAGTTAAAATCCAATTTACCTCCGATTACCAACCTTCCCGCATAGGCTTATTAACATGCCATGTGTCCCTTGCGCTTTAGGGAAAATTCTCTTCTCAAGGCCCATTGGCCCGCCTTTGGGAAAATTTTCTTCCCCAAGCCCACAGGCCCACCTTTGGGGAAAATTTCTTTCTGGAGCCCGCTGGCCCACCTTTGAGAAAATTTTACTCCGTAGGCCCAACGACATGTAACTTAAGAAATATGAGTTAGGAGGAATTCTTTATATCATTGGAAAGGGAAAGAAATTTCCTATCTAATGGAATTGTTTTCAGGAAACTTTAAGTGCATTAATTATACAAAAAATCATGTTGAAGTGAAAATATGAGTCTGAGAGTGGGTAAGTGGGAAATTACCCTTTTTAACTTAAATGTATAATTCTAAAGCATGGGTTGACCTTTTAAGGGTCGTGATAGGGGATAAGAAAATTATTTCTATTCCATGCATATAGGAACCTTGTTTATTGTTTAGACCTAGTGGAATTAAATTCCCAAGGTATTTAATTCCTTTGGCCCTTTCACCCCCTCCCTAAAATTGATTAAGGAATATTTAACTATAACGTTAATTTAATTACTTATTAAGTTAACTCCTAAGAGAAATTTAACTATAATTGGATTAATTATACTTATTAATTTTGTAATGTGGATATAATGTTTGTTCAACAAGAAAAATTTTCATTTAGTAAATTATAATTGACTTTGAATCCTTGTTGTGACAACTGTTGCTTGAAGCCTGGTAGTAGACACACCTTTCAAAAAATATTATTACTTAATTTTTCTAGCTAAACTTTGGTTATTATTGGGTATCGATTGGGAGTTTTAGAGGGCATGACAAGTATTGCAGTAATGAATTTAATAACTATTGTTCATAGAATTGAATCCGTAGGGTGAAGATAGTTCCAAGAATACCACATCATAATGGTGTATCAGAAAGAATGAACAAGACTATCATGGAGTGTGCAAGGAGCATGAGATTGCATGTTGGATTTCCCTTATAGCTTTGGGTAGATTCTGTAGATATTTTTATTTACTTTATCTAAAAGGGACCTTCAAGTTCTCTGGAAGGTGGAGTACCAGAGGAGGCTTGGACCGATAAGGAGGTAAACTATTCTTTTCTTAAAGTTTTTGGTTTTGAAGCATTTGTTCACATTGATAAAGAGAATAGGACAAAGCTAGAAGTTAAGTCAAAGAAATTTAATTTCATTGGGTATGGAACTGATGATTTTGGATTCCGGTTGTGGATTTTGGATGAGCAGAAAAATCATTAGTAGTAGGGATGTTATTTTCAATGAAAGGGTTATGTACATGGAACAACTACATGATAAGAAGCTGGAAAACTATGAGTATGTATCACTTGATGAGATAAGAGATAGAGAATTACTCAAAGGGATATAAAATCAAAAAGTTGGCATAAATCATGGCATAGTGAGTGTTGATTCTTTAGATCAAAATCAACAAGAACAACAAGAGCCTAAAAATCTAGAAAATATCATGATATATTCTATTAAAGTAAGTAAACCTCCTACATGATTATCTTTATATGAGCTTTACTATTGTTTATTAACGGATAGTGGGGAACTAGAAAGTTTTGAAGAGGGAATAGAGGTAAAAACATGGAAAAAGTGGTAGCTGGGTATGGATGAGGATATGCAATCCTTAGATCACAACCAAACTTGGGATTTGGTTTAATTACCTGTAGGAAAGAGAGAATTGCAAAAACAAATGGGTTTATAGGTTTAATGAAGAAGAAGGTGACAACAATAGGTACAAGGTAAAACTTTTTGTGAAGGGATTTGCACAGGACAAAGGTATAGACTTTGATGAAATTTTCTTTCCTATTGTTAAAAAGACTTCCAATAGTACTTTTTAAAGTTTGGTAGCTTATGGAAGATTTTCATCTTGAACAATTAGATGTAAAAACTACTTTCCTTCATGATGATTTGGAGAAATAAATTTATATGGAGAAATGATAAGGATCTGCACTCAAGGGGAAAGAGAAAATTCTACAAAGATTAAACAAGAGATTATATGGCCTTAAGCATGCTCCAAGACAATGGTTTGAGATTTGACAGTTCATGATAGAAAAAGGTTACTCTAGATGTCATTTTGGTCACTATTTTTATTTTAAGAGACTAGATAATGACACCTATATTATCTTTTTATTATATGTGGATGAAATGCTTGTGACAGGTCAAACTTACATGATATAAATGAGCTAAAGAGATAGTTAGCCAATACATTTTCCACGAAGGATGTAGATGCAACAAAGAAATTTCTTAGCATGATAATCAATAGAGACAAAAAGAGTAAAATACTAACTTTTTCTCAAGAATATTATGTGAACAAGGTGTTTGATAGGTTTAGGATTCGGGATGTAAAACCAAGAAGTACACCATTGGTAGGGAACTTAAAGTTATTTAAAGAACAATGTCCGAAAAGACATGAAGAGATTGAATATATGTCAAGAGTTCCATATGATTTAGCCTTGGAAGTTTGATGTATGATATGGTATGCACAAGCCTAGACATTTCCCATTCAGTGGGAGTTGTCAGTAGATACATGAGTAATCTAGGAAAGGAGCACTAAAATGAAGTCAATGGGATTCTCGAGATATTGAGAGGGACCAGTAGCAAACAATTGTGTTACGGAGGGTCGATGTTTCCTTACGAGATATGTTGATGCAGACATAGCTGGAGATTTCGATGGTAGGAGAAGCACCACATGTTATGTATTCACTATTGGTGGCACGATAGTTAACTAAATTTTTAAACTCGCAAAAGATTTTTGCATTGCTTACGATAAAGGTAGAGAATGTTGTTTCTACAAAAGAAAGTAAAGAGATGATATGGATGCAAAATTTTATGGAAGAGTTTGGAAATAAGTATGAGGGTTACAGGTTATTAAGTGATACCCAAAGTACAATTCATCTTGCCAAGAACTCCACATTATATTTGAGAACGAAACATATAAAACTCAGGTATCACTTTATTAGATTAGTGCTAGAGGATGTACATATGAATTTGGAGAAGATCCATACAAGTGAGAATCTTACCTGATAGGTTGACAAAGGCGATCAAAAAAGAGAAGATGGAAGGTTGTTCGGCTTCAGTAGTTCTTCATGATTGATATTGAAGAAGTGAAACTATTTAGAGAAGAGTTTGAGGATGAGCTATATTAGTGGTTTGTAGCAGTTAGTCTCCAAGTGGGAGATTTTTGAAGATGTGGGGCTTAATTACAAGTTTAAATCATAGTTTTATTATGGGAGGAATGCATGGCCATGGATAAAAATAGCATTTTCTTATTAATAGATAGGAGTTGTTATTTTTATGTTTATCTTATTTATATGCATGTCTTATTTATAAACATGTTATATTTAGGTTTCTTGTGGTTGAATCAAACTTTTACAAAGAGGTGCACAAGTTATATATATGTGCATGGATTTAATCTTTGTAATATGAAAAAGAGAGATAATTATATTGTATTCCTTAGACTGAATAAAGAAGAAGTATGGCTTGTTTCTGGTGGATGCAACCCACATTAATGGGTGAAACACATTAAATCTTGGGTTTATTTTTTCATTGCATGCTTCTTTTATTTCTATTTTAATTCCATTTTATTTCTCATCTGGTTTTCAATCATACCATTTTTTTACAATCCTCGATTCTTTCCGGCACACACTCACCTCTCTATTTTGTCACAGAGCAAAACATTAAGTGGTGACACCACCGACATTGCTTAGACAAAATAAAGTGGTAACCAAAGCGGAGGTGCTAAAGAACATTCACAAAAACAATGTGTAAAACAAACTATAAAATCCACATCTGTGTATCTGAGAGAGGTGTCAAGAGCCATTAAATATGAAATCATCAGACCACCTCGGATGTATGGGAATGGGCTCAGAGAAGATGAACCATCCTTCCAACATAAAATAATAATATGTTGATGACATACAAATTTTATCTTAGCTGCCCAAATCTTTGTCGCTGTCATAGTGGGGAGGCCTTTACCCCATTGTGAAATGCCTTGGCATAATTAAATAATTTAAGATTTTTATACGTAAGATCTAGAATAATTACATTTATATTTGATAGAGGTAGAATTTAGCTTTAGAAGGTTGAGACAAATTAATAAAATGTAATTATTGAAATTTATTTCTAATAGGCAATTTCAACAATATAGGTGTGCCACAATTACTTTTAATATGTAGTTGATAACATATAATGGATATTAGCCCATGTCTAATATGTAATCTTTTTTTCCATATTTTTTTCTATCCCTTTCTTTGGAATGACATGGTTGGGATACATGTAATGTTGAAAATACAAATAGCAAAAAAATTTTGATCTTGTCACATTTGATAACTTTCCACATAAAAACTACAACCTTTATAGCCATCAACTATGCAATCCCTTTTTCCTTATGCTTCTCAAGTTGATATTTCAGAGACCTTGTGTCCTTAAAATTTTTAATTAGAGGAGGAATTTTTCCTTCAACTAGAATATTTCATTACGCCTTTTTGTAACACCCACAAAAATGACGTTCTAGGAACTCACTACAACCTAACACTTAACCTAAAAATTGCGACTAATTTTTTTGTTTAAGTTAAAAGAAGGTTACAAGGATGTTTAACCCTTAGGGTTCATTAAATTAACTTACCTTACTAACTCAACTTAAGGTTGATGGCCCAGATATAATTAAAAGATTACATATTAAATTTTCTTTACCTCCAAGGTCGATTAATTAAAATCCAACTAGGAAGGTGCCATAGTTTAATTTACTTGGTTAATTGTTTTTTTCTTAATTAATATTCAATCCAAAGATAACTAACTTCATGCTTAAATAATTTAGTTTCATTATCCTAATAGTTTAAATTCCTTTTAATTAATTCCCACAACATACTAAGGACAAAAAGAGACTTTACACCCCAAGGCAATTTAAATGGCCCCATTCACCCATCTACACATACCCTTAAGGATTTTAAATTAAACATTTAAAATACATTTCTACCTAACAAAAGTAGGGTGAAACCTCCACCCTTAGATCAAATCAATCTTGGCCACAAAATCTTAGGGTTCCTATCTACCCCTAAATTTTCTTATGAGGTTTTATTAAAGACATTCCTTTGTTTGTTTTCCTTCATTTTATCTATTTGTTTTATTAGAAATTGCAACTTGGAGAAGAGGCAGCCATGGGGAAAAGAAGGAAGAAGTATGAAGGAACATGCATCGAGATCTAGTTTAGATTAGCTTAGTGGTAGTTTTAACAATGTAATATGTTTAATTTAAGGATTGGAGGGGGTTTCCTCAACAAATCTAGTTTTATTTCAAGCTTTTGTATATTTGGTTTTTAATTTTGGGGCAAACCCTACCCCCATTGTTGTAAAGCAAAGGAATGTTTTTAATCCACCATTTGTATGTTTTATTTCTCAAATCCATAGGATTACTCTTTATTTGCATGTTGGTAGTCATTGGTTAAATTTTACATCTTATAAATTAGTAAAAAGTAGTTAAATTTTTCGCAGAGGCACGGATCCGTAGAGTTATGTCGTAAGTTTGAATCACCGCCAGAGCAGATCGGCGGTCTTGGGACCACCACCCTTCCTAGGTGTACAACCATGGACTACCACCCTAATGAGCAGAAGTTTTGAGACCACCTCCTTATCCTAAATGGCGGTTACAGGACCGCTGCTCGCACATGTGGCGGTGGTCCCTGTTTCGAAAAAAATAGAACCTTTAAATCGAGATTTTCTGAAAAACTAAAAGATACTAAAAGGTGATAAATTGCATTCTGAGCTTAATTTTGAACATATAGAGTTTCCAATTTTGAGATTTCATTCCTATTGTTCTTTTCTTAGTTAAAATTTATGTATTTAAGCATTTTCCATTCCAAGAATAGTAATACAACTTCAAGGTCTATTATACCTTGTTCAACTAAATTTTATTCAATATAAAAAGTTAAAAGACATTTATATCTACTTCTAACATTGTTATCACCATTTCTAAATAGAAAATACTTTCAGTTTGTTGTCTTTTCCATTCAATACAAATTATAGATTCAACAATATTACAATAACTTCATTTTCCATTCAAGTTTTCTATGCATATAAGTTCAACCTCTTACAACTTATATCATCCTACTTTCTCATTTACAACAATACAATCTCACAATGAAATTAAACTTTCTTTTCCATTGAGTATAACTTATTTCTTTCAAAGAAAGGAACTTCCTTTCACAAAAAACAACCAAACTCCAATAAAAAAATTATTTTCCTTTCTATTTCACAAAACTATATCACAAAAAAATCTTTCTTCTCTTTTTCAATGTGCAATAAAACTTTCATAACCAACAATGGAATGCAATTTTACTTCACAAGTTCAATACAATGTCCTCCACTTAAAGTGGGAAATCATACATGAATATAAACTAAAAGTAGAATACAATATTACAAGTTCCTCCACTCTAAGTGGGAATAACACAAGGAAAGTTTCACAAGTTCTCTAACAAAACTCCAAGCTTCACAAATCCATCAAGATAGCTCCTCCAAGATGTGTTTGATTCACAACAAAATGGGGGAGAGGAAACACTCTCCACCCAACCAAGATATCCAATGAAGAGGAGAAGCCATCCTCTCCATTGGCCCCCGAGCCCTAACCACATTACAATGGGAGATAATTCCAACACATGGCAACAACAAGCTTCCACAACACAAACAAATATTTCAAAATCATTTCAACCATATTAAAATTAACAACAACACAAGAAAGAAGAACAAAAAAACAAAAAAACAAGGCTTAGAATGAAAGCCAAAGGAGAAAGACCTATGGGGAGGCCACTTATGCCTCCCAATAGGAATGGGTGCCCACCTTAAATCCTCCAATGCATATCTCAAATCCCCTACATATTCTTATGCCTCCCTCAAGTACCCATTATACCTCCCACATACTCTTATGCCTCCCTCAATCTCTTTTGTCTCCCTCATAAAAGAAACAAGAAAGAAATGCAAGCATTCCTTGTACAAGGTGGGGCACCCAACCCAAACTCCCTCCAACAAAAGCGTAAACTCTCACTACTAGAACTAGGCTCATTTATCTACATTGTTATCCACAATTAAATCATTTTGTAGAAAAATTGTGACTTATCAACATTAAATGGATATATTCTATAAAATATAATGTAAATCTTTCACAATTTCATAAATGTGTCATGTAAACATTTTAATTTGTTAAATATCCACATTTTGGAAATTTCATTGTAGAAAATTCACATTTTCTTCTCATATTTTGATAAAATTTGGATCTTTAAAAATATAATTATGAACAATCTACACATCCCATATTATAAAATCTCACAATTTAAGTGTTTTTTTCATGATTTCTAATGTTTAAACAAATATTATATATACACTAAAATATTTATTTGTTGATAATGTACACTTTTTAGTATTTATAATTTCAAATTTTGACTTTATTTTAAAAGATTTAAATGACTTTATTTTTAAAGATTTAAATAAAAATTATAAAACATCTTCACTTTAAATGTTAATTATCCACAAAATTATATGTTTGTAGATATGTGTATGTGGGCATTATAGATAGTTTCATACACTACTTAAATTCACTTTTTAAAAATATAAAAAAACTAAAATACTAAACTTAATATATGGAAATAATTTACACTTCTAATATTTAATATAAAAAACAAAGAGAAAGGTACACCACTAAAATATAATATTGTAAAAATGTCAAAAATGTGCACCACAAAAATACAATTTACGAGGTTCAAATAAAATTGTAAAAAATGTACACGTAAAATATAAATTGTGTATTTTTTACAAAATATATAATATATGTACATTGTCCATAATTTGTAATTAGATTATGATTGGATAATCCTAATATTGTTTTATCATAATCCAAGACTCTATACCATCAAAATTGTGAAAAATTCACATTAATACAAGTTTAAAATATTGCTTGTGGATATTTTTAATTTTATATTTATATTTATGGATAATATAATTCTCTATTCCCAATAAACCCATAAGATTATTTTAACAAGTTGTAATGTGCACATGGTTATAAGAATGATAGTTATTTATATAGATCAAGAGGAACATACCAAAGAATTTACAAGTTCAATCCCACCCCCATTTCCAACTTCAAGAGAGGTTCCTTCATTTACCCAAACATCTAAAATAGATGGAAAAGTTTACTAATAAACTTTACAAACATCCATATCAAATTTATATATCAACAACTTTAGAGTTTAAATGATTAATTTATTAAGGAATATATAATCTTTAATGCAAAAGCATATAAAAATTGTAAAATAAAATCCCATATATAGATTTTTTTGGTATCTTTATAAAAATAAATTTAAGAATTATGTGTACTAGTTATAAACTATGTTTTATGTTGATATAAATTCTACAATAACAATGTAGGATTGTAATGCACATTATTTGTTAATAATAAATATCATCTTTTAAATTTTAATTCCAATTTATTTTCATTTTAAAAACCCATTATTCTTAGAAAATAATTTATCAAAATTTAAATATTATCTGGGCCACATGGATTAGTATAGCATAATACCGGCTCTCATGGTAAAAATAATCGAAAAACCCTCCAAATGTGTTAACGTTTAGAAATAGTCCTCTTATAATTTAAGAATATTATAATAAAAAAATTGAATATCCTAATTTGTAAGAAGTTATAATAATAAAAAAAATTGAAAATCCTAATTTTCATTATAAATAGTGTTGCAAACATATTGATGTTATTCACATACAATATAACTATGCATGTTATTTACCATAGATTTTTTTGGTTCTTTAATATATTCTAGAACAAATATATGATACAATTTTAATTACGTAATGGTTATTAGGAATGAATTTTCTCACTAGTATTTTTGTATAAATTTAAGAAAGTGCTCTTTTGTAAATAAAATCATTGTGGGTTGTCATATATGGTTCATCTTTAAAGAGATTATCCCGCGTTGAAAATAATAATTTATTTACTTTTGGTAACTTTTATAGATAGAAGACATATATGACCGCATCACATTCTAAGTGGAAGATTCTCAAATTTTGATTCTATCTATGGTTACAAGTGATCCGTGTCGAATAGATCCCGTGATCTGCGTGAATCATATTTGATGCATGGTGATCCGTTATTTACGCAAATTAAATCTGTGATCTATGTGAATTGGACTATGATCCGTGTGAATTGCATCCATGCCGAATCTGTGTATGTTGGTGATCTGTGGGAAGACGATATCCATCTATTATAAAGATTGGTGGGGAGGAGATATCCATCGTGTGGAAGCAAATCGGGAGCATTTTTGAGATTTCTCACAAAGAGTATATTTCATATAGAGAATAAGATTTTATTATTTTTTAATTTTCAATTTTATTTTATTTTCTATTTATGAGCTTCAGATTTCAAGGGTTATGTGTTGCAGATTCGAAGGCTTATACATGAAAAGCAGCTATGAGAAGTGAGTGTTGTCGTCTCCTACAGTCTGAAGGGGATGGGAAGAAAAGAGTTCGTGTGGTTAATGATCGGATTTTTTGTGATGGATTTTTATGAAGGATTAAGTTGTGATTGCTTAGGAGTGAATGTGTGTTTGTTCGATCGAGCACCTTACAGAGCTCTATTTAACAAAGTAGTATTGTAATGATAGACCAACAAAAAAATCTGCAAAAAATTGTCATAAAGGATGTTGGGTTAAGGACGGGTTTATTGGCTTTTTTCTTTCACCATAATCTTCTTTCATAAATTATAATTTTCATTTGATAACTTATAACTTATTAAGTAACTTTTTTTATAAATTAAAATAGTTATTTATGATTTATGTTAAATAGAAAAATCTTATTCACATTTGTGCAATCGTCTATTTTTCTTATACATGCATGTATCATTTAATTTTATTTTTTAAATATATCTTTATTTATATTATTTAAACTAGAGATTTAATATATAAAATAGCTTTCAATACTCCATGGATCTTTTAATAGAGATAGTTACAAACATAAATTATAATTATTAATTTTTAAAAAAAATTACATCTCGAAACATTATTATATCTTATTAATATTATTATTAAAATTATAATTTAAAGACATGTATTTGAAATATTTTACTAAAATATAAAATTAATAGGTTTTTTTAATTTTTTTAATCATTACATTAGTATTTAAAATGTTATAATATAACTATATAAATTAAAAAATAGAACTATAGTTCATGATATAAATAAATATTATAAATATAACTATTATTATATTTGAATGGACAAAAATTTTGTGCAAAAAGCTAAAATTTACTATAGGAATTAAAATTTTAAGGTTTTACATATTTTAATGTGTATATACCTTAAAAGAGTATTATTTTGGACAAAATTAAATTTTAATATGGTAAAAAGGTTTATTTTTTAAAAATAATATACATAATATATAAACTTTAGTTTTAATTAATAAAATTACAATTTTGGGTTAAAAATAATATAAAACTATGAATTTAGTTGTGAATTTGTTTTTATAGCACATGTCATGATTTCAAAATTGTGGATCCACCACATTTTTAAAATTGTGAAAATTGTCACACTATTTTTAATTGTGAAAAAATTCACAATTATTAAAGTGGAGATTTCTCACAATTATTTCTTTTGTGGATTTTCCACATTCTTTTTCACAATTAACTATTTCACAAAATAATTGTGGGTGGAGTCCACAAAATTGGATTCACAATTTTATATAAGATATCCACATTAAATTTGTGAAAAAAATGTGGATATAAGACCCTTTTTCTTGTAGTGTCTTATGCCTCCTACATAACATCTCCCCATAGTCTCCTCCTACTCCAAACTTAGGCAATCTACCCACACCCAACAAGCATTCCAAAGAAAACAATACTCAACACAAGCACATAAACACAAAATAAAGCATAACATAAGCAAGGTAAAGCTCCTACCTTTCCATAGTAAAGCTTGTTCCAAGAGTAAGTCTCCAAGCTCTTCAAAACCAAGCAATCATTCATAAGCCCCAATACTCCACAAGCACTCTCAACAATTATCTAACTCTCCAAAAAATGAAAGAGCACAAAATAATGAAGTAACCCCAAACAAGCAAAAGAACTACAATAAATAGAAAAGGGAGAGCAAGATGAGGTGGCTCCATGTAGGATGCCACATCACTCATCCTTAACTCCACATAAGAAGTCAAACCTTAACCCCAATGCACCATAAATTGGTCGGTGAAAGGAATGCCAAGTTACTTACATACACAAACTAAGCTCACACCCCCTATGGAAAAACTTAATTACTTGAAAGAAAGTGCAATAAACATTTCACCTTTTCTATCATCCCAAAACACCTAATAGGTTTAATGTTTACCCCCAACCCATAGGTAGGGTTGGTATAGAAAATTAAGACATGTGAGACAAGCTTAACTTGTCCCACAAGCCTTCAAAATTTTCCCTTGAGGCCAAATTCGAGTTTCGCTAGAGGGTAGAGTGTACAACACTCAAGATCTCAAGCATTCAACACACAACACAAAATCCAAGAGAAAATCAAGTCTAATAAATGAACTTCTTTTGGTCACATCTTTAATTAGTTTAGGACAAGATTTATTAACTTAATAAGACACTTAGACCCACTAAGATAAAGGGGAAAAACATACATAAAAATCTAATTAATTAAAACAAGTAAATTACATCACTCAAAAGAAACACATACTAACATTAATAAAAAGGGAAAACTAAAACAAAAGACAACACATGACCCCTTGGTCACAATTTTCCCCTAACCAAATAATTCTAACACACACACAATTACATGTTGCCATGGTGACCCTTGTTGAATTCATCTAGAATTCCAATGTGGTTGGTCTCCAATCCCCCTGATGTTTTTGTGAATAAATTTACCTACAAAACAAAAAATACCTCCTTTGGCCTCATAAAAATTCATGCCAAAATATGCGATATAAATCTAAAATCATCTATATACGAATTAATATCATCTATGCAATTATGAATCATTTACAAATTTCTAGCAACATTTCTATCCAACGTTTCATCCATGTCAAAATGATCACAACATTAATTCAATTATCAAAGCCTACTCATGGTGACGAAAGTATATCACATGTTAGAAATATATATATATATATATATATATATATATATATATATATATATATATATATATATATATATATATATATATATATATATATATATATAACCATGTCCACAAAGATATCAACATCAATATAAAATGTCTCTAACAATCCACATGCATCGTATATGAATCGAAATCAACAACATTACAATATCTCCAACATCTAATATCACGCTAAAACAAAATCTACAATAATATCCGTAAGTGTAGTAAATGATCGAAATCAATAATCAAACAGGTGTCGAAGGGAAGTGGTTACTACACCATTCATGAAATAGTTATTCGTAATTATTTTATAGCTCTTGGTCACATAGGACCCACATATTTGGGATTTTCTTCAACTTGTTATAGTGAAGAGGGAGAATATGAACGTTAGGGAAAATGATGCAAGACATGCCAACTATCTTATGAGCTGACATCTTCATTTCATGTTGTTTCTCTCTTAAAGGTGTTTCTCATCGCTATCCTTTGTTTTACATTCTTGTTAGTACTAGATAAAAAAACTATGTATCTATTTAATACTTATGATTTGTTGAATATATATACGTTTCTTTCATTCTTCTTATCATATTTGTTACTATGATAAGTGGCAATGATATACTTATAGCTTAGAGGTTGTTAGGCATCATTAATAGGAAAACTACTAATGCACTAACAAGAAAATATATAAAGCTTAGCAGTCAATAACATCCGCCTTGACAAAATAATTATAACTTAGTGTTATCTAAACACCATTCAATGGATGTCTATTATTAACTTGAAAAAATTATTGTAATACATCTATTTATAAGGGATCACCTTTACTTAGGTCTAGTTAGTTCGTTGCGGGATCATGAATATGTCTCGTTGCTAGGTATAATGCATATACTTACTATTAATGGAATGAATGAAGCACTATTGTGCATGCATCACCAAGGGGTCAAGAGATATGTATTTTTAACCATGACATTCGCTAGGTGTCACTCTAGTAAAAATAGTAATGCAATGAGAAAATTTCGTCAATATAGTTACACTCTTGAGGCTTCAAGGCTTACATAGTGAAGATCCTAGCCATTGGTAAGTTGATTGACAATGAAATATTTAGAGATTGGCCATATATAGGATTATTTAGAGAAAGAAACAAATTTCTACAATCTTTCAACAGGTGAGGGGTCAAGATATACATAGTGTAGATCTTAGTGGTCACTAAGTTTAGCCACAATGAACTATTTATAAATTCTCTATATCTAGGACTATTTCAAGGAACAATAGTTATTGCAATGAGAAAAATAACACCAATCCTTGCACTACTGAGGAGTACAGACATAAGTACTTCTTATCCTAGTGGTTGATTGGCCATATTTAGGATTATTCAATGAATGTGAACAAATTTCTAAAATATTTTAACTTGTGGGCGGTCAAAATATAGGTAGTGTTTATCTTAGCAATGCTAAGTTTAGCCACAACAAAATATTTATACCTTCTCCATATCTAGGATTATTTAAAATCACAACAGTTATTGTAATGAGAAAAAGAACTCCAATCCTTACACTATTGAGTGGTACAAACATAATTATTTCTAATTGTAGTGGTCACTAGGGTCAACCACAACATATATTTTGGAGCTTAATAGCTTTCTCTCTTGTTTCATTCTTTCACGTTCAAGTTGTGTCCTTCCCTACTCAATTTTAAACAATGTTTGACTGAGTAGATGCATTCTATTTTCAATTACCTATTTCAAATATCCATAAGAGGTTATTTTTCTCTTCACATCTTTTTTCTCAATTCTAAATTTATTAAAACGGTTTTATATCTTTGATCCTTCCAAGTTTTCAATGTTCATATAAGGGATTTATAATTTCCCTCTCATGTCTTTTTCAGAAGTAGAGGAGGTTATATTAACCCTCTCTTTTCTATTAAAACCAATAACCTTATGTATTTTATGTGTAATGTGATCAATATATTCATATAAAGTCCATGTTGAATGTGTTGCAAATGTTGTGTTTTTGAATTGTTTCTCCTTCTTGGGGGTTTTCTTCAACTTCTTTATCTTGTATTTACATTACATTGGAGTGAATTTATTCCCACAAACTTGATTCAAAGCATCTGTTATATTATCCCAATTTGTCTTGCCAATTTTTCCATAGTTTAAATGTTCATACACCTCTTCATATTTTGAAATAAATGTTTTCACATCAAATTTTGACCACAACTCTTTTTGTATTCTTTCATTAGCTCCTCATTATTTATATCTCTATTGAAATTGTTTATTTGAATTTTTAATCATCAACATCAACAAATATATGGATAATTTAGATCGATTTGTTAATGTAGAATGCAAGGACCCAATTTCTTTGTGCCACTCTTATTCTCTTGCAAATTTGAGACATTATTTCCATCTAAGTTTTTCACGCATGAGTCCTTTACATAGGAGTGTGTTGAAAAAACCATATTGTCTGCATAGTTTCATGGAGTTGATTTGAAAACTTGCAATTAAAAACGTGAAAACAAGGAGAATGGTGATATTTCCATGTCCTACAAATTTATTAGTTACTATAAACATTCACAAATGAAACAATTTACATACTCCAATTTTATCTAAACTTAATTTAATTTTTCATTTTCTAATAACAAATATACAAAGGGTCTTACACTCTGTAAATTCACTAAATCAAAACATGTGGAGAAACATTTAAAACTGGTTAATTACCTACTAAAAATTAAATATTTACAATCACTATTAAATGGGTGTATAGAATGAAATTCTTTGAAATAAAATAACAATGCTTTACCTCTTTTAGTATTTTGTTACTCCGATCTTCCCCATTTGTATATGTGTTCCTTGTTTGCGTGTTGTTGCCCTATAAATGAGTATAAAGTTTTACATTTTATTGCATTAAATACAAATGTTAACAAAGTTTGTGTGGATTAAAATTTAATATTGTACCACTTAACATTAAATGCAGTACAAAAAAATAAAAACATACTCTCAAGTGGTAAATTTTACATTATATAGTTTAATGGTCATTTAATGTTTACGGAAGCACAATACTAATTAGGTAACATTTGACCTTGCAAAAAAGTGTAATTTTTATTGTAAATAATTAAGGTAACATTTTTATAACATAATTTTTAATGTATGAAAATTGAAATTTGACATGCATATATTTAATTGAAATTAAGTCTTTAATATTGACAATTATTAATAAAAACTACATAACATGGCTTACTTCTACTCAATATTATATACGATTATTAAAAATAAAATTATATTGTTAAAAGATTGCGTAAGATTTTAAAAGTATAGAAACAATTACTACACATAATTAAATCAAATCATATACCACCATTGTTAATCAAATAAAGACTAAACTTGAAATCTATACGATAAAATAAACCTAGCTATACAATTAGATAATTATATACATGAACGATTTACTTCAAAAAAATATTAATGAAAAAAAAATTAAGTCCAAAAGGCCACTAGGCTTGATAATTTTTTACTACAATGGAAGGTGAAAATATGCCCTTTGATATGCGAGTTATCACTAATTCCAAGTGTAAATTCTTGCACATTGTCTTGAAAATGCTCGTACTTTTTCATACAAGGGATTTCACTTCAATGTGCAAGGGATAAAACCTCAATGTGTAAGGTATCACACTTTGATGTGCGAGTGATCACACTTCAATGGGAAAGGTATTGCACTTCGTAGATGTACAAGGCCATGACTCTCTTGCACTACGATGAGCTATCAATGTCATGTCCAAGTGCGGGTTTTTTTAACTTGGAATTGTGCTTGTTCACACATTGAAGTGCAATCACCAACTTTTGGCCTGCCATTGTAGTCAATATTTACATTTTAAAATGTAAGAAACAAAAATTACATTACTTCGGTGGCTAGGATATACAACTTTTGAAAGCCATATGGGAAATAAATAATGATTGTGCATAAGCGAATGACTGTGAGTGGAGATGTGAAGTATAGTACCACTAGTTGTAAAAATCAAAGTCAACATTTATAACTTTTATACTAAAAATTTAGATAAAAGGTAGCCAATAACACAAGTAAAATCAAGTCACATGCACAAATCAGCCAATAAAAGGGTGACACATCAATTGTCCTAAAAATCTGATTTTATTCATAATAAAGGAACAATATTAATTTTATTTGTACTGAAAAGTACCTATTTTAAATCCCTTAGAAATAATTTTTCAACAAAATTTAAATGCAAAAAATAAAATGTGTGCATTATAAAAATCTTAATCTTTTAAAGGGTATTTTTATAAAAAATATGATAGTTAAGTAAGTCTAACAATATCCTACATTAAGATTCATGATCATTCGCTCCTTTCCCCTACACCTGTGTTTTATGAAAAAAATTATACATGCACAAGCGATGCGATCTAAGGGTGTAATACAATTTTTATATGTTTAAATATTTGGATTAAATGAGGATTTAAATATGTTCATATAAGATGTATTTTTATTTTTTTCATTCGATTACAATTCTCTATAATAATGTTAATATGTAAGTGGCCGAGTACTAATTTTTTCTTTTTATTTGTGGATATAGCTGAAAATTAATATTTTTTTGAAGATGGAGCACATGTGGATTTACTATCCGAAGGTGTTAAATTCATGCGGAGGGACTTGTTTATCCATCCAAAGATACACACCATTATAAAGACATAAGGTATAGCTTATTCATTATCAAAATAGGTATTTTATTCAATGGAAGAGTGAGACTACCATACACAATTAATGATTGTAAATCCTTGGTAGAAATTGAAAACAAGGGGTACTTTATCCCATCAGAAAGGAAGAAAATGATTAAGCATTTGATTTCAAATGTTTCACATGTGGGGGTGATGGTATTCAAAACATCATGAAATATGACTCAAATGATACATTTAATGAGGATGATGTTTTGAATTCTAATAGTGATAGCCATTGTTTCACAACACTTGAAGACATGGATGAATTTAATAAAACCTAGGTGGTGCTAAATCATAAGTGTCCTAAAAACAAGGTGACATAGATGAAGGGTTTATATCCATGGTATAAGAACAACATTTAATTTTGGGAGTCTGTCATTGTGAGCCACACAGTTTGGTGTTTTTGTGGAGAATATTATAACTACATACAATGATTTTTATCCAAGTCTAGAACACAACAATGAAGTTTTCTAGTCAATCAAAAACCTAGTTTATTTAGAAACAAGAATAGAACTTTGAGTGAATGGAAATTCTAAACTCCAAGACACAACCATGACATCAAACTTTGAATTCAATTTAAAGTTCAATGTGGTTACTTCAGTTGATACATTTATGTTTAATAGAACACAAATTTGTTGTAGAAGAAACAATTACAAATTTCTGTGAAGAAGACATGGTGCACTTTAAAATATTAGATGGAAATAAATTTGGGTTGCATGTTGATAAATTCATTACAACTTATTACAAGGGTTGCTCCATATCAGAAGGATCTCTTATCTAGTGGCATTTAATCTAGTTGGCCCATCAACATGGTTATGTTATGGAAGTAAGGCTAAAATAAATTTTAGAAGATTTTCATGTAAAAATGTGGAGTGCATTTGAAGATCTAATACCTCAACTGGTATACCCAAATTCATATGAATCCTCCATATGTAGTAGTAATGAAAATTTGATAAAAATACCTTACTGTGTTCAATGAAAAGTTGTAAAAGACATGAATTTGGGGTAATAATCTCTAAAGAAACCCCAAAGGATTTTAACAATCTGATCAATGGATCATGTGATAAGAAATGAAAAAGGTTTTCTTCTTTGCATACATTAATTTGAAATAAACATGCAAACTAAGAAAATGAAGTTAACCTCTATTCTTTGAAAGCTTGAAATAATGAACCTAAGAGGATTTAAACATTCAATTATGTGTTAAGAGAAAGAGATCTCCCCATTAATGGCTTCAAGGCCAATGGATCTTCTCTTTTACTCCATCTTAGTGCTATGAAATACAAAATCAAATTATTTTAACTCAAATGGAAGAAGATGAAATACAATCTAAAGCCTAAAAAAAATTCTATAATCTATGCTCGGAAGAAGAGAGAATTGACGAAATGTGGGAGGGGGTATAACCCTATTTATAGTTTTTGGTTTGGAAGAAATAGAAGATTTGGGTATATGTGGGACAAAGGATAAAGTCCAAAAAGAACTTTAGCAATTCAAAGTGTGATTTGACTATGTTTAGGGTATTTAACCTAGGTTAGACTAGTTAATCTCTCTTAGAGAGTAATTAGCATTCTAGAAGGGTTTCGAAGAGCTTAATCGGTCCAACGAAGTGCATTGATCTTCCAGGGAGAATAGAAGCTAGATAGAAGAGAATAAGAAGCTAATGTAGTTAAAACGAGGCTATAACAACTGTTTAAATGGTTTATAAGAGGAAAAATGACTAAAAGTTTGTCATGAGAAGGAGTTAGATAGGTCTAAGCGGCAGTGTGTCATCAATTTGTAAAGGGAAGAAGCATTAGTGCACCATTAGAAATAATATTGTATTGATCAAACTACAAGTGTCTACGTTTGCCCCTCTTTGAGGTGACATAAGCTATGTCACTTCAAAGAAAGTAGACAAGTGCAAACGAGTTAAAAAAAATGTTTTTAAAGGGGTAGAAGAAAAAATTAATAGGATGAAGGATGACGAATGCCCTCGAGTGTCGATGGGGTGACGGAGAAACTCTATTGACGATTGAAAAGAGAAGACCAGAAACTAGAAAAAGGTGATATTGAGCTATCCGCAAATCAATTGCTTAACAATATTTAATCATCATAATGCTTAGAATCCTCCTCATGGGTCCTTATTAAAATGTGAGCATGCGATGGAAGCATAAAATGACATGAAAAGCCAAGATACAAACAACTTTCTTGCGCTAAAAATGACCAACTCCATGCAACATACACAAATGTAATGCAATACAAGAAATAAATAGAATCACCTAACAGGGAAATAAGGAAAATCACACACACTTAAACCAACAATGTTTAAGATAGGTGCAAAAATTTTTTGTTATCGAGATGAAGTCCCAAATGTTTTGATAAACAAAAAGGGTGAAGAATGATGCCCCAAGCAAGGTGTATTATGCAAGGGGCAAGATGGAGGACATGTACGTCCCGCGAGAAAGCAATGTGCACAACAAAAATAGTAATAGGCAAATCGAGATAGTGCTACAGAGTACAAATGAAGTAAACAACATAGCTTGTGTAGGTGATTGAAGATTTTGGGGATGCGTGAGTTGTCATTTGAAACATTTGAAAATGTCAGCAAGATCTCGAATGAGTGCCATGCAATAGACATGGATTTCAGCTGTAGATGATTGGTTTAACCAATTTTGAGACATTTTTGATGTATTTCAATGTTTTTGTTGTTTTTAAATATTTTTGATTTTTTTTTCCTTTTTAGGTTTTGATCGGTCGGAATAATTTCAAAAGATCAAAAGATCTTCTAAAAGTATGCACCTAGGTGGTAACGGGAAGGCAAGGCTGCCAGAGAGCCGAGATATATACCCATGAGAAGATACACGAGTCGGGAAAATTCATTGAAAATAAATGAATAAATAATTATCATGATGGGGAAAATAGATGAAAATTAGAGGAAAAAGTGGGAAAAGACACCGAAAGATGTGTAAATGATTTCAGTGTGATGGAGAAGTTACCGTTTAACGACATGAAGTGCCCTGACATGTGAAAATTAGTTAAAATAATTATTTTAATACAAAACTAATTATCACAAAGTGGATAAAAGAAGGTTAGAATGATCACAAAGTGGAGAAAACATGCCTTTGGGGCGGCAACAAGTTAATATACCCACCTGTGGTTGGTAAAATAATCACGAACAACTCATTTCTACCAGAGCTCTTTCAAATATTTACCATGAGTGAGAGCGATAGCCCTAGAGTGAGATGGTGAGGACGAGACGTTTGGATTGTATCCAGGAGTTCATGCGGGACCTAGTGGATGGACCATACGTGAGTGGCCTATCCCTCCCATTAATTAGACATTTATTGCACTTTATAGGTTCTTTTCTAGGGTAGGTAGGATATTTTTTATGCATGCGCATGGGTGTATGCGCCGGCTTGATGGGTACATGCACGTGTATGTATTAGATTGGACATGAACGCACATGCCTGCCTATTCATGGGAGGCGGGGATGTGCATGCATACCTATTTGGAAGAAGGGTGCATGCAAGCATACCCGTAGGAATAAATTTGATGGTAGGGGGGCACGTATGCATCGGCTAGGCTTAGAACATCCATGCGCGTTAGAGCAAGCGCATAGGCATCTTGTGTAGCCTACACTAAAATGAGAAAAAGGAGTTAGTGTGTGTATGCATCCGTAAGGGCACGTATGCATTGTTTAGGGTGTGCAGGTGCTAAAGGAGGCACGTAGGCACTAGAATGAAGGGAGAAAAGACAACTAAAAAAATAGCCAAGTATAGAAGAATATAGATGAGATTAGTTCAGAAGAAAAGAATAATTAGTAAGTTAGATGTTTTTTGAAGAAGTATTTTTCCTTAGAAAAATAGAAATAAGTAAGTACCTAACACTTGTGTTGATTTTACAGCATATACTACCCATTCTGCAGACTCGCGAGCACTACGGTCGGCTAGCTGTTATAGAGGCACAGTTTGATGATGATGATAGAGTGACTCTAGAGAGCCTTTTGCATGTGACAGGATTGTCTCATGTGGTAGAGATGCCACAGATTACATTGGACCATGGCCTCTTGATAGCCATAGTAGAGAGATGGCATAGCGAGAGTCAGTGTTTCCGGATCCCGACCGGGGAGATCACTATTATCATTGGAGGACATGTGGCGCATCATGCGGTTTTCTATTCAGGGCCAACTCATCAAGACTACGAGCCACTGGATCGATATTCAATGACATATTATACATTTGTTCGGTGTCTCTACTATACCATGACGTGGGATGTCCATCAGATTATCTCGATGCATAGATGATCCAGAGTTAGTTTGAGTAGTGGTCTACTTGATGGATTTTGTCAATAGATTTTTACTCCCTAATAAGACTAGTGCTTCGATTCCACTTGGAATCCTGGGAGTGATTCTTGGTTTGGTGGAGGGAGATACCTACTGCTAGTGTCAGTGCATATTAGCACACCTATACTAGGACCTCCATTTGATTACTTGCTACCATCATAAGACTATAGGACATGCTCACCTCCTGCAGATTTGGGCATGGGACCATATTGTTATTGGTCACCCCTTAGGTGTTCTGAGATGTTGGGCTCCTGACGAGCCATCGACGATGGGTTGGGTCCCAGTAGGGGATGATGTATGACCAAAAATGGGGGTCGTATATCATTATCGGTGTGAGATGGATGAGCTGAGGTAAGCTTCCATGGTTTGGAGGCCTTATAGACATTTCTAGTGGCCCCAAGACGACTTATAGCTCATTACCATCACTGTAGAGAATTTCATTCTAGGCCGTTGCTATATTTGAGAGATGTATAGGGTCTATAAGTGTCAGAGGTAGTTTGGCATTACCCAGGATGTTCCTGGGCAAGATATATGGTATGCTCATGAGCTCAACAACATTTTGTCATGGGGCAATAGATTACTCGTGTGAGCATTGGCCAATTTCGGCAGGTGGAACCTATTATTTGGGTTCCATTGAGACAGATTAGGGATCCCAGCACTACTCCTAAGTACGGGCCTTGGTATCACGGTGTGCTTCCATGTCGTTTGACTATATCTAGAGTGGCATATAACACCGATGTGAGACCTCCTCTAATAGGGCCTCCTAGTGGTGATGAGGGTGGAGCCATTGGTAGCGTTGATAGTGATGATGACGATGAATGCTAGCCTGATGCACACAAGTATTTTAGAGGTAGGGGATAAGGTCCCATACCACAGTAGCCACAGGGACAGGGCCCTAGGCCCAGGCCAAGACATGTATACAGGGAAGTGGATATAGAGTTTCCCCCAGTGGGAATTCTAATGGGGATATTTACCCCTCTTTAGTAGGTACTTCCAGAGCAGGGCCCACCACTTGATATTATAGAGAGTAGTAGCACTGGTAGGCATCAAGTTGTTATTCAGTAGCAGTTATAGGCAACTATTTCCGTATAGTTACAAGTGTTTGGTGAGAGAGATGTAGTAATGGTATTTTCATGCTCAATCTTAGATAGGAGTATACAAAGGTAATGTTATCCATGCAAATATTAGAGCAAATAAAACACATAATGGCAAGGCAAAGGTGGCCTTAGTAGGGTTCCTAGATGTAGTAGAAAAATTCAAATCTAAAAAGTGGTAACGATTACCCGTCCTTCTGTAAGAGTAACTTGTGTCCGGTGAATCTTCCTTGAGTTCCAAAAACTAGTTTTCACTCAAATAATTTCCCACTGCACCATAATTGCGTGGTTTTCACATGAGGACAACCTGCTTTTTCTTTACTATTTTCTCATTTTTCCATTTTTTTGCTTGTTTTTTCTTTGTTTTTCAATTTTTAATTCTTATTTGATATTCTCATCATGCCTAAGTGTAGAAACACTTCAAGCACATGGCTTTCATAGGTTCTATAATCTCTTCACTTTGTTTGAATTTCTAAATTTTTAGGCTCTGATCCATATTTTGCAATTACAACATAAGGACCTAACTAGTTAGCCTTGAACTTTTCTTTCTTTCCTCTATTTTTGATAGTGTTGTTCGATTTTCTTTGAGAACTAGATCTCCTACATCAAATTCCTGATGAATGATGCATTTATTATATCCTCTGGACACTCTGTTTTGATAGAATTTTAGGTGATTGAATGCTCTAATACGCCTTTCATCTAATAGTTCTAATTCTACTAGGTGAGTAACCTTGTAGTCTTCATCATTATCAAGATAGTCTCTGAGAGATATTCTCAGGGAGGGAAGCTCCACTTCCAAAGGTATGATGGCCTTAGTGCCATAGACAAGTGAATATGGGGTCACACTAGTAGGAGTGCGGATGGAGGTATGATAGGCCTAGAGGGTGGGATATATCTACCAATGCCAATTACGGCCGGTTTATGACCATTTTCTCCATTACCCATATAAGGGTCATATTGGTGGCTCACAATGATTTTTTATCATTTTATTTTTGAAGGATTTACCATTATCATTGACAATGGTGAGGGGATCTGTAACGACATATGAGATGGTTCATAATGAATTTTGAAATCGCACATCGGTGACATAGGTAAGAGGGATGACCTCTACCCATTTGGTAAAGTATTCGGTGGCAGTGATGATGTGGGTATGACTGCTGATGAAGAAAGATGGAGCCTCCCTAAGAGATCCAAGCTCCATTTAGAGAATGGCCAAGGCGTTACAATAGGTTATAAGGCTTGTCTTTGGCACATGTATTAAATTTCCATATTTTTGGCATAGCTCACACTTCTTCATCAAGCTGCAACAATTAGATTCCATGGTAGGGAAATAATAGCCTACTCTCAATATATTTTTAGCTAAGACCATGCCACTAGTATGTGCTCCACAAATACCACCATCTACTTCTTTAATTACATGGATAGAATCAACAACATCCAAATAGCAAAGCAGATTCCCATCATAGCCATGACGATAAAGGGTGCCTCCTAGGAGGGTATAAAGAGCTATGCGGTGAATAAGGGATTTCTTTTCAGAATGGGTGATGTCAAGGGGAAGAATGCCATTTTGTAGGTATTGGAAGATAGGATCATACCAAGGGGATAAAAGGCTACCAACTTCACATGCCAAACATGACTCTGGCATATCATATGCAAGTACCTGTAAATGTTCCATGAAGAAAGGAATTTTGCTTTCTTCAGGTGCTATGCATAAGAGAGACCCAATAGTAGCCATAACATCCATGGATCTATTATGTGACCTTGGTTTTTGTTCAAATATGACTTGTGTGAAATATTCCTTCAAAGTTTCAACCATTTTTATATAGAATAAAATTCTCATCTTTAACCTTGTACTCATCATTAACCTATTTTATGATGTTCCATGTAATAGCTAGCTTGAGGCCAACGATGAGTGTTTCATGCTCTGTAATGTTATTTGTACATGGGAATCCAAACCGAGAATGCTCGTGGTATGACATTTCTGTTGGGTGATGAGCACCACTCCTGCTCCGAGATCCATGGAAGGTAAAAGATCCATCAAAATGAACCTTCCATTCTAGAGATTCCTCAATATACATCATAGATGCATCTGGTAAATCTAAGCATAAAGGTTCCATTCCTAGGAGAGGATCTTTTGCCAACTGATCAACCAATATCTGTCCTTTTAAAGACTTTTGATTCACAAACTCAATATCAAATTCACTCAGGAGAATGATCTAATTAGCCATTCACCCTGTAAGGGTAGGTTTGGATAAAAGGTACTTGAGAGGGTCAACTTTGGATATGAGCTTGGTGTTATTATTCAGGAGATAATGGTGAAGCTTTTAGAATGTGAAGACAACCACTAAGCAGGATTTTTCTATTTGGGGATAATTCAACTCGTATGTGATCAAGGTGTGGCTAAGATAGTAAACTACTCTCTCTTTATGGGATAAGTCATATTGGGAAATTAATGCACCAATGGAAAATTGGGTAGCGGAAATGTATAAGAGAAACGAGGTTCATTGGGGATAGGTGGCATTAGTACAGGTGGGATGGTCAAGTATTGCTTGAGTAGAGCAAAGGCTTTACGATATTCAAGTCCCCAATTGAATGTGACATCTTTCTTGACTAGATGAGTAAGGGGATGGTACTTATCTACAAGTTGTGAAATAAAGTCTTTGGATTGCCTGAATTTTCCTTATAGACTCCTTAGCTACTTGAGTGGTAGGAGGTGGCATTTCTATGATAGTCGTAACCTTTGTAGGGTCTACTTCAATCCCTCTTTGTGAGATAATGAACCCTAGGATTTTATACGATAAAACACTGACGACACATTTCTTAGGATTCAAACGAACCTTATAGTCTCGGACACATTGAAAAATACGTCTCAATATGCTAGGATATCATCAACATAGTCCTCCATGATGTTAGTTATCATATCATGGAAAATAACTGTCATGGCCTGTTGATAAGTAGCCCCAGCATTCTTGAGCCCGAAGGGCATGACTTTGTAGAAAAATGTTCCCAAGGGGTGATGAATGTTGTCTTATGCTAATCTTCTTCTACAATTCATATCTGGTTATAACCTGAAAAACCATCCATCAAGGACAACATTTCATAACCAGCTGTTGAATCGACTATCATGTCAATGTTAGGTAGGGGAAAATCATCTTTTGGACATGCTTTGTTGATGTCATAGAAATACGTGCATATCATTATGCCAACGGGTTTTTGTCTTTGGGACTATGTTAGAGATCCATTACGAATAGTCATTAGGTTTAATGAAATCAGCAACCAGCAGCTTTTCTAATTATTCTTTGACTACGAGAACCACCTTAGGATGCATCTTTCTCAACTATTTTTGACTAGTTTTGCATCCTGGGTGCACAATGAGGTTGTGCACAACTAGCTCCGGGTCCAAAATAGGCATATTTGCATATGTCCATGTGAATATGTCCATGTATTCTTTTAAGAGATCTACAAAGGTATTTTTTTCTTGAGGTGAGAGGAAGATACCAACTTTATTATTCTATTTAGCTCTTTTGATCCGATGTTGACATTGATTTTTCCTCAATAAGAATTTTAGAAGCATATTTCATCTATGTAGGATCCATGGGAAGAGTAAGATCAACCTCCTGTGGTAGTTCATTATCATCTCCGAATTGATAAATCACTTCATCTTTAGACTCTTCGTTCGGTTTGTCTATGAGTTTATCAAAGAGTGCATCAATATGGGATTTCCATTTAGCCTTCTTGCTTGGTTTCTCGAAGTGGGTGTACTTTTATTTACAGCCTTTTTATTTAGCTATTCACACATCTCTGCTTCTTCCCGAAGTAGGCACAGGTTTCTAGTTGAATTTTAAATCCCTTCTTGTGGTCTCAGTAGAGAATAAAGTCTCTCGAGCCCCATGAACTACGAAAAATCCTCATCATTTTTAAAGAAATCTAGGGGCACATGAAGTTATTGATTTGAATCTATAATTTTAGGATGTACAAGGGCCTTTGGATATTTATCTACGGGGATGGGTTCGGATAAGGTAAGGACAAACGAATAGGGAAAAGGTTCATGGAAGCAATATCCTTGTAAAGGCTACATTGGGAATCAATGTCACTATAGGAATGAGATGAAATTTCCTCACATTCATAAGAGGTGGCATCATTCTCAGAAGGTAGAGCGTCATGGGGCCTTATTCCAAGTCCATGTTTATCAGCTTTAAAATGAGGGATAAGGATAAGCTCTAATTGGCCTTGTGCATTAATGCCACATCAAAACCCACTATAGCCCATGACAAACATCATGCGGGGACCTTTGATGTACTGAGATACTTGATTGCATGAAGCCATGGTGCCTTCTGGCACTCTGTTGGTAGGGTCTTCTAACATTATCTCCGTATATAGGAGACCACTATGGACAAATTTTTCCAATGGTTTAAGACATTGATCGCGGGTGATCTTGAACTCGAAAAATAAGGCTTACCCTTGTAATGGGGGATACTTATAAGTCCGATATCAATAGAGCCCGCTCAAGAGTGAACTAATTACGGGCCATTTTTGCTGATGTTGCCTCCCATGAAGCAAATGGGTCTACCAATGAGGGAAAATATTGATTGAAAGGTGTGAGGGACTTTGAATCTATTTTTTTCTGACCTCCATTTTTAGAGGGATAACAACATCCACGAGAAGGGCATTCATAAGTGGCATGAGAAAAACTGTGTAATTTTCTACAATGTGTGAATGGTTCCGGGTTGTCCAAAATGGTAACCACCTACCCTTCATGACATAACTTGATGCACTGATTAAACTTTGATGGAATAGCTTGCATGACATGGATCCATGGGCATCCAAAGAGCATGTTGTATGGAAGGTCCAAGTCAAGGACATGAAACATTGTGTCATGACATGTTGGTCTAACCTCCATGGGAACCACTATAGTCCCTATTGAATCTCTTTCTTCATTGTCATATGTTGTGATTGTGATAGTCTTAGCATCAACTCTATTTCTAAACGGCCTAACTGGTTTACCGGCTTCAAGTGTAAATATTCGAGACCAGATCCCCCATCTACAAGTACTCTTATGATTTTGTGACAGGTAACCACCACTTTGAGATAAAATATTAACTTATGCTCTAGGTTGTTATGCGGGATTACAGTATGATCAAAAGTAATATGATCGTTGGTGTCTAAGTGTGCAATCATGGCTTGAAGGTTCGTGGGGTCTACCTCTGTGGAAACCCCTAAATTTTACAAAGTTTTGTATAGTATGTTCTTATGGGCATTAGAGATCTTGAGGAGATAGAGAATAGATATCCAATCAAGTGTCTTCTCTAACTACTCTATTAAATTATACTAACCTTCCTAAGGGATAGGCACAGGATCTGGTATGATTAAGTGGGCACAACTTGTCCGACTATGCAACTCTTTTCTAAAATCTGAATGGTGTTGATATGTTCATTAGATGAGTTAATACATCCAATGAGGTAATAATAAAGACTATCATTTTTAGGGTACACATAGGCAACAATCCTATATTCATTGGAAGTTTTCCCTTGATCTGGTTTTATTTTCTTTTTATCTGTATGATTAGGAAAAGGTTCTTTGTAAATACCCATTTTTTCATTTGAAATTTTACCAGTCTCGAGGAGAATCCACAACAATATTCCCTTCCTCTATGAGGTCTCGAGATATAATGGTGCAATCTCAAACATCTATCCATTTTGTGTCCTTTAACATGGTGGAAGTCACAATATTCATGGTTTTTGAACCAAATCGGTTTTGGATCATCTTCCGGATGCAAATCTTTGCATTGCGAGTTGGATATTCTACCATTTTTGCATCATCTAATTTTTTTAGGATGATAGATAAGGATTTGTCAAGGATGTGAACATACATTTTGTAGGCACTTTGGAATGAGGTCCTTGTGAAAGCTTTAAGATTGGACTGTCTATACATCTTGGACTCTCTTGGAGTTAGTAATGCCATCACCAACAACATGTTTATTCTTATTGAAGAATTTAGGTTTGTATGTGGATTTGGCTTCATGTTTGTTTTTAGTAATAGGTTTAAGTGTTCCCTTGGCATTGAGCACTTTCTCAATTTGGCTTCCTTTTTCTATGACTTCTTCGAAGTTTGAGCCACAATGAATTTGCAAGTGGAAGGATATTTATGGGTTTAAGTTAGGAAAAAATATGCTCACTAACTATTTTTACGATAAGGCACAAGGAAAACAACTAGGTGACCCATGCCATCATTGTAAGAATCCTACAAATGTCTCATTGGCTTTTTGTTTTTTGTTGCATAGATCGTTAATTTTGATGTCACTCTCAATATTATAGGAGTAATTCCTTACAAATTTCTTTTCCAACACGGGCCGTGTTGTAATGGATCCCTTGGGTATGCTATAGAACCATTCCAATACCGCTGCAACTCTTTGGGTTGCGAGGAAAAAGTCATATTAAGAAATTATCGCTATACGTGACCTCTTGGCAAGCCATATAAAAGTCTTTTATATGATCACGAGGATAAATTTTGCACTTATATTTATCAAACTTGGGAAGGGTAAAGTGTTTTGGGAGAGGATGTTGTAACATGTCCTTATCAAAGGGGTAAGAACATAGTTCTTCATATGAATATTTTCTATTTTGGCCTACATTTCCCTGTTGTAATGTAGTAAGCATATCTTTCATAGATTTTGATTCGTCCTGAATGAGTTTCTCTTTAGTAGGAGACATTGACCTTTGAGCCTGAGTTTCCTTAAAGTTATAGTCTATATGAGGATCAAATTGAAACTCGTTAAGTTTGTTTTTGTCTTTGTATATGTTCCTTCTTGAAGTGCCTAGGTTTTCTAGTTTTTGACTCAACTTCAAGATCTATTTTTAGAGGATCTCCTCCTCAACCCAGGGTCCTCTTCTTCATCAAATTTCGAGAGGAGGGGAAGCATTCCACTCGGTTTTAACTTTATGTGAAGCTTTATGGTGAGGTTTTCGTGATGGTTCACCTTTGCCAATGGCCTTATGTTTCCCGAAGTGTAAGTGTACCCCACATCAAAAAGATTATCTATGTCTCGGATGAATCTTTTTTCTCCTAAATTAGGGTTAATGACCTTTGTTTCTTCTTCACATTCATGTGTAAATTTAGATCCTAATGCTAAGACTCTTGTGAGTACTTGATATTTATTATAATATAGGAGTTCATAAAATCTACTTAGGTCTAAGCTTTTTGTTCTCCGGAAGAGTCGAATCTCCTCCACTATGATCAATTAACATCTCGTATCTTTGACTTGACAAAAGAGAGGTCCTAAATTGTGGCCACCTTTGAATGGGAAGGTATCGAAAGGGTTTTCTCCTATATCATGCTCATTCTATTTGGCTGTCATTTTAAAGATTTTAAGCATTACTAGCAGACATTTATATGTAGCTAGCATAACCCCTAAGCGTATGGTCTTCTGTAAGTTTTTCAAGGTGATGTTGGAATTATACTACAGTGTATCCTAGATGTAGTGTCATGCAGTCATCTTTATCAAGGAACATTCATATGCACACATAATGTGATGACCACTCAATTTTTTGTTACCAAGTCTACACCCTAAATAATAGATAGTGAAAATGATGTATCAATATTTAGGTCAATTTAGAGCCCCAACAAATCCTAAGCATTGATTTGATGTTGTCGTAGTCCCTTGACAAGGTATACCTAAAACTAGTTTGAATGATGATGAAAGCTGAACCTTATGAAAAATGGAAGTCATGAATAGATATAGCGTAATAACGTCACCGTGATACATTAACCGAGCAAGCAAGGTGTTAGTACCATGACAAATTTATTATGATATATATAAGGCGTTATCGAAACTTTTCAAGAAGACTTAGATGACGTCAAAACTGAAACTAAGTGATAATTATAACAAGGAGCTTTTAATCATTTGAGCGGTGTAGCCACGAGAATAAGGGGAATTATACCATCTTCTCATGAAATGAGAATATGATGTAAGTATTGAGATTGTGCATCTAGGATGAAAATAAAACTATCGACTCAAGAAGAGAAAAAGATGAACCGGACACACATCGGTGAAGATGATCTTGAAATCAAGATGGAAGGACCTTCATCAAAGATACAATAATTGTACCTACACACTTTAGATGTTTAACAACTCAGCCGTAAAAATGGATGGGTGTAAACAAACAAAAAAAAGTGAGCGAGAACTATCTCACGATAAAAACACGCAATGTATGCACCTTTCTCACCCTGAAAAATGGGCGGTGAGAAAAAAAGGGTATTTGATCAAAATATGGAAAAAAACGAAGCACCACTTAGGAAGAGCTTCTCCTCATCCTAATACAAGAATAAAACTAAGAAAAAGTGGGATGTAGTTTAGTTTCGTGATGAAAGAAACTCAGATCAAAATCACAAGGTTATTTCCTTGTTTGACAAACAAGGTTTAGATTCTAGATGATTTGTCACTTTGTGATGGCCTGATGCAACAATGGACTACTAAAGTGGGCTCCAAGATAGAATAGCCTCAATGTAAAATTGTAAAAGCCATGGATTTGGGGTAAGAATCTCTATAAAAACCCCAAAGGCTTTTAACAATAAAATCAATGGACCGTGTGATAAGAAATGAGCAAGGTTTTCTTCTTTCAATAAATTAATTTGAAATAAACATGCAAACTAAGAAAATGAAGTTAACCTTTACTCTTTGAAATCTTGAAATAATGAACCTAAGAGGATCTAAGCATTCAATTATGTGTTAAGAGAATAATATCTCCCCATTAATGGCTTCAAGACCAATAGATATTCCCTTTTACTCCATGTTAGTGATATGAAATACAAAATCAAAGTCTTTTATCTCATTTGAAAGAAGATGAAATACAATCTAAAGCCTAAGCAGATTGCTATAATCTATGCTAGGATGAAAGAGAATTCTTTGGAAATGAGGGAGGGGTATAGCCCAATTTATAGTTTTTGGCTTGGAAGAAATGGGAGATTTGGGTGTATGTGGGACAAAGGCTAAAGTCCAAAAATCACTTTAGCAAGTCAAAGTGTGATTTGACTATGTTTAGGGTATTTAACCTAGGTTAGACTAATTAATCTCTCTTAAAGAGTAATTAGGGTTACGGAAGGGTTTCCGAAGAGCTTAATCAATTCAACGAAGTGGATTGATCTTCCGGGGAGCTAATAGAGGCGGATAGAAGAGAATAATAAGATCATGTAGTTAGAACGAGGCTATAACAACCTATTTAAATTGTTTCTAAGACGAAAAATGACCAAAAGAGAGTTAGATAGGTCTAACTAGCGGTGTGTCGCCAATTTGCAAAGGGAAGAAGTGTTAGTGCACAATTAGAAATAATAGTGTATTGATCAAACTACAGGTGTATACACTTATAATGCCTGAAGATGCCAAAAGATAAATTCTTCTCCATCTAGTACACCACAAGCAAGGGAAAATGATGAAAAATCAAGAGAACAATTTTTTTCTAAATTTGAGAGAAAACCTTTGTGTAAGGGAGGATGTCTCTCCAATCTATCTCTGAGCACTTTCAATCACAGTTGGAATTTAACTCTAGGTATGAAAGAACCTACCATAAAAAAATTACTTGAATACATTCATTGCAAATTCTAACACTTATGATCAAGGTCAAACTTTAGAACATATTATAGATAAATTAAAGTTATGTAGAAGGGATGTATGTCATAATGCATGGTACAGATGTCATAGAATCCCAAAAAGTACATATTATAGATACAAACAATCTTGGATTAATGGAAAGAGGAGGGTAGTAAATGGAAATACAAGAAAACAAAAACAAAAACAAATTCCAAACATTGTTGCAACTATTGCATTGATATCCAAAATGGTGGAGAGGAATTCTGATATATCCCCACACATGTCTCATTTAGTGGGACAAGATAGTACTCAAATACAATGATATTTTTTCTGTGTGTTATAGTTTTCTAACCTACTAAAAAAATTGTAACAAGGTCCTTTCATTATTGAATCTTCCTCGAACATCCTAATAAAATATCCTTAAATTGTGGCAAGAAAATTTCTTCCTTCTTTCAATCACCAGAACAACTTCTTTGCCAAATGTGACAACTTCACAGAGCTTAAAGAAAAATGTGCGGTGACCTCATGTCCGAGAAACACTGGGACAAATAGATCAACGCCGAGAAATGGCACAATGATTACATTAAAAGTTTTCATGGAACTTACTATACACATAGAGTGCAATCATAATAAAATCCTAATAGCTATTTGTGCATTTTGCATGAAAAAATGGACAATATGAAAACCTCAATACCAAGGATGGGAAAAAACCAAAATCAATAAACAATGCTATTAATCTCCTCATCACCTTTTCTTGGTATGCTTACACATGGGCACAAAATAGGGGTTTGGACACTTATTCTTGCATTTTGTTGAGCGAGGAGAAAAATTCATAATAACATCATTTGCACTATGTATCTAGAAGTAAGAATAACCACTTACAAATTAGTATGGTGATTTTTTATATAGTCTTTGGGTTGTCAAAACACCCATTACATGATTCAATGTTGCGAAATGATGAATATGAAGAGTGAAAGGAATACAAGTAGCTAAATGAGGGTGCTCAAACCAATATTATAAGAAGATGTTCAAGTAATTTAGAAAACAACCACCAATTCTCTACTTGCAACTACATAATGTTGTAAGTGACAAAAAAAATCATACATTCCTTGCATTCGCATCCATGCTTATAGCTAGAATGGTTTTCAACATAGTGTATGTGAGTTTCCTTCAAGTGGGTCAGAAAAATGAAGATATAGATGGGACACTCGACCGATTATCAACAACATTATGCAAATTGGACACATTACCTTTGCCACAAATAATGGACACTCATAGAACATACCAAGAGGAGTCAAACATATTCACTTCATACCTTATTGAGGAAGTTTACAAATTTGAGGCCTTTATGGAATGACACCTACTAGATGGTAACCTCAAGATTGTGGGTATCAACAAACCAAATATTTTTAAATTCCATGTTAAAGATAAAATTCTCATCATGGAGTTCAAAGCATCAATCATGGAGTTTGATTGGTCATGCTCAATTAATATTTGGAAAACAATGGATGAGAAACCTTTCTTTCCTAAAGGTTATCCTCAATTGGATAAGATTTGGAAAACATTGGATGGAAAAAGAGATGGCATACATGTAGAGAGGAATTAGGGCATACATCATAGACCTGGGAATCAAGTTCAGCTAATGGTGGTGAAGCATACTAGGTTCGAAGATTACATATTGGAAAATTGTTCTATGTGCCCTAGAGAAGCCCTTTGTCAATGTAGCATGAGGAGAACAAATTATTTTGGAAAAAACTTATGTAGGATAATGTAATGTATGATCAAATAGTGGGTACACCATACCGTGACATGGATAACTACTATAATCAAAATCTCATTTCAAAAAAGGATATATATGATGGGCCTATTTTTGATAGACCTTGAGAGGAATTCAACCCAGTAGTGGATGTGAATCTTTGGAAGATGATACTAGTAAGACCGGTGGTGATAATTTACCTATATGGATGGGAAAGTCAAAACTAAAATTAATACAATATATTCACATAAACACTCAAAATATAAGGCTACACTAGTGGGAACCCACAATAAAAGGAAATACATAAAAATAAAGGTACCAAGAATGCTTAAAGAAAAGTAATCTTTGGTGAAAATAAAAGGACACATCAAATATTAATATAGACAACATCATCCGGGTATGGAGTCAAGCAAAATATAGGAAGGATAACAAATTAAAAAGCTGAATCAAGTTTATGAAGATATCTAACAATAATTTACACAAATTCAAGAACAATAATTAATACCCTTGCGAGGGATCAATGCTTATGTAAATTTCTTAAAGGATTTATTGCCTATGGAAATACATTTTATAAATCCATTTCCTCAAAATAACTTTGTTTAATGTAATTGAACTCTTTGTTGTTGTTTACGATTTACAAACTGGAAAAGCATAAAATTAGTTGACTTTATCATACATAACTTGCATATTTACAATATCACTGTCATTTTTTATATAGATTTATATACAAAATTATATCAATATATAATATACATAAAATATTAAATAAATATAAATTTGAAGTATTTAAATAACTACTATTTTTATTTTTAAAGGGAAATATTGTAAAATTATCATCATCTAAAAATTATTTGACAGGCATAGGTGGCCGTCAAATTTAACCCCTGGGCTGATGTAACTTTGTGGCACCTATGCTTATGTAACCTAGCCAAAGTTAGGATTATGTAGCTTAGCGGTCGATAGGCTTATGAAACTTGTTACAGTAGGCTTGTGTAACTTTCAGGCACTATGATTATTTCACCTAGATGAATCTACTTTTGTGTAAATTAGCGAAACTAGGCTTAGTTAAGTTAACAAAACATACACTTATGTAAGATACTGGTCATTAGGATTATGTAAGTTAACCTATACGCTTATGTAAAATAGCGGCGCTAGGATTATCATCCTTTTATGTAACTTAAAGTTTGCAAGGCTTGTGTAACTTAGTGGCCATGATGAAAATGTAGCTTATTGGCTACAAGGTAGATGTAACTTTGACGCCGCTAGGATTATTTCACCTAGCATACACTTTCATCATGTAAGTTAGCAAACACTACAATTATGTAAGATAGCGTCCACGAGGATTATGTAAGATAGTGGCCGCTTGGCTTATGTGGGGATTCAAATAATAAGAAAATATAAATCCTAAAATATTGAAAATAAAAGCCAAAAATTAGGATTTATAAATTGGATTAAAATATTGGTGAAATTGGAATCCAATAATGGCGTTATTGAATTCCAATAATAACGATATTGGAATTCGATAATAGTGAAATCAGAACTAGAATAAGTACAATAATGACAATATTGGAGTCCAATATTGCTACTAATGTATTCCAATAATAGTAATAATGGAATCTAATATAGACAAAAATGGAATCTAATATACACAAAAAAGGAGATGAATTTCTTCCAATACTTGAAATATTGGAGTCCATATTTACTGGAATATGTCCAAATTTAGTGAAATAAGAGTTTTCCTTGGAGCTAAGAAGGGTACAAATCTAGGTGGACAACCATTAGTGAGCCTAATAGAATAAATTTTGTACTCGAGTTCTATAAGAATGCCTTTACACAAAAATATGGAGTCATAGGCCTATATAGTTATCCTAGGTATGGGGAGTTGTAATAGTTTATAACATGAAACCTTTTAGAATTGAAGTATGGAACTAAGATGAAAAACAAATGATCTAGTTACTAAGTGATCAAGACAATGTAAATTATATATGGAATCAATGGTAGAATCTATCCGAGGTATGTGTTCTATGCTATGACATGAGAGGTGGATTGCAAAGTTTATTCTTCTTTGTATCAGTCCACTCTAAAAGGATTGTGAATACATTACTTAGGAGTCTCCTTTGAATCTATAACGAGAGAATCATGGATCTTGAAAATTATCTAAGAATGATGATAGAGGCGGTGGATCTTGCCAAACCTCAAATTGGTGATTCATGATGAGACAATCACAATGAAATGTTTTATTTCACACAAAAGGAATTTATCATAGTTAGGTATAGGTGTGTGTATTTTGATTTTGACAGGGGAGAGCTTAGTTGAGCTCCTATTAAGGTGAGTAACCTCTTAAGAAGATATATGTGTGAGTTTGATGGTGTTCACTTGAAAATAGACTTGTGAAGTAGGCTAGTTACACAAGAAGGCTATAATAATACCATGAAATACTGAGAAGAATGTTAAGGATCTTTGTTGAAATGTTTTTCATCACTTCAAGGAATGTATGCAAGGTAAATGTCCAAATTTTTGCATTCTAAATGAGAGATATGCAGTATTAGCCTAGGGGGAGTATTTGAGGAGTTTTTATGATTGAATTAAGTTCACAACCTTGAGTAGTTTGTCGTTTTTCTCGAAGATGTTGTTCAGTCACATAAGTCCTTATCGTGACTTTGCTAGTTTTGGAGGGAAAAAAGTGATTTCTTACAATCCTAATACCTCAAAGGAGATTAATGACATGAATGAAAAAAAGGGGAGTATTATGTTCCGGGGAAGATGGATTCTTTTTTTTATCGGGACCATAAGATAATTTATGTTATATTTGTAATACGAGAAAAGAGGTTACGATCCGGGGGAGTTTTGGGCAAGTAAGTCATGTTTTGTAGATTATTGGCATTGTGATGTCATTGTGTTTTCATTTTTCCATGAAGTAGTCAATTATATCCTTATTCATATATGGAAAATGGCAAGAGAAGCATAAGAAAATGGAGTTGAGGACATGTAGGTGTTTGTCATGTTTGTTGCCATCAATGTTTCTAATGATGGTTTCCATTAACGACAAAGGGGGAGATTGTTGGCCATTGTGTGGTTGTGTTGTCATTGATGTCAAACCTCATTGATCGAAAAGGGTGTCATGGTGCTATATGTGTCTCTATGTGATGACATTCAAGTGTTAAGAATGTTGATCAAGTGGTTTGTTGAGTTGTCATGGTGTCCTGGAGCATGTTTTAGTAGTCATGATTTGTGGTCTCCCAAGATGATTGACGGTTTTTATGAGGCCATGCATGGTACATATGATGTGCTATGAGTTTACATGGGTTTGAATTTATTCATCATGGTTAGATAATGGTGTGTCATGGTTAAGTCATGTCATTTTAGGCTTGTTTGTATCATTTGATCATGCAAAATGAAGTGGAGGTGTGAGATTTGGATATACTAAGTTATGTTGAAGAATGGTAAGAACATGGTGATGGTATACATAGAATTTATGGTGAGTTTTAGATCAAAATGAAGAGGTATAATGTATATTTGGGGTCCTTGAGTAGCAAGAAATTGAGAACATGTAAAATAACACATGAAAATGATATTAGATAGAGAGTTCCTAGAATATTTGGATAAAGTGGTGTGTATGAATAGTTATAGAGTTTTTGATGGTGGTTCATGCCAAGTTTAAGGTCAATATGCTGAAGATTTTTGATATGCATGTTTTCATAAAACTAGGTATGTTCTAGTGTGATGTAGAGACAAAGTTGGACGTTGTGATGTTGTCTATGGATTGTATGATTTACATGGGGACCTGATATATTTAGAATATTTTTTTAGGTAATTTATATATCTGTCAAAAATAATAATGAAGTGGTTTGATCATAACGTTTTTATGAATGATCGTTAAGAAGGTAAAATGGTTTGAAACCCTAGCTAAACCCTACCTAGGAGCAGCTTGCAGAAGAGTGAGTATAAATATCCTATTTTTATTTATTATTAAAATGTGACTATTGTAGTTTTTAGAGGAATTATAGGTTTCAATAAAGGTATGGTAGTGCTTGTGATATGTGGGTCCCACTTGAGAATGATAGTTTCAAAAAAAGTTCAGTTTAATACAATATTTCACAAATAAGGTAAGAAATATATTGGAATTACTTTTAAATTTGAGGTTTATATATATATTAATGAATATTTAAGGTCATGGTTGTGATTAAAAAGTGAAAAGTGTGCCTTATTTATGAAGAATGTTTTTTTGGTGTTTGGAGCACCTTGTAGTAAAATTGACATTGTAGGAGTTAGGAATCAATCCAAGTTTTGTTTTGAAGAATATTTAGAGACATTTCCATTTTTATATCAAAATTTAATATTTGACAAGGTGTGCATAATTTATGAGATTTTATTTTAATCTCATATTTATAGGATGCTCATTCTAACATGGTTGAGGTAGCTATATAGGGTAAAATCTTTGTGTTTGATTTGTTAAATCTTGGTGAAGGTGTTTTATGGCTCATAAATCATGTGTATGTTAAAAAAAAAAATCTTGGAATTGGTTTTTAGTATGTTAGAGAAATTTGCGTTAAGTGACAGTTCTTGAGTCCAAAAAGAGATAAAAAGAAATTTCTGCAGAGATGGACTGTTTGAAGGTCTTAAACTTGGATTTGGAAGGATTTTCAATATGTTCTGGAAAGGTAACTAAATTTTAATTATGATGAGGTATTTCTTGATTTTTTTAGTTCATTCAATGTGTCATCCAAGTCATTTTGTGAAGAAGTGTTTAGTGCAAATTTTAGGACAATCTTGTTCTTGTTAAAGTATTGAGTTGTTTTGGAGCATCAAATTGTTGAGTTGATACTTGATATCACCTAAAAAGTGAACACAAGTGATGTTTTCATGTATTTTATGGATTTTTATCTCTTGGAATTTACAGAAATATTGTTTATTAGCTCAATTTGGAAAATAGGTTTTTGGTTAGCTTTATTTGGTGAAGACAAAGGTTGTTGTGGATTCAACCAGTGGATGTTTCAGGAGCTATAAAAATTTTAGTAGTGTTTTACAGCTCTTGAAAATTTCATAAAGTTTTCACATGTGATATTTGAGTTTATTTGGGGCAATATTGAGGCCCAAAGTCAGATTCAGGGTACTAGAAAAAGTTGTTTGGTGAAGGAAATTTGCTACTGGGCCGACTAAACAAAATAATTTGATTGTTCCATGATAATTATGACCATATATGATGTGTAAATGTTATTTTAAATAGGTTTTATTACTTTTATATCTTTAGCAAAATTAGTTTTTGGATTAGGAGAGTTTTGTCATCCCAATGCAAGGGTTTTTAGGATTTTTGGTACTTGAAAGAAGTGTTTTGGCTAAGCAGGCCTATATGGGTTATATGTGACTATATTAATGATGTTTTTGGGATTTTATAAATATCTATGGGTCTATTATATCATTATGTACCAAACTCTTTTGGGGTAAAGAGTTTAAATGCATATAAAAGTTAAGTTTAAGCTTATTTGGTGAGCTAGTCTTTCAAGAGGGAGAAGTGTGACCTAGGCGAGAGTGTTTTCCAGGTATGTAGGAATTTATTGAAGGATGATACAGTATGTTTAATATTTAGGAAGATATGATAGCATGTGATAAAGTGTTTAGAGGAAAGAAAAGTTGATAAGGGAGAAGATAAAGCAAGTTTTATTCTTGAAGGTATGAGTTAGGGTTTGTGAGTTGAATATGTGATATCCATCATTTGTTGTAGCAAGTATATCAGAAATAAAGCACTTTCGGAGGATGAATATTTGATTAATCATCCTATGGGGTTATAACCTTCTTTCAGAGTTGGTTCTTCACAAAATTAGGGGTTGGTGCTCCTTGTAGGGTTCTTTCTCTATGAAACTAGGGGTTTGTGCTCTTTGTAAAGTTGTCGCTTCACTAAATTTATTTTTATTTTTGTAATATAAGAATATTTCAATGGGTTTTCTTCCCCATGATGGTTTTCAAGTTACATGTGGTGTTATTGGGTTGCGTAATTTTTTTCTTCTCTTATGGTTGCTGTTACATATCTTAATAAGTACACATGGTTATGAATATTGTATGAAAAATCTAGTTAATGAATGTATGGTTTAGTAAATGAAAAGAAAAATATTGTAGGCCCGATTCACTGCCTCCTCTCAATACCTTTTGCTTCCATAAAATATGATAATCAAATAAACTCATTATTTTTGAAAAATTATCTTAGATAAATGCAAAAACATCCCCCAAAGCCTCAATCTCACATGCATAATCAAATTTGTAGGTGAGCAAAACAAGATGACCTATCGAGAAGGTTTTACTTTCCTAAGAGATCGATTTTCGAGAAACCTCAAATCTAGAGAAAACATCATCAAACTGAACTACATCATCATAGTAACCTCATTTAAATATACCAATTCCTTTCCATAATCAAATACACCTTAAACACTCTCACTCCCATGACTTACCTATGGGTTCTTGACAATTCTTCACTTTCTTACTCCACAAGGACCCTAAACATGCATGAAACAGTTGATATATATGACTTGATACACTTTGCATAAACATGTTATTCCATGTCACAACACCTTTTCCATTCTCATACAAGACAACCCTATCCATATCACACACCACCATATTATCCTCGATGCACAAGGTCTAGAAATAATACTAGAATGGCCATTTCAACACATGACATCACAAGAAAAAACCATGTTGACATCTTACAGACTCATTAACACCTCATAATCTTGTTATGGAATATTGTTGACATACAAACCTTTGACCAACTTTGGATCCCACTTACAACACTTGGCTTGCTTGACCATGCACCAAGACACCATGATTGGACACTACCAATAAAAATTAATGTTTGACCTTGATTAACACCTCATGCAAACACCTAAACACTCTTGATTCCATTTTTAATCAATGACAACACTATAGAAAAAATGTCCACTAATCACCCACTTTGTCCTTAATGGAAACCATGAAGGCAAACAAACCTACAAGACCACTTCTCCATGTTTTTGAGCCTACTCTTCCCCATTTAAATCTATGAAAAATTACATATCACAACTCAACATGAAAATAAAATTACAAGACAAAATAACAACAATGCAAAACTTACTTAGTTGCTTCACTAGCTCCTCCTTGGATTGTACCTTGTTTTCTTATCTTCATGAGCAATAAATGAGATCCATAAACATGATATGAGAATGCACACAACTTCCTTGAGATTTTATTCTTTGTATTTTAGATCCATGCTTGTTAAAATCCTTCTTCTAGGTATGTATTATGCTAAAACAACAATTTATGCCTCCAATTTTTACCTTTGTAACTTTCAGGACAATTAAAACACTTCTTGATAAATATTTTCCCATTTTCTCAATGCAATATGATAAAAATGCATGTGAAAACTCCTTCTTAGTGCTACCCTGTCCACATCTCAATATCCTCTTATAACAGAGAGTTTCTTCTTTCCTATCCTAAATTAATATAATGGAATAAAAAATATAACATACCTAAGAAGACTATGGGGTTTATTGATACCCATGGTGATCGATGTTGATAATTGATAGATGACACACTCCTCCCTTTGCCAAGTTAAGAGAAATACAAATTGGTGAAAACTAAATAAAATATATTAGATAAGATGGATAGACGAGCTACTCAGAAAAGTCCTATTCCAATAATCCAAAGGGACTTCCTTGGACGATGTCATCTCATTTTCAAATAATTAAGTGAATTTGATAAAACAAAAAAATTGAAATATATTGACAAAGATAAATAAATGATGGTAAATAATATTAGAAATCAAGATCAAAGGTTAATTCTTGCATAGCTTCGAATGTGACCCGAGGATAATAAGGAGGCTATCTCGAATGGACTTGAAATAATCATACCAATAGTTGATTGTTTCTAGTGGATCTCATGGAGGAATTTAAACTGGTCTTCAATGAATTCGATGTCATTTGAAAATCAAATAGAGTGTAATGTTATTTCATGAAGTATGTCATATTGTTCTGAATGAAAGGTTGTAGGACAATTGGAAGATCGAAATATTTGTAATAGGTTGTGATTGGCTTGGATCAGTCATCTAAAACAAGACATACTTACAGAAGACATTTTAAATGCAAGGATATTGATGGAATTATATAAAAACTCTATGATTAATTGAAAGATACTTTAAAAAGTAGGAATTATGGGTAATTCAATGGAATCATAGGTAATTCAGACAATCATGAGAGATTAAAAGGAATCGCAAGTGATTCATGTAATTGGTAATGAATACTATCAAAATACTAGATATTTTTAAAATTTGATAGATTGATAATGAAATATATCAAATGATTTATTTGGATGAGTTTTAAGGATGTAAAATAAAATCATAAGGTAAATATATTTACCCTTAAATGATGAAAATACACAAAATTCTTGCAAATGATGGATTGAGTTTAATGTAGTTTATTGTTGATCTCCTGTGAAGTGTGTTAAGGACCAAGCTAAAAATTTATATGTGAGGACTTCTTCTAGATATTTTTAATATTGTGGATGTTGCTATTTGCCTTAAGTATTTTGTTGGAAGAACAATGGACTAAGGTGCGGAAATGAATCATTTCATAAAATTATTTATTTCATTTACCATTAATTTTAGCGTCAATTAATCATCCATTCATTCACATACTATCAATGAGAGATCAATAAGTGTGCAACATACATTCAAAAAACAACGACGCATGAGAATAAGCAAATAGAATTAAGATATAAGTGAGAAAACATCATGGGGAAGAAAAAATAATGAAATTATACTTGTATTACATAAATTAAAGAGAGTTAGTGAAGCACTAACTTCAAAAGGAGTACAAACCCCTAGTTTAGTAGAGCACCAACCCTACAAGGATAACCAACCCCTAAAAACATTGTTGATATTGCTCACAACAATAGCCTTGCATGAATATTACTCATCACACAGTCACACAATATTTTTATGAATGAAGAGTGACCATTGAAATTATGATGATACAACAATTGATAGTGATCCAAAGATTCAACTTCAAATTTCTTCAAACACTCACTCAAACACACCTTTTCAATTCACTCTCTCTAAGTCTTCTTGGATTTTTCTTACCTTTAAACACTTACCACATATTCTCTTAATAATTCTTCAAATTGAAAAACATATGATAATATCTTAAACCTTTCCCTCATACCCGCAATTCACTTCTTTATGGGTCTCGCTTTTCCCTCCAAGAGCACTAGTTTAAAAAGCAACTCAAACATCACCTTTATAGGTTTCTCTTCCTTCAAAATAATAAGAGATATAGGTCCTAAACATTTTGCATGACCAATAACACTTAATTAAATCCCATTAAATTCATTAAAATGGTCACATAAGACCCATATAGGTTAGCCATTCCCAAAACCATCCAAATCGCACCAAAAATGCTTAAAACCCCATTAATAGGATGAACAAAATACAATAATAAATGGTAGATATGATATTATACCATGTTTCGATTCATATTGTGTTGAGGTGATTATGGGGATGTCTCAAACAAGGGTTGATGGTGGAATATCAAAGAAGACAGGTGGAGCTGGTCATAACAATAGGGAGGAACGGTCGGTTAGATGGGAGTTCCATGATTTTGAATCTTTCCCAGCGATAGATGATGTTGCACTAAATTATCTATGTTTGGGGGCCATTGGGAATTACATGGAGTACCTTACACCATCATTTAGAGGTGGTTTAGGTTATTTAGTCAAAGGGAGCCTTGAATTTTTCCTAGGGATGTATTTAGAACATTCTTGAGTTTCTTCCCTCCGGGAATGATGATGGGAGTTGGACGGGAGGGGAAGAAACCTTATTTTTCACAACTTGAATATTTCATATTGAGAAAACTTGTCCTAAAAAGGTAGCTACCTCATTTTTCACAAACTGACCTGAAATACCCAACACATCAACTTTCCATGATACAATATATACATCACAATAAATACCTCTGAATTTCCATTCCATAAAATATTCTAATTCATTCCAACTCCAAGTGGAAGGCCTTCGACCAGGTACATCACTACAAGCTACTTATTATGGCTTCTAGGACTCAACAACTGAATATGAGGCCAATGCACTCGATCACCTCAAAACTCACTTCCACAATTTAAAAAATCATGGAACACACTTAGAAATTATTTTTAAGCACTCAAAAAATTCACCAATTATGAAGAACTCGTAAACATCATCTTACCTTATGTATACATTTGCACCTTGCTGAACAAGCATACTTCAATCTTGACCCTAAAAGAATGAGTCATAAATGTTACATACCATATGAAAAGCTCACTTTTAATATAAAAATGGATATATTTCTAAACTAGTGTCACCAAAAGACTTTAATTAGCTCCTAACTCCTCATGTAGCTCTAGATATTCAAATTTTACCACCGATTGCTCCAAACTACCCAAACAACTCATCTTCATATATAGGGCACACTTTACACTTTTTCACCTCAACCATGACCTAAAAATATCATGTACATGTATATCAAATCAGGTGCTAAATACAATGTTAATTTATTCATCACCATATTTTCATAACTTTTTGTTAAAAAAACTTCTTGAGAAACAAGAATTTTAGAGTAGGACCCACATATCGCCACACGCACTAATATCCATTTTTAGAAATCTGGAAGATTCCTCTACAAAATAACATCATTAATTTTGTAAAACCAATCAAGAGAGAATCTTTATACTCACTTTTTTCCAAGATACTCTTATCTAGGGTTTAGCTAGGGTTTAGAATCAACTTACCTTCTTAACAATTGTTCATAAAAATGTGTCAATAAAACCACCTATTTTATTTTTCTGAAAGCTTGATAATTGATCTAAGAAGCTAGGAAGAAGAGCTCATGTCTGCATGTAATGCCTATAGTTCAAAATGAACATCGAAGGTCCATATATGCATAAAAATACACTAAAACTTACCTATATTTGCCAAAACTTGCAAATATTCAAAATTATGTTTTACAATGACCTAAAAATTGTCATGGAGTATCATGAAAACATCCTCTAACTACTCAAACTCTCCATCCATAGTGAATTACCCATGCTTACCTATGTTTTTCTCATTGTTTTCTTCCTAACGACCTTATACATGCACTAAATCAATGAATACTCACCTGAAAACATGTCAAGTACATGTCACCATGCTTCTACCATGATTAGATTCAAATCTCATGCCTCCTCATTTTACATTCACCAAGACTAGAAATAGACCTGGAATGACCTAACTCAACACATGCCACTCATGAAATGAAAATGCTGACCTCATGCAGACTCTTAGACACCCATGAAACATCATAACAACCATGTTGGACATGTTTACAACATTCACTCATCTTAGGATGAAAAAAACCATGATTTATCTCACTAGACCATGCACTAGGACCTCCAATAACACCACCAAACATGACACTACAATCAAATTTCATGTTTGACACTTCATTAACATCACTTGGAGACACACACAAAAATATGGCACCCTTTTCCATCAATGGACTTGACATCAATGAGAACACTAACACACAATTTTCAACATTCTACTCCTTTTTTATTGATGGAAACCAACATGACCAACACACATACATGATTCATTTCCATGTTTCTGATGATTCTCTCACTATTCAAAATCTATGACAAAGTATACAATGATAATAAGACATGGAAAATGACAACACAAAACATGACATAATATACAAACTCAAATTTCTTTCTCAAAGGACTCCCCCTTGGAATATAGTTTCTCTTCTTTTAGTCCAAGACCATCATAAAAATGATCAATGGATGTGATAAGATCACCCAAAAAGGCCACCGTGAGATGATATCCTGATGTTTTGTCTTCATTCACACTCAACACCGTCTTCTATGTCTTTCTTATGTTCAAGAACCAAATATTTTCCTCAAAGTTTACAAAAACCTCTTTTGGAAAATTTTCCCTAAACCAAACCTTCAATGCATTTTAGACTAACTATTCCATGTTCTAGAAGACAAAGAACACTATGAAATGTCACCTTGTAGCTCCCCCTAAAACTATTCCATCAATATTTAATTGAAAATATAATAAAGCATTCTCTTATCTTGATTTCATACCTTTAATATAGGTCAAACACTTTAGTACTATCCTAATGCACCTTTTCTATCTTCTTAGTTTTCTTTTCATGCTAAAGAGACCTTTTGGGAATACGATTTACCTTTCAACCCATTAGCTCTTCCATTATTTCCTTCTACTTTGTCTTACTACCCATTTTTCCTTTTCATTCACATCTTGAGGAACAATATTTTTCCCCTTTCCTTGAATGTCTTTCAGGACACTGTAGAATTCCTTTTTCACTTATTTCTCATCCATATAATAATTTTTCACAGTTTATACCATTCTTATTTTTGCACAATTTTTTGTCAATTTATCTTCAATGGTTCTTCTAGTCCATAGAAATCCATTTAGACACATTTTTGTATTGATCAAAGACAAAATTAGCTCCCGATGTCTCTATCAAACCATACATACCTATAGGTCACTTTTTTATACCTCTACTGCACTCATAAATCTATGAAGCATATTAACTACTTTCATATTTGTAGCTTGCCTCAACAACACTTAAATATATACTATACTTGCTCCCCTTTCTTCATGAAACCTTCATGTACTGTAAATCATCATTATTGCATGTAATGACCTCGCAACCTAAACCTCATTATAATTCCATGAGCCTACTACAAAACTCTTAGATTACTATCATAGAGAAGACTTCGAATTTTTTCACACCTATACCTCTTCTCCAACATAATCTTGATCAAAGAACTTACTCATTTTTCTAACATACTTGTAATCACCATTATTTCTACCTAACCATCCATCTTTTAACTTATAACACCTAAATAAAAGACAATAATCACTTCGATTTCCTCAATAGACTGACACATACCTATTTTGTTGTATATGCGATGTTTTTGGATATTTTTTCATTTTGTGAACCTGATAAGACCACAAACACCATATCTTGTAGAATCCTTTAAAATTAACACAAAAACTTAATCAAAATTCATGAGTTAAGATGTTATACCTTTTTCCATTTCAAACTAAGACTTTCATGACCAAGAGAAGGTCTAGATAGATCCAACACGCCTTCATACTTATTTTGGAAACCATGAACACATTCTAAAATTTCACTCTTCATGTCTTGGATACATGATTACCTAGCACACCTATAAATTCAATTTGACATGCACTCAAAGTCAAGACACTCGCACAATATTCAATTCATAAGACCATATAATCAATTTAATTATCTTGACATAATGAACCACATAGACAATGGTGTCACACAACCTCTTAATAGATTATAATCACTGACTTGATTATCAATCAATAGATCATTACATGCTTTTAACATATTCAAAATTAGATCAATAGATTTTCACAACTTGAATTATTGTTAAAGACTTTAAATGCTTATGATCAACACATGACAAAGCTGACAATGTTCATCTAGGAACACACACAAACCTTAAACTTGGTGCCAATATGAAAAATGGACTCTTTAGACCCTAACATAGAATATTGGTTTCTTGATAGTGATGAACCTTTTCTATACCATTTGAGACCACCACTATTTTTACATACTTCACATACACTTACATAGACTTGATGCATGCAATATAGTACATGAAAAACTTTTTGATATCCTTACTCAAAATAATACACTTTGACATAGACTAGGATCTTGTGACTAAGATCATAAACAAAAATATGACTTTACATACCTTCACATGCTTCATTAATGATGAATGGATCCTTGAATCCTATTTGATACACCGAAATTTGTGTAACCACCTAGTAGGGAAGAACATTTATGTCCATATAGGACTTTACACCAAGGTCCTTCATCACCTCTTTCAAATTTTGAACGTTTTATTCTCTCTTACTCTTATTGGGGTCTTCATGAGAATATAACAACTCATGAGGTTTAACAAGAGAAAATTGAACTTCACAAGAAATAAGATCGTCATGACTAGTACCAAAAAAATTGAGGATCACCTTTTTTCTTTTTAAGTTCTTAATTCAATTTCTCAACTTGTGTATTATTGACATCATCATTACTTATATATAAATTCATTTTGACTCTAAATAATCTTGTAATGTGACCTAATTTCTTACACTTAAAGAAAACATGAGCAATATTTCCTCCGTAAGAATCAATTATTTATTTAGAGCTCTTTTAAAAGAAAATATTGTTATATACCCAAACGGATTGCAACTCTAACACACATCTCCATGCTTATTATCATTCATCCAAATTTGATTAGGAGACTCATGATGAAAAAATTGCAATATGACCCTTCTTGTGATAACTATAGCATGTAATATCTCTTGACTGATATGAATGATCATGCCTACCATTGCTCCATGGAAATGCATTCTTAACGAACCTCTACAATCTCTAGATCTATGACCAAAAGTATTACAAGAGTAACACACATCAATGACCTTGTAGATTTCATTGCACTAGGATTCCTAATAAACTTCTTGAGATATTTAGAATCCTTCACAGCTTTAGTAGCATCACTAGGTTCAACTTTGTTCACTTTATGCTTCTCTGAATGTTCTTATTTGTAGCCAAGACCAGATTTTTCATTTGTAGCTCTTTGGTTCTCCAACATGTCATTTAGGGATTCTGAAATTTTCTCCGATGTTTCATATCTCTTCAACTTACTGTGTTCCTACTCCAAATATGATTTTAAGGATCTCAACTCATCTTCATACCTGCTGCAATATTCTTCTTTGACCTTTAGGGTTTTAGACAACTTCTCCATTTGTGACTCCAAAACCTGAATGGCTTGACTATGATCATCTTCCATGAACTTTATTTCATCTTCCAAGATATGAGTCACTAAATGAGCTACTCCATTCCTCTTTCTTAGGTTTCTTTAACATATAATGGTTTACACATGGATTTTTGTTTCAAGAGAATATCCTTAGAATAATTAAACTTGATTCTTTAGGACCTTCTCTAAAACCAATTGTTGGAAGAAAAATAGGCGTGGCGGGGTTCAATGAGTCCTACAAATTATTTTTTTAATACAGCATTAATTTTAGCATCAATTAATCATCCATTCATTCCCATAAATTCAATGATATCTTAGTAAGTGTGGACAATACATTCAAAAAACCATAATATACGAAAAATAAATACACGTAAGATATAATTGTGAAAATCTCAAGGGGAAAAAAACAAATAGAAAATATACTTATATTACATAAATAAAAGAGATTTAGTGAAGTAAAGAACTTCATAAGGAGAACTAACCCCTAGTTTAATAGAGAACCAACCCTACAAGAAGCAAAAACTCATAAAACCTTGTTGATATTACTAACAATAATTTAATTTCATAAATATAAACATGAATATAAATAAACACACAATATTTTGATGAATAGTAACCACTACGATTATTATTATACCACAGATGCTAGTGATCCCAAATTTCAGCTCCATATTCCTTCAAACCCTCATTCAAACATACCTTCTTTAACTTGCTCTCTCTAAGTCTTCTTGGGCTTGTCTTGCCTTTAAAAACTTGCAAAAGTGATCTCAATAATTATTCAAATTTAAACACATCCGATCAACTCTCAAAATTTCCCGATAATTTTCCCTCCTAGAGTACTAGTTCAAAAATTAACTCAAACACCACCTTTATAGAGTTCTCTTTCTTCAAAAACAAGAGACACCAGTCCTAAACCTTTTGAACGACCAAAAAAACTTAATTACATCTCAATAAATTCATTAAAATGGTCATATATGAACCATATAGGCAAGCCATGCCCAAAACCATCCAACATTCACCAAAAAGGCTACAAGCCCCATGACTAGAATAACTAAAATCCTCTAACACCAAATAAATTTTTATTCAAGATCTAATATTCACCACACATGTGTAATATGGAATATAAGCATAAACTATGGTTGCACATTTTTTTGGACAATCAAAAAATTCATAACATGGGCCAAAAGGATCGTATCCTTCACCAAATAATTATTTATGGCATCTTATCTTCATTTTTGGGCATCAAGCACACACTACAAAACACATAACATATCTCATGTACAAAATATATGGAGTCTTCAAGACCTTTAGAACACATCCATGGAATTTATTCCTCTTGAAACATCCATATGCTCAAACCACAACTACTTTTCTCTTCTCTAAATCATGTTACCCAGAAACATGTTTAGAAACCTTAAATAATTTTCACCCTTTGTGACACTTATAAGACACCAAAATTCCATCACTAGGAACAAATTTTCACCTCTCTTCACTCTCCAAGTGATATAAAGCATCAAACAATCCATTAAATATCTCAACAAACTCAATCTTTTTCCTAAACAAACATGTCCTAAAAATGCACCTACCTTCTTTCTTGTTAGAAAATAAGGGATAAAATATGCAAAGTAATCCCTTAAATAATCACAACAGTAGAAAATATTACAAATCTCAAATAAAATTATAGAATAAAATAACACAAAGCATAAAGAGACATTATTTATCGTGGTTCACCCAATTTGGGCTACATCCACCAAGAATCACTTGCTCAGATTTTATTACAAGCCACTACTCTATCAATACAATACCTGGATTTGTTTGGAGCTATGTTAAAAAAACTCTACAATTCACACTGATTGAAACACATTTGCAATGTTACATAATCTCTACCATATGCATAAAACCATATAAGTAGACAATTGCTTAAGCAATTTTACAAAACAGGTATCTAAACCATGGGTCAAAAATCCCACCCATAGGAGAAGAATACATTTCCGGTGAGACAACTATGGAAAGTTTACAGTACTCTTAGTGTACAGTCTTCAACACTTTCTCACATGAAAACAGGGTCCACAACCTAACATTTCTCACAAAATTACTTAAAAAACCCCACAAATAAAATCACCATGATATAATCCATAAATCATTAGAAAAATATCAGAATCACCTTACTAGAACATATTGTAATTCCTTTCAAATCTAAGTGGAAGGCCTTCAAAAAGGTCCATCTCTGTAAGCTACTTCTTATGACTTCTAGTACTCAAGAACTAAATATGAGCCCCATACACTCCGTCACCTCAAAAATAACTTCCACACTTGAAAAAATAATGTAATACCCTTACACATAATGTATAAGCACTCAAAATAATTCAAAATTCATGAAGAAATCAAAAACATCATCTTACCTTATGTAGTCATTTGTACCCTACTAGAACAAGCATCCTTCAATCTTAACCCTCAATGAATTAGTTATAAATACAACATACCATATCAAAAATATCAAGTTTGATATATAAATGTAAATATTTGTGAACCATCTTTAGAAGACAACTTGAATGAGCTCCTAAATTCTCTTGTAGCTTTTGAAATTCCAAATTTACCACGGAGTGCTCAAATTTTCCCAGAAAAATAGTCTTCATAAATAGGGAAAAAATTGCAATTTTTCACATCAACCATGACCTGAAACTATCATGGAAATTCAGAAAAACTTGGGGTGTAAAAATAATGTCAATTTATTCATCACCTTCTTTGGATTACTTATCCTTTAACCAAATGTCTTCAGAAAAAAACATTTTCAAGGGGGCCCACATAATTCCACGCACACTAATATACCTCTTACAAAATATATAAGTGTCCTCTACAACATACAATCATTAATTTAAAAAAAAAAATCAAAATAGACTTTGTATACTCACTTTTATCCAAGCAACTCTTAGATAGGGTTTAGCTAGGGTTCTAAACCAACTTACCTTCTTAACAACCATTCATAACAACATGATGATAAAACCACCTCATTATTTTGTGAAATATTAATACTTTATGTAAGAATATATTTCAAATATATCAGGTCCCAAATAAACTCTTACACTTCACAAAAAGCATTAGAAGGTCCACATATGTCTCAAAAACACACCGAAACTTACCCGGATTTTCCACAACCTACATATCTTAAAAATTCTTCCTTAGAATGACCTAAAAATTGTCATGAAGCATAATGAAAACATCCTATAACTATTCAAGCTCACCTCATAGCCCATATATATTTGGAAAATTCTATCCAAAACTATTTACCCATGTTTACTTGTGTGTTTCTCACGGTTTGCTTCCTAAGGCCATCATATATGCACTGAATCACTAAATACTAACCTAAAACTCACCATACACCTTAGGCACACTATAACCATACTACTACCATTGTTATAAAATGATGATCAACCCTAAATATCATACCTCCTTCTTCATTATGCATGCACCATGACTAGAAATAGGCTTAGAATGACCCGACTCAATACATACAATACTTAAAATGACCATGTTGACCTCATGAAGACTCTAAGACACCCTTGACACATCATACCAACCATGTTAGACCTCATTAAAACAATGACTTAGCTCACAAAACCATGCACCAGAAACCCTAGAACGCCACCAAACATGCCACTACCAATCAAACTTCATTTTGACACTTGATTACCATCACTTGGAGACACACACCATGCCACGAAATTATATTCCATCAATGGACTTGACATCAACGAAAACACTAACACACAATGGAAAATAGATATTTATAATGAAAGGGCTTCACTATTGGGAGGAAACATTATTGAAAGGATGTGTAAAAGAATTTTTAAGATCCCCAAAAAAAGAGTTAAAGTTTCTATTTTTAATCACCTACGATTTGTTAGAATCACCAATATTCTAGAAATTCAAGGGAAAGTATTTAGAAGTGCTTCATACTACTTCCTAAATGGGATTTTTGGGTGAATTAGCGAGGGAAAATTTTTATAAAGAGGTTATAGGAGTTGGGAAGTTAGGAGGCTAGGTTAAAATGGGTTAGGGATGATTTAGAGATGATTAGGTGGTTTTCAAGGGGTTAAGCTACTTTAGTATGGGTAAATAGTAATTTGTAAGGGTGTAAAAGTTGATTTTCTCGGCATGGAGGGAAATGGTATAGGTATTTGTTTATAATGATAAATTAATATGTGTATAGGAGCAAGTAGGTGAGTGACGAAAACCTAGTGTCTACATTTTCCCCTTTTTGTCAAGTAATTTGTGAGGGTCAAACTCTTTGGAAAAAATGGTTTAAGATAACATGTTTTGTGTGTTAAAAGGAGATCCCCTCAAAATGGGGGTGATTGGGATGAATTCCAAGGATCATCAATTTGATCGAGTTTATTGGATAGTTTTGCATGTGTTTATTCATTTTAAGTTTCCCAAGATTAGGTATCAAAGCAAGATGGGTACTACTATGGAATCAAGTGATAGGGGAAACAAATGGTTTGTGTTCTATAGACATATGATTTAATGGGAGAAAATATAAACCATGGAACCAAGTGATAGGGGAACCAAAGGGTTTATGTCTTATAGATGTATGGCTAATCGATACTAAGGTCGTGAATCAAATCCATAAAGGATTTAGAATCTTTTTGGTCCTCAAAATGAGGCACATTTTTATGAGTGTGTTATGCAGCTATGATAATGTGCTATTTAATTTGGATGTTGAAAAATGTAGGTTTTTGATATATGAGGGGAATCACGATGGATTTTTAGGAATCACAGGTGATTTAGACCAGTTGTGGGAAATTATGGCATCATTGGTGATTACGGGAATCGTTAGTGATTCAAGGGTGGGATAATCGGTGCCTATTAAAAGTTCATTTGATTACAAAAAGTTAATTTATATAATGCGATTTGTGAGTTCTAGAAGTCTAACTCAGGTATTAGAGAGTGATAATTGAGTGGTGGACATTGTAGGAGCATGTGGAAGGCATAGGAGGCTCACCCATGGCAAGGTAATTACCTTTTTGTTGTTTTGTGTAGTTTTTAGTTACTATTTAAGTTTTTTTTTTTTAGTGCCTAAAGAGGGGCATGTTAGTGAAGTCGCTAGAATCACCGAAAATATTGTTGAAGACCTTGCAATTTCGATGAAACGTCACTGATTGAGGTGAATCACTAACGATTGGGGTTTTTATGTTGATTTGATAATTTTTTATTAAAACTTGCCATAATGGATGTTTTATGTATTGTGCATGTAGGTGAGGGATAAGCTAACTATGAAAGACATGATTCCTATGATCGTGGAGGATGTGAGGGATTTGTTGTTAGATGAGGATTGGTTGTATCTGAAGGATGTTGGTTTGGGGGTGGTGCATCATTAAAGATGTATCCATAGGTAATAGGGATTATTTTTGGATTTATTACATAGATGAGATCCCACCACTTGTACTTTTTGTCTGTCGATGGGTGAGATGATGATCTCACTACACGATTTATATAATATTATTTTATTTTTGTGCATGGAGAGGGTGTATACTTCATTGATGAGATGGATAGGGGTGGGGTGAGGAGGATATTATATGGTGTTAATGCGAGGGTATAGAGTTTTCAATGGGTGGATTTTCATATGGGTATTTATATGATCCCTGAGACATAGGGATGTACCTTTTAGATCATTATGGTGATAGGAATTACATATTATGTGTTTCTCGACTCTTTTGGGGGTAGATTTTCATGGATGATGACTTGTGTTTTGGACGACATGATGAAGTAGAGGATTGAGTTTGTGTGGCTTCCTATATTAATAGTGCATACTTACAAAGAGATTTTGTCATGGCATACCAAGAAGAGGTTGATGATTAATTATGGTTATCTCTGTTACGGTGTTGGGTATATGAGCACAATATACTAGCTTGGCCTAGATGCTCAGCATGGGGATACCTTGAGGTGTTAGAGAGATCATATGGATTTGTCTTATGATATTCTAATAAGGGAGATGTAGGGCTAGTACAGAGAGAGGATTATTATAGATAGATCTTATCATGTTTATATGGTAGGGATATTAGATGGAGACCATATATTGGTTTTCCAAGTATGGGAGAGAGAGGAGGGTGAGGTTAGTCCAACCCAACACATTTTATGGGTGTAGGGATGACAAATTGGAGAGTAGTAGATTATTCAATTTAGTCATTTCATGTGATAGTTTGGTTTGATTCAGGATGTGCCCAAGGAACCAGTGGTGTTTAAACATGAGGATGGGGATGTACAGAGTGTATTGCTAGTGGTTACAGTGCCTCACTCTATGCTTGATGAGGAGGAGCTTTAGGTGTGAATGATTAATAGGGATTGGTGGTTGTAGCTGATCTTTGGTGTCATGAAATACACCGGGGTGATAGATGGGTGGAGGCACATGGGGAGGAAACACACCGGGGTGTTGATGGTGATGGTAAGGGAGTTGGTGGTGGGGTTGACAAAGCAAATCTTGATGGTACTATTACACTCTAGGAGGTTGAGAAGTACAATTTAAAGGATGAAGAGACTACTCGATTGTGGAGAGGGATGAAATTTGGGGTGAGCATGATAGTATGAGTTAGTAGCTAGGAGGAGTACAAGATGAGCTAGCATAGGATGTAATAGACCGAGATATATATATAGACATCATTGAGAGACCCCGAGAAGAAATATTGGGATTACGGGTGCTTGATGTTAGCAACCAAGCTACGAGAAGCTAGAGATCAGGTTAATGAATAGATGGGTCCACCTGTTAGTGTTAGCATGGTTAATTACCACTCATTATGTTAGGATCTTGGTTATTATGAGGATATTTTTCAACGGATGCTACCTAATGAGCACCACTTTTTGGTTTATCAGGCTCATACATGAGTGGGTCCTATTGTTAGTGTTGTGAGTGTGAGCCAGCTACCATGGGGTCCAGACGAAGGTGTTCCTAGCGAGAGGACCTGATGGCATAAGTCCTAGTAGAGGACTAGATGAAGGTGAGAGTGGTGATCATGAGAGAAGTGCTTGAGGGAGTGTTGTAATCGTGGGTTTCCATTCTACCTAGTAGATATGATTTTTTTATGTATACCACTCTTTTTTAAGCCTATTTTTGATGTATACATATTTAATATATAGAAGTTTTGATACTCCTAATGATGTATAGATATATTTTGATATATTATTATATATGCTTTTGATTTATGATCTATGTGTTGGTTTTTATTTTAATGTGATGTGATATTGAGATTTGTTTACGATTGTTTTTATATTGATGAATGTGATACTTTGTAAATGTTTATCTTTGATAGATGATGGTGTTATGTATATGTGATGTGTTGAATTTAATGTGATAAAAATGTATATCAAAATGTGGTTTAATATTGAATAAGAATAAACATGAAATTATTTCATTATACTGGATTTGATACATATGTGATGGGAATTAGTATGGTCAAGGCTCTTACTATTTTTATCCTTTATACCAAAATTTAATATGTGACTTACAATGGGTAGTCATACGTAAGATCTTAGGTATAGATGGACATGAAAACTATACCTTCCTAGGATGTGGGAAGGGTTGACACATGTAAGTTGTGTGGGAGAGTAGGTTGTCCTTTCAATGGTTTTATAGAGATATGCCCCAACTATGTATTATATTTTTATGCAAACTGATTAATGCATGAAGTTTGTTTTTGTTGGAAAATTTGATCGATGCCGGAAGATTTCATAGAATGATATTGATATTTTGAATTTTTTTAAGGAAGATAAATGTGGGAAGACCTTTTACATGGGTATCCATCCTTCGAGGGAGTGGTATATGGTTTAATTTTTTTCTTTTTGATATCCTTCCTTCGAGGAATTGGTCTATGATTTTTCTAGGTAGTTGTCCTTCGAGGGATCGGTGTACTTTTTTCATTTTTGACTTTTTGAATTTTAAAAAAAAAATTTCCTTTAAGTGATCAATCTATTTAATTTTGATAAGATGCATCCATAAATAATTTTTACTTTGTTTAATGTTAATGGAAATCCCTAATAGACCATTTCGAGGAGGGGAAGAGATATGTGCATGACTACACATGTGGGCCCCAGAACAAGTTTTAAGTTGGTAAAAACGTAGGTGGATGTATTGAATGTGGGGGTCCCACTAAGGAGGAACTTATCCATGTGAAAGGTGTGATGAATAGACCTTTGGTACTCATCTTTAAGGTTTTAAAGGACAGTGATGGGAAACCACATGCTTGCAAATCATTATAATGATGAATTTAGAGGTCGATGATGGATTAAAATATTTTATGTTGCTACTTATACGAGGTTCAATGTGTTAATAATATAAAGGCCATAAGTTCAAGGAATTTATAGGTTCTTTTTCAGGGTTACCATCAAGGAAGGCTAGATGATAAGCTCTTGACCCATAATTGTGTGTGATGACATATGGCCTGATCGATTTAGGGGAAAATTTTCCACATTTACTCCTTTCCATAGTAGTAAAAATTTTGTTTACCTGAAGAATGAAAACATCTATATTAAAGACAAGTTATTTTACATGTTTGTTATACATGCGCTTGATGCATTCTTGATAGACATGATGATGTTTGAGATCTATTAGACATCATTCATCTAGAAATTTGAATTATGCTAGATGGTCGCGGTGGTAATCCTTGTCAAGGAAAAAATATCTAAGGGATACATGAAGTGATTGGAATTTAAATTCAAGGGGTAAGACCTACTTAGATCCATAAACTATAGAAAAGGGCATAACACCTATAGGATTATGGATGCTAGTATGATAAGCTTAGAGAGAAAACAAGATTTAGAGATGACAATTCCTTCCTTCTTTGTCAACATTTTTCATGATAATTTTGCTAAGTGTCTTGTTATAAGCCTCATCTTGTCCATTTTACCGTGGCTAGTATGGTGACAAGAATCTTAGTTTGATATTTAATATATCACATAATTTATTATCTTCTTTATTCTTAACGGATTTTCCATTATAACCGACATATGATATGATGATAGATAAATTCAATGATTTTATTGGATTTGGTCGATGTTAAGGGAATGGATTCTACCCATTTAGTGAATTACTTAGTGGTTGTGATGATAGAGTGGATTTTTTGTGACAAAGGTGGGTTAATGAGACATATAAGGTCTAACCCACATTCTCGAAAAAGGCCATAGGTCTTGAGAGGTTGTAAATATTGGATAGGAATGTGAGTGAGATTGGAATGTTGTTGGAATTTGATAAATTTATTAACGTATGCAAAAATATCTTTATTAAGAGTAGGCAAGTATCCGATCAAGAGGGTAATCTTAGCAACCTACCTCTCATTAGAGTGTCCACCACATATGTCGTAGTGGACTTGTTGAATGGACTTAGTTATTTCATGATATTTTAGGCATCTGACCAAGAGAACATAAAACAAATGTTTATACAAAACACCACCTATGATGGCATATCAAGTAGCTTGTTCGAGAAAATATTGTTTAGCATTTTTAGATAGGACAAAATGAAGTTTGGATTCCAAGAGATAGTAAAATATTTGGGTATACCAGAGTTATATTGGTTTGTTTTCAATGGGGTTGATAGATGGAAGTTAATTGTTGTGAGATGGTTGATTATGTCTATGTGTAACAACAAACAATGTAGAGTCCTTAGTTGATAAGGGAATGGGAAATGTAAGGAAATCCATGGTGTCGAAAATTTGTTGTAGGATCATGGTATTGTTTGAATAGTGTAGATATCGAAGGATTATAGGAGGAACTCAACAATGACTTTGTATTTTTGTAGAGTTTAGTTTTTTACATTGATAAAGTCCTATGATTTGGTTGATGACAAGTTGTGAGTCTTCATAAATGTCCATAATTTTAACACCAAGTATGACGGTGGTTTGGACACCCATGATTAAAGCTTCATATTCATCCATGTTATTAGTACATTCAAAATTTATTTTTATTTATACAGGGATAACGAGTCCCCGAGGAGGTATGATGATGATGTCAACACCTCCCCTTTTCCGACACTTAGATCCATTAGAGAAAAGTGTCATTTTCAGAGAGGTGTATTTGTGATTTATGAAGTTAATAGATTTATTGAGGAACTATTTGTGAGGTGTTTGAATGTCGTAGATGGGCTTCAGTGAGATGATCAGAGATAACTTTTCCTTTGACACATTTTTTTTTAGATTAATTCAAGATCAAACTTAGTCATGAGCATAAGCCACTTAGTAATGTGGTCATTATGATATGGTTTAGAGTACATGGTTTTAAGAGGATAGAGACTAGTAACAATGTAAGTCTTATGATTGATTAAATAATGGCATAGTTTACAAGTTGTGAAGTACAAGGAACACAAAAACTTTTTGGCTTTGATATAATGATTTTCATATTCATGGAGTGTGTTGCTTATATAGTAAATGACCATCTCATGAACCTACTCATCTTGATGAAGAAGCATGAAACTGAAAACATGAACAGAGTGGATATATAGAGGTAGAAGGGATCCCCGTCACATGGAGGTTTGAGCACCGAATGTGATAGGAGTTATTGTTTGAGATTTTTACTAAATTTTGACATTTTTTTATTCCATTAAAAGTTTAGATCCTTTCAAAAGAGGTGGTGGAATTGTTGACAATGATTTGAAATATGTGAGATAAAAAAGGGATATATTGAAGCTTACCCTAAAGGTTGTGTAGTTGTTTGAGGTTTAAAGGAGGAGGAATTTCAACGATATATTTTATTTTATCGGGGTCTACTTCAATACCCCAAATAGACACAATGAACCCTAAGATCTTACCGGTGAGAAAACCGAACACATACTTATCAAGGTTAAGGTGAAGAAAGTATTGAATAAGGTGTGTGAAGATCATGTCAAAGACGGCGAGCTAATATTTACATTGCTTGGATTTCCTTAAAAGATAATCAATGTAATCCTCTATGATTTTTTGGATAAGATCATGAAATATGTATGTCATAGTGCGTTGATAAGTGGTACCAATATTTTTTAATTCAAAATGGCATAACATGATAGTAGAAATTCCCCCATGGAATAATAAAGGAAGTTTTCTATAGATCATCATTGGTGATGAGGATTTGGTTATAACTAGAGAAGCAATCCATATGGGAGAGAATTTCATCACAGAAGTTAGATTTACGAGTTTTTCGATGTTTAGGAGAGGGAATTTATTTTTAAGACAAGTGCTATTGAGATATCGGAAATCGGTAAAGATGCGTAGCTTTCTCAAGGATTTGGTTATGGGTACGATATTAGAGAACCATTATGGATATTCAATGGGTACAATAAAATTGGTGGAGCGAAAAATTTGTAACTCTTATTTTATGAGAAGATATATTCTAACTTCCAATATGATCATATAATATAAAATCTAATCATATTGGAAGCTAGAAGTTTGACAAAGAATGCAATGTTAGATTCACTAATTATCATGTAAGTGGATTGAGGTTGAGTTTTTTGAGCTTGAACGTTCGTAGGAGAAGCATTTATAATGACCATGTTCGCTGATGTTTTTAATTTGTTGTGGCTAAAAGATGGTTTGGAGGAAAACTCACATTTTGGCTTCTTCAACATATGTTTAACTTTAGCTTCTTCTAGAGTGCGATGCTCAAGTTTGTGAGCCATAGTGAAGGATTCATAAAACATTTGGAAAGACTTGATTTGTAATATGGAAAATATGTGTTTAGCTCAAGAGAGATAAAATAGCTTGATTAACTCAATCTGTGTGAGGGAGAATGACGGTTAATTTGTAACACCCCCGCAATGGGTGACGAAGTTTGTGATGGATTCATCTTCAAACTATTTGATGGCATATAGGTCAGGGATAGTGATTTTGCACATAACGTTGATCGATAATTGTTCTAGGAACAACTACGCAAACTATGTGAATGAGAAAATAAATATTGTGTGATGTTTTTATACTAATCTAAGGCAGGGCCAACTTAGGACATGGGAAATGTCCTCAACATGAATTCCTAGTCACGTGTTATGAGGTAATAAGTATGTCAGAAGGCCAAGATATGTTGTTGAGGGTCTTCATTGCTATAGAAATTGAGGAACTTAGGAAGTTCCGAGTGAGGAGGATATAATTTTAAGGTACTAATGGATGGATGAGTTCATTACAATTTTGTTTTGGATAATGTGTTCTTAGGACCCATAGAAGTAGCTTCAAGGATAGATATTTTGTTCATTAATGTCATAAGGGGTAATTTTGTAATGGTTCTTGTTAGAGATTGAATGAGGACGAACCGAGTTGATTTTATACGATAGGTGTGGATGTTGATATGGTTGATATTTTAAAGGAATGTTATGTTAGAGGGGGATGTTCATGGGAATATATATGTAGGTTATGAAGTGATGGGCTATGAGGATTGAATTTACTAGTACTAAATAGGCATTGATGTGTTTAATAGAGATTGTGATTTTTAGGGTATGTTTTGAAGGGGAATTGATGTGTGAATGAAATAGTGAGATTTTTGTGGTATGTGTTGGAAGGGAGAAGAGGATTAGATGAGTGGCTAGGTTTGTTGAGGTATGTACTAGAAAGGAATTGAAGTTTCAATGAAATATTGATATTGTTGAGGTATATGTTGAGGGGAAGCATGGATGGTGGATGAATTTTTTTGAGGAAGGATAGAGAAGTGGAAATAAAGCTTGTATTAATGGGCAGCAAAGTGTCAATGTCAAGATAAACATAACTACATTTTTGAAAAATGAGGTGGGATTTTGAGATAAGATAGGATGAAATATGTTCAATGGAATAGATATTGAATTTATAGCAGGGGTTTGGATGGTGGAGGAAACTAAAGGTATTTTTATGGATGAAGTTGTATTGATATTTTTTTGGGATTATCGGAGCCGGATGAGAGTTACAATGAAGATATAGGTTTCATTTTAGTCATATCATGTTATTATACCACATTAATGTAAAAAGTGATGATAGGAGATGAGGACATGACATTTGATGTCTCCGATTGAATACTACTGGGTTAAGGATGTATTAGTTGGATGGCCTGCTCATGGTTAAGATAAACAAGCCAAGATAATTCATATGAGGTGTTGGATGCAGATGGCCATGGTTTAGGTTTTATTTGTTAAATAAGAACACCAAAAGAAATAAGATATGCATTGAGAGCAATGGGGTTTGAATCTAAGATATTATAAAAATACTAGATCTCCACTATCAAAAAAATGGGGACTGGGTGGATCAGGTATTTTTGATGACCGAGATTGACACGGGAGAATGTGGAGGTTCTTGATTTTGTTTTTGAGGTGATAGAGATGCTCGGTGTTAATCAATTAAACATGTAGTGTTTTCAATGCATTCGGTTATTTATTTATAGATTTTTGGAAATGTTCTACCATGTTTTCAATATTTTAGTCATGGTATTGTTGTCTTGTAAGAACCACAAAAATAAAAAAATCAATGGTATAAAAAATAGATCTAGAGAGTTTATTACAAGAAAGAAAACAAGTCCCACAATAATTTTTTTATATTGAATAAATTAGAAATTATTAAATTTGATTCAGATTATTACAAATAATCTAACACAATAATATCATTATAAACACCAAATATAATTATAATTTAGAAACTGAATTATTTAGGATGTATATACATAGATGGAGCATACAATTTATAGTGTTTGATCTCCTACAAAGCTGGAGTCAACACTCATCTTAAAACCCTACAATCTCTCTCCATGAATCTCTTAGATTTATCACTACGATATCTCTCTCATCCCTTTATTATCACACACACCTAAATAGTTACTTAAGTTGTTTTCACAACTCACCCAAATAGTAATAACAACTATTACAACTATATTATTAATATGAGTTCTATAAACTCATTACTAATAATTTATTAAAATTTATTAATAATATCAAAATCTATTTGTGACATTCATGCCCTATTGTTAAAATTATTAATTTCAATATACACTCCTAATGATGACATCGTACAACATAACTCCTTTTTTTGCAATGTGGTACACAAGCTTTCCTCATAATTTGGATCAAAGAAAGGCATGTAAACTTCCAACTAGCTGAATTTATTGCTGCACATGACCACAAATATGTGCAGGAACACATCCCAAGTTTACTCCATGAAAATAATGCACTCGACATTCCATTAGTGGATCATCTTCATAAAGAAGGAAGGCAGTCAGAGGACCTCTACATCAGTAAAATTTTATCTACCTTTTTACATTTTATTTTTTCTTAATCTACCACCAAACCTTTCCAAATCTATGAGTGTTAAAATAAAGTAAGAGACATACTCTATAATGTTTTCTTTTAGGAGGTTACATATATGAATTTATCACACATTACAATTGACCAGGAATTTTACATGTGTTCTTACTTTCACATAATGGAAAATAAACACACAACTGAAAAATGCCACAACTTCATTATCCAAACCTGCGTCACTTGTGGTCAAGCGAAAGGTCACTAATTGAACTCCTTCCTCCATTACCTCCTTCCTCCACCATGCTACTGCTTAATTCATCAAGATGTAATTTTGAAGCTCATTTACAAATCGGACATCGGGTTACACCGAAAATTTATCTGTAAGGAAATTTTTTAATATCAAAACTTTGGACTCAAAATGACAATACAAATAATCCTAAGATCACCTATTTAACTCTTTTACAAACAAATGACTTTATGAACTTTGACTCTAAGACATAATACTACAAATGTCACTACGACATAACAACTTTGACTTGCAATGACATTACGACGTAATGACAATTTAAAATTTATACTTCATAATAAAGACTTAAATATAAATAAATGAATATATATTTGACTCTTATATTAAACTATTACACATGATTGACATACTTTGATTAAAATAAAACATAAAGATCTTACAAATAAATATCTTACTAATCACCAAACTAGATTAAAGACACTAAACAGATAACTTTTACAACATTCTAAATACCTTAATCGAAAATATGATGCAACTACCATAACAGAAGGTACTCCAATTGCATATAGGAAAACATTCAAATCCAAAACAAACTGGTGCATGAGGAAAATCCAATTCTTGTAAATGCCACGAACTACGCTTCTCCTCAATCTACATGTAACATTTACAATGCAAGAACATGTTTCTCAACCCAACTTGGATTTTGTGGACTTTGAGGATGTTTCCAAATTAAATTTGAAAATGGCTTGACACAAAACTGAGAATGAGCTTAGTGAAGGTTCAATGAAAATGATTTGGTAGAATCATCCACCATCAAATATGTGAATCCATAAGATAAAGAGTTGGAAAAAAAAATTAATATGAAATCAATGAACATGCGGTGATGAATATTTGGTTCATGAGGGAGGCTTAGTCAAATGATGAAGGCTTCAAGTCTAATACACTATCAATTATTAGGAGATTGGATTCGAGTCAGATCCAAGTGAGGCATGCTCTATGTACACTCTGATGGTGAGTCAAAAAACACTAGAAACAATGCAATTTCAAGCCCTCATTTGAATTCCAATTCAAATAGATGACCTAACACAATAATGTTTCCCACTTCACTAATACAACCAAAACACAAAACTTCAATTATAAGGGAATTAAAAAATACAAAACTTCATTCACCACATATTTCCAAATTCTTGGACACCTCTCTCGCACTTATTCATACTCTCATTATCTTAGACTTAAAACAAATCTAAACTAAACACAAAACAAGAATTTTCATTCACCATAAAAATGAAACTACACTCTCTTATATGAGGAATCACATATACGGGAAAATAGATCAATCTTAACATTTCCCCACTAAATTGTTAGGAATACATCGCTTTGATACCAAATAATAAATTTGGTCTAGATTATTACAAATAATCTAACATAATAATATCATAAAAACAACGAAAATAATTAAAATTTAGAAACAGAATTGTTCGAGATGTCTTTACATAGATGGAGCATACCTTTTATAGGGTTTTATATCCTATAAAGGTCGATTCAACACTCATATTTAAACCCTATAATATCTCTCCATGAATTTTTCAGATTTATCCCTAGGATATCTCTCTCATCCCTTTATTATCACACACATCAAAATAGCTACTTGAGTTATTCTCATAACTCACCTAAATACTAATACTAACTATTACAACTATATTATTAATATGATTTTTACATACTCGTTATTAATAATATTACAATTTATTAATAATGTCACAATATATTTATAAGAAAAATAAGTGAAATGTGTAAAACAGCTAATAGGGTCTTACGAAATGGAATTTTGTGGCTGGTTTCAGGTGATGTTAAAGGATAGAGTCCTCAATATACCCAAAGCTACGTGAGGCCCAAATTGTTGTTGGTGTCAGTACAAGGCATGGTATTGGGGCATAACCCTCATTTTATAGTCCTACAATGATAAGGGAGTCAGATACTTAGCCAATATATTGCCCACCAATTATTTATACTTTTCTAGAACACTGAGTCGGCTTATCCTCTTGGTGATGAAAGCCAAGTGGGTCCACTTGGGTAGAATATTTTTGATGGAAGTTATGTTTAAAGTGATTTGATTATGTGTGGGGTAATTTAAGTGAAATGTATTTCATTAACTTCCTAACTATACTAGATGATCAAGAAAATATGGTGGTTTGTTATAAGCCCTGAAAGGAAATGTTAATTTGTTGAGAATAGCAAAAATGCAATTCTTAGAAAGAAAAAATAAAATAATAATACGTACCTATAAACGCTTCGTTTATTATTATTTTTATTTTTTACTATAGCTACAACATAGAAAATAGATGCTCCCAAGATAGAAATATACAAGGGTTAGAAGAATGGAAAAAAATAGAAAGGAATACGGATCGAGTAATAAAAATAATCTATAGAGATCATAAATTTTTTATAGGAATCATAGACAATTCACCATAATTGCTAGTGATTTAACTAGATTGTTAATGATTACAAATAAGAGACCTTCAAAATTTGATAAATTAAATTTTAATGAAAATGAAAATGGACAAGGTCCCATCCCGCATGTCGAGGATGTTCCCAATATTTTTACTTTCCTATTCTAAATTAATAAAATGGAATAACAAAACTAATAGACCTCAAGAGACAAAGACACAGGTTTATCGATACCCACAAAGTGATTGATGATTATAATTAATGGATGAAATTCTCCTCGCTTCACCAAGTGAAGAGACCTGCATAACAGAGACAACTAAACAAAATATATTAGATAATATGGATAGATAAGATGCTCAAAAAAGGTCGATTTGAGGAATCCAAAGGAAATTCCTTGGAGGATTTCATTTCATTTTTTAACAATTAAGTGAATTTTATAAAATGATAAAAATGATATATATTGACAAAGATAGATAAATTATGGACAAGATTCTTAGAACTCAAGATCAAATGGTAACTTCGCGCAAATTCAAATGTGACCCAAGGCTAATGTGGAGACTATTATAATGGCTTTGAAATAATCGTAACAATAGTTGTTTATTTCTGTTGGATCTCATGGATGAATTCAAATTGGTATTCAATGTATTCAATGTAAGTTGCAAATCGAGTGCACACAATGTGAGTTTCTAAATGATTTCATTTTTTCCCAAAAGAAAGGTTCATGGATGATTGGAAAATTGTAAATAATTTTTCTAGTGTGTGATTGGCTTGCAAGTCATCTAAAACAAGACATACTTCCAGAAGACATGTTAAATGCAAGGATATTGATAGAAATTGATAAAAACACTATGATTAATTGAAATATACCTAAAAAGTGAGAATCATAGTGGATTCAAGAAAATCACAGAAATTCAAATAGTCTTGAACGATTCAAAGGAATTGTGGGTGATTCACGTAATTGCTAACTATTATTGTCAAAATATTAGATATTTATAATAATGATAGTTTGATAAAGAAATATATCAAATGATTGATTTGACCTAATTTTAATGTTGTAAAATACAATGATAAAGTAAATGTATGTACCTTGAAGTGATGAAAAGACACAAAAATCCTCAACATGATGGCTTGAGGTTGATATAGTTGATTTTGTATCTCTTGTGAACTGTAAAGGACCAAGCTACAAAATTGATGTGAGAGGAAATTTTGGAGAGATTTTTGATGATGTGGATGATTTTATTTGTCATGAGGATATCTATAAATACATGACTTCACTTGTGGGAGGAAACAACAGTGAAAGGACATGTAAAATAATTATGAAGAACTCCTAAACAAGAGTGAAAACAAATATTTATAATCACTGGTGATTTGTTGGAATTGTCAAAAATCTGGAAATTAAGGGGGAAACGTTTACAAGTGGTTGATTGGTGAGGGAAAATGGTTTTAAAGAGGTTATATGAGTTTGGGATGTTAGGAGGTTGGGGTAAAATGGGTTAGGGATGATTTAGAGATGGTTATCTAGTTTTAAAGGGGTTAAGGTTATTTGGGATGGGTAAATAGTAATTTATAAGGGAGTAAAAGTTGATTTTATGGGATGGAGGGAAATGATTTAGGGATGTGTTTATAATGATAAAAATGTGTGTATAGGAGAAAGTAGGTGGGTGACTAAAACCTAGTGTTTACACCTCTAACTTCCTATACAAGTATACAAGTGCGTACTGTGCTTGAATGCCATAAAGATAGGTGTACTCAAATGTCATAGTCCTGAAGTACCAATTCAATTTTCTCTACCCCCTTTTCCATGCTATCACAACTATTTGAGTATATAAATAATTTATCCTTCATTGTTTCTTGCAATCATTCACTGACCTTGTCAAATAGTCCTTCTAAATATCTTGGGCACCTTATATAGCATATTAAAGATCATTATCATTTATTTTAGACAAATGAGGGTGATATACACATGTTATACACCATCATAGTTCTTCAAAGAATATTGTACCTTGTCAAATTCATACAATAATGACTGACAACACTAGTTACAACACCTCGTAATGATAATGAGCACTCAAGCTCCCCTTAACTCATGTTTTCATCTTCAAGAAGGTGAAAACCAAACACATGGTAAGAGTTATATTGAATCCATTGTTCATAAAATGGAAGTTCTCATTTTTACCTTCACTATTCCCTTAGTTCTTAACACTCTCCATGTTGTATTCATGATTACATAAGATAAACAAAAATCAAATTATTCAAGTACTAATACGAGATATACATACCTTGAGAGAAAAATCATATCATGCATAAGGTGGATTGATCAATAAAAATAATAGAGACTTCTCAATTGTACCTCTTATTTACGATTAGATCAAAATCACTAAGCATTGTCATTAAACAATCACTTAACTTAAGTTTTAATGTCAATAATCATATGAATATTAATACCTCTATTTTGAAAAAGCTAAATCTATCTCGAAAACGTGATCAACTATGAGCTATAATACATGAATCTTATTCCTCAAGGATATAGACACCTACAACTCAAGAATACAATGTACATCCTTCTTCATGTGGAGCAGAGACTCAAAACCCCGACTTATGATATTACAATTACATAATAACCACTTTAATCTAACTCCTCGAGCTATTCAAGGTCCCCCCGAGATTAATATTATTCAATGAAATACTAAAATCCTCATATAGAATAGATTGCATACCTGATCTTTTGATGCTACATAGTAAAAAAATCATTTATTCAAATATATGATCAATTCCTCTTTCCTTTATCCATCCTCTCCGGAGTACTTGCATCACTTCACAAGGTCTTGATGCCATCTTCATAGACTCAGATATAATTGTTTTTATAATTCTCGGGATGATATAAGACACCTACTCATAAGAACATATTGATGACTTGATACATAAACCAAAATCACACCTTGTATAATCCTTCAAGATCATTTGATGGATTGCACCAGAATTTTACATAGATATTTCAAGACTTCACTTCATATCATAAATGGACTCACTTTTAGGACACTTTTACATTACTTCATGACCTGATCCACTTTCAAAATCTCAAACCGAGTCAACTTAATTAGGAATTATTAAATGAAATACTTTTTATAACCAATTTCATTTTTCATGAGCATGATTATAACTTCGAGGAATAACACCAACTTTTTGAAAATCATTCGTATGTGAGACAATACAAACCTTTCTAGATATCATCAATACATGTTTATGATCATATATCGACATACATGGCCATGATGATACATACTTATTATGGATGACATAGATCAAGAAAATACACTTACATACCTTTCGTGGGAAAAACCATACAGGAAATTTGATGGGAAACAACATACCAGATTTGGCAAGTATTTCAAATCTTGCCACATATAAAGTATATCACTCTTCATCATGTTTGATAATGCAAGAATATGACTCCATGAATCCTAATGGATACACCCATACACCTGGTTAGATGTATCATTTCAAAACCCTCTTATCGATATGGTACATTCCATCAAACTTGAGCTTTCCTAAATGACATGATTTTCTTTTCTATCACCCACCCGATAGTATTTCTTAATATATAACAAAGGTCCTTCGGGATCTTCAACATTATAAACTATTTTATGATCATAAATACTTGAACAACCAACTTTATGTTGTTGCATTGATTTCTCAATGGAAGTAGAGTTAGGTTCATCCTTAAATTTTTCAACATGATCATAGTTTCCCTCTTCTTTCCTCTTATAGGTACTCACCTTGTATATATAATACCTTATAATATGGCCAATAGTATTAAATCTGAAACAAATAATATAATTCTTGTGTATAGAACATCCATATCCATTTCTAGGTCCCTTTCGATAAAAATTTATAGCAATATATCGACATGATTGAAATTATAGCACGTAACCTCACTCGATCGTCGTTCTTCTAATTTTGTCTTGATGATTCGAAAAAATAGTGTCTAGCTATATGACCCTTCATGTGGAAGTTTTAGTGCATGATGTATCTTGAGTGATATGAATCATCATCCCGACCATTTCTCCATGGAAATGTACTCTTGATCGCTGCCTTCTACATTCCATATCTCTATGAAAAAAATAGTGCAAGAATAACAAACACCATAGAACTTGCTTGATAACTTCATCATATTGGGATGCCTAGTAACTTTCCTCTAATATTTGACATACTCCTTTTCTTTAACATGTCCTTGAACTTGTGAATCCTTCTTTTCATCCTTCTTTTCTTCAACTTTGAATCCAAAAATGAATTATTCACTCGAGTGTCTTTGATTTCTCAAAATTTCATCAACATTGTTTAAAATTTTCTCAAAATTTTCATAGGTTTTAATCCCGATTCATAATTGATTATGTTCTTCCTTCAAATACTTCATTTCATCTTCAAGATCATTGATGGTTGATTCAATCTTGAGATAATTTCTTCTTTGGAGCATTAACTTGGCCTTCGATATTATTCATTCACTTGTTTTTCTTCATCGAATCGATTACACAAACTTGGTTCTTTCTTTTTAACTACTTGGAACATAATTTTCACTAAAAGTATAGGGATTTTTATCTTCATACCAATACTCTAAATTTTCCCATAACTCCCTAGCTGAATTACACTCTACAATAAATGGAACTTACACATTCTTCCAATGGACCAAAAATGATATCCTTGATAATTTCTTCCATGGTTTCGATGAATAAAAGTATCCAGCATCAATCTCATATCCAATAGAATTTACTCATTCGATATCAATCTCTTTTCCCATTTGATAAAACAACATGTGCTTCAAGAGGATATCCTTCAAGTAGTCAAACTTTCTTCACAAGGACAAGCTATGATACCGGATGTTTTAATGGACTGCGGTGGGGGAGGGGTGTGGTGAATCAGTCCTAAAAAATTTTAGGACATTTTTCATTATATACATTCATCATTAAAAATATTTATTCAACATCCATGAACCATGTGATCTTATTAATTGTGTACAAACTAATTCTAAGAGCATGAAACAATAAAGAGAACATAGTACGCAATACATAAAGTGGGAAATCCTTAATGGGAATAAAACCCACTAAAACTTCTACTAATATTACTCATAAAAAAGTACTTGCAAGAATATTACACATTAAGAAATATTTTTTAGTGAGACACCAATCTCACAAGGATCACCAACCCCTAGTTTTGTATCACACCAATCCTACAAGGAGGATACAAGCCTTAAGGTTATCAAAAACAAACTCAATTACCTAAAATGGATGAGCAGTTAATATATCTTGCTCACAACTAATTGCATTCTATAATTGAGCTCCAAACTTTTAAAATACTCTTAAAACAAGATCTTCCATATCTCGCTCAAATCTATTCCTTATCTTTCAAAATAGTTCTAATGACCTTTTACATAATCTCTTCAAATATTCTCAACCGATCAAACTATTGCAGATCACAAACACTAAGAGGGGGTCAATCGGTGTAGATAGAAACTTTTACACACTTGATTCAATTTTATATTTTTACCAATCTATATGTATGATAAAAATACACAATCTATAATTCATCAAACACATAGACACTTTGAACACACATATTTACCATCGAAACCCTTTTGGGATACAAACCCACAAAAATATTTCTTATATTACACAAATCAAGGACTCATAAGAATATAAGACATCTAACAAGATTTGTTTTTACGAGACACCAATCCCACAAGGAGCACCAACCCCTACATCTATGATGATATTAGACATAGAAAATGACTCAAGTGAATATTACACATTACAAAACATTTCTTTCTCGTGGGCACCCACCTACAAGGAAGCTAAAGCTCCCTTAATGTGCTAAGATACAACTTAGACTTTTTTACATATACATTTTGATCATGTAGTTACAACAATTGTTAATACAATGGATTGTGATCACTTTCATGGCTTGATATGTGTTCTTCCTCTGTCACTATCTTCTACTCATTCAAGCTACCACTTTTATTCTCTCGCTTATCGATTATGTTCTTCTTTATTGTCTCGATCTCACCCTTTCTCTCTTCTTCACTTTTGTAGCTCTTCTTAGCTTAATTGCATCGTGTTTTCTTCTCTCTACCTCTATTGATCTCTTGGCTCTAGTGCCTTATTTTTATATCATGACAAAAAACAGACCAATCACTTAGAGTTTTTATTTTTATTGTAACTTTTACTCAAAAATATTTCTTCGATGTTTGCATTGTGTACTCTTCCCAATATGTTTCTGTGAATCTAGATCATTTAATGTTCCCAGCAGAGTCCAAATCTTATTCTTTCCTTATTGGGCTTCATTCCTCCTTCCACACATCTAAGAAACCAAGTTATTAGCCAAATTCCATAAATACAAAACTTTCATTGATTAGAATTTACATCGTGAAATTAAAACAGATGACCCATTTTATTGCATTATTTTATTTCACCTTGAAATCAGAAATGTCCATTGAGATTATCACCGAATTGCCTCATGGTCAACATGCATTAAATGTTGGTAGTTGAAAAAAGAATTTCATTAGTCTGTGTGAATTTCAAGTTGTAATTGTAGTTGTAATTCTCTTTCAATCAAATCTCCTTCAAAATCTCAATGAAACCATTCAATATTTTAATTTGAACTCGACTAATTGTCCTTAATCAGCTCCAGTTCACTTTGATCATTTTGTGGCTTCCTTTCACATCTTTGATATTTTCCTTCATGTCATGACTTCTCCTATTGCCATTCAGATTTTCTCTTATTTATGCAGCTTTTTCGTTATTTGTGACATTTGCATGCATTGTGAGGATTTTTCAACTTCTCGCGGTTTCCTCCTTATTTGCTACCTTACATGAATTATCTCCTTTTCTAGTTCTTTGTGACTTTCCTTCTGTCTATGGAAATATTCTATAATTAGTAGTTTTTTTCTTATCCATTGTTTTGCATCTTTTCCCTTAATACACAACATTCTACAAATATTCATATACGTGTCTTTACCATCTAACCTTCTTCATTCTCACGGCACTCACCTACCTTTGGAAAATTATTTTGGAGCTTTCCTTTAGTCTTTAGTTCATTCCTTGAGCTTCTTTACTCCATAGATCTTATTTTACTTGACGGCTAACACCTTATATCCACGAAAGGAAAACAATCGGCTAAGTCCTTTTGGACTTATCTCTTATCATATCAAATCCTTTGTGAGATGACACTACCAATCAACCTTCATTTACTTCACATGCTTACTTTACCAATTGAATCCTTTTTCCATCAATGCAACTTGATATCAAATCATCAATCTTGACATCAATGACAACACATATAACAATGAAAAATATTCAACAATCCCCTCTTTTCATTGAAGAAAACACTCCATCCTCTAGAAACCTTATAACCTTTTGTTGGAAAAATTATTGCATAAATGAATCTACCTTTTTGATGTTATTCTATATCCACAGACCGGTTTCTGGTTTCTTAATTTCTCCCTCTTTAACAACAATGAAAAAGTGCAATCTATGCCGCATATAACTGAATATACTTGTAAGTCAATTTCTCTTTGTGCTTACCTCCGAATATCCCCTACACTTATGCTTCTTATCCATTTGATTTGGTGTTTCTGAGGCAATGCTCCCCCTAAGCTAATGCATGCTTTGAAAAATTTGAGCTAATAGATTATCTACCCCTCAATTTGACATTGTTTTTAGGAGCTGATATTTCCTAAGAACACTCCCTTGTGATTTTTGTACATCCGCTTAGTTGTTGGAGAGTTCACGAATGACCCCTAACTCATTCCTTAAGTGCTTACATGTTGTTTTTGGTAGCCACTTGGTCATTATATTTACAATTTATTCTTTAGTGCTGACATATTCTAGATTGATCTTCCTATAACTCACTTGTTCTCATAAGAAATGATACCTTATTGGTATATGCTTGGTTTTTGAGTTGAACATTGGATTCTAGGACACACTTATTGTACTTGTACTTTCACACAATAAGGGAATTGGATGTTCATATTTTATATTATAATCCTCTAATGTCTGCTTCATCCATAGAACTTGTGTTCAACACATCGTGGAAGCTATATACTCTTCTTCACATGTTGAGAGAGCTACTGATGATTATTTCTTACTGAGCCAAGATACCAAGAAGTTTCCATCAAATAATGATCCTCCACTTGTGCTCTTTCTATCAACAACACTTCCTGCTCAATCTTCATTTGTATATTTTTTTATGCTAAAGTCATTGGTTTTGGGGTACCATAATCCATATTCAACTATGCCCATGAGATATCTCAGAATTATCTTAATTGCCTTGAGGTGTGTCTCCCTTGGATCTTCTTGAAATATTTCAACGAGTCCTACCACCTACATGATATCAGGTCTTGATGCTATGGAATAAAGTCGACTTACTATCATGGATTTGTATAGTGTTTTTTCTACCTTTCATCAGTTATCACTACTCAACTTGCATCCAATCTCTATTGTTTTCCCAATACGTTTGTAGTCTTCCATCCTAAATCTCATTGATTTATCTATAGTCCCAAAAACAAAGAAAAATCTCTCAGCATTGACATCTCAAATTATTCTTTCATCATGTCTACAAACTCATATGTCATCTTGTCATGATCTCCATTAAAAATGATGTTATCCACATATACTTTTACAATGAGAACATGTTATCCTTATTATTTTATGTATAGATTTCTATCCCTAATTCCTTTTCTGAAAACTTTCTCAATGAGGTATGAGTATAATATGTTGTACCAAGCTCTAGAACCTTGCTTTAATTTATACAAACCTTTCTTCATCCTGCACACATAATATTTATTATTAGTAATTAAGAATCCATCAGGTTGTTCAATGTATACCTCTTCTTTCAAGAAACCATGTAGGAAGGCTGATTTTACATCCATCTGGAACACTCTGATCTTCTTGTATTTTGTGTAAGAAAGAAACAACCTTATTACCTACATTCTTGCAACTGGTGCAAATGTCTCATAAAATTCAATCCCTTCCATTTACATGTAGCATTTGCACACAAGTCTTTCCTTGTTGCACGTAACTTCTCCTTTAACATTTAACTTATTCATGAAGATCCACTTGGTTTCAATCACATTCTTCTCTCATGGCACGGATACTAGTTCCCATGTCTCATTCTTTTCGATCTAATCCAATTATTCATTCACGGTGTCTACCGATGTTGATCTTTTCTTTCTTCAGCAATATTCTAGGCTTCTATCATGAACATGAATTATTTCTTCTTGAATTTGTTACTCTCTCGAGTCTCCTTCTTATTATGATGTCATCATCCTTATTTCCAATGATCTGATTTGCGCAGGATGATCCTTCTTGACTTTCTGGAAGGAGCCTTAGTGTCTATTATTTCTTCTTCTTATTTTGCTTCTTCACGTAGACCATAAAAGTCTTCATTATCTTCTTGTTCTTCATTTCCTGTAGTATGTTGAGTTCTGTTTTTTCCATATTGTGCCTCATCTACCTTCACATTAGTGCTTTCCACTATCTTTCATAATTGCTTGTTGTAGCATCGTAGGCCATGCTAACCACTAGAAAAGTATCGAAGGAATACACCTTCATTGCTCCTTGATTCAAACTTTCCTAAGTTTTATTCATTCCTTCGAGGTAGCATTTACTTCCAAACACTCTGATGTGCTTCACATTTGCATGCCTCTTTTTCCATAGTTCATAGGGGTTGTTATCACTATTTACTCTCAGTTGAGCTATGTTTAAAAGATAAACCACGGTATATAGAACTTCACTCCAATACTTTTCAGGGAGTTTGGATTTATTTAACATGGTCCTTGTCATCTCTTGCACTATTCTATTCTACCTTTCAACGACTCCATTTTGACAAGGAGTCTCATGCGGTGAGAATTGTATCCCGATTCCATGATCTTCATAGAACTCATCAAACTCATTTGACTAGAATTCACCACTGTGTATTATCTTAGGCATTTGATTTTATTGTTATTTTCATTTTCACCTAATTCCTTGAAACTCTTAAATCTAGATAGGGATTTAGACTTCGCTTTAAACATGATACCTAGTTCATTCTTGTATAATCATCTATAAGCAACATAAAATATACTTCACCTAATATTCCTTTATTTCTAGTAGAGATGCATAAGTCTGTATGAATCAGTTCCAGCATTCTTGTTGTAGACTAATCCTTTGACTTGAATGATCTCCTTGTTTATTTACCATGTAGACACGCCTTACATAGTGTATCCATTGTTTTGATAATCTTAGGCATGTGTATCACACACCCTTTAGCACATAGTTTATTCAAATTATCAAAGCTCATATGTACAATTATTTTGTGCCATAGCCAACTATGATCAAATTTAGCTATAAAACATTTATCATTATTTATCTCATTAAGTACATATTTGTTATTATTTGTACACTTGTCCTTTGCAACTATTTTTCCATTGATAATATCACATCCCCAATGATGGAATATGATATTGTATCCTCTCTTACAGATTTGAATCACACTTAAAAACTTATGTTTCAAGCCTTCAACATATAAAACATTTTCAGTAATAGTCTTTCAATTATCAAAACTTAATGTCCATTTTCCAACTATGTTGGCGGGGTTGTTATCACCAAATCTCACAAGACCTAATGCATTATTAGATAGAAATAATTTTACTTTTATCACCTGTCATGTGATTAGAGCATACACTATCTAAATACCAAATTATAACTTCATTATTTATATGAAATGTGGTCTATACTACTAAGCAACATTCCTTTCTCTTTCTCTCATATTTCTTTACATATATCCACTTTTAATGTTTAGGAAGATCTTGTTTCCTTACAGGTGGATTACTTATTTAATTATGATAGGTGTCTTTGAGCAACATTAAAGTTTTATTTAATGTAAGATGGGCCAAATATTCTTCTATTGACTCTAGAGTTATTACTACACTTGTGGTGTATGTCCTAAGCGATTACATAAGCGAAACAATACCCATAAAAGGAATGTTTGTAACTCATTCCATAAGGATCCCTGGTAATAGTGTTTCTTCTTCTCATGGATTTATGGAAATATTTATTTATGGTAGAGGAAGTACTTGGTGTAGCCACGAACTTATTTTCTTTATTTTTTTACTCTTTCACCTTGCTTTCTCCCTTGATGCCAATTCTAGACTTGTCGGTTATATCACATTGGATGTTGAGTATATCCGGTAGCACGATAGAGACATTTTTTAGATTTTCATACATAATTAGTTTCCTAAACATTTGGTCAATCTCAGATTTCAACTCCTCCAATTATGTGTTCAATTTTGAGCACTCCTCCTCTTTTTATTTGTAGGACTTAGAGATCATCTGTAGCTAAGTTTCAAGTTCCTTTAGCTCATTATCCTCCTCTTCTTATTTCTCTGATTGTATTTTCTCAAAGATCCATATTTTTCCTCATAATCCTTTAATGTGCATAGTAGTTTATGATATTATTTTCTACATAGCTACAGTTCTTTAAGTGCATTTACCAACTCTTCTTCAATATTTACCTTAGCTTCCTCTTCATGGAATCTTCATATTCAACTGAGTTCTTCCCTCTAGAGCTACTTTATTCATTTGTGTCCATAGCCATCGACAAACATTCGATCTATCTTCACTATCTTCATTATCTTCATTTTCTAAGTTTTCTATGTTACTCAAATCTGATTCCCTAGATTCTTCTTTAGAGTGGAAGTTTCTTTTGTTCTTGAAGAATTTCTTCTTGTTATCTTTATTTTTATACTTAGTTTCTCTTCTATTATGTTTATGATTGTGATCTTCATGTTCAAATTGATTGTCCTTATTCTTGTTTGGACATTTGTTGGAAAAATGTCCTAATTTTCTACAAGTAAAGAATTTGAATGAGATTTTTCCTTTGTACTTACTAGAGCCTCTTTTCAATTTCCTCGTGACCAATGCCTCAATCGTTTCTTAATCCATCTCATCCGGGGAACCTGATTCTTCTTCATATTCTTGATTATACTTTATTTATTTCTTGACCTTCAAATTCACTTCTTTCTTGGTGTTCTTGGTTCCAAAATTTCTCATTTTCTATGAATCAAGGGTTCTCTACAATTTGTCCATTATAAGATTCTTCATGTCCTTTGCTTCGTCTATGGTGAAAACCTTTACATCATACTCGCTAGTAAGGGGTCTCGGAATATTTTTGACAATGCCGAGAATGCTCTAGCTTTTCTCCCAAGCCTCGATCATGTATATGAGCTCATCTATTATCTACATATATTCCATGATGTTCTCGTCATCCTTCATTTTAAAATTACTAAACTGAGATCGTAAGTTTGTAACATTTTCAGTTTAACTTTCTCAACAACTTCATAGATACTCTGCAATTTTTTCCATATCTCCTTTGTTATTGTGTAGTGCCTTGATTTTATGAATTCCATCTCGGTCAAACCACATAAGATAGTAATCATATCTCTTGAGTTGTACTCATTTATTGCCTTATCTGCTAAAGAGGTGATCAATGTGGATAGAGATATATATCCTTGCTCAATGCATTCCTAGATATCAAACCCAAGTGAAATCAAATATATTTTCATCCTTATTATCCATAATGCATAATTTGTTCATGTGAACAGATGTGATTTGGATAGTGACAGATGACTTGTTCCTTATTTTATACCATGCTTGTGATAAGAGGATATCCTTGAAGATGTTAAACTTATGTAATGAGGACTCGCTCTAATAACGGTTGTTACAGATCACAAGCATTGAGAGGGGGTGAATTAGTGTACATTAAAAAAATTACACTATTGTTTCAATTTTATATGCATTACCAATCTATATGTATGAGAAACATATAATCAATAAATTATTCATCAATCACATAAACACTTTGAACATAAATATTTACTATGGGAAACCCTTTCGGGAGAAAAACCCACCAAAACTGTTGCTTATATTACACAAAGCAAAGACTCATAATAATATAACACATCTTACAAGATTTGTTTTAATGAGACATAAATCCCATAATGAGCACCAAACCCATACACCTATACGATATTACACACATAAAAGGACTCAAGTGAATATGCGCATATCAAGAGATTTTTTTCTATAGGAACCCACCTAGAAGGAAGCTACAACTCCTGAATGTGTGAAGATATAGCTTAGACTTCTTTAGGTATACATTTTTATCATGCAGTTATAGCAATTGCTAATACAATAAATTATGATCACTTTCCTTTATCGATCTCTGTTATTCCTCTTTCATTCGCTTCTACTCATTCCAACTATCAATTTTATGCTCTTCTTATATGATCATGCTCTTATTTATTTTCTCAATCTATCCCTTTCTCTATTCTTCACTTTTGTAGCTCTTCTTAGCTTGATTGCTTCTACCTACCTCTTTCACTCTCTTGGATCTAGTGCCCTAGTTTTCTCTCATGAGAAAAAACACACCAATCAATTAGATTTTTTTCTTTTTATTGGACCTTTTACTAAAAAATCTTTCTTCAATATTTTCATCATGTACTCTTACTAATCTTTCACCGGTGAATTTTGATCATTTAATGTTCCCAAATGAGTCTAGATTTTATTCTTTCCTTATTCAACTTCATTCCTCCTTCCGGGCATGTGACAAACGAATTTATTAGCTGAATTCCAAAATAATCGGGACTTGATTTGATAGCAATTATTACTGGATCGGAAGCACTAAGAGGGGGTGAATCATTGAATATTAAAAAGTTTACACTCTTGATTAAATTTTATATTCTTTACCAATATATATGTATGAGCAACATAGAATCAATCAAGTATTCATCAAACACATAAACAAAGTGAACACAAATATTTACCATGATAAAACCTTTCGAGAGAAACCTAAAAACATTGTTTCTTATATTACAAAAACCAAGGAATCATAATAATATAACATATCTTACAAGATTTATTTTAGTAAGACACCAACCCTTACACCTATGCTGATATCACACACAACAAAGGAATAAAGTGAATATTACACATCACAAGATATTTATTTCTGTAGGAACCAACCTACAAGGAAGTTACAACTTCGAATGTGCTAAGCTACAACTTAGACTTATTTACACATACATTTTGATCATTTAGTTACAACGATCGCTAATATAATGGATTATGATCACTTTCGTGGATGGATTTGTGTTCTTCCTCTATCGCTCTCTTCTTCTCATTGAAATTACTGATTTTATGCTTTGCTTATGATCATGTTCTTCTTTATTTTCTCGATCTCACCCTTTTCCTATTCTTCATTAATGTAGCTCTTCTTAGCTTGATTGCATCATGTTTTTTTGTCTCTACCTTTGTCACTCTCTTGGCTCTAGTGCATTACTTTTCTCTCATGAGAAACAAAACACTAATCACTGAGATTTTTTATTTTTATTGTACCATTTACTCAAAAATATTTCCTCGAGATTCACATTGTGTACCATTCCTTGTCTATCGCCTATGAATTTGGATCATTTAATGTTCCCAGCTGAGTCCAGGTTTTATTATTTCCTTCTCGGCTTCATTCCTCCTTACACGCATCTAACAAACTTATTTATTAGCCAAATTCCACAAATAAAAATGAATTGATTAGAATTTACATCATGAAATTAAAATGGCGACCCATTTTCTTGCATTATCTTAATTCGCCTTTAAATCGGGAATCTTCATCGAGCTTATAACCAAATTGCCTCATGGTCAACATGCATTAAATGTTGGTAGCTTGAACAGAGAATTTCATTAGTACGTACAAAATTCTAATTGTAATTTCAGTTTTAATTCTATTTAAATCAAATCTCTTTCAAAATCTCAATGCAAACATTCACTCTATTAATTTTAACTCTAACTAATTTTCCTTGATCCACTCTAGGTCACTTTGATCATTATGTAGCTTCCTTTGGCTTATTTTATCTTTTCCTTCATGTCATGGCTTCTCCTTTTTTCCTTGATTTTCTCTTCTTTATACAACTTTTTAGTTATCCGTGGCATCTGTATTCATTATGCAGATTTTTCAACTTTTCATGGCTTCCTCCTTGTTTTCTTCCTTCCATGGAATTTATCATTTTCTAGTTCTTTATGGTTTTCCTTCTATCTCGGAACTATTATATACTTAGTGGCTTTTCTGCTTATCCATGGTTTTACATCTTTTCCCTTTATATGTGGAATTCTCCAAATATTCATATCCAAGCATTTACCTTATGACCCTCTTCACTATGCGGCACTCACATGCCTTCAATGACTTCTTTTATAGATTTCCTTTAGTTCGTGGTTCCTTCCTTGAGCTTATTTACTACGTAGCTCTCTATTTACTCTGTGGATACCACCTTATATCCATGACTTACACAATTTTTTTCTAATTCCTTTTGGACTCATCATGAATCATCTCAAATCCTTTGTGATCGACACTACCAATCAATACAACTTGATATTACTTCATTAATCTTGACATCAATGACAACACATATAACAATGACAAATATTCAACACAAACCTCTTCTCATCTTTGTCTTTGAACCTTATAATTTCTTCATTCTTCTTCTCTAGCTCACTTATATCCCAATGCTCTCAACTTTCTCAAATGAGCACACACAATGCACTTTTATATATGTCACTAGCTCATTATACCTCTAGGTGAGACATGACCATATAAGTCAATCAATCTAGCTCAAAAAATGTCAAAAAAATCATATCAACATCTCAAAGAGATCCAATTAGGTTTGCAAGGGTCACATCATCAAGGAATAGCACCAAGGCTTCTCAAACAAGCCAAAAAAAAGGGTCTTCTCCTCCAACGAATTCACGAAGACATAAAAATAATCCAAAAATTTGTCAAGAATCCATAAGATCCACTAAAGTCAAGAACATCCTCTCAACATCATCATCTAGCACAAGAATCTTTGTAACCTTAACCGTCATCATGAAACATGCCAAGAAGTAAACAACACCATCAAGGTCTTCAAGCACCCAAAGTTCACTCCAAGAAAACCAAAAATTCACATAGGAAAACTCATCATCATGACTCAAGTAGTATACCATTGGAAATATTTCTAAGTATAATTTTTGAAACAATTCACTTAAACCTCCAAATAATAGAACAAACACTCTAAATATATCAATCTCTTAAATAGGTCCAAACTGCCAAAATGGACACAAGAACTAGTCTTGAGGAAATTGACTTCAAATACCTTCAAAACCACTTCCAAACTCAACCACCACATAGAACACATAACAGATAATATAATACACTTCTATAAGGATTAAAAACATATCTCATGTGGATACAACTAGTCTAACACACTCGTTTTAGCAACCCATCTTTGTAAGCCTAATAGGACATATTAGGCCACTAGGGTTTTAACATGAAATAACTTCTCGAGATCATTCCAAGAGCTCCAAAACATAATTTCATGTTTCTAAAATCTATCCACTACAAAAATCAAAATATTATTGTCATGCAAATGTGCAACAGGGAAATTGGAAGTTTCAAGTAGGGAAACTATAGCCTTGTGCCAAATCTTTTATGTTTTATCATTCCTAGGCACCCCAGGTCAAATCTGTCAATTTGGTCCCCACTATTTGGTGTCAAATTGGTATCCTAGGTGATTAATGAAATTATATTCATTCCCCTAGGTGATTTTAAGGAATTCTTAAAAGCTACTATCTTCTTGAAGTATTGGGAAGGGCTATCGTTGGCCTTCCCAAGACTAGATCAAACCCTCAGAGCGGAGAAGAAGGGAAAAATTCATCATTGAGGTGAATTGAATACATTATAACATCATGGAAATGATTATAGAAGGTTTTGGTAATTTTTGAAAGACTTGGAACAATCTGAGTAAAAAACAAGGTTCACAAGCCTAGGCAATACACAGGCCTAAAACAATTCCTGCGCTTCAGACAAAGATTTGAGGAGCTTTGGATGGATTTAGAAATAAAATGAAACATATCTAGAAAGAGGATTATAATACCTACATGATGTTGAAATCTTATTTTTCAAAACAACTTAGTGCATAGGATTTTGAAGGTAGTTTTTCTCAGGCATAAGTGGAGTCTTAAATAAAAATATGATTGTTTGGGGATTTGATTGTTGAATAAAGACATGAAAATCACACCATTAGGTCTAGAAATAAATTTCCAGCCAAGATCATATGAAATTTCAACAATAAATTCCACCAGGATCTTAAGTTATCATCGTTCCAAGTTACCCTCTCAAAGGTAGTTTAGGACTTAGTCATTTTTTAGAGGACACATGTCAGCACCAGGACCCTAGCAGGATTTCATGTCCTTGATATTGCTGAGGTTAGGTACACCAATCTTGGAAAAATTTCCTAGACCCCGTGTGAACTCTGGGACCCTCATATGACCTCCAGACTTGACATTTCAACCCCCAAGTGCATTTTTGGAGCATCCATTCCCTACCGTCGGATCAAGCACCATGTGTCATCTCCAGGACCACCATGGAAATTGATGTCCCTCACATCCTTGAGGTCAAGGAAATCAAGCATTGAGAAATTTTCCCAGCCTTTATGGAGAGTCTTTCTGTCACCCATGTGAACAAATTTCAGCCCCTAGGTGCATTTTTCGAGCATCCATTCCCTGTCATCGGATCAACTACCACATGTCAGCTCTAGGACCACCATGGAAATTGATGTCCCTCATGTTCCTAAGGTCAGGGAAATCAAGCATGGAAAAATTCACCCAGCCCCTATGGGGAGTCTTTTGGACATTCATATGACCAGCTTTTAGCTCCCAGTGCTTTAAAGCATCTTTTCTCACCTTCATTCCCTATCGTCGGATCACCGCCACATGTCATCCTATTGACCACCATGGAATTTGATGTCCCTCACATCCCTAAGGTCAAGGAAATCAAACATGAAAAATTGTGCCCAATATTCTCCCTCCATGCATTCAAAATTAAAAAAATCTAATCTCTGTTGCTCATTGTTTCCGGTGTTTTCACTCCTGTGCACAAACAATCTTCATCCTTCCTCTGCAACTTTCTTCCATCACTCCGCCATTGCAAAAAAATCAGACCAGATCAACCAAGGAACTGAAATACCTTTCCCATGGCAATATGTAGGTCTCAAAAGGAATTCTCATCAAGCTAAGAAGGAGAAATGAAGAACAACGAAGAAGAGAATAGTAAAATCTCCATAGCCAAAAAATGGAAATCTGAACAAATCTTGCAAACCAATGCATGAATCAACAAACCATTTTCTACTATTTTTTCCTCTATCCAAGACCATAAAAAAATAACCTCAAACTCTCCTCTCGGGCAGAGCACCCACAATGAAGAAATCTCCTTTCTGTCTCAACAAAGAAAGAAGTGGGATTTCCCATCAAATCGGTTGTCAAATTGAAGTAAGATCACACGTGAAGCACCAGAAGAAAAACCCACATCAAAAATATAATTTTATTCACAAATGGAAGAGAAAAATAGACCTGCAATTTTTAGGTCCATTGATGGTTGCCGCATCCGGAAATCGCTAGGTATGAAAATCAAAACTTTAAAATCTCCTAGACTATTAAGAGGCGGTCCCAAAATTTTAGAGGGGTGATATTGGGAAAAAACCCATATCAAAAATTTTCATTCCAGTCAATCGACACCCCGAAGAAAACTTTATAAAAATAACAAGTCTACTACATAGGAACTGCTCTTTTGGGAAAGTCATCAACATAAGAACCTGCGAAGGAGACAAAGACATAGTAGGTGCACTATAGCTCAGATAATTCACCAAAATGGAATTTTTTAGCACTTACTAAAAATAGTAAGTGGGCCCTTGAGCACTTGTTAAAAATAAAAAATTGATCCAGAAGAAATGAGGAACATAGGGAGAAAGAGGAAAACTGAGATACAACATCCAGTTGAATATCGGGGACTTGATTTTTCACACTTACTAAAAATAGTAAGTTACTTTTTCTAAGGAATACTTTGAATCCAAATTGGATGGGTCAAAATCCGACACAACCCTTTGCCTATGAGTATGATGTATAAGACAACGATGTATTGTACATGGACCGAACGACCTTAAGACTTGCATGGCTGCAAGGACCGAAGGAGGTTCGAAGACCAAATATTCACAAGTGGCATGTTTCACGGCTGTAAGACACCCCGTGTCTTCTTAGAGTCTCGGTTTATTCCTAGCCTACTATTTCCACTACGAGCCTGAGACACAAACCATCTAAGCTAACAATAGTATAACGATGGTGGTCATCAATGCTATGACCATTTCACTCTCTGCGTGAGATAACGCTAACCCCCAACATGGTCATCATCTCAAAGGATAGGGTCATGCATGATTGTAAAACAATGGATTCGCATGACTAATGAGTAGCACTCGCCTCATGGTTGATAAAAGGAAGAAATCCCTCTAAGATTCCAAGGAATATTCCAAGGTGTGAGTTTGAGAAGGGTATTCTGATGTCATCACTCTCTTCAGTAGAGTTATGGATGAAGCAAGCACGAGAGAAATCTAAGAATAGATGAGCCTTTTCATCCTAACACTGAAAGAAGGAAAGCAAATAATTGAGAGGGGCCAGATCATCAGTGACAATATCCGTCTACAATTTCTCTAAGTTCCCATGACAAAGAAGTTCCACATGATTTTTTAGCTAGTCTATCTCCTGGCAATCTCGAGATCATTGAAAGGATTGTCTCTCATGCAGAACATTGCTGCCAAGGTACCTGCATTTGAGAAACTTCCACAGTTGGTAATGGAGGAGATTAATACGCATTTTTATCACGTGAATGATGCGTTCACTATGTACGTGTTCTGAAGCTTAGAAGGGGATCTTGAAGCTAGGATGTCACCAAAAGCAACATCCCTGATAAATGAATATGGATTTTACTTCATATAATTCTCAACATTCTCCTACATATGAGTCACTAGCTTCGACCAAGCTCCGCTGAAACTACCTAAGTACCTTAGTGACCAGATTGTATTGTTTGAGCTCTACAAGAAGATCACTCAAGTGAATAACAAGCTCAGAAGTAGGAGAAATAAATTGATTTCATTTCCTATATCTCTAGGGAGTTCACATGTAAAATCTCAAATGATGCATCTCACCTGGAGGCCACTTTTACACATTTGACTTTGCATTCCTTCATTACTAGGAAAAAGTTTGAAAGTCAAGAAGATATCAACTCTTTCTATGTCCCAGAATTGCAATATGAGCCACAAGTCAAGGACTGATGGGCCAACTGTATTAACGAGTTTGAAGTACGTGAAAAGTACCACATGAGGATGAAAATCAATGAGATGAAGAAATTCAAGTTCTCTTGGTATGAATACATCTTGCATGATGATTGGGATAGAGATTTACTATCCACGAGTACATGATGAGTCAAGATGTCCCTAATGCCCCAAATCAGCTGGCATGTTCATGAATCAAGAGATATATTAGAGTAGACTGAAAAGGTGGTGAGGAAAATGAGGAACTGATTTCAGCAGAAGAGGACTACGATCATTTGGTCATGAGGAATTTCTCCAATCAGGAAGCAAGATTCAAATCAATCATCTTCAAAAGTAGTAGAGGTGAAATCCAACTCTAAACACTCTAGAGAAAGTTCAAAAAGGAATTCCATAGAATTAGAAACTTCTCCCCACGAGAATACACCCAAGAAATTTAGGGAAAAAGAACGTTCATTGGCATCTCTACAGGAGGAAGACGTGATCTCAGTAATGCAAACATAAAATCCAACATTAGATGTGTAGGTGAATGAGGAGTATGTGACTCATGATCTAGTGTTTGAACCACTGCAAGAGGTCTTTCCTATTGTTGACACCAATGCCCCTCTCATTTAAGACTTGCCTCCTCTAGTAGAAAAAAGCATGTTGTTTCCATGGATGCACCCATTATTGAGCTAGAATCTAGCGATTTGTTTTTGTGGATGCAATAAATGGTCTTCCTCGACACTTGCACTGTGCAACAAGTAGCATCCATCTACATATCAATGATTGTATCATTTTCCAAAGAAAAAAGGTCAAGAAAGATCACATAGACATCATCACGATTATATAATGGGGAGATGGGTAATCAATACACTGAAGTATCTCGGGAAAAGGTAATCAAGCCATTGGATGAGATGACACCATCCGACTACATGATGAGCACATTCCAATTGGGACCAACTACTCATGAGGGATATTTACACATATATAAACAATCTTCTACTCACATGGTGGCAAGGAATAAATAATATAAAGAGAATATTGAGGTAATGGAGGAGAAGGTAAAAATCTTTCATCTTATGTGAAACACCTAGTGGAACCAATCACTAGAACATTTCCTAATGAGAAATTTCCACCCATCAGTAGCTTCGATCAAAAATCCATTAGAAGAACGCATGAGCTCATGATACGGGGGCAAAAAAAATGTATGGATCGACTCAATATCTGAAAAAGGGAAGTCAGCACTCCAAGTGGTAGTCAAGATATTTGTGTACATGTGTGCAACATCCAACATAACATAAGAACTCAAAGAGGATGTGGAGAAAGAAAGAGATTACTGGGAACCTCTGGGACTAGTAGTGAGTGAGATGAGAAACACCCATCATCAAAGTTGATCGATAGGAAGGTTATTGAAAATCTTGTAGAAGAATTTACATGTGTATGGGTGAGGGCCTTGACAATCATATTTTAAGAAATCAATCGGGCCTTCACAGAGCTAGAGGAGAAAGAAGAACAAACATACAAGTTGCATGATAGTATGAATCAGAAAGTTTAGAAATTTGGTGTACCCATGCAATGAGTGAACACACAAATGATGATGAAATGATATGACCTTTCGAGGAATATGTCAAGAAAGGGGTGGGAAACCCATTTTCCTTCTCTAAGGATACTCTCAAATTCTTCTTGGAGATCTGATCCTCCATTTCACTTATCGCACAAAAGAATTCATCATCGTTTGATAAGTGGAAGGAAATCAATAGTATGACCAATGGATGGAATGAAAATTTGAGATGCATTCGCATCCCTCATGCCAAAAAATAGAATGAGTAGTGGCTGTTTCAAAAAGAGCTTGTAAATGTAGAATCCTTCTAAGGATCACGAAGTGGAGAGAAGTTAGAGATTAGAGCCAAATCAACCGCAGTAGCTCATCCTTCAACATAATTCTTCTTCTTCTTCTCTGTCCTCTTCTTTCTCTCTTTCATCTCTTCTCATGCGACACTCTCTCTCTTCAATGTTATATTTTTGCATTGAGGGTTGAAATTTTTAATATAACTTAAGTGACTTTAGAAATATAATGTAACTTTAAGTCACCTTGCTATTATAAAAGGGACTTAAATATTTAAAGTGGAATATGAATAGTCTTAAGTCATATTAAGGTATTCGAAAATTCACTAAGAAGATGAAGAGTTTCCTCCACTTCTATAAATTGTAACAAGCTCCTCATTTGAGCTTCTTCTTAATTTTTCTTCTAAAAATTCTTAGATGTTGGAGCTATTTTTTGTGAATTCATGAGAGAGATATCCTTGTGAAGAGAGCAAGAGATAGTAAGTTTCTTCAATTTCTCCTACTAAAAAATATCTTCTACTTCCCAAACTATGTATAAATTATTCTTGAGATTCAATAAAGGAAGAAGGAATTTTAGTGTATTTGATTGAGGAGTTTATTAGTACTTTGCGTTCATCAATCTCTATTTAGACTTGTTGTTGTTTTACAGATTTTTTTTCTTTTGAAATATAAGTGCATGTAATGAAACTTCTGGCTAGTGTGTGCAAGTCTCTGATTATATACTTGCAACATTAGTTTCTCCTTTCTAAATATTTTCACTCCCCTTTCTTTCCTTCATATAAAATTTCTCCCTTACGAGATACCTACAAGCATTTGTCGAAGGGTCAGTGGAGTGCCCCGGTTGGATCTTCAGTCAAAAGGCCACCTGGAGAAAAATTACTTTCACTCATGCATGCATTTATGGTAGCTACATTAGTTAATTAGAGGGACTTATATTCCCCGAGCGTTGGAAAGATAACCACCAATTTGTCCCTGAAATTTTTTATCTCCAACACATCTATAATAAGCAAATCAACTCAACTCAACTCAAACCTCTATAGCTAGTTTTATCCCTCCTAGGAAAAAAGTGGGAGGATGAATTTGAGGACATGTATCTAAAAAATTATTCATAAAAATTATCTAAAAAAATTCATGGATACCTATCACCTCTATGTAACATTCAAAATTTCATCCTGAAGCTCCCATCTCATCCCTAAAAATACAAATCTCCACAAATTTGGGGTTTTTCTCTTCCTTCTTGAAACAACCTGGACAAAGTGAAACCACAACTAAAATGAGCACTAGAGAATTCTCTACAACCTTGATACATAATTCTTCTTTTTTTTTTTTTTTTAAATAAATAGGAAACCATACAATACATTTCTTCCATATCGGTTTGTTATGAGGATTGAACTAGGGTTTTAGAGCACTTCACATTATTAACATTCACTCATAAAATATGATGATAAAATCAAGTCATTATTTTCAAAAATTATCTTATCTCAATCAAGAATAATATCTCAAATCCTCAATCTCCAATACAGAACCCATATGTGTAGGTGATAAAACCTCATGTTTTTTATAAAATCTCTTACGTTTTCCCTTTTTAAGATCTTGTGTTTCTCAGAAAACTCATATCTTTAGAAAATATCATCAAACTGACCCAAAATGTGACCTAAAACATCACAAGAACCTCCTCCAATTTTTCCAAGTCCCTACCATTCTCGAGATACCTTAGAAAATATCTCATAACCATGACTTACCTATGTGTTCTTGACGAGTCTTCACTTTATTGCTCTACAAGGACCCTAAACATGAATGAAACAACTTATATATTTCTAGATACACCTCATACACATATTATTCCATGTCAAAACACATTTCCCATGTTCATACAAGACTTCCTTGATCCATATATCATGTCACCATATAATCATCGATGCACTAGGTCTAGGAATAGGCCTAGAATGACCATTTCAACAAACCACATCACTAGAACTAATCATGAAGAACTCTTTTAGATTCATTAACACCTCATACTCATCTTATGAAACATTTTTGACCTCATGAAAACCTTTGAATAACTTTGGAGCCCACTTACAAAACATAGCTTTCTTAACCATGCACCAAGACACTATCACAAGACAATATGACTGGATACTATTAGTTAACCTTCATGTTTGAACTTTATTAACACATCATGGAGACACCTAAACAATCTTCAATCCCTTTTCCATCAATTACCTTTAACATTAATGACAACATTATAGATACAATGGCCAATTTCTTCTTCATTCCAAAGGGTTGGAAATTATTACTTGATTCTATGTTATTGAGATTTATCATTATTACATCATGCAATTAAAGTTGCATTTATACCATTTATTTTCATAGGATCATGTATTATCTCTATCTTTATGTTAACACTTAGTAAGAATGGTGATATTGCATATCCAAGAAGGAACCTTGTGTCCTTGATTGATGAATCTACAAAATTGTGTGTCTCTAATTTGTTAGTCTTGTTAAATCCTTACATTGTTGTGTTCTTATAATTGAATGTTGACATACTCTAGTTGATTTATGTGAATTATGTAAACCCAATCACATTGTTAACACTCTCGCTTCTTATTTCCCCAACTCCCCTTTACCTCCCTTCCTAACAAATTACTCCTTTTTACTCTATATAAGTAGTTTAACACAAGTTTCGTTGAGTATTCTGTTTGATCCATATCCTAATTAACAGGAGAATTATAGTGGCTAATATTCGTAAATTGGCTAAAATAAGGAATTATAGAATATAAATTTAGTTATTTTTACGACCATAGTAGTGACCACGTTTCACCCAAAAAGTCCACAAACAATAATTTTTCCCATGTGAATCAAAAATGTATATCCAATCCTAACATATATTTTTTATTGAATCATTGTGTCATATATTGATCGGGGTTTTAAAACATTATTTGATCACCAAGAAATATATAGAACCTTACTATTCATTTAGTCTCATTCGCTGACATGTTTATTTTTTTAAAAAATTTGATTAAATTCACCACACACACACACACACACACAAATTTAGATTAGAATTCGTTATACCTTTAGAAAACCTACAAAATTTAAAAGAATCTGCTAACTACCTAGGAAGCCAATAAAACGTTTGATAAGCCTCATCGCATGAGGGCAACCAAGGGTGACCCATTCCGGGCCCCGGGCATAAAGGTATGCAAAAGTATACCCAACGTCTAAAATTAGATATTCGGTGGATATGTGGCGGGATTGTGGGTATCCTCAAGGAAAAGGCATTATGTGGACTCCAAGCCCACATAAATAACCACTTAAATAAAGTTATAAGTCCGTGGTTAGGAAAGGCAGAGTGAATGATCATGGAAACATGTGGAAGACGTCCATTCGGACTTAATTCAATTTTTGCAAGAAATATCATTCATGTCAATGAATTATCCTTCATTCACCACTCCATTAATAGGATCCTCCCCATATCAAATAAGGAGGGGCTTAGCCTCATGGTTGTTAGTGAAACTACTAATTTACACCATGAAAAATTATTTTACCAACACCTCTCACACATTTGATGGTTGTTATGCATTTCCTCTCGAACTAATAACATGATATCTAATATGAATATATTTTCATAGTTGGAATTACTCAAGTATCATGTAGCTATCAGAATTTCATTATCTAAAACATGAGAAGTTAGCATGGTATTGGTATCCCTAAATAATATCTTGGAAATTGAATATCGAGGTGGATTTTTATAAAATATGTCCACTTTTTTGTTAATCTCGAGAGAAGAGGATCTCGAGATAATAATAACATTTGAAAGACTACAAGATATATAGAGATACAAGAAAGTAGCCTCTACGTTGTGGAAGATTGATTGGAAAATTATTTACCTTAATGTAAGTCGGTATTTATTCTCTAGATAATTTCACATTTTTTAGGTTGGGGATGTATTTTATCCATGATTCATACTATCTACATTGTTCTATTTTGATATATGTTAAAATGAATATTAGACTTTTGGTATTTTACAAGGGTTATGGGCCCTTTCAAAACCATGCTCTTAATCTTATCAACTAAAATAACATTAATTATTTTCTATTTTAATTGTTCAAGGAAAAGACATTGACAATGAATTTTTTTGGAACACGTGTAACCATTGAGTAAGATATAATTATACACAACATTGCCTAAGTAAATCTAAGGATATCTAAACTCATTAATAAAGAGGATACCTTTACTAAACTAGAAATGACCTACATAGGAAGTATTTAAAAATTGTTACTACATAACTATCACAACCTATTGGTTAGAATCTTAGAGGCAACGAAAATATAAAACTATACATGTGAACTTACTAAGTAGTAGGGAATACATAAATATTAATTGTATTTTTTCTAATGTTCAACAATAAAAAAATTAATCATTCATGTGATGACATATATAAAGCATTTAATTATATGATGACTATGCTCAATCTCTAACATTACAAATTCAATTGAAATTAAGAATCAAGAGTGAAAATTAAATTTAATAATTAAAATATATTTCTTTTCAATGCATCAAGATTCACAATTTGAAAGCAACTAAGTAGCCTAATTTCAGGAATTAATATGAGAGGACATAATATCGATAAAGGATATTTTCAAAACTAGTATGAAAACCTAGAGAAACAAGGATAGATTTCCCATTTCACCTACAACTAATTTTTTAATTTTTTCCATTCGACCACTAAATTGATTTACATCTTTTTAAATTTTTAACTAACACAAATCTTACTACAACAATATTTTCCACCATTTCTACAAGTTTTTTTGCGTATTCCTTCATATTTTCATTTTAGGAAACACCATGTGAATTCTCAATAGATCACCCAATATTGAGCTACCTTGTTCATAAGTCATAATTAAGAGGAAAATTTTCAAAATAGTTAATGATACTATAAAATAATGATTATTATGTTGATGTTAAACTAGCGAGAGAATATGTGGTACTATTTCATTTCATTTGAATCAAATATTGGGTAGAAAATGGAAGAGTTAACTAAGGATTATCAAGTTACACACTTTATTAGAATCATTTTGGCATTAGAATAACTAGGGGACATTGCACAATTTCTAAAATATTGAGCATTAATAGACCATTGCATGAAAAAAAAAAAAAAACAACTTACTACTAGAACTTAATATTGTCGAAAATCACATATGGTTTCTTATACAAATATCGTTGTATTAAGTATCGTGTAAAGTAACACTAGAACATGAAAGTAAAGTGATAATAACGTAAGTGAAAAAATAGGTGGGAGAAGTACATTTTAATTGAGATTTAACTATGTGGAAAATATTAGACAAAAACAATTTTGGTCTCTAATAGTGTTTTAGGCTACACACCATATTATGAATCATTATAATGTGTGCCAAAGAATAGGGAATTAAAACAAAAAGATGAGATGCCTTTAAATATTGAATTATCCCCATAAGAAATTGAGAATTGGGGAATCAAATATGTAACTTCGATCCATCATGAACTTAGAGAAATATTACATCATTGGTGGGAAAAATTAATTCAATAAATATTGAAGAAGCCATAATAACCACCAAATTTATATAAAGAGATATAAAAGTTTTATTATATAAAAATACTGTAAAAAGACATGGATTCCCATAAATCAAAAGTGAAAAGGGAAACACTTCGACAACAACACCATCAAGATCAAGATGAAATAAATAATGATTACACATCATGATAGTACTACATGTATTCGTTAAGTAAATGGGCAAGTAAATGAGAAAATAATGTTTCGAACATATGCTCACAACAATCTATAATTCTCAAAGAGATCATTACGGTAATATAATAGCATTAATATGTTTGACATATAGGAAATATTATTTAAACGTATTATATGATACACTCCTTTTAGCTAGTACATAGAATATAAGAATCGACTAAAATGTGTTAGGAACAAAATGGAATGAGAGGGGGTTGGGGTAAATCATTCCTTACAAATAAAAATTCAATTTTAGATCATTCATATAAACCATTAACCATTTATCAATTCGTTAATGTGTGCACAACAACACACAACATTCATTCACTACACCAAGAGCAAGATAAGTAACACCATAACATAAGATGTAAGTGTGAAAACCTTAAGGGGAAGAAAAGGAACTGAAATTTTTCCTGATATTACACATAACAAAGGCTCAAGTGAATATTAAATATCACAATAGATATACCTAGCGAGGCACTGACCCCACAAGGAGCACCAACCCCTAAACCCTTGTTTATATTACACACAACAAGATACTTGCATGAATATGAATCATCACACAATATTTTAATGAAATATGATAGATGGAAATATTTTTATACCACAGCTGAAATTTATCTAAATATTCAGCTCCAAACTCTTCCAGACCCTTTCTCAAACACTAGGTCTTTAACTTGCACAATCTAGCTCTGTATTCACTTCTAAAGCCTTCAAACACATGCACACATAGTTTATGATCTTCCTCAACCTTTAAATCACTTGATATTCCATTAATTCATTCTTGAATACCTTAAATTTTAACTCACCTAGGTCAGACTTGTCGGTGACACCTTGCACACCCTTTTTCTAGTTCCAAAAGGCACCCAAAAACATGTTTTTATAAGCTTCTCCACATTTCAAATTTAGGCCCAATTTTTTCCCTCATTTTGGTTCGACCCATACATCAAGGAAAAAATTAAAATTTTAAATAAAATATTCACAAGTGACGTAAGTAGGTCGTCCTAACCAAAAACCTCATTAAATGTGCTAAAAATGGCTCAAAACCCTATAACTAGAATCTTATACTTGCCCTAACATTAGTGCCATAATTTTTCATTATACAAAAATCATCACAAATTATTAAAATATGGTTTAAAATTTAAAAAAATCACAATTGATATCAACCAATAAAATTACCTTATTTATTAGGCCCAGTTCCCTTTACAATTCTCAAAACACATGTATCCTACACTCTTCAACACCGCTGAAACTTCATTTGATCACCAAAAACTTAAACAAAAAAAAAACATTAAATATAACCACATGATGGAAATTTCATAATGTTTATAACACTTATAAGAAATTTAAAATCCTTGAATCATCGATATCTTCAAACCACAACTACTTTTGTCTTTATCAAAACAACCTGCCAAAAATTCTATTTCCAAAGGTAAGCTCATAAATATTTTTGTACAAACATTAAATACATAAAAATTGATTAATTGGATTCAATATTCATCCATCTAAATATTATATGTGATATGAAGCATCACCCAATCCATATCATGCTTCAAACAACATAAAAATTTCACGTAACACACACAGTCTTGAACTACAACAAAATCTTCTTGTCCAAAAAATGAACTTAAAGCCATTACAACTCACCCCATCATGAATAAAAATAATACCACTATAAATATATCTGAATCCTATTTCAAACTCATATTTAATCACCTTCAAAATCCACTTGTAGTTCTTGTTATAGCCATTTTACTCAACCCTGCTATTTGAGACCCCAAAACTACCCTTTGACCAGTCAACCTGTATGGAGCTCAAAACACCATGAATCTGCATGAAAGTGTCTTGAAACATTCATGTACATTAATAAAAACTACCACAAATCATGCAACATCAATTTTTCATGTTATTCTTTTTTACCATCTTATCCTAAAACCTTCTTATTTAGAGACTTCTATTTTTTAGGTGCGGCCCGCTCATCACCATGACCTTAACCATACATCTATGGAAAGATAACCGATTCCTCTACAACATATAATAATCAATTTTCATATAATATATATATATATATATATATATATATATATATATATATATATATATATATATATATATATATATATATGTGTGTGTGTGTGTGTGTGTGTGTGTGTGTGTGTGTGTGTGTGTGTTTATACTTCACTTTCAACAAACTTCTATTAGCTATGTTTTAACTAGGGTTTTAGACCACTTTACCTTCTTAATATTCGTTCATAACATCCTAACAATAAAATAACCTAATTATTTTTTTGAAACATTTTAAACTAACCATATAATCTTCCATGAAAGGAATAAGGTCCTATGAAAATCATAATGTTCAGAATGAGCATCGAAGATCAACTTCAAGTTGGAATATGACTTATTTTTCACCTTGTCTCACAAAATAAGTCATATCTGGAAAAATACACATCACAGCAACTAAAAATTATTTCAAAGAACTATGACTCATCCTTGTAAAATCTAAAATCATAATAATTTAAATTTCATACCTAAATATCTTCACTCACTAATACTTACCTACACTTGCATGTATGATCCTCATTATAGAAGCTAGGGTCAACTTGAAGAATGTAATAACCAAACATAAAACTTCTGAAACTAACATATAAATACCTAATATTCCATGATACACCTGAATGCATGCTTACATGAGCTCATATAGCTTTAATCCACACCTTTGTCACACCCCCAAGCTACCATACCTGCTCCCAATGAGCACCTACGCATAGTGAAACACCTATACCTGCACCATGTCCCTATTGTGATTTTTAAAGCACCCTTAAAAAATGATAGATATCATGTAAAAATACTCTCAAGCATCCAATAATATCATACTTCCATGTTGGATATCCTAGGGACCTAAATAGGATTGCAAGAAAAAGCAATCCTAATTGTATCCTCTTTGTATCAATTCAAACACATTTAAACTAGTATATTAGAATCTAGTAAAACAACATAACACAATGATTAAAAATTAATTTTTTTATTAATGTTATTTTTCATCAATGACAACACCTAATAGGACCACATGCTAACAACCTCCCCTTTTTCATTGATGGAAAACACCCGTAACTTCTCCCCCTTTTTACATTAATGATAAAGGCATACATGTAGCTAACATTATTCACCTACCTCATCTTCATAAAATCATGCTTTGGTTATAAACATCAACAAAAGGCCTCAAACAAGCTCCATTTCTTGATTTTTTCTCAAAAACAAAATCTTTCCTTGATTAAGGCATGTAAACACCATGCTTTCCCTGGAACAAACATTTCCAACATAAAAAAAACCGTCAAGTAAAGTAGGAAAGAAACTTACTCTTACCTTGTGTGGGGCTAAAACACATTAGTTAACCTCCAAGGAATGCAAAACAAGCAATTTTAACTATCAACCTTATTTTTTCCTTTTTGGTAACACTGTAACATCCTGAGATCTGAGTCATATCCATCTTACACATCTCAACAATGTCATTTCCATGCTCATAAAATCATTATGTCACCTCTCTTGACCAAAATTCATCTTATCTAGGTAAGAACCATGCAATATAAGGCATATTATTACTCTTCATACCAATAGCAACACTATGAGTCCAAAATTGACTTCTTAGAGAAAATTTGACCAATTTCAACATGCAACCATAGGTCAACCAAGCTTTGACTCAACCAAATATCACTCCCCCTAGACACAATACCTCCATTTATAGATCAAGTGTAGAAATTTGAGCTACTAGACTTGCTATCATACATTCAAATCAACTTTACAAGTTTCTAAGGTCCAAAACAACATTTTCAGTCTCCCACAATAATATTTGACTAAGATAATCATTCACACACCATCAAAAACTTTGACAAAGGAGAAAACATCATTGTCTTACCTTAGATGGCCTTGAGAACATCATTTCAACTTTACGGACGATCAACCAAATGCTCCTTGTTATGAATAACAAAAACACAACATTTTACCAGTCGAGAGATCTGTCTCGCAAGCATCAGAAGACAGTTTCAAGCTTCACTTGGAGGTCATGAATCAACATATTGACCCAAACTTGATCATTTCCTCCCATGAACATGATTCTATCTATATATTCACCATTAATTTCTCATAAAAGTAAGTGAAGACATAATTATCACTTCAATACTACTATCAACATATTGAGAATGTGCTCCTACAAGCATGTACAATGCTCTTTTAGAGAAAAAACACAAATTATTGGCCTTGGCAAGCAACATGACCTTCATATTACACCCCCACATTGTAAACCCTAATTAGATGAATGATAATACATTTTTAAATGAGAATAGGATTTGGAAATCATGGCACAACTTTGAAAAAATCCTACTCTTCCTCTTTTTATCATTAAAATCAGAGGTCTTCATTTTCCTCATGGAACAACGAGGGGCTCCCTCAAGCACACTTCATCTGACATCATCACCAAATGATCTGCCAAACATTTTGAAACACTTCAACAGTACAACCAAGCCAAGAATCACACCAATGATGAAGAGAAACCATCATTCAAACTTGAGAAAACATCAATTCTCGCCTCTCTCTCCGTAACATGTAATTTTTGGCACAAATCATGATGAAGAGAAATCAAATATTCTTCACAACTAGTATTAACCATATGAAACACTCTGTATATGCATTATAACACTCCACGAAGACACACTTTGGAGACCCACAAAGTCTTTACATAGTCTTGTAGCCCTTAAGACATATATGAAGAACATATCTTCATAGAAGGGTGAAGTCATTTTGAGACACTATTTATGGCATAAAACAAATATCCAAGACTTGGATCATGCTCATGAAGACATAATACCCAGTTTGCAAAGAGTCTTCTTGAAATTAGGCCTATTGGGTTTCACATACAACTTTCAAACTTTGTCATTCATAAATAAAAATTCGTTCTTACTTGTAGCTCGAAAATTTTGCATCCTTTATCCCCATGAGCATAGAAACTTTTATGAAAAAAAATTCTTCTAAATGTTGCATCTTGACATCCAAAAGTGATTTTCCATACAAACTATTCACTATTACTGTGAAAACATAGTAAAAAACCAGAGATCCATACAAGCTTGTCTAATTCATCTTCAATACCTTCAAAAATGATCTTTATAAACTTAAATTTATCCTTTAATCCATTTTGAGTCAACTATCATGATTAAGATGCATAAACACACTAGAACATACCTATAGGTATCCATGATTTTGTCTAGGAACACAAATTTTGTCATATCAGTGCACAAATGACTTCATGAGCCATTTTACTGATCAAGTTGTCACTTGATCACACCATTTAACTTCACATATATTCTTCTACCTTTTGAGAGAGGTATGGACACCTGTAAGACTCATGATACAAGCCTTAAGAACCTTTTTCAACTAAGACATACTTCTAGAAAACTTATACCACCTTATATGAACTCAAGATGACTTTTGACTCCTTCCACATATATTTTCAAATACCCTCACACAACAAGGACTTCATGACATACTTGACACCTGTAGATATGTGTAATTACCATCCTTATGATACCATGACATCTTAGATATGACTATACATCCTTCAGATACCACACATGATGAAAACAAACTAGTAGAGATGTCTAAACCTATCATGAAATCATGGTGACACTTGAAAAACTCTAAGGTAATTTTACATCTTCAGTCACATCAAGAACTCTAGACACAAGCCATGTAACATTAGGAAAATGTATGAGACATAAATAAAAATTCAGACTTGAAATAAAATCAATGAGAAAATAGAAATACAATACACAAAGATTAAAGACTACTAACAAGACTATAAGACTTATTTCCATGAACCAAAAATATTGAATATAACATGAACACACATATCTTGACCTTGTGGAGGATCCACACAATGAATTATACATATCCCCTCTCCTAGATTCTTCATACTAAAAGCTATACATTTAAGTTCCATTGAGACATAAAAAGGTCTTGAGAAGGTTCCAAGCCTTCTGGGGATTCTATAAAAATCCTTCATCCTCTCTCCTCTAAAATGAGAAATGAGAAATACCTCTTTTATCATCATGAAAATATCTTGATAGGATAATATTATCTCTCCTAGGATCCCACACTCTTCTTCAATGTTATTGTTCATTCTAGGACTTTGAAGTCCAATTCCTTGCACTCTAGGTCATTTAACTCTTTGATTATGCCTTGATAGACAATAGTAGAAATTCATTGCAACATGATTACCTCTATTAGAGCTGTAACACACCACTAAATCTTTCCTCATGAACCTATCAACTTGTCTAAGAGGATCATTCAAGTAATTTCTTGACACATGACCTCTCTTATGGAAATTTTAACATATTACACTCTTATCTTGCTCACCTCTACTATTATTCCATGTATAAGGCTTTCTAACATAAATTCTACACTCATTTTCCCTATGGCCAAATCCATTACAAGTAAAACAATAACCATTGAAATATTTTCCATACCTTGATGCATTAGGTTGCCTTATAGGCTTTTCTTTCACATTGTTCTTGATGAGAGTCTCCTTATTTTCTTCCTTGGTGCTTGATTCACCAATTTCCCTCCATGATATTAGGTCCTTAGGATTCATTTCATTGTTCTTGACTTCAAATTTTAAGACCAAACCAGCTCTATCACCTATAACTTTCTGATTGCTCAAGAGCTCATCAAGATCCTTGGTACTTATTTCAAACTTTTGAAAAGAAAGTCTTCTTACTAGCCTCTAGCAACTCAGTCCTTAGGAAATATATATTTGGTTGATATTTTTAGTATAGAACATATTTATCTTGTAAACTTGAAGCAAGATACTTTACCTTCTCTTCCAATAATATGATTGACTCACTTTGCTTTCTTAATTCAGATTGGTACATTTTTGTAGCTTGTTCATATAACTTTCATAATCTTTGAATTGAAGTCACATCTTCTTGTTCTCTTTCTCATCATGTTTTAGTTCTCTTTTAGTGATTTGAAAATAATATTTTCCATCCTCATCATCTCCACTAGAATAATTGCAATTACCTGAAATAAAATCACTTAACAAAGAAGAGTATTCTCTAGCAGACTTCACAGTATCATTAGTCATGAATAAAGCATCATTTCTTATGTACTTATGATCTTATTCAGATTCGAGAATCTGATATACCACTACTTGCATGCGATAATTCATCATCTTTATTTGTATAAAACGTCTTTTTCCCTTCTTCTTGTAGTCAACCTTCTAAAATATTTTCTTTCTCTTTTCATACTTATTGTACTTGTGGTCATGATCACTATCATACTTATGTTCATCATGATCTTCCTTCTTTTGTTTATGAGGAAAATTAATATAAAAATGTCCTATCTTACCACATTTGAAACATTTATAAGGATGATTACCTTTATACCTAACAGATACATGCTTACATATTCTATCCATTATAGCAAGGAGATCTTCATCTTCAATCTCAAGAGTGGATTCATCATCCTTCACCTTCTTGTTTTTAGGATTCATTTCAGACTTGAATGCAACCTCTTTCTTGGTTGGTTTGAGATCACCTATTCTCATCTCATAGGTAGTCAAGGTACCATGCAAATCATTCATCTTCAATGTATTAAAATCATTTCCTTCTTCTATCGAAGATAATTTGGAATCAAATTTTTGAGTTAGTGACCTTAAAATATTTTAAACAACAACTTATTCTTTTACTTCTTCTCCTAATCCTTTCATGATATTGACAATTTTTTCAACCCTAAGTAAATATGCAGAAATGGACTCTTCATCATTCATCTTAAGAGATTCAAACTGATTTCTAAAGGTTTGAAGTTTTAAAATTCTTACCTTTGAGTCACCTTCATATAGGACTTGAAATTTCTCCCATGCTTCCTTTGCTGATTTTCAATACATAACCTTTCCCAACTCAGATTCTCCAAGACCCTGAATGATAGCATTAAAGGCCTTAGAATTGTGTTCATATGCATCCTTTTCTACTTGATTGATAATAAGAGTGGTAAGAGGAATGTAACCATCTTCCACTATATTCCAAAAATAAAACCCTTGTGACATAATTTAGGTCATCATCCTTAGCCTCTAAAATGCATAGTTTGTTCCATAAAACATTGGTTCTTATCCTATGACTCTAACACTCATCATTTTGTGCTTAAAGATTTCCTTTCAAGCTTTCAAACTTCTCCAAAAAGACCTACTTTGATACCAATTATTAGAAGCACAATGGATTGAGAGGAGGGGGTGAATCTGTTCTTAAAAATTAAACTTCAATTTAATATCACTCACATAATCCATTAACCATTTATCCATTCATTAGTGTGTGCACAACAACATATAACATTCATTCAATACACCAAGAGAAAGATACATAACACCATAAAACAAGATGTATGTGGGAAACGCCCAGGGAATGAAAATCACTAAATGTTTTTTTGATATTACACAAAAACAATACTCAATTGAATATTACTCATCACAAGAGATTTATTTATCAAGGCACCAACCCCATAAGGAGCACCAAGCCTTAAATCCTTGTTGATATTACACATAATAAGAGACTTGCATGAATATGACTCATCACACAAGATTTTGATGAAATATGACTACCTAAAAAAAATTGATACCATAGTTAATAGTGATTCAAATATTAAGCTCCAAACTCTTCCAAAACCTTTCTCAGACCCTAGGTCTTCAGCATGCACAATCTAACTCTTTCTTCACTTCTCAAGCCTTTAAACACATGAACACATCCTTGCTGATATTATTCAACATGCAACTCACTTTATCTACCTTCAATTTATGCTTCAAAACCTAAAAATTTCACTCACCTCGGTCACACTTTTCACTCACACCCGACATAACCTTTTTATAGTTTTAAAAAGCACCCAAAAACATGCTTTTATAAGCTTTTACACCTTTTAAACTTGGGTAAAACCTTTTACTTCCTTTTTTTCTACCCATACATCAAGTAAAAAATAAAATTATAAATATAACACTCACAATTTATCCAATTGGGTTAGCCTAGCCAAAAACCTCATTACATGTGTAAAAATGGCTCAAAACTTCATAGACAACCTTCAAATTGCCCTAACATATACTACAACAAACAAACACTTTTTACCACAATTATTCTACAAAATTTCCACAATTTAGCATAATTGTAGAATAATTATGGCATCTCTATGATAATCTAGTTATTTATTTTTAATTATTGTGGATTTTCTATAGTATATTTATATTGTTAATAATTTGTAGAAAACTCACATCTTAAAACCTTCATTATAGAAATTCCACATTTTTCAGAAAATAATATTAGAATTTATTATAAATATTATCCACCACACCTATACTTGTGACATATTTTATGAAGATTGATATTAAATTATAATATTGTGGAAATGCCACATTACACAATTTAATTTTTTTAAATATTTAAGAAGACGTGTGTGTGTGTGTGTGAATGTACAAAAATAAGTTCTTTTTACCATAATTATATCTATGATAATTCGATTTTCAATTTTTAGGTATTGTGGATGTTCCACAATTAACATAAATGTTGAAAAATTGTAGGTAATTCACATGTCTAACCCTTTATAATTGAAAATTCACATCTCTCTCTCTCTCTCTCTCTCTCTCTCTCTATATATATATATATAAAGAAAATGGTATAATAATTGAAACTCTATATTAAATAGCACATAAATCACAATTATATTTTTTTACAATATTTCAAAAAAAAATAAAAAATTATTTAATTAAACGATATATTTAATTTAATTTATATCTGAAAATCTAATAAATATTTAATTTATAACTCTAAAACAACTTCAATATTTTAAAAATCACATTGCAAATCAAATGCTAGAATTTCATGCACATATGTTAATTTTAAATTTAAAATGTAATCAATACTTCCTAAAAACTTAATTTATTACCACTTTATGCCACATCTAACCTTCACTTGTTTATATTTTCTACCACATGCAAAATGTTGATTTAAGTTGTGACCAAATGTCATTCACCACTTGTCAAAATTTCACCCTCACTCACCGTTTGCATGCATTTAACTATTTAATCAATATTTGACACCTTGTACAAAATATCTCTAAGGATTCCCAAATCTTGTGTGATCATAGTGATTCGATTCATTATTTTAATGAGGTGACTTGCATGTTGACCATTTGTTTAGACCATTAGAAGATATATTTAAGCGTGTATTGGCCTGGAGAGATGCATCATCATTATCATCTTATACAACGGCTTTGTTGGGGCTTCATGGAAAAAGTGACGAGGAATTATTTAGCGCAGCTGCGGATGGTTTTTTTCAGAAGAGTACAAAGTAACGGCGGAAGAAAAAAGAATAAGAACACTGCTTTCAAAAAATTATAATGTCAATGCCAAAAGTATCAGATATCATATCTTCCACTGTCAAAATCTCATGATGTACATTTTCTTTGAGTAGAGCGGTCACAGAGCTGACAACAAACTTGTATGTTGTTCGGAGAGACTTTTCTGAGTTCTGAAATTTTTGCGTAATTATTTCTTTATCATGCATTCCAAACATGTGTGCCTCTATTTTTATGTGTCCTTTCACAATTATTATGGCTTCTTATTTATAAAATTGTTTGAGCTTACATTAGCTCTACCGCCTAAATCTATGTGGCTCTTTTTAACTCAAGACTTTAAACTTTTAAAACTAATTAGCTGGAATTAACTATTCTTAAATTTCATGCATTCTTTTTTAATTTAAACAACTTGATCCATTAATATTTGTTATCAGTTTTATCTATATAAAATGCTTTTGATTTATTTATCACATGCAGTGATGTGACATGGATGTCAGGTAAAGAAATGGGATTTTTAAATTTGGGTCTACTAAATTCTTACGTAGTCGCGGTTATTCCATTATGCATATGAGCAGCGTAAGTGCTACGAATTATTACCCATGCTTGTGTGAGTTGTAAGTTCTACGAGTCAGGTGTTCTATCTCAATCAGTGTGAGTTGTTCCTTCATAATGATTTGTGCTACAATCTCATCTTAGCTAACTCGGTATTGGCTCCTTGACCAAATCGTTGAGACCTAAACCTTACTCCCAATAGTTTGGAAATAACACCACATGTGCCATGTGTTTGTACGTAGGGATTTCTATAAAATTTCACATATCGTATTTTGATTACCTAATGAATCATTTTTCCTCACCCACCCAAAGAAGTGCAGTTGAATGAAAAATACCATAAATATTGTGTGAGGGGAGGAAGAAACCAAGAATTCCAATGCCATTAGAGAATGTATAGAATCCAAATTTGATGCAGGTGAATCTCAATCTCCATCTGAAGGAAGGATGTTGACAAAGTTGATATAAACATTAAAGGAAAAAATACGCATCACCTCATGTACGAGAATCTAAACATTCGATGGGTGTTGGTTCGAATCTAGTAGCAGAACTAAAACGCTTCAAGCAATAGGAATCTAGTTTTGTTTATAAATTAGCATTTTCCCTCTATTGTTCATTTTATAAATTTTATTATTTAATAAATTAAAATAAATTGTGTTTCAGTACAATATGGTGTTTCTTATATATAATTTATATAGATTTAATTATTTCAGAATAAAAAATTACTACTAATTTTATAATAATTAAATATTGTGTGCCATATAAATGTAAATTACCTTCAAGTTATAAAAATAATTAAAAGGAATCTAAAATTTTAAATAGATTAATTGTAATATTTCTACAATTTGTTTAAATGATATTATACAAATAAATATTATGGAACTCAAATTGTAGCGCCCACCTACAAGTTTGTTGTGGTAAATTCAATCGTAGAAAAAGAATCTTGAAAATTCCACAAGTATTATAGTAAGGAGGTTTATCAACATTCAAATTTGTGGTATATTTACAAAGAAGAAATATATAAGAAAGCTACAATTTTTGTAAAATTGTGGAAAATTGACAAAACGAAAATTGTAAATAAATTACAAACATGAAGAAATTGTGGACAATAAATAATTAAAAAAATGTAGATCAACTATAATTTTTCAAAATTGTGGGTTATCCATGATATCTAAAATTGTAAAAGAACTACAAAAGCCTAAAAATAGTGGATTAACTACAACTCCAATGCCACAATTTATATTTTAGTAATGCACCTTAACCACAAAACTATTGTTGCAAAATTGTGGTTAAAAGTCTAAATTGTGGTAGTAAATTAGTACCATACTTTGTCATGAACCAAAACTCATTACACATGGTTAAAATATCATTTAACATTCATAAATGGTTGTAATTAATATCAACCAATAAAATTATTTCATTTACTAGGTCCAGTTCCTTTACAATTTCAAAATAGTTGTTTCGCACTCTTCAAAGACCTTGGAAACTTCATTTGATCACAAAAATTCAACAAGATAAAACCATGCCATGTAACAACTTGATCAAAATTTCATAACCTTTAGAACACTTATAATAAATTTATAAGCCTTGAATCATCCATATCTTTAAACCATAGCTATGTTTGCCTTCATAAAAAATAAAGTGCAAAAATACTCTATTTCCAAATATTATCTCAGAATATCATTTTTACATACATTAAATACCTCCAAATGGATTAATTTTATGCCCAATTAATCCCTATTCATATTCTAGGTGAAAGGAAGCATCGCCTAATACATCTCATTCTTCAAACAACATGAAACTTTCACAAGAACACGCGTCGTCCCGAACTACCAAAAATATTCCAGTCAAAGAATGAGTAGGAAACTATTTCAAATCACCTCATCATGAGAAAAAAATTGATATAACTAGAAATTTCTCTAAATCCTCTTTCCAACACAACGTTAATCACCTTCAAAATTCACCTTTAGGTCAAGTTATAGCCATTTACGGAAGCCTACTATTTGAGACCCCAAAACTGCCCTCTAACAAGTCAACATGTATGGAGCTCAAAAAACCATGTACATGCATGAAAATCCCTCTGAAACATAAATATACATCAATAAAAATTTCCAAAAATCATGCAACATCAGTTTTGCATGATATTCCTTTCGACCATCTTATCCTAAACCCCTCTCGCTTCAAAGACTTCTATTTTTAGGTGTGTCCCACTAATCACCATGACCTCAACCATACATTTATGCAAATATTAAATATTTCTCTACAACATAAAATCATCAATTTTTATGAAACAATCAAAACCGGGTCATTATACTTCACTTTTCGAAAACTCTCCTAACTAGGGTTCAACTAGGGTTTTAGACCACTTTACCTTCTTAACATTCATTCATAAAATCCTGACAATCAAATAACCTCATTATTATTTTTAAACCTTCTAAACTCACTATATAATCTTCCTTAAAAGGCACAAGATCCTATGCAAATCACAATGTTCACAATGAACACCTTAAGATCAACTTTGAGATGGAATATCACTTGCTTTTCACCCCTGTCTCACAAATAAATCATATATGGAAGCATAAACATCATGGGTACCTAATGTTTTTCTCAAATAACTATGACTCGTCCATATAACATCTTAATTCATCATAATGTCAAATCCATACCTCAATCTCACAAGTAACTAAGGCATACCTATGTTTACATGTCCAATCCTCACTATAGAAGCTAGGGTAAAATTAAATAATGCAATAAACGAACGTAAAAAATCTATAAATGACCCAAAAATACATGATGTTACATGATACACCTGAATTTATGCTTCCATAAGCTCATATGGATCCAATCCACATTGGCACACCTCCAAGCTACCATACCTGCTCCCAATGAACACATGGAACATAGTGAAACACCTATACCTACACCATGTCACTATTGTGACTACCAAAGAACCCTAAAAAATTGTATAGATCATGTCATTATGATTCCAAAGCATTTGAGAAGATCATACCACCATGTAGCACCTCTTAGGGACCCGAATAAGCTTCGAGGGTAACCAATTCTCACCGAATCCCTCAGATCAGCTCAAACACATCTCAAGCAAGATGTTAGCATAAAGTAAAACATCATAACACCATGATAAAAATTCAATTTTTCATTAATGTTTTTTTCATCAATGACAAAACCTAATAGGACCACATGCCAAAAAATGGAATACATCATCCAAACTTTGTGTATTTTCATAGTAGCTATATTAGAGGAGAAATAGTCAATTAAAATAATATTAATACGATAGAAATAAATGAAGGATAAGTTAAAGGATTATAAATTGAATCATGATTAACATAAGTGAATTCATAAATATTTTTGTGAATAGAATTTTTGTACCAAAGAGTCGGGCTAGAGAAGATAATCCTAGTGTATGAAAGCTTGATGAAAGAGGGTTAAAAAAATGTCTAGGAAAAATATACATTAAATTGAAGGGTCCAGATATCATCCACCACATGAATTAATAGAGTACAATTTGATTGTATAACTTTTATTTAAATTTTCTTCTAGGAAGGAATAATGAGAATAGGCTCAAATCCTACAACACTTGATTGTATAAAAAGAAATTAGTTCCTTCGACACAATGACAAAGTATGATTTTAATTTTAAGCATCATGCATAGTGGATTGGAAAAGTGTGTGGTTATGTTTCTATAGGATTAGGGATATGGAATAATAAATTAACATTTTTTTCTATTCCATGACAAAATTCACAATAGTTGAAAATTGATTTAGTGAATATGTGTTTATTACATAATTAAAAGAACAATATGAAATGTAAGACAATAGATGCATGGGAAAAAAATACAATATGTCAAAAAGTTGACTGTGTAAAAACAAATAAAAACACAAATGGGGAAATATAAAATCTAATGGTTTTCATGGATCTTTAAGTTAAGAGGGGGCTTGGTAGAAAATATAGAAAGAAGACTAATATATAAGTACATTAAAGGCGATGAATCCTATCACCAACAAACGAAAAAATGACAAAACAATTGGGATTATCTTGAGGGTGACATTTATGAAAAGAGGTCATGTGGTAACAAAACTTCCCTAGTGTTATTAACATTGTGTATTTCTAATCATAAAGAATGAAAGAAACCAAAGTTAGAGTAATTTCTAACATATTTCATCCGTTAGAAAACATTGCATAATCATATATGGAATATTTTCTCACTTGACCAATCAGGACAAAAGTTCGGGGCATAATGGAAGAGAAAGGATTTAATTTTATTAACTAGTTAATGTAGACAAATAACACATTAGAATCATTGTGATGCATTAGTAGACCAAATAGAAACACTTACCGGACCAAAATCTGTAAGTAATGGCCAAGTATTAATGCTAGAAAAATTGGCGGAGCAAGGTGAATTCATCATTAAGAACACATTATATGGATTAAATATAGAGATGATAAAAAACATAATGGATACATGGGATCAATGTGAAACAATGTAGACCATAATAATAATATATAATAATGAAGTAATATGATTTAATTTGCAAGATGTTGTACCTATAAATGTTGGCATAGTTTCTATAGCCACCAAATTTTAGAACAAAATAAATTACAAGTTAATGCATAAGTCTATAAGGCTGCCTATCTAAAAAAACAACATCTACATATTGATCATCTTGTAAATGACAAGGAATACCATTAGTAGTGATTTTGAACATGTATGTATCAGTTTTGGTCAAACTTGTAGTCGAAATATTTTGGTAGGAAACTCAAGGGAGAAAACAAATATCATTATAAGCCATAAATAGTTTCATCAAAATGTGGAAAAACCATGAAGAATTTAACATACCAAGATATTTCACACACAATTTGATAAATAATGAATTTTTTTGTCAAATCTACAAGAAATATGTTCATGTACTATTGTATTTTTCTTTGATTTTTCTTCATGCACTAGAGAGTTTTATAGATGGTTGTTGAATTTAAATATTTATATTATCGACATGAAAGGTTTTGGAAAACTGTTTCCCTAATTACATTAGGGTTCATTTTAAGACACCTCTAGAAAATTGGAGGTGGAAAATACCTAGCGAATATCCCAGAACCGGTTTCAGTGAAAGGAGAATTTACCAGTTTTTCATAACCAAATTTTCACTAGGTTTTTTGAGCCAGAGAGACTACATATTTTTAGACATTGATGCCTCATTGACATGCATCAAAAAGTCTCACCGACACCTTTTGACGCGTGTCAATGATTTTTTTGATACGCGCCAACAACCCTTGTTGATGCTCATCAACGACCCTTTGTTGATGTGCATCAACAACCCTTGTTGACGTGCATCAACAACCCCTATTGACATGCATGAATGACCCTTGTTGATGCCATCAACAACCTTTCTCAATGCACATCAACAGGGGTCATTGACGCGCTGGCGTCAACAAGTATCATTTAAACACGCCAACAAAGGTTCGTTGATGCGTGAACAATGGTTGTTGACACACGCCAACAAAAGGGTCGTTGACCCTAGATTTGTCCTATAAATACCCTCCCACCGGTCATTTTCATGTTTACACTTTTCAGCTCTCGATTTTTTTTGTATACAGGAATCCATCATTCTCAAGCACAACTACAATGGCAACTACAAGTGCATCCCAACTCCAAGCTCAAGAAAAAAATCAAGAGGAAAATCCAGTCCTATCCACGGAAAGATACTCTACAGGAATCCTTTGTGCCCCCACATCCAGACTGTTTTACAGATGACTTTTGAATACAAGGATTTGATTGATGCATGTGAGTTTAGTGGGCTTGTTAAGATGCACCATTTCGAAACAGATCAAGATATTTTAAACTACCTTCTCTCATCTTACAATACAGAGGACCACCTGTTTATGTTACTATGGACTGACGGTCGATTGTTTCACTTTCGGTATTGAGCCAACTAACATTCATTGGTTTACAAGTTTCCCATTCATAAATTTACCCTTTGTTACAAGGAAGGCAACACTCGTTGAAGATGATAAGAAATATCTCGAATCAATATTCGGTTTCCATGTTGATTGTAAGTATAATTTGTCTTCATTCTTCATTTTTGATTTAGTTTTTATTTTGTACAATTTAATGTTATATTAATTCCAACAATATTTTGGCATTTGTAGCTTAGGTCAATAAATCCGGGCATTGTGTGGATATGCAAGCAATCGCACACCACTTTCTTTGTTGCAATGATTTCCTTTATTCAATCCAGAATAGTTTTGCAGGGTCAACAAACAGATATACCAAACTGGGTCATTACATACATTGTTGCAACTATCACAAAACAAAAATTTGATTGGTGCACCTTTTTATCAAAAAAAAAAGAAAAAGAACTCGACATAACAAATGCAAAGCTTGAGAAAAACTCCGTCATTTAGTGCAAAAATGATCTCCTTGGCCTTTATTATGAGGATCTTTTAAATTTAAAAGAAAAACCAATTCCCACTTGCACGGACGAGGCGTTGATGAAGTTGTCAATTCCATTTGAAGAACAACAGGTATAAACTATTAAGTTTGTATTTCAACATTACACTGTGCACAGGTATTAACTATTTACTATTTGCAGAGAAGATTTATGGAGGCCCTTCCCTGAAAAAGGTGGCATCAAGAGGAAGAGGCCAACAACACGCTGAGGCTTTGGGAGATTCACAATCTGAAATGGAAGCTCACTCATCTCCGAACCCCCAATAGTTTGAATTCATTAAATGCCAGAGAAGTAATACCCTTTCATGTATTATTTACAAATTCCAAATTTGTATTTTCATTTTCCCATTTAAATTTTACCCAATTGAATTGACATACAATTCAATGTTGATGACATTGCAGGGACTTTGGACCATACACGTGTTTTGAAAAGTCAACCATCTTCCCCAACTCACTCAGTATAGTCACATGCATTTGTATCTTCTCAACAACCACCTCAGCAATCCCAACATCAAAAATCTCAAAACCACCAATTACTACTCCAACACGGCCACCTCAAGCATCATGACAAGCTACCCCTCAACAACAAGGTACAAGTTTTGAATAGTACTTCATTTAATTTCATAGTTTTTGCATTGTTTTCTAGTTTTTCATATGTTTTTTCTTGAAATTTTCAGCACATTGCAGTCCTCCTTTTGTACAAATAGTGGCACCCCGACCCCCTCAACCAATAATATTTAAAATGCCAACTAGAGGATCGGAAAAAAGAACATTGGTAAAAACATGCCAATTGCTTCCGGCCCCTGGTGGGACACTAAACATTTCCTCCTCCTTTTGAATTATGATCCTCTCACTTGGTGGCTTACCCAGTGCAATGAGCATATCAGTTTTGAATAATATAAATTTAGATGAAGATTACTTGGGCATTCATAGAAATGACCGAACTAGATTTTTCAATACCTGTGAGATGATTCAAGGCCAGCAGGTATACTTCAATTTCAACATACTTTAGCATATTGAATTACATTTCGCTTTAGATTTATTTATCTAAATCTTGATTTATTTTATCACAAACAGGATCAGGCCACCCAAAGGCAGAAACAAGTAGCAGTTGATCAACCCGAAATCCCCCATACCTCTCCAGTGAGATCATCTTCATCAGATATAGATGGTGAACAGTTGCTACCTTTTCCTTTGGAGAACTTAATTGGTTATGATTTTCAATCCCATGTCGGTGAGTTTATTCTACCTCATATCAGTCAGCTCATAGAATGGGAGAGAAGGGCTAAAGTACTTATCAATGAGATTATTATTCATTATGAAAATTATTGGCAAAGGGATAGTTTATACGCTGCAGTCCAGAATCAACCTGCGAAGATGGATTCCTTACTTACCCAAGTAAGAAGTGGGACTCTCATGTATAACAACTATAAAGATGACATTTTGGATAAGACATTAAACAAATTGGAAAATATTAGTGCTTTGAGGCCTGCATATTTTAGCAAATAGTCTAAGGACAAGGATCGATAGTAGTTGCAAATATCGAGAGAGATAGAGCGGTCGTAAGCATTATCAATTTCAAACAATATTTTTGTTAATTTAAATTTTTCTTATTTTAGTAATATGTTGAATTGACGTCACTTGTTTTGTGCGGTTGAAATATGAAAATTTGAAGAGTCAAGCAAAGGTTTTCTAAGTTCACTTGAAAACAAGTGAAGAAACAGCTTTATCCGCAGGAAGAATTTAAAGGAAAATATTGTTTTGGTTAACAAACAAAACAATAAACTGAAGTGGATAATTAAAGAGCATGGCTTCAACCCTGAAATATGATTCAAAGCTAAGGCAACATCTGATCCAAATTTTTTGTCCCATTGAGATGCGACAAAGAAAGAAGAAAGAATTTTTAAAAATCTAGACAATGTTGTGGAAGATTTCATAAGTTATGGGATTATTTCTACCATTGGGGAAAGGAGCACAAGAGTGGAAATGGATACAAAAATTAGGGTTGAAATTTTTATTATTGAGTGTGGAAACTTGAAATATTGAATCTATATTTGAAAATTTGAAACATTGAATGTTGTGGTCATGGCATTTGAATTTTATTATCTGGATTTGAAATGTGAAACATGAATTATACATCCTTTGAAAATTTTAAATACTATATAATCATTAATTTTATAACTTCCTATATATTATGTATAGAATTTCTAGATTGTATATGGCATTTATGTTTCTTGTTTACTTGTAATGATGATTGCATTAGATGTGGATGATGACATTATAATAGAATCAGTCTCATAGATATGGATTATCATGAATTGTATATGGACGTAGATTTAGCTTCAAGGACGATAATTCTTCTTCTCTAGACATTTAAACTTGTTTTGAGATAATTCTTCTTCTCTATACTTGTAATGATATGATCATGATGACATTAGAATGGATATAGATTATGATTAATGATGATAATGGATAATTTTTTAAAAAATGGAATGGGTTAGGATAGTTACATTTCTACAAATTTAAAATAGATAAATAATTGTTTTAATAATAATTGGAGTGTCAAGATTATGATAATGATATGATGAATTTAATAATAATGGAGTGCCACGATTATGATATGATATATGGATGATGATGAATTTTATATGGATGATGATGATGATAATAGTTATACTTGTAATGTATTATTCACACCTCTTCTTTCGCAAAGGGAATTCCAATATGCAATTGCTCTATCAAAAGGAAAGGTTTCCATGCAAGTAGCAAGATACATAACACCTCATGCAAATTTCCAAATTTTTATCCAACCTGTTTCTCGCTTTTGATTTTATAAATGATAATGCACTGAAAACCCTTTCATCCTCCATAGACCTGAAAATCATTGTTTGGCATAACTCATATAATCTGAAATATTCATTGATATCTTCTTGTAAGATAGAACTTTGATAGATTCCTCACCACAACCTTGTAATAGCACCACTTTCAAAAGGTTCGTCTAAATTTTTATATTGGTTCCTCATTGCTGTAAAAATTTTTGATTGAAACTTTAATACATCAAAGCATTCAGTATACCTTTGATTTCCATAACCTTGAACTCAAGTATTTTTGAAATGTTTCATTGATGTACCCATGGATTTATGGAAATGCTTTCTTACAAAGTCAGCACAACCACCTTGATATTCAAAAATTAGGATTCATCACACCCATGGTTTCAAGAAGTTTATCTTTGGAGAAACATTCTCTAATTTCGATGATAAGGATCCGAAATTTTTTTAAGCTTCATTCTTGTTTCAACTATAATGAGACTCAAAGAGATTACGTGTCATGGGAAAATATTTTCATTATGATCTTGTAATATCTTGAATTTTTTATAAAATGTGCAAAGTGGTATGTCCCTCCCATTAATAGTGATGCAGAGGTGATCGTGGATATTAAATCTCAAATAGTTATGGGATTTTTAAGATCTAATAAATCTTTCCAATTCTCGAAAACAACTATATCAAAACTATCTTGGGAACAAGACAAGATATCAAGACTTTGAAATACTATTTTTCTCATCGATATAAAATTCACAATATAGATTAGTCTCCCCGTACATGCTTCATCGATTGTCTTGATCTCCTGGAACATTGGAAGAATACTAACCAATGTAACTAATGTCTCCAAATCAGTTAAACAGAACAATAAGTCCGTCACCCTATCAGCTTCATGCTGATATTTGTGCATGAAACCAACCAACAAAGGATACTCCTCACAAACTCTACATGCAGGTTCATACAAAGAGATCCATCTAGTCTCAACATCTTTTAGAAGTTTTTTTCCATCTGTAATTCCAATTGCAAATTTCTAGAACTCAAGAAATCACTTTGGGCTGCTTTCCATATAGGCATGAAGTTCTCTTATAAGGTCTTCTAATTTAGCAACATTTTCATGGTTGCTTACCATTTTATATGCTAAATTCATTCTGTGAGCCATACAGTGAATTGGTAGCATATATGGGGCCACTGTTATTTGTAATCTAACACATAGCCCTGTTCGGTGACCCTGCATGATAGATGCACCATTTGCTCGATGCATACCAACTTCGTAGCAATTTCATAATCAATCATTCCAGCAATATCTTTCAAATGAGAAATAACTATTTTATGTAGGTTTTCGGCATTACAGTTTTCAACCATTTTCATAACACCCACAGATGAGGTGTCCTTATATGATTTTATAAAGTATAGACGTGGATACATACCCATGTAGTGTTGTCAATTGTTGTCACTTCATCAATTGAAAGAGATAAAATTTGATTTTTTTACATTCTCTTTCAAATCTTCCTTCTCTATCATCGAAAGGAATTTTTTTGTTTCCCATCCACTACTTTGAGACCAATGAGATTGAGGTATGTTCAAGATTCTATTATATTCATATAAAAATCTGAAATTAAGGAAATCGACATCAGTCTTCCTTTCTTTAGCATGTGAAATAAAGTAGAGAATTGTATGAGTTTTGCATGTAGATTTGCTTGATTCATCTTACCAATTTGTGATGTGATCATTCCTCCCTTTTCCATGAGATGTCCGTATTTTTCTCGCTCTACCTCATAATCTGCTGCGTATCTAACATGCATGCATTATTTTACGCTTTTCCACCTATGTGTTATTATTTTTGGCCATCTGTCTCTTATTATGATCAAATATTGTTTTCCACAATTTTTTTCTATAGTGTTCATTTCATTTGCATTTTTGTTGCTTTCTCAATTTTCACTTACATATTGTACATGTACATTCGGATGGGATCTATTTAGAATTATATGATTGTACAAGTTCAATAAACATAAATTTGGCTTCCCAATCAAACTTGTATGACCTCGCTAATCATCCACATATTCTTGTTCGTTTTCAATGTTTTATTTTTTTGAGTAGAATTTTGAGCAATATTGCAATCTCTCGGCTTCGTCTTTCGTGAACTGGAATTTGAATTTGATTTTTGTTTTCCATTCTACACGTGTATTTATATGTGTGATATCTTGATGCACTCCTGGTTGCACCCCAACAGGAAGAATATCTTCAAGATTTGGCATATTATCGTAGGTGTCATTTGTTTGATACTATGCATAATGCATGTCCACCTCAATAATACCTTCCAAACAGTTAGTATTCGATTATTTCTGGTGGCATCTATATGGTTGTTGGTAGTTTCAATATCTATATCAGCAGAGTTTCCAAAATACTTGAATAGGGACTTCTAAGATTTCTTAGTTACTTTTAGGGTCTTCGCATTCTGAGGACTAGCACCTTCCATTATTCTAAATAGAGTCTTGCATTAGTAAAATAACCAAGTAGTGAGTAAGAGACAAAATTTCATGCCACGCATCAACTATGGCAATCTCTCGCCACGTGTCAATAACTAACCCCTTGTTATGCATCAATAGTGTGTCAACTATCCCCGTGTACATAAAAATGTGTCAACAAGGCATCAATCTGCCTATGTCACGCATCAACAAGGTGTCAACTGTCTCTGTCGTGCATCAACTCTATTCCTCTCATGCATCAATTACTTACCCCCTTATCACGTATCTACAATATCTCCTTGTCACGTGTCTACAATACCTCTTTGTCACGCATCAACTATATCCTTGTCGCATGTCAACAACTAACCCTAACAGGATAACAACAATCTCTGGTGCTTAAGAGTATGCAAGTTCATAGTATTGGTAATTTGGTAAGCTACTTGTGGTAGTACCGTAGTATACTACCCAAAGTGAATCACCTAGGTTTTTATAGGAGATGTTTTCAAATGAAGGCGAAGCCAACCCAAAAAAATATATACTATAAATTTTAGGCAAACAAGACACTCGACCCGCTCCGAAAAAATGCCTTTTCAAATTTTCCTAAAATGAAATTTTCACCATATTACGAATATTCGCCACTAAAATTATCCCTGAAATACATATATATCCTTTGATGATGTAAAAAATTTGGGAATTTTTCTTATAAATATTATAGAATAATTTAGTGAAAATCCAAGCATCCCAAAGGAAATACAAACAGATGTGACACTTAGGTGGAAACTTACAGTTCTACATAATGGAATCACATTTTAGTAAAAATGTTAAAAGATAAAGAGGCCCTCAAAAACTACCATTTTTCATTAATTTTGAAGTAATAGAGGCCTAATTTAGAAAAGTAAAGTAATATAGTTGTTATCAAAGAATCACAACACCCTCTATTTGCATAGCATGTGAGTGTGTTAAGGAAAGCAGTGTGATTGTGTAACACAGAATTGTTTCAAGGTATGGGACCCTATAGTTGGAACAAATCTCTAGAGAAGGTTAGTTCCTCTTCCTAATCTAATGCAACACCTAACTCTAATGAAGGGAAATCTATCAACTATCTCTAACCTGCAGTTTCCAATGGACTAGGGATAGATAAATAACATGAAAATGAAAGCATTATACACTAAAAGAGGTTATGCACTAAGATAAGGGTGTGGAAAATACTCTCCAAAGCATGGTAATGGAAAGAAATGTAAATAAAAGAGGATGAAAGAATCACCATAGTTTAAAAAAAGCATTCATAAAACCATTCCCATAGAAACATAAAAATTATAAACCTCGCAAGATGAGTAAAATAAGCACAATAATCCTACAATGAAGATGGAGAAGAAAGGTAATGAAAAAACACAAACAAGGGAAGAAAGATATCCAAAAAATTTAGTTTATTGCTTCAAGAGTTCACACAGTCCATTTGCAGAGATAGAGAAAGGCCTGGATCATCATGCAATAAGTCCCATATGAAGGCCTACAACACATAGTTGTTCCAAAACAAAAATGGAAAAGTTTTGTTACAACAACAATCCCCCTTCTCAAATGAGATGTCACTTTAATTTATATAAAAATGAGGAAGAGGAGAGAAAAATGAAAACTCAAATTTTCAATTTTAACCACTTTTAAAGTACCCAAAGTGGATGAAAATCATGATGGATAACCTGTAAGATCCATCCCCTAGTGTCCCATAACTTACAATAGAAGAACAACAGTTTCCCATGCTCATCTATTGCTCCCTCAACCACCTAGAAGTCTCTATTTCAAACTGATCTCATTTTCTGCAATTTTAAAATAAAAAATCCATGAATCCTTAAATTTATTGATTTTTGTGATTAGATCTCAGATCCACGATTCCAACGAGTCCAATTTTTCATGATTTCATTGAGAAATGTAAAAGTTACATATTTGTGAGTATAAACAACTATCTATGTTTTCTCATTATTACTTCCACTCCATGGGACTGCGCATTTAAATTTCTTGTTCGGAATGACAATTTCAATATTTCCCCATTTTCTAAAGTTTCATGTATGATTTTATTGACCTGGGCATTTAAAATTGTTGTATGGGATCCAACATTTTCATCGATTTCGAATTGGGGGGCTTAGTGTTTAAATACATGGTTTAAGGTCTAACTCTGCCAGCTCACCAGCTGGCTTACCTAACTAGATTCTATCCTAACCCCCTGGGCCCCTTGCAATAAATCGAGCCTTGTTTATATGCCATTGACTCGCTCTATTTGCATTGGATTCTCCACCTTATCTATCACTTAGGACGAATTGGCCTCCCACCTTAGAACCACGTGGAGACCCTACCGGTGAGCTCCACCCTTTTTGCACCTCGGTGGGGAACCTATCCATCCACTCAATCCCATGTCTACCCATGCCAACTTTCCAGATTGGTGAGTTTTACATCTTCTTAGTACCTCTTTATGTCAAGCATCGACCGATGAGTCGAATAAATCCTCGCTCAAACTCACCCTTATGTCAATGTCCACCATGCAATGCCAACTTGGCTCTACATCGCGGTACGATCCACTTAGTGTGGTGATGATGACTTCTCGAAAAATTGTTCGCCATTTCATCCATGTTCTACTCATTCCATTTATCTCTGCATTGGCGAAAAGGGCTACTCGACACCACCCCATGTCACCCGTAACTTGGTTCTTGAGTACGCTTTTTCGAGGCCCATTATGTTCTATGTGACCACTTCAGATTCGTAACCATTACCGAGCCTATTTGACCAGCCATTGACCACCCAAACCTTCACATAATGATGAAACCTTGCTTCTTTATAGTGAAAGTGAATTTTAGATGAACTCAAGGCCCGACTTACCTTGGACCATGTGGGATCCGCAGACAAGACCCAACCGCATCTCTCTCACGTCGAGGTGTATTGCCTAACTTTTTCTTGTGGAAAATCAGATTTGCACGAAACCTATAGCCCTAATAACTTGGGTTGTGTGGGCTCAAAACTACACTTCGGCCGACGAAGCTTCCCATGGAACTCTTGTCTGGCTAATTGATCCGCTCGGCCTGATCTAGCTCCAATCCTTTGCCACCATTTATCTAAGGTGTTATGTCCCTTCCTTGATCTCGTGATAACTCTCCCTATTTCTCTGTAACAAGTTAACTTGCCCATCGCTACGCAGAGCACAATGTACTTTTAACCCAGAGATCTTCACTCCATAGCTCGTGGGGGACTCTCCATAGCTCAACCTAATTTCTATGCATAAAATGAGTCGAGATTGCCAATGACCTTGGTCTCACTATGTTCATCCTTGATCCCAAGCCATTTTCTATGTAGATCCCGCCATAAACAATTACCGACAAGGATAGCTCGGGGCCCCTAAGAATTGTATATCTACACATAAACTAATCTCCCCGACATCCACCTACCATGAAATTAAAAGGATCAACCCTAGAATGTAACTCCCAAGCCATTTGTAATCACCCTCATGGGCTCCCCTTTGCACAAGTCATGTGCTCTACTTGCAGACCGATCCTAAATTGAAGCTTCCCACCCTTAGACCCGAGATCAACCATCATGAAACCAACCTCGAAGCTATTTCAATGACTACCATACAAATCACGTCGCCATGCACTCCAATCCATGATGGCACATAACTCGCAACCTTCGAAACAACTCAATGTTAGCTCATCTCTCCGTGTTGGGAGACAAACTCACCAACCAACTCGACAAGATGGTTATGAGCCCAAGGCATTTTTGCAAACTTCACAACTACCTCAAGGTTTTTTAGCTTTAATATTTTTTAAGTTCCGGGAGATACGAATATGTCTTGTGGTGTCCTAGAGATTTTTACTATATTTTTACAATTTTTACCGCAAGTGGTCCCCGCAACTTGATCTTCTTCCATGTGAATAAATCCCAAGTTTGACAAAATCCATAAGAGGAAGAAATTCCTCTTGAGGCTTCCAACCCTCCCTGAGACTTTGATGATTTAATGACTACACATAAATCTTCTTGCATCTTCGGATTGACTGGTGTGCTTATTACAATAGCCTTAGTGCAAGCTCTTAGTTATCCATTTTGACTCGAGAGGTAAAAATTAATTAAAATTTTGACGACTCATGGGGCCATCTTACTACTAGATTTAGGTTGACCAAGTGAATTTCATATTTATCCATTATGTATGGAATCGTTCCTAATCACGCGTAACTTATTCAAATTGAGAACCTATACCCTGAGTCACTGAAACAATGTTACTTGAAATTGAATCAATATCGTTGCTTGCATTTCCCACTCTTGTAAGAAAATTATTGAAGTTGGTTTTGTGAAAGTGGAAAATTTCTTCGATCTTAAATTCTTTTCTTATTTAATTTCCCAAAAGATATGATCTATTTGTAATGCATGATCACACTTGAAACCGCCCCACATCGATTCTTGTTAACATGAAGCACCAACAAATTGATTTCTTGATAAGATAGAGCACCTTTGCGTAATCAAGATAATTTTGGACATCATGGAATCCTATGAAAATATGATTGTTTCCTTCTGAACCAACTCCTCAAAAAATTATTGAAGGACTTGAACTATTTACACAATGGTTGGTCCTTTTGCAAACCGATAACACTGTCATCCTGTTACCATACCACAAACATCCGCTAAAAATTTTGTTTTTGATTCAGGGAGGGAATGAGAAATTAAACTCCTACTTTGAAGGAGAAAAATAATGAAAGCAATGAAATCTTATCCTTATCCTATTTTTAGTTTCTTTGCATTTGAATCTCTTGAGGATGACAACCATCAATTTCAATTCTAAACTTCTTACTTGAAACATTCTTCACTCAGAAGCATTATGAATTGTACAAATACCACACTAGAAGAAATAGAACATGTGCCCAAATCACATAGGGAAATTCAAACCTATTTTAACAAAAATACAATGTGCACAATAACTTAGAGGAATTAGAAAATACTAGCCAAATATATACAAGGGTGAGAATTGTTCCATTCACTAACAATGTTTAAGTTAGATCCCGGTTGTCCAGGATTGACAACTCTTCTTTGTCCAGATTAGATAGTTGGAAATCATTGTTTCTTTTACATCATATGATAATTTGAAGGCCACTCCATATGGAATCAAACATGGAATTATTTCCAGGCTTATCCTAATCCTCATCCCACTTCAGAAGCAAGTTTCCCTCCTGGAAATTTCTTACCTTAACTTTCTTATCAAATTAATTCTTGATCAACGCTTGATCTTTCTCCATTGTTTACATTGCATGCTCTCTTATTTCTTCCAATTCCCTAATTTTTTCTTACCGAATTCCATAGGCTTGAATTATGACAATTCCAATTGCTTTAGGAGCTCTAATGCTAGTAATTCAATTGATATAGGTAACCTTTCCGCCTTCGTAGACTAGATTGTATGGGGAGCTGTATGTAGACCTATTTGGTGTTATTCTATCATCTAATAAGGCTAATTTGAGCTTTGTGTGTTACGTCCTCTAGTTTTAATCAAGAGTTATAATTTTAATTCTAAGAAATTTATTGTTTGTGGAGTCATCTTGCCCATTACCCTAGGGGTAATAATTAGATGAAGTGTTGAGATATATTCCATTCTTGACAGCCCACTCAATGATCTTTGTGCTAAGAAATTTCAGAGCATTGTTTAATATGATAGTAGCGAACTCCAAAATCTTAATTATCCCCTCATAAAAGTCCAAGATACTATATTAATTTTCCTCCTTGAGTGTCACTACCTCATTCATCTTGGTGAAGTAATCTATTGTCATTAGAATCCACTTGTGACCTTGGCTTGAGTTTGGATTGATGACCCCAATGAATTCCAATCCCCATTTCATGAAAGGTTGATGAAATGTAATTAGATGTAATGGAAATGCTGCTAACTTCCCTTCCCTATGAATAATGCATGCTTATTACACTTTTTATTCCATGCATTACAACCACTAAACAATATAGGCCAATAGTAATAAACCCTCATGATATTTAGAGTTGTTACTCATGGAAAACAAGTGTCCTCCCACCTCCCCATCATCAAACTCTTCGCAACACTTTCTCAATTTGATTTGTAGGAACACATCTTTAGAGAACCCCATTCATGTCCTTTTTGAACAAGAGGTCGTCAATGGGAGCATACATAATGGATTGGAGTCTAAAATATTTCATTTTTTTCTTTACATAACTTTGAAGGGCATAGAATTTTCTATAAGAAGTAGATCACATCCCGATTCTAACAAGGGGTAGGAACAAAATCGATGGTTATTCTGGACTTTTTGTAGAACAAAGACAACTTCCCCTTCATTATTTAAGTCAACATGTTATTTGCAATGAAGCTATTTACACGAACCTTTCCCATAAACCAGACACGATCTTGATTTCTATGTCATATTCCATTACACAAGTGATCCAAACTTCCGTTTTCTCATTAAAATCTATGTTCACGAGGAAATATTTTACCCCAAAATGAGATACTAACAATCTGAATCTTATTTTTTGAGAATTAAGTGTCTCGAACTTCTTCAATCTTTTTATAACAAGGACATGATTTTCAATAAAAGAGTATCCCACAAAATAGTATTCCAAGATTTAATCGAAGAAATCTATAGGTTTCTCGATCCCTCCATATTCAGTTGTACTAATATAGATGAGATCATATCTTAATCACCAAATGTATAGAGGATGAAGTCCTTTGAAAAATATGGATTAATGAGAGTTGGAGATTGTGATATTGTATATTTGATGGCCTCAAAACTCTCCTTTCCCTCCATTTTCCACTTGAATGTCATACTCTTATTTAACATCATTATCACGAATTAAAAAGAGTGGAAAAATTGGGCAAAAACCTTTGGAAAAAAATTATCCCTCCCAAGAATATTTAAAGAGCCTTCTTGTGACTTGGCAAAGGAAGTGCATAGATAACTTCAACTCTCTTATGTACAATTGTCAACCCTTATTTTGAAACAATGTGGCCTAAGAGATTTCCCTCATGAGCCAAGAATATACATTTTTTGGGATTCAAGGACACTCCAAGTCTTCGCATATTCGAAATACTTTCCTGAGGTTAAAAAGGTGATCTACTGCATTTTTGGAGAAGATAGTGATATCATCAAGATAAACAAGCACCGTATTTTTAATTGATTTATTGAACGCCATATCAATAGCCCTATAGAATGTAACTCCAGTATTTGAAAGTCTAAATGGAATCTTCTTATAAGCATATGTTCCCCTTTATGTGGTAAAGACCATTTTAAATTGATCATCTTATTTCACCATGATCTGATTATAGCCTGAGTAGCCATCCAACATTGAGAATCTCTCTAAACCACCTACTACTTGCAAGATGTGTTCCATGGAAGGGAGTGGAAAATGGTCTTTGAGTGAAGCTCTATTCAAGTCCCACAAGTCCACACATAATCTGATTTATTTGTTTCTCTTCCTAAGTGGAACCATGTTTGTAACCAAACTTGAGTGCTTGATTGAAAAAATGATGTTAGCTTATATGATTTTGTTCAATTCCTTTCTCATGAGGGGTTGAATGTGGGGATTTACCCCCTTTTTCTGCCTGATGGGTTTGGATTCTAGATCCAATTTAATAGTATGATGTGCCAATTTTGGATTATAAACTCTCAAATATTTATAATTCTAGCAAAATACATCTTGGAATTCTTCCTAAAGTTGGGTTGAGTCGGATTTCTCTTGCTAGGTACTCACCTTGCCAATTTGTAGAATCTTTCCTAAAGCTACTGAAATAGGCTCCGAGTCTTCACCCTTGACATGAATGTTGGATTTCTCCTTCCGGAATTGATCATTGGGGTTGAAGATTAATTCCAATGTTACAAAGAGTTTTGGGATTTTGTTTGTCTTCAACTGAACTACTTGATCACCACAATGCTATTCCAGTTTGTATTGGTTCCTAGTAGAGAACTAAACTTATTCTTGCAAGAATTTGATGCTTTTCTGATCATTTTCAAACACTTTCAAAATTGTGTTGTTGTCCGGGATAGCGGGCCTTACAACAAATTTAATATGGGGCAGAGTTTGTTCCTTCTTTATATTGTCAACAACATCAAATGATTCCCTAATAACCGAAAGTCTTTCCACAACCTCATTATTCTTCCTTGGGATGGATTTGATGTTCAATGCCTCAAAATATTAGGTGTGAACCCATACTCGGTTCTTCTATCTCCTTAATGAGACCATTTTTAGCATTGTTAAGTCCTCTAACTTAGTTTATAACCAGCTCTTACTATCTCGAAGAATTGCAAGTTTTTTATACCCTTCCTCCTTACCAAATGCAATCCATGGACCAATGCTTCATATTAAGTTGTGTTGTTTGAACAACTAAATTGAAAGCAGAAAGTTGAGTAGTATTGCATACCATGAGGTGACACATGCATTTCTCCTCCTCTAGCACCTTGCCTACTCCTCAAGCCATTAAAGTACATCTATCAAACTTCATTATCATCTTATCCATCTTGTTGGGTGATGTAAGGAAGAGGTGGATTTGCTTCATGCAAGCAATAGATTCCCAACTCAGCCTCTTCCATTACCTTGTATGGAGAAAAATCATGCCTTTTTTTCCCCGTTAATCAAGAGTCAAGTATGGAATGTTTCCAACCTTGGTATCTTCTTACTGGGTTATTGGACAATCTTCTTGATTGAAAGTTGTGAAATTTACGTTGATTGGACATGGTACATGAGGCTCAATATGGAAAATTATAATTGGTACCGATCTGATTGTATCCTTAGCTCCATATATTGTTTTAAAGAACATGTGTGACCAGTCCACAAACAATTAGCCTCCAATCTTAGCAGTGAATTATCTTGACAAGAATATAGCAAAGAGTGGTGACAGTCAATAACTAACACATCTTGGAAGACTATGACATTAGGGCATACATGTAGTGTAAGGCTAAATATTTTGATTACTCCAACTATTCCCACTATTGTCACATCTAATTGTACTACTCCTTTTTAACACTAGTTCATATTTTAGTCCCAATTGATCAACTATCCACTTGGGCATCATGGAACTTCTTTCTCATGAATCAATCGTGCAATTTTGTATAAGATTATTCCCAACAATTAGAGAAATATATAATGGAGGAGAATTCATATTTTTTACTTGTTTTCCTCCATGATTTACTTCTCTTGGAGGTGCATTAGAGAGCACCTTGTTTTTATCCTTAGATAATTAATTAGATATGGACAAATTTTCCATAGCTACTTGCAATATATCTCTTTGGCCCGGGATATCTAATGAATCCCACATTGAGATGTTTACATTCATTTTATTCATTTTATCTATGAAATTAAATGGAGATGAAATCTTTTTATGCTTCCATTTTCTTTTCACAACTTTCTCTTGCACATGAGAAACTACAACTGGTACATGATCTAATCTATAAGGTGGTTTGGGCTTGTTCTGTACATTTGGAGCTGCACTTGGATTGCTAACTCCTTGAATAGTGAAAGAAAGATTAATAGCACTTGGATTAGATGATTTCCTTCCTCTAAATTCCTCTTTTTATATTGTGTGTTTGATTCCAAACCTTGAGAAGGAGACTGATTTATTCCACAAAAATCATCAACTTTCCAATTCACAAGTGTGGTGTCATTTGGAGGTGCTTATGGTGCACTTGTCTACTGTTGATTTTATTCTTTAATTGCTTCTTGAGATACACCTACTTTTTACACGATCAAATCTTGATTTAGAGCACCATTAAAATATGATGGTTTATTGTGAGGTTGATTACATGGGAAGCACCATTCATATTCTTGTGCTATGTTGTTTGGAGTTGGAACAAAGGCTCTAGATGAGGAGGTAATATTAGGATTGTAAGGTTGGAATTGTGTATTAGTGGGAGGTTATCCTTGGTTTTGAATATTATCTTGAGTAGGTGGTATATTTGTCTTATAGAGAGGTCTATTAGGTTGGGCTTTAGGTTTATATGATCCAAAATTTTGAGCTTGATGCCTTTTGATTGTTACCAATTCATTTCCTAAGTTTTCTAATTGTTTGTTGACCTACTGTAGCTCAGTTGAGGTGCTAGGATAAGAAGTAAACGATTAATTCAAACTCATATATTTTGGGGTAGGAATGGAGGCTAACATAGGTGTTTAAATAGAGCTTGTGTTTTCAGTTTCTAGATAAAGAGGCATAGGGGGCATAGGTGCAAGTTTACTAACTTGAATCAAATAATTTTCAGCTCTAATAGAAATGTTATAAGTTGCGATAAAATTTATACCTCACATAGACTATATTATCATAGCTATATCAAAATTAAGAGCTTTTAGGAATTAGATAAAGAAACCTTCAGTTGCTAGTCTCACCTCAATAGGAATCTTGTCTCATGTTCTTTGGAATCTGAAATTGAAATTAGCCATCTATTCATTCAAAGCCCTCTTGATTATGGTCAATTGTTCTAACAAAGACGAATTATTTTCCTTCTCACTTTGAACTAATTACAAAGAGATGAACATAGTTGATTCTAGTTTGTAATCGATCCTTTTGTCAAGATCCTACACCATTGTAGAGCCTTACATTTGAAAGAAGAGACTAATAATTTGACTACAAAATCCATCTCATTGATCTCATGAATGGCACAAACATTTGCAATGTCTTGAATATGATCAATGGGAGTTGTGTGATTTTCCCACGTGAAGTATGGGATATTATTCAATGCTTCCACTTGAACAGTATTTTTCTACATTGAGAGTAAGTGGAATGCTTCCAGTGAAATTCATAAATGGATTTCGAGGCTGATGGGCCATTCTGATTGGTTTGACAACTCTATTTGATTGAACAAAAGGCCTACTGGGTGGAGGTGTTGATAATATTCTATTTGGTGGAGATGGAGACCTTTCGTGTCTTCTTCCCATTCTTTCTCTTCTTGGAGATAACTACAAGTATTTGAAAATAAATTATTCTCGTTGTTCTCAACCTTGTTTAAATCCTTGTCATAAATTTGGAAATCTTGGGCTACTAAAACCACTAAAAATTTCCCCTTGCATGGTCGCCATATTTGCTGTTACAAAATAGCTAAAGGCTGAAATTTAAAACAAGAGAACTCCAATATTGCTACCATGAAATAAAGTCTTCCTTATGGTCCCACCATGCATATCGAAGCTGTTATCATAGATTTATAACACCCTCTATTTTCTTAGCATATGAGTGTGTTAAGGAAAGTAGTGTGATTGTGTAGCATGGAATTGCTTCTAGGTGTGGGAACCTATAGTTGGAGAAACTCTCCACAGAAGGCATGTTCCTCTTCCTAATATAATGAAAAAAATAACATTAATGAAGGTGTTGGTGCTCAATTTAATCTCACCTGTTCATTCAAAAATGTCTTAGTCCGCATGGTTTGAAGTTTTCTCTGTCTCCCTATATGGATTCGTGAAAGATTTTTCTTTCATTTGGTTTCATGATCAATCCTTTCCTTTGGTCGAGGATCACATTGAGTCCAAATATTTTTTCCATTCCTCTGTGCATGAGAAAGAATTTGTAATTTGGGCATAAATTCAGGTTTTTCCCCTTCCTTCTATTTTTTCACAATTATGTTTCCCTATCAATTTTTGTCCCAACATATGTGGAAATGTGGTCCTTTCTAATTTGATGTGGCCCAGCGGGTATTTTTGGTGAAATTTTCCACTTTTTCACATTTGTAAAAAATACCAAATTTGTCCCATGGCCCCAATAGCATCTAATTGGTTATTCAACAAATATGAAGTGGCAGGGAAAAAGTCCTACTTTGAGCCTGAATATGGACACATGGTAGTTTTTCAAGTTACAAGTGGGAAGGCGGGTTGGTGGAAAATTTTGATTTTTTTCCCTCTTTGTATGAGGGAGAAAAGTTATGAAATAGCCTGTAGCTCGATGGGGCCTACATAAAAGTTACAAGGAGGATGCGGGTCGTCGGGGAAGTTTGAAACTCTAAGGCCCACTTTAACTCAAAGTTTGTACACGTGAAGGATCAGTACTCATATGAGGATCTACCTCTAGGTCTTAGCTTAGTAGTTACACCAGGGAGACATGTGGAGGCTTCCGCTAGCTCCTCTCTATACTTAAAATTTTCAAGCAACTTTCTAAGGCCTGGGACACATGGAGGGCCCACACCTATTTAGGGACCTGCCCCTATAATTTACTTTTGAAAGAGCACCGAAGGGACACTTGGAGGTTTCTGTTGGATCCTACCCATACTTATACTTTTCAATGGTGAAGAAACTTTCTCGGACCTTAGGCACGTGGTGCCTTCCACTGGTCCTTAAACATTTTCAACAAATTTGTGGGGATGAGACATGTGGTGAGACTTTGCTTGTTTAGAGTCCCCGCTTTTGGGCACCATATCAAAAGTGTGCCAAAGAGACACGTGGAGTCTTCCGCTGGCTCCTTTTTTATATTGAGAAATTTTCAAAGGCCAAAAGGCTCTTTTATCGCACCTGTGGGACGTGGAGATCCTACGTTCATTTGAGTTCCCACCTCTAAACTTCATCTTTGAAGTTGTGCCCAATGAATACATGGAAGCTTCCACCGGTTCCTCTTTGCACTTGGCCGATTCAGACTTGTAACACAGGTAATGTGGGATAATCCGTGCACAAACACTCATTTTTGAGAGGCATGAACGTAGGTATCCATGCTAGGGAACTCATTTCTCAAAGTGTATTCATGAGGGTAAAGAGAATTTCTTGTCAAACCCATCTATACGGGGCCACGAAAATGATTGAAAAGGGGATTTCTTGCAAGACATAATAAAAGAATGATTACAAGAATCAAAAAGTTGAGGCATGGCATCCTAGTCATGGTTGAGGTTCGATAAGTGTGATGAGTTCATGGTTTTTCCACCTAGCACTTCATATGTAAATTTGTTAAACGTCACTTTTTGAGACAAATCAGTAACAAGCAAAAGATTCCTAGAATATTCTTCTTTTTGGGGGAAAATTTGGGATGAGTGAGTAAGTGAATTGTATAAATGCAATGAGGATACTCTTGCAAATGGTTGGGGGTTTAATTCTTATGATAAAATTTGAGAAATCCCATCTTCCTGAGAGACCATTTGAGAAACTGTTAATCTCTTGTGTTTTAGATTTGATTGCGTCAAGATGGTTATGAGTGTATAGCCATTGACAAGCTCTAAGACTATTCAAGAAACTTTCCCCTACTAATAAATCTAATAGATCTCGAATTAATTTGTGTTGATCTTGGGAAAAATTGTGTCTTCTTTTATTTCAGAATGTTTTCAAATGGTTTTGATGTTTTTGTTGCAATCTTATGTTAAAATCCCTCCAAATCACACATGATCTCATCCTGTGATAGTTTAGTGGCATTTGAAATTTCATTATGAGAAGAGCCTTCATCCTGTAATGAGATAAACAATTTAAAATCACTTTACTGTCATTTTTTTATAAAGATTATCTGTAAGCCTTTGAGTGTATCTTAGGCGTGAGGAACCAGAGGTTTTTAATTTTTAATTAAGTGTTTAGCTCGAGGCTTCATGTTGAATTCTCAAAGATTGTGTGAAACCGTGTAGATATGGGGCTGCATTGATACATACCTTCTGGTTGAAGGAATTTTATTTCTATTCTCGAATCTTTCATGTTGTTTAGTTATCCAATTGTTGTAAAGGTTCTCAAAGATCCGGTGAAATCAACTTCATCTTTCTTAATCCCCACAAAAATTTTCAAATAACCATCAATCCTACCTAAAGTACCCATGTTTGTGTTGTGTATCCACAAATGAGAAAATTCTACTACTAAAATATACAAAAGCAAGTAGGTTTTAAGTGTCTTTAGTAACCCGAACCGTGTTCTTAAAATATCCCCATTCTTTAGAAGTGACAACTCGTGAGAGTTAAATTACAGCGTGTTGATCATATTTTCTCAAGGTTCCCTAAAAATTGTGCAAAGAAGGATCTCTTCATGTCCTTCACCAACAGAGGTTACAAAATGAGTCCTCTCACCCTAGTTGAAAGGCATGACCTAAAGTAGTGAGGATAGATCAAATCCTTTTATATGGTGCTATCCATTTCTCTCGATGCCCGAGAGACAAAGAGGTAGCTTAATCTCCTCCCCAGCCTACAAAATGAATCATAATATGATCGATCTGTTTCTAAGTGTCTTGCTAAATCTGTGATGCTACTCGGCCTCCAAGGCATAATCGATTTGGATACCAACACCATTTTGGCGTTGTTTCTAGGGACTATTTGAACAAAGGTGTACACATATCGACCCTGGTAATGTTTCTTACATGATCTAAGTGCAAATATGTTGTTTAAAAATAATCCTTTGTTGAGATTTTAAGAATAGTATAAAGTTACAAGTTTTGTGTGCAATATTTCCAGTTTCTAGTGGTTATTGCACTAAATTTATATCATCAGTGATAAATACTGGTAGAGGAAGGTCAAATCTACTAAGCTTTGTAGGATTTAAGTGTTGATAGATATTTGACAAGTCATTTATAGTGTGTTTACACAACTAAGGTAAAAATCCTTAGTGGTGACTCGTGGCGAATCTAGAGGGAAGAAGATATTTCTTCACTAAAGACCCTACCTAGAAAGTTGTTTCCAGAATTGGGAAAGACAAATTCAGAAGGAAAAAGAGTCTGGAAAATAGTTGGAGATCAGGAATCAAGAAAAGAGTTATCCATTGTGGAAAGTGATCAACCTACGGTTGAGGATTACCATTCTTCTTCAAGTGATTCTGAATCAGGTAATATTTATATAGAATTGAATTCTCCAACTGGAGAGGGGCCTTCATTTGTGTCTGATAAGTGTGCTTCTCAGTCTGTCCCTGTATTTTCCAAATTTGATAAGGTTTTCCATGAAACAAAGTCTTTAGAGGACATTCATTTTGAAAATTATACTCCTATGTTCCAAAGACCCCTTATCCCTCATCATTCTATTTCTCCTGTAAGATCACCCCCTCAAGGAAATATGGCCCAACCTCCACCTAGACCTCCATTTTTTTTCAACACTTTTGGACCTATATATTTTAGAGGTATGGCTGGATATCCAAATGTAGTGCCACAAGATGTTAGAAATAGATTGCCTAAATTTCAAGGAAATAATGCTATCACTGGCGATCAACATTTAATTTTTTTTGTCAATATGATGGAAAACTTTGAGATTGAATTAGAGGATGTGTATATAAAACTATTTATTCATACTCTTGACAAGGATGCACGTGACTGGTGTAAGTATTTTCCAGATAACTCAATAGATTCATGGATAGAAATGAAAAATGCCTTTAGATTGCAATATGGGTATAAGATAGATCCCACTTTCCTTTTTCTCGAATTTAAAAATATTAAGAAGAATCCTAATGAATTTATTCATGACTTCAATACAAGGTTCAATAAGACCCGAATAGGCTACTGGAATCCCGAGGCCAAGCGATGTTTCCTCTCTGATAAAATATGATGATGCTTTTGACAAAAAAGTTGTCTATTATTTAAGGGAAAAAAACCCAAGAACTTTGAGGTAAGCCTTCACCATGGCTTTGTAGATTGAAAACAATATCAAAGCAGTTGGTAAGCCTCCTAAGAGGGAAGGTATCAAGTTGATCAATCCAGATAAGCCTTAGTCAAGTAAGTCTATGGATCTAGAAGAGGTTGTAAAAACTTTGGCCGCTAATTAAGGAAATATCCTATAAACTGGCCAGAGAAGAGAAGGGGATTGGATAAAGTTCCCAAGGTTAGCACAAGCCACAAGGTCAAGAAATATTTGTAAATCATCCCAGAGGTGATCATAGATCAGATGATGGGGTAAAGCACCCGTGGGATCAAGAAATGATGACCCAACCCCGGGATAATAAATTGGTACCTGATCCTTTAGCTACTAGAGTTGCTATTATGGAAGAGGTCCATGATATGGAGTGGTGTGATAAATGTTTCTGTCCCATTCCCCATGTGATGAAGATAAATAAGTTGAGGAAGCTGATGATGATGCATGCATGATGGATTGCTCTACAAGTTCACAATAGGGAGCAACCTCAACTGAGCTGATAAGTGCTAGAACTGCTGCTGATTTCTTGAATTGCATTCACCGGGTATTACCTCTTCCTCCCACTCATACTTTTGAAATTGATATGGTACAAGCTTTTGAGTTTCCTAATAATGATTTTGAGTATTTAACGGCATTAATGATTAAAACGTATGTGGAGGAATTCCTTTAAGAGGAAAAAGCAGTTGTTAGTGAATACATTAGTTTCCTAAGAAAAGGAATTCAATACTAGGAGTAAGGTTTCCAAAGGGGTAGGGCCTGAGGCCAAACCAAAAATTCCAATTCTTACCAGTATCCCTAAGGAAACCCCTAAAATATATGCATCTGGAAAAGGCTTTGTCACCCCAAATAAAACTTGTGTTCCTCCCCATGCTGAGATTGTGAAAAGTCCCATGCCAAAACCTTCCCCCTAACACTTCCTTAGCCAAATAGGTTCCTTGTGACATAGCCAAAATCTTGAGTCAGATCAAGATTATTGTTCCTATTTTTGAATTGCTTAGAATCCTTGAGCATAAGAAGAGGGCGTTTGAGTATTTGGGGCTTAAGGAAGAAAAGGTCACCCAAGGTAAAAATGTAAACAATGTAGAGGTTCCTCCTACCATTGTAGAATTAGAAAAACCACAAGCATTGGAGGAATTGGGTGAACCACTTGAGGTTTATTTGGGAACTTCTCTAGTTGAGTCTCAGCTGAATGTGGATCCATTTTTCACTACTCGATTATTAAAGATAGGTTGTTACATAACTGCATGTTTGATTCAGGAGCCTCATGTAATGTAATGCCTCTTGAGGTCATGAATGAGTTGAATATCAAATTAACGAAGCATATGGGAAATGTACTACCATGGATTCAAGAGAGGTACCGGTAGTTGGATGTGTCAAGGGTTTAGTAGTGTAATTGGCAGTGTATCCAGGTAAGTACTTAACTTTGAATGTAGTAATTGTGGATTGTCTGCTAAGTGGGGAATGTTATTATCCAGAAAGTGGGAAGCTAGTGTGGGTAGAAGTGTTTAATTGGACATATATTATGCCACTATACCAATTGAGGGCAGCCTTTTGAAGTTATATGTTGAGAAGAAAATTTTACATCTCATTGAGGACCCTAACAATGCTTCTTATGAAGTATTGTACATAGATGTTGATGTCGGTAACTTCATGGGCTATGCTGATTATAAGGAGCATAAAATTGATGAGTGCAAGTCTCCTGAGCAGGTTGGTTCTCCTTGGACCCTGATGTTTGATGGGGCTTGTTCTAGATCTGGTAATGGTGTTGGTATTGTCTTGATATCTCTAAGCCAAGAGGAGTTTAATTTTTCTTTTAAACTCAATTTTGAGTGCACAAACAATATTATTGAGTATGAAGCACTACTCTTGGGTCTAAGGATTGCATGGAAATATGGTATTAGAGACATTGTTGTTAAAGGAGATTCAGAGTTGATAGTCAAACAAGTCAGAAAGTTGTATGCTACAAAGAATCAAAGAATGAGATAGTATAGGCATGTAGTTTGGGACTTCATTGAAATGTTTGAATCTTTCAATATAATACATCATGATATGAGCTATAATACTATAGCAGAAAAATTGGTAGTATTGGGATCAAAGTTTGAAAATTATACAATGTCTCCCTATTGTGAATATGATGTTGAAATATTGACTAGGCCATTTGTCCCTGACAATATCAAGCATTGGCAGGTATTTGAAGATGATGCTCAGGTCCAAAGGTTTTTGCAAAATAAAGGAGAATTTTCCAATCAAATTATAGATTGGGAACCAATGGATTTTGTAGCTAAAGGAAAGGACACTTTATTTGGTAATGACATTATTCAATTGAAGACTAAGACTATTCCCTGAAGGGTTGGTTACACTTGAATCAAATTTCGATAATGTTGACTACATTATCAATAGACACATGTCAACCTTGAGAGATGTTGAAGAATATGACCTGGGCACAAAGGATAAACCTAGGATAATATGGCTAGGCAAAAACTTGAATAGAGAAGAAAAGCAGTCATATGTCTAATTGCTAAAAATTACCAGGACTACTTGGTTTGGTCATATTCAAAACTGAAATCATACAGGGAGGACCTTTTTCAACATGAAATACCCCTGGAAGCTAATTCCAAGCCATTCAAGCAAAGAAAAAGACCAATTAATCCCCTCCTTTCCTAAAAAATTCAAGAAGAATTGAAAAAGTTAAGGGATGGAGGGATTATATAGCCTACAAGGTACTCCTCATGGGTAGTAAACTTGGTACCTATTAGAAAGAAGAATGGGGACATAAGGTTGTGTGTGGACTTTAGAAACTTAAATAAGGCATCAATCAAGGATAACTATCCCTTGAAAAATATGGATAACATGTTACTGAGTTAGTATCGGGATCAGAATTTTTATCTACTTTGGATGGTTTTTACAGGCTGCTACAACCGGGTAGTCGTGAAGCAATCAAAAACAATCAAAACTACTTTCACTACCCCATGGGGTACTTATGTGTATTTATATTCTCAGGATATATAAATGAATCCATTGTTGTGTATCAATATGATGTGATGGTTTTCTCCAGGAAGAGAAATGATCACTTGTAACATTTAGAAAAAATGTTGATAAGATGTAGGGAATATGGTATCTCACTGAACCCTAAGAAGGGTCATTTTGGGGTTCAAAAGGAAAAGTTTCTTGGACACATTGTGTCAAAATAAGAGTCATGATTTATCCTGAGAAATTGGAAGCCATTAGCAAAGTTCCTATTCCAAGAACCAAAAAGGAATTCAATCCTTTTTTGGGCAGATAAATTTTATTATGAGGTTTATTTCCAACTTTGTTGAATTGACTATCCCAATCACTAATATGCCGAAGAAGGATTAGAGTATCAAATGAGAAGAAATAATTATTCAAGCCTTTATTGGGATTAAGGAATCATTGAAAAATGCCCCTATTTTAGCATCTCCTGATTATAAGAAGGATTTCCAAATGTTTTCCTTTGCTTTAAAGAATACCATTGCATCTGTCATGTTACAAAAGGATGATGAAGGAACTGAAAGGCCAATTGTTTTCTTTAGTAAAACACTACAAGGGGCAGAACTAAAGTATACTATCATGGAGAAACAATATTTTTCTTTGGTTAGAGCCAAAAAAATCTTCAGGCCCTATATTTTGAGTTCTAAAGTCATTTCTTATGTTCCCCATACCATGGTTAAGGATATCCTATCAGAGATGGAAATTTCAAGCAAAATATGTCGATGGGTAAATAAGTTGCAAGAATATGACATGGATATCCAAACCAAAAAATTGGTTAGAGGTCTGGGCTGGAAAATATTATGGCAGAGAGCAACCTACAAACAGTTGAGGTAAATGAAGTTGAAGAAGAAACGTTGAATATCCTTGAAAAATTGATAAATTTTGAATGGTACAAGGATATTATTTTTTATCTCAAACATCTATAGTGCCCTGAGTATTTAAGTAAGAATAAAAAAGATCACTTAAGTTAGCCTCCTAGAAATACATCATCATTGATTATGGGTTAGCTTGGAAGAACCCGAGGGAGTTCTTTTAAGATGTATCACTGAAGATGAATCCCTAAAAATAATTGATGATTTCCATGGAGGATTTTTTTGGGGAATTTTGTTGGAAGAGTTACAACTCGAGAAAATCTTAAGGGCTGGTTCTTGGTGGTGAACACTTTTAAAGACACAACTATGCTGGTAAGAAAATATGAGAGTTGTCAGCATTTTTAGGAAGATTGAAATCTTTAGGCTCCCTCCCTTTGCAGCATGTATCAATTGAAACCCCATTAAACTAGTGGGGAATGGAATTTATTGGTGATGTTTTAGATTCTTCAAGTTCAGGCCACAAGTGGATATTAGTGGCTATTGATTACTTCACCAAGTGGGTGGAGGCAATCCCCACCAAGAAAGAAACTCACCAAATTGTCATGGACTTCATTTTAAATCATATAATCTGCAAGTTTGGAGTACCTACTAAGATAGTTATTAACAATGCTATGAGATTTCGAGCTAAACCTTTGGTAGCCATGTGTCATGAATATGGGATCAATTTAGCATATGCTTCCAATTACAATCCCCAAGGAAATGGACAAGAAGAATCAAGTAATAAGAATCTATTGAAGATAATCAGGAGAACCTTGGAGTTAAACAAATGAAAGTGGGGTGAGCAATTGAAATTTTCTGTTTGGGCTGATAGAATCACTATTAAAAGGGATACTAGAAAAATCCCATTTGAATTGGTATATGGAACTCAAGCCCTACTTCCCCTGCATATGCAATTATCATCTTATCAATTTTCGAAAAATTAGAGGACCAGGAGGTCAATTCCCATGATGCTCATATAAATCAAATTGTTGAATTGGATGAGAAGAGAAGAGAGTCCCACCAAAGAAATGTGAATTTTAGGGAGAAAATGAAGAAGTTATTTGATAAAAAGGTGAATCTGAGAGCTTTCAGTGTGGGATATCTGGTGCTACTATGGGATAATCAGACATGAGGATAAGTGAAAGCATGGAAAATTTGATGCATTATGGATGGGCCCTTATTCTATTGACCTTCGGATTGGAGAGCACACCTTTTCCTAAAATACTTAGATGGGGAATTGTTTGAGTTGCCTAGTTAATGGCAGGCACTTGAAACATTTCCTAGATTGATTTCTCATAATTAAGAAAAGCACTATTGTACAATGTATAGTTTTTTGGTTTCGTTCTACTTTCATGTTTTTCTATTTCGGTTTTTCCTGGTCCATGGTGACCAGCTTTTGTTGGTTTCTCAGTTCTTCTTGGGGGAGTCGGTTATTGTCTTTCAACTCTACAAGCTTTTCTTTGACTTCATTTCCCAATTGAGTTTTGGCACACGATTTTTTGTTCTTGTGGCACTCATAAGGAGTGCCCATCCCCGATTCGGATCCAATGTTGGTGCTTAATTTAATCTCACCCTGTTAGTTCAAAAACGTCTTAGTCCACATGGTTTGAAGTTTTCTCTATCTCCCTGTATGGATTTGTGAAATCTTTTTCTTTCATTTGGTTGCCATGATCAGTCCTTTCCTTTGGTTGAGGATCACATTGAGTTGAGATATTGTTTTCTTCCTCTATCCATGAGAAAGAATTTGTAATTTGGGCATAAATTTGGGTTTTCCCCCTTCCTTCTATTTTTCCACAGTCATGTTTTCCCTGTCAATTTTGTCCCAAAATTTGTGGAAACGTGGTCCTTTATGATTGGATGCAGCCCGATGGGTCTTTTTGGTTAAATATTCCCCGATAGCATCTATTTGGTTATTCAGCAAATATGAAGCAGTAGGCAAAAATTCTTACTTTGACCCCGAAGATGGACACATGGTAGTTTTTCAAGTTACAAGTGGGAAGGTGGATCGGTGGAACATTTTGAATTTTTTTCCGTATTTGTATAAGGGAGCAAAGTTATGAAATAACCCACAACTTTGCTAGGCCATTTTGAAAGTCTAAGGCCCTCTTCAACTCAACGCTTGTCCACATGGAGGGTGAGCGTTCATTTGAGAGATCCACCTCTCGGTCCTACCTTAGCCGTTGCGCCAAGGAGACATGTGGAAGCTTCCGTTGGCTCATCTCTATACTAAAAATTTTCAAGAAACTTTCTAAGGCATGGGACACATGGAGGGCCTGTGCTTGTTTGGGGACCCACCCCTGTACTTTACTTGTGAAAGAGCATCTAAGGGACACTTGGAGGCTTCCGCTGGATCTTGCCCATACTTATACTTTTCAACGACCGAAGAAACTTTCTCAGACCCTAGGAATGTGGCACCTTCCACTGGTCCTTAAAATTTTTCAACAAATTTGTCAGGCTAAGACATGTAGTGAGCCCGTACTTGTTTAGGGTTCCCATTTTTGGGCACCATATCAAAAGTATGCCAAAGAGAGACGTGGAGGATTCCGATGGCTCCTTTTTTATATTGAGACTTTTTCAAAGGCCAAAAGGTAATTTTATCTGGCCTAGGGCATGTGGAGAGCCTGGGCTTATTTGAGGTCCTACCTCTAAACTTCATCTTTGAAGTTACGCTGAATTAACATAAGGAATCTTCTTTTGGTTCCTCTTTGCACTTGGCGAATTAGACCCCAACAGCAGTAATATGGATAATTCATGCACAGAAACTCATTTCTGAGAGGCATGAATGCAAGAATCCATACGAGGGCACTAATTTCTCAAAGAGTATGCTCAAGGGTGAAGAGGATTTATTTTCAGACCCAACTATACAGAGTCACCTAAAAATGATTGAGAAGGGGATTTCTCACATGACGAATAAAAGCATGATTAGAATAATCTGTCAAAATTTTGGGGCATGGTAACCTAGTCATGGTTGAGGTCCGAGAAATGTGATCAGTTCATGATTTTTCCACTTGGGAGATTTGGGTGTAAATTTTTTAAATGTCACTTTCTGAGACAAATTGGTAACAAGTAAAGGATTCCTTGAATATTCTTCTTTTTGGGGAAAATTTGGGATGAATGAGTGAGTGATTTATATAAATACAATGAGGATACTCTTGCAAATGGTCAGGTGTTTAATTCTTATGAGTGAATTTGAGAAATCCCATGTTCCTGAGAGACCATCTGAGAAACCCGTTAATCTATTATGTTTTAGATTTGATCACATCAATATGGTTGAGAGTGTACTGGACATTGAAAATCTATAAGACTATTCAAGAAAATTTCCGCTACTGATAAATCTAATACATCTCGAATTAATCTGTGTTGATCTTGGGAAAAATTGTGTCTGCTTCTATTTTAGAATATTTTCAAATGGTTTTGATGTTTTTGTTGCAATATTATGTTAAAATCCCTCTGAATCACATAGGATATCATCCCTGTGATAGTTTAGTGGCATTTGCAATTTTATTATTAGAAGATCCTTCATCTTGTAATGAAATAAACAATTTATAATCACTTTACTTGTCATTTTGTTAATGAAGATTGTATGTAATCCTTTGAGTGTATCTTAAGTGTGAGGAACCAGGGGTATTTAATGTTTAATTGAGTCTTTAGCTCGAGGATTCATGTTGAATTCTCAAATATTGTGTGAAACTATGCAGATATAGGGGTCCATTGATGCACACCTTCTGGTTGAAGGAATATTTTGGCTATTCTAAATCTTTCTATTATTAAGTTGTCCAATTGTTATAAAGGTTCTCAAAGATCCATTGAAGTCAACTTCATTGTGCTTAATCCCCATCAATATTTTAAAATAACCATCAATCCTACCCGAAGTACCCCTGTTTGTGCTGTGTATCCACAAATGAGAAAATTCTACTACCAAAATATACATAAGTAAGAAAGTTTTAAGAGTCTTTAGTAACCAGAACTGTGTTTAAAAAATATCCCCATTCTTTAGATGTGACAACTCATGAAAGTTAATTGTGGCGTATGGATCATATTTTCTCAAGGTTCCCCTAAAAATTATGCAAAGAAGGATCTCTTCATGTCCTTCACCAATAGAGGTTACAAAATGCATCCTCTCACCCTGGACAAAAGGCACGACCTAAAGTAGTGAGGATAGATCAATTCATTTTATATGGTGTTATCCATTTCTTTGATGCTCGAGTGACAAAGAGCTAGTTGAATCTCCTCCCGGCTACAAAACGACTCATAATATGATCAATTTGTCTCTAAGTGTCTTGCTAAATTTGTGATGTTTATCGGCCTCCAAGCGAGAATCAATTTTGATACCAACAGAAGGGAAATATATCAACTATATCTAACCTATAGTTTCAAGGGACTATGGAGAGAGAAATAACATGAAAATGAAATAAAACTATACTAAAGGTGGTGATGCGCCAAGTGAAGGGTGTGGAGAATACTCTCTAATGTCCGATAATGGAAAGAAATGTAGATAAAAGCGGGGATAATTTTAGCGGCGAATATTTGTAATATGGAGAAAATTTCATTTTAGGAAAATTTGAAAAGGCGAATTATTCAGAGTGAGTGAGGTGTCTGTTCACCTAAAATATATAGTATATTTTTTTTGGGGGGTCGGCTTCGCCTTCATTTGAAAACATCTCCTATAAAAACCTAGGTGGTTCGTCGGGTAGTATACCTCAAGTAGCTTACCAAATTACCAATACTGTGAAATTTGAACTCGCATACCCTTGAGCACTAGAGATTCATATTACTGTTAGCCTGTGATTGTTGATGCGCGAGAAATGCAGTGTTGACGCACGATAAGGGCATTGTTGACACGCGACAAGAGCTGTACTGACGCGCGACAAGAGCTGTACTGACACGCGAAAAAGGTGTTCTGACGCATGACAAAGGAAGTGTTGACATGCGACTTGGGTAAAGAAGTGATGCGCGACAGAGGAAGTGTTGATTCGTGATGAGGAAGTGTTGACGTGCGACTTGGGCAGTGTTGACGCACGACAGTATATTAAGACAGTGGACACGTGACCTCAGATAGTGGACACGTGACAAGACCTTAGACACTGGACAGAGTCGCTACTTGGTTCTTTTGCTGACGCAGGACTCTTTTCAGAATAATGGAAGGTGCCAGCTCAAAGAATACGAATAACCTAAAAGTAAGTAAGAAATCTCAGAAATCACTCTTCAAGTATTTTGGAAACTCTGCGGATACAGATATTGTAAATACCAATCATATAGATGCCACCACAAAGAATCAGAATACTGACTGTGTGGAAGGTATTATTGAGGTGGACATGCATTTCTGCATAGTATCAAAGTCAAACAAATGAAACCTACGATAATATACCAAATCTTGAAGATATTGTTCCTGTTGGGGTGCAACTGAAGTGCAGCTAGATATCACAGATACAAACACTCAACAAAATGGAAGACAAAAATCAAAATAAAACTCCGGTCCAAGAAAGAGGAAACTAGGTGATTGTGATATTGCTCAAAATTCTACTCAAAAAAGTAAAGCATTGAAAACGAACAAGAATATGTGGACCATTAGCAGGACATACAAGTTTGATTGGGCTGCTAAATTTCTGTTTATTGAACTTGTACAATCATCTAATTCAGAAGAAATCCCATCTGGAATGTACATGTACAATATGTACGTGGAAATTGGGAAAGCAACAAAAAATGCAACTGAAGCTGGACACTATAGAAAAACATTGTGGAAAACAATATTTAACTGTAACGGGGGCGGATGGCCAGAAAATCAAAACACATAGGTGGAAAACTGAAAAAGAATGCATGCATGTTAGATACGCAGTGGAATATGAGGCAGAGCAGAAAAAACACAGACATCTGTTGGAAAAGGGAGGAACGATCACATCGCATATTGGTAAGATGAAAGAAACAAATCTACATGCAAAATTCATACAATTCTCTACTCTTTTTCAAATACTTAAAAAGGAAGAGTGATTTTGGATTTCCTCAATTTCAAAGTTTTGTATCAATTTAATGGAATGCTAAATGTACCTCAGTCTCATTGGTTTGAGAGTAGTGGATGGGAAATGGCAAAATGCCTCTTGATGATAGAGAAGGAAGATTTGAAAGAGAATGTAAAAAAACAAACTTTATCTCTGTTTTAATTATGAAGTGACAATAGTCGACAACACTTTGCATGGGTATGTATCCACATCTATACTTTAGAAAATCATATAACGACACCTCATCATTGGGTGTTATGAAAATGGTTGAAAAGCTGCAATGCCGAAAACCTATATAAAATAGTTGTTTCTCATTTGAAAGATGTTGCTGGTATGACTGATTATGAAATTGCTACGAATTTGGTATGCATTGGAGCAGATGGTGCATCTGTCATGCAGGGTCACCGAACAGGGCTCTGTGTTAGATTACAAACAACAGTGGCCCCATACATGCTACCAATTCATTGTATGGCTCACAGAATGAATTTAGCATATAAAATGGTAAGCAACCATGAAAATGTTGCTAAATTAGAAGACCTTATAAGAGAAATTAAAGGCTATATGTCAAGCAGCCCAAAGCGTTTTCTTGAGTTCAAAAAATTTGCAATTGGAATTACAGATGGCAAAAAACTTCTGAAGGATGTGGAGACTAGATGGATCTCTTTGTATGAACCTGCATGCAGAGTTCATGAGGAGTATCCTTCATTAGTTGGTTTCATGCACAAATACCGTCATGAAGTTGATAGGGCAAGGGACTTGTTGTTCCATTTAACTGATTTGGAGACATTGCTTACATTGGTTGTTATTCTTCCAATGTTAAAGGAGATCAATACACTGATGAAGCATGCACAGGGTAGATTAATCTATATTGTGGATTTTATACGGATGAGGAAAATGGCATGTCAAAGTCTTGATATATTGTACTATTCCAATGATAGTTTTGATGCACCTATTTTTGAAAATTGGAGAGATTTATTAGATCTTAAAAATCCTAACACCTTTTTGAGATTTAATATCCACGATCACCTCTACATCACTGTTAATGGGAGGGAAATACCTGTGCACATTTTTAAAAAACATCAAGATATTATAGGATCGGAACGAGAAGATGTTCCGTGACATGTAATTTGTTTGAGTCTCTTATAGTTGAAAAAATAATAAAGCTTAAAATTTTTTGAAAACCTTGTCATCAGAAATTAGGGAACGTTTCTATAAAGATAAAATTCTTGAAGCCATGGGTGTGATGAATCCTAATTTTTGGAATACTGAAGGTGGCCATGCAGACTTTGTCAGTAAGCATTTCCATAAATCAATGGGTACAATAATGGAACAATTTACAAAGACGTCAGAGCTCAAGGGTGTGGAAATCAAAGGTATACTGAATGCCGATTTATTAAAGTTTTAGTCAGCAAATTTTGTAACAACAATGAGGAACCAATATAAGAATTTAGATCAACCTTCTAAAAGTGGTGCTATTACAAGGCTGTGGTGAGGAATCTATCAAAGTTCTATTTTACAAGAAGATATCAGTGAATATTTCAGATTATATGAGTTATGCCAAACAATGATTTTGGGGTCTGTGGAGGATGAAAGGGTTTTTAGTGCATTGTCATTTATAAAATCAAAACGAGAAACAGGTTGGATAAAAATTTGGAAAGTTGCATGAGGTGTTATGTTTCTCGATACTCCATCGAAACCTTTCCGTTTGACTGAGCAATTGTGCCATTGGAATTCCCTTTGCGAAAGAAGAGGTGTGAATAATACAGCTACAAGTACAAATATTCCCAACCTTGAGAGTGTAATTGGCTCTTCGTCACATTCTGAGAAGACAACATTGACTTTGATGAAATTTATTGATAATGGATTGTTTCAACTTTAAATAGGTATCTTCTTTATCTATCTTTTATCTTTATCATTAAATATGTTACAAGTCTATATACTAAAAATGTCAGGCAATTCACCCATCTATCTACTAATACATTTCTCGTGTTGGTTTTTTTTAAAACACAGATCTAGCTCATTACCAATGGCAATGATGATTTCAACTATAAGGAGGTATCTTTTTCCCCTTAATCTTATTGTTTGTTACTATTCATTTTTTCAGCTCTAGTTATCATTAAAGATGTTACAGGTGTATGTATTTACATTTAGTTAAATACAATATTTTTATTTTTGAAAACGTGGGTTGACATCCGTCGAGGAAGCTGTTACTTCTCGGGACTGACAATGTCAGGAAACTCACCCATCTATCTACTAATCCATTTTTTGTGTTGAATTTTTTTTAAGACAAAGATCTAGCACATTATCGGTGATGATTTCAATTTTAAATCGGTATCTTCTTCAACATAATCTTATTGTTTGTTACTTTACATTTTTTCAGCTCTTGTTATCATTAAAGATGTTACAGGTCTAATTCTATATATTTACATTTATTTAAAGATATTGTTGGTCTATATATTTAAATATGTTGTTGGCACTTCTCAGAGTCGGGGACCGACAATGTCAGGCAACTCACCCCTCTATCTACAATGTCATGTAAAAAAAATATCTAGCACGTTACCCTTGATGATTTCACAAACAATCTAATACGCAAGAGGTAAGCTAAACCCTAGCATATTTGCAATTATGTTTAATTTCTTACCGGTGATGATTCTTTCTTGATTTCTCGAGTTATATTTTTTTATTTTTAAATATAAGTCCACATAAAATTCCTCATAAAATTCACATAAAATTCGGGATAAAAAATACATTATACGATTTTAAATATAAGTCCACATAAAATTCCTCATCATCCATATATATCATATCATCACCATATCATTATCATATCACGAGTCCCGACACTACAATTATTATTAATACAATTATTTATCTAATTTTAAATTTATTAAAACAATTTCATTTTTAAAAATAATTCATAATCATATCATTACAATTCTATTCGTTTTAATGTCATCTATATGCATTATAACACATTCCATTTATTTATCATCAATATCCATTCTAATGACATTATGATCATATCGTTACAAGTGTAGAGAATAATTATCTTAAAACAAGTTCAAAAGTCTAGAGAAGAAGAATTACTGTGCTTGATGATAAATCTACATCCACATTAAATTGATCATCGTCTTTCATCATCATCTATCGTTAATTATCAATTATCATCATTCATCATCTACGTCCACATACAATTCATGACAATGCAAGTAAACAAGAAACATACATATAATTCATGATAATCACCATCTAATGCAATTAAAATTAAATATTGTATATAAATCCATATAATTAAATTCAAAAACCATAGTACATACTCAATAGTAGAAGTTTTCAAATTCAATATTTAAAGTTTCCTCAATAATAAAAGTTTCTAGTTTTCAAAACCCTCTCTTTCTTTATCCAATTCTACTCCTCTGCACTCTTCCCCAACGGCTTCTTCCACTGTGGTTGTACCTCTTTCCCCAAAACCAGAAATCTCCATGCGACAAAAAATTTGGATCAGTGCAGCGTATAAACTATCCGTTGCTAATAATTTTCATAACGACTAATAATCTCATTGATAAGAACCTTAGCCCTTCTGTCCCATTTTATAAGCTGATTGATATGAGGAAGCATCTCCATCTTTCTCATCAACCCACACAAAATATTTTTTATGCTTGTCCAGATATATGAAATACTCCTTGCCCTCTTTAGAAGTACTTGTGCCAAAACCCTGTATGGTCCAAGCAACAAGTGATACCTAATCAGCAAGTGAACAAAACCAGAACTTGAAAACATATAAAGAGAAAACAAACTAGCATTACTTTGTAGTACTATATGGTCCAAATGGTTATCGATCCACTCAATGATTCTCTCCAAGCTATACTCGGGAATTGTGTAAAAGATAACACGAGTTCCATTTTTTTGAGTTGCCTACATCAACATGTGCCAAAATTAGACATGGAGATACATAACATCTGGAGGCTTAAAAAAATATAAAGAGTCTCAATACACTCAACCAAATATACGGGGGAACATTTACCCCGACAATAGGAGTTATAAATTCCACAAAAATGAAGGAATTTTAAGCGGTGATGGCGGTATGGTGTATGAAATTGATCAGCAATCCTTTGATGTGGGAACCATCATGGTCCTTTAAGAGACAAAGGACAAGTCAAAAAGGATCTCACTAGAAAGGATGTGTCGAATTAAGCGAGAAACTAAACGTCTGCTATACAAAGATCATGTACATGATCTGTCATTATCATCGAGATGGCCATATCTTAAAGATTTAATCTTTGTCATATATTTAATCTTCCTATAGACCAAGGATTTTTTTATATTTACTATCTCTTTATTATCCATTTGTTGGTGAGTGGTAGCTTCACGACATTGAGCAACTTACCTCGAGAGGAAACACGCCATAATAATATTGACCAACAATAGATATTCCTGCCCTTTTTGATAGGATAAAGATAACTAAAATAACAAAAAATTAAATTGGAAAGTGATGTTGAAACATGTCACAATACTACCAAATTCAGTATTCACATTTCCCTGATTCAAGGCACAAACACTTACAGCAAGAGCCTTGGCTAAGTCACCCTCTGTTAATATTAAAGTACATTGATCAGAATTATTCCCCCTGCTTGATTTGCATCATCAAGTTTGGGAACATCAATTAATTTCCCCTTCTTGGTTCCATCAGTTTTCTTAAGATCTTTTTTTTGTTTAAACTTTTCCACTGCACTCATCAGGTCAAACAAAGTTACAAAGCTCATCTTAGACACTAGCATTGCAAAAATTACATGTACTCAGAAATGGTACATATTAGACACCACACCTTTATTTATTGACATGGGCTGCAAATGCGAAACAGTGAAAATTACTATAAATTTATAACAACAAATTGTATCAGAATAAAAAATATGAATTAAAACAAATTATACTTACAATCAACATGGAAACCGAACGTTGATTCGAGAAAATTCTTTTCTTCCATGAGTGTTGCCTTGGTTGTAACAATTGGTAAATTTTTGAACGGAAGGCCCGTAAACCGATGGATGTCATTTGCTTCGATACTGAATTGAAAAATTCGGCCATCGTTCAGAGTCACATAAAAAATGTTGTCCTCTGAATTGTAGGATGATAGAAAGTAATTCAAAATATCTGGATTTGTTTCGAAATGGGGCATATTAACGAGCCCTGTAAATTCACACGCATCCATTAAATATTTATATTCTGAAGACATCTTTAAAACAGTATAGATGTGAGGGCATAAGGGACATCTATTGAATTGGATTCTCTTGATTTTTGTTACTGAACTTGCAGTTGCGAAGCATTGAGACCTGTAAAAATTCAAGAGATGGAAGGTGAAAACGAGAAAATTACCGGTTGAAGGGTATTTATAGGCTAAATCAGGCATCAATGGCTTCAATTGACGTGCGTCAAAGGTCCTAGCTGACGCGTGACAATAGTCCTAGGCGACGCGTGCATCGGTGGATCGGTGACATGCGTCAATAAGGGCAAGTGACGTGCGTCAATAAGATCCAGTGACGTGTGACAATAGGAGTCGGTGGCGCTTGCGTACATAGGAGAAAGTGACGGCGTCAATAGAATCCGGTGGCGCCGCGTCAATAGGAGTCGGGCGACGTGCGTCGATAGGAGCTAGTGACATGCGTCAAAGAGCCGATGGCGTGCGTCAATAGGAGTCGGCGACATGTGTCGGATAGGAGCTAGTGACGCGCGTCAAAAAGAGCCAATGACGCGTGTCAAAAAGAGCTAGCGACGCGCATCAATAGGTGCCAGTGACGTGCGTCAATGTAGGCGAGTGTCGTGCGTTGGTCAAGACCATTGACGTTCCATTGACGCACGTCAAGAGTGATGAGTGACTAGATGGATCTCTTTATGCACAGAGAAAGCCTGAGACTACCAAATAATTGATTTCTTATCCAAAATTTAATGGAATTCGAAGTTTTCACCTCTTTTGCACTAGAGGAAATTCCCTTCATGTTTGCAATGCAGCTAATTGAGATGAAGCCTTCAAATTTATCCCCAGACCAAAGAAACAAATAGTGTTTGGTGTGTACTTGATGATGATATAGGGTCTTGTTTGATAAGTTCAAAAAGAAACTTCATGATATATGCTAAGACTGAGTTTGAGATGAGGTACCAGTAAGGCACTCTTGACAAAATTTACACAATGTTACCTTTTTAAGATGATCCAACCTTGCACAGAGAACTTTATGTTGAGCTGTAAATTTTTTTCAATATTTGAGACACTTGATTTTATCAATTGTACTTCAAGAAGATCATGATTAATCAATTCAAGGCATAGAAATGGGGGAGCTTCAAGAAAATTGTCTTCAAACATACACTTGAACATTGTATCTTCAGCAAAGGAAAACAAAACAAGGTGGTAGCAGGAATTTTATACTTTGATACTCATTGCAAGGGTCAACCAAGTATTTCATCAGCTCAACAATGATAATTAGAAGAAAGTAAAAACAACTTTCCGTTACACACAACAATTTTGATCACTTTACCCTTATTGTATCTTTCAAACCTCATACTTGTGCCTGAATATCCTTACATAGGATGAGATGAATCTACTAAAGGATCAAAGATTTCAAGTTCATTCTTGTAACTAATATGATATGTAAACAACCTTATTGAGCTATGATCATATGCACCACCTTAAAAATTTGATTTTAATTCAACCACTCTAAGAAGCAGTCCTGAAGAGAGAATCTCAAGATGTGAATCCTATACAACATATTTTGATCGATCCATTTTCCCCAAAACATTTTACAATATCTCAAGATGTGAATCCTATAAAAATTAACTTCTATGATTTATCTTGAGAATGCCTTTGTATTTTTCTTGGATGCTAAGAAGACAGGTTGTTTAGTCTACATTTCTAAGCGATCCAGTTTTTATAAAAATTGAATAAGTTTAAATACTCATTTCAAAATCTTATTAAATTTGGTATGAAGCACTAAAAGACACTCCTATACACATTTCATGTTTTGGTTAACCATGGGTTTTCCTAAAGATGTTACAGGTCTATATACTAAAAATGTCAGGCAATTCACCCATCTATCTACTAATCCATTTCTCGTGTTGGGTTTTTTTAAAACACAGATCTAGCTCATTACCAGTGGCAGTGATGATTTCAACTTTAAGCAGGTATCTTTTTCCCATTAATCTTATTGTTTATTACTATTCATTTTTTCAGCTCTGGTTTTCATTAAAGATGTTACAGGTCTATATACTAAAAATGTCAGGCAATTCACCCATCTATCTACTAATCCATTTCTCGTGTTGGGTTTTTTGAAACACAGATATAGCTCATTACCAGTGGCAGTGATGATTTCAACTTTAAGGAGGTATATTTTTCCCCTTAATCTTATTGTTTGTTACTATTCATTTTTTCAGCTCTGGTTATCATTAAAGATGTCTATGTATTTACATTTAGTTAAATATAATATTTTATTTTTTGAAAACGTGGGTTGACATCCATCCAGGAAGTGTTATTTCTGGGGTGACAATATTAGGAAACTCACCCATCTATCTACTAATCCATTTTTGTGTTGAATTTTTTTAAGACAAAGATCTAGCACATTACCGGTGATGATTTCAATTTTAAATAGGTATCTTCTTCAACATCATCTTATTGTTTATTACTTTACATTTTTTCAGCTCTTGTTATCATTTATTTAAATATATTGTTGGTCTATATATTTAAAGATGTTCTTAGCACTTCTCGGGGTCGACAATGTCGAGCAACTCACACCTCTATCTACAATGTCAGGTAAAACAAAGATCTAGCACGTTACCCTTGATGATTTCACAGCAATCTAATATGCAAGAGGTAAGCTAAACCCTATCATATTTGTAATTATGTTTAATTTCTTACCAGTGATGATTCTTTCTTGATTTCTTAGAATTATATTTAATTTATTTTTTATATGTGCAAAATCCTTTGATATATTTTTTTAACTACGAGATAAACTATTAAACAATACATTATACTATTATAAATATAAGTCCTGACACTCTTCCTAAAATTCCCTGCTTTGTCATAGATCCATCACTTCTTCAGATTTCTCCATGAAGAAATAGATCTATTTTTAGACTTATAATGATCATCCTCTAACACGAAGTTATTCAAACTCAATTCTAATGCTATCTTCCATATCCTTTAAATTAACTTGTGAGTCTTTATCTAATAAAAATCCTTTCTAGTAATAAAACTGACTAGAACATTGATAATTCTATTAACTTCAAACTATCCTGCAAATGTAGTGTGCCTTCTTCAAGGCTCTACATAAATACTTACACACATAGTTTACTATGATCTAGTTTACAACCTTCAATATTTTCTTACACACTCAAAATTATTCCAACTTATAGCCTCCCAGTTCTAATCCACAATTATTCTTCACCCTTATCAAATATAAAAAAATGATAGGATTCTTCAACCTATGAACTTGATCTATACAGACTAATCTTCATGATAAAAACCTTATATAGAGCTTGACCTATCTTTTAATCGCATGGTTATTCCAACTTTGGTTAATCTAGCCTCCATAACCTTGACTATTTACAGCAACTTGTCAATCTACTCTACACAAAACAATATCCATGATAACAAAACCATATCTTTTAAACCATGGTCTTGATTATTTCCCAAGCTCTAATTCTTATGGCCTGGAATTTAACTATTTCATAATTGGCTAATCTAGCCTCTACATCAATGATTGTTTCCAGCAAAACGTTATTTTCTGACAAATGGTCTTGACTATTTTGGATGTCAAACAACCTCTCTAATGAGAGATTATGCACTTATATAGAGGTGAATCTCTTTAAAATAGAATTTTCCTACACCATAAGTCTATTAAGGAGAAATCCTAAAGATCTGTTTCAAATCTTAGTTGCTATTTTTTCCCAAAGACATAATTTTCAAGATAATTAAAGTCCCACAAGATATTTAGGCACTACATTTTACATTATACACATTAAATTGATCATCATCTATCATTAATTATCAATTATCATCATTCATCATCTACGTCCACATACAATTCATGACAATGCAAGTACAAACAAAAAACATACATATAATTCATGATAATCACCATCTAATCATCATATAATTAAATTCAAATACCATAGTACATACTCAATAGTAGAAGTTTTCAAATTCAATATTTAAAGTTTCCTCAATAATAAAAGTTTCTAATTTTCAAAACCCTCTTTTTCTTTATACAATTCTACTCTACTCTCTTCCCCAACGGCTTCTTCCACTGTGGTTGTACCTCTTTCCCCAACACCAGAAATAACCCCTGAACTTATAAGATCTTCTGTAGCACTCTCTAGATTTTTTAAAATTCTTTCTTCTTGATTTGTTGCATCTCCATGCGACATGAAAATTTGGATTAGAAGTTTCTTTGGCTTTGAATAATATGTCAGGGTCGAGACCATGCTCTTTAATTATCCGCTTTATTGTATTGTTTTGTTTGTTAACCAAAACAATATTTTGCTTCAAATTTTTTTGCTGCGGATAAGTTGTTCTTTTCCGTTTCCAAGTGAACTTACAAAACCTTCACCGACTCTTCAAATTTTCATATTTCAACTGCACAAAAAGAGTAATGTCAATTCAAAATATTAATGTAAATTTAAAATTTAAAATTAACAAGAATGATTGTTTGAATGTAATAGTACTTACAACCGCTCTATCTCTTTCGACATTTGCGATTGATACCAAATCCTTGTCCTTGGACCATTTGTTAAAATATGCCTAGGCCTTGGCACTAATATTTTCCAATTTGTTTAGTGACTTATCTAAAATGTCGTCTTTATAGTTGTTTTCAAACGTGATAGTCCCATATCTTACTTGGGTAAGTAAGGAATCCATCTTCGCGGAGTTGATTCTCGGATCTGCGGCGTATAAACTATCCCGTTGGCAATAATTTTCATAACGACTAATAATCTCATTGATAAGAACTTTAGCCCTTCTCTCCCATTCTATAAGCTGTTGGATATGAGGAATAATAAACTCACTGACATGGGATTGACAATCATAACCAATTAAGTTCTCCAAAGGAAAACGTGGCAACTGTTCACTATCTGAATCTGATGCAGACGATCTTACTAGAGAAGAATGGGGGCTTTCACCAAGATCAACTGCTCCTTATTTCTACCTTTGGGTGGGCTGATCCTGTTTTTGAAAAAATTAATCAATATTTAGATAAATAAATTTAAATCAGAATGTAATTCAAAATTGTAAAGCATATTAAAATTGAAATTTGAAGTATACCTGCTAGCCTTGAATCATCTCGCGGGTATCGAAAAAACCAGTTGGGTCATTGCTATCAATGCCCAAATAATCTTCATCTAAATTTATATTGTTCAAAACAGATATGCCTGTTGCACTGGGCAAGCCACCAAGTGATAGAGTTGGAATTCGAAATGAGGAGGCAAGGTTTAGTGTCCCACTAGGGGCCGGAGCAAAAGGCATGCGTTTACCAATGTTCTTTTTCACTGTTCCTCTGGTTGGCATTTTAAAAATTAATGGTTGAGTGGGTGTCGGTGCTGTGGTTTGATCATGACTGACATGTGCTGAAAAGTATAAGAAAAAAATGAAAAATATTAAAACAATTCATAAAGGCAAAACTACGAAATTAAACGTACTATAGAAAAGTTGTACCTTGTTGTCGAGGGGTTGTTTTTCTCGGTGCTACGGGTGGCCTTGTAGGAGTTGTACTCAGTGGCTGTTCAGAAGATATGAATGCATGCGACTGTATGGAGTGAGTTGGGGAAGAAGGTTCCAAAGTCCCTGCAATTCATCAATATTAAATGTTGTAAATTCATTCGGTTAAAATTTAAATTGAAAAATAAATATGCAACTTTGGAATTTGTAAATAATATATTAGAATGTATTACTTCTCGGCGTTTAACGAGTTCAAACTATTGAGGGTTTGGAGAGGAGTGAGCTTCCATTTCAGATTGGCAGTCCCCGAAGCCTCCGCGTGTTGTTGGCCTCTTCCTCTCGATAACTTCTTTTTTCGGGGAAGGGCTTCAAGATATCTTCTCTGCAAAACATTAAAATTTAAGTTTTAATAACTGTGCACTGTAATGTCGAAAATTGAAATACAATTACAAACTAAATAGTTTATACCTGTTGTTCTTCAAATGGAATTGAGAATTTCTTCAAAGCCTCATCAGAGCAAGTAGGAATTTGTTTATCTTTTAAATTTAAAATTGCCTCATAGTAGAAGCCGAGGAGATAGTTTGTTGAATAAATGAAAGGTTTATCTGAGAGTTTTGAATTTGTTATGTCAGTTCTTATTTTTTTGGATAGATATGTGCACCAATCAAATTTTCATTTTGAGATAGTGGCACAAATGTATGCAATGGCCCAATTTGGTATATCTGTTTGGCGACCCTGCAAAACAATTCTGGCTTGAAAAAATGAAATAAGTGCAGCAAGAAAGTGGTGTGCAATTGATTGTGTATCTACACCACACCTGGATTTATTGACATGGGCTACAAATGCGAAACAGTGAAAATTACTATAAATTTATAACAACAAATAGTATCGAATAAAAAAAAGAATAAAAATATGAATTAAAAGGAATTATACTTACAATCAACATGGAAACCGTACGTTGATTCGAGAAATTTCTTGTCTTCTTCAGAGTGTTGCCTTGGTTGTAACAATTGGTAAATTTCTGAAAGGAAGGCCCATAAACCGATGGATGTCATTTGCTTCAATAGTGAATTGGAACATTTGGCCATCATTCAGAGTCACATAAAAATACCGCCCCTCGAATTGTAGCATGATGAAGGTAATTCAAAATATCGGATTTGTTTGAAATGGGGCATATTAACGATCCTGTAAATTCACACTCTTCCATCAAATCTTGATATTCTGAAGACATCTTTAAAGCCATATGGATGTGAGGGCATAAGGGATTCCTGTAGTTGATCTTGGAAATCGATTGAGTTGGATTCTCTTGATTTTCTTGCTGAACTTGCAATTGGGAAGCATGTGAAGTCGACATTATAGCTGTAATTGCATCTTTGACAATGATTTAGACCTGCAAAAATTCAAGAACGGGAAAATGAAAACGAGAAAATGAGTGGCACAAGGGTATTTATAAGCTAAATAGGGCGTCACTGGCCCCTATTGACGCGCGTCATTTGCTCCTACTGACACGCATCACTGGCTACTATTGACGTTCGTCGGCTAGCCGCTGAGACTCGTCGCGCATCGGCTAAGACCTTTGACACGTGACACTGGCTCCTAGTGACGCATGACACTATCCCCCGACGCGCGGCCACGCTCACTTTCTCCTATTGCCGCGCGTCGGCTAAGACCTCGACGCGCAAGGAGTTCCGATGTGCCATGCGTCGCCGATAGAAGACAGAGATGTACATCATTAGGGTACAGTGTCACGCATCAATAGAAGCCAGTGTCGCACATCAAAGGTCTTAGGCGGCGCGCAACAACGGTCCCTAGTTGACGCGCATCAATAGGAGCGATGATGTGCATCGTAGGAGTAAATGACGCGTGTCATTAGGGGCCAGTGACGCACGACGGTAGGAGGTAGTGTCGCGCGTCTTTACGACAGTGATGATGCACGACAGTAGGAGACAATGTCACATGTCATTACGAGCCAGTGTCATATGTCATTAGGAGCCGGCGTCATGCATCATTACAAACCAGTGTCATGCCAGTGACGCACGGTAGTCTAGACCATTGATGTTCCATTGACGTGTGTCAGGAGTGGTTATTGACGTCTTGTTGTCGCACGTCACTGATGGAGCCATGAAAAACCAGGAAAAAAATTTGTTTTTGAATACTGTCAAATTCACCTTTCGCTGAAACTGGTTATGGGGATATTCGCCAGGTATTTTCCACCTTCAATTTTATAGGAGTGTCTTAAAATGAACCCCTGGATAAAAGACGGTGAAACAGTCACAACTTTCTAACAATAACATTCACATAACCATTCCCATAGAGACACAACAATAATAAGCATGCAAGATGAGAAATTAAGCACAACACACCTGAAACCGAAGATGGAGAGGCAAGGGAATGCAAGAAACATGGATAAGGGAATAAAGATATCCACAAATTTGAGATTATTTCTTCAAGATTTCACATAGTTCATTTACGAGAGAAATAGAAAGGCATAGATCATCATGGCGAAGTCTAATATGAAGGTTTACAACACATTGGTGTTCCACAAGAAAATGGCGGGGTTTTTTTACAAGAGAAATCCCCCTTCTCAAATGAGATGTCACTTCAATTTATAGAAAAATGAGGAAGAGGAGAGAGAAGTGAAAACTCATATATTTTCACTTTCACCCATTTGTAAAGTACCAAAAATGGGTGAAAATCATGACGCATAACTTGCGTAAGATCCACCGTTGGTGTCGATAACTTGGAAAAGAAGAAAAATGGTTGCCCATGCTCATTTATTACTACCTCAACCACCGGAAGTATCTATTTCAAATTGAGATCATTTTCTAAAATTTTAACATAAGAATTGCATCAATCCTCCAATTTTTTATTTTAGTGCTTAGATATCGAAGACATGATTCCAACCAATCTAATTTTTCATGATTTCGTTAAGAAATGCAAAAGTTATGGCTTTTGAGTATGATCACTATCTAGGTTTTCTCGGCCTTCCTTCTAGTCCACGGAATTGTCCTTTTAAATTTATTGTTGGGAATGATAGTTTTAATATTTACTATTTTTCTAATGTTACTTGTATGATTTTATTGACCTTGTAATTTAAAATTGTTTTGTGGGATCCACCATTTTCATAAATTTCAAATTCGGGAATTGAGTGTTTAAATACATGGTATAGGGGCCAACTCAGCCATCTCACTTGAGATGGCCGGTTTCCCTAACCCCTCGGCCCCTTGCAATGTGTCAAGGATTTTTATATGCCATGCAAATACTCCATTTGCATTGGATTCTTCACATTATCTACCACCTAGGCCGAGTTGACCTCCTAACTCAAGCACCACGTGGAGATCGTACGGTGAGATACCCAATTTTTACTGACTTGGCACAAACCCTGTCAACTGACTCAACACCATATATAGCCTCCTTAACTCACAAAATCGATGAGTTTTACATCGTCTCGATACCTATTTGTGTCAACATTGACTTCATATCCCACCAACTCCTCTCTCCAACTCACCCCTATGTGGGCATCCATCATGCAATGCCAAGTTGGTGATGCCAATTTGGATCCACATAGGAAGGTTCCACTTATTCCAACGATGGAGGATTCTTTGAGAACTCATTGCCATTTATCTCCACATCGGTGAAAAGGCTTCCCGACACCCCATATTGCCCACAACTCGGTTGAGTACCCTTTCGGGCCAACAATGTTCCATGTAGCCACTTCAGATCCAAAACCATTCTTAAGCTCATCGACCATCCACACCATGACATTTTCCACCCAAACCTCTTAAAAATGATGACCCCTTACTTCTATGCAGTGAAAGATGATTTTTGACTAACTTGAGGCTCGAGTTAACTTAGGCCACGTGGGCTCCGCGGACCGACCCAACTACATCTCTCTCATGTCAAGGTGTGTTTCCTCACTTTTCCTTGCCGAGAAAGTGGATTTACATGGAACCTATGGCCCAAATTACCTTAGGCCATGTGGGGTCCAAAGCGTGACCTTGGTTGTGAATCTCCTCGTGTAACTCGATCTGGCTCATTTGAGATGGCTAAGCGAGCCAACTCCAATCCTTTTCTACCATTTTCCCAAGTATTTAAGGCCCTTCCTCGACCAACCACAACTTTCCCTATTTCCTTGTAGTGAGTTAAATTTCCCATCCCCTACACAAATCTCGATGCCCTTTTAACACATAGCTCGCCACTCAATAGCTCATTGGGGACTCTTCATAGCTCATCAATATTTTTATGCACAAACTAATTCGAGCTTGCCAATGACCTTGTTCTCATTGTGTTCAACCTTGAGCTGAGCCAATTTCCATTAAGAGCCCACCATAAAACACTTGTCGATAGGGATATCTCATGGCCCCTTAGCACCGTATATCGACCCATAAAATGATCTCCTTGAGCTCGACCTGCCATGAACTTAAAAGGCTCAAACCTCTAACATAACTTACCAACCCTTTTTAATCACCATTATGAGCTTACCTTTGCATGAGTCCTCTTCTCTATTTACATAGAGCCCAACTTGAAGCTTGTCACCCTTAAACCCAAGCTCCATCATCATAAAACCAATTGATTTGTATCTCAATGGCTGCTGCAAAAATCCTAGACCGTCATGCACTCCAACACAACATGATGCATAACTCTGCAACATGAGAAACAACTCGATGCAAGCTCAGCTCGCTGACTCAGAGCTAACTACCCAACTAAATCAACAAGATGGTTATGAGCCCAAGGCATTTTTGCATACTTTGTACACCTACCTCAATTTTTTAACTCTTGTATTTTTCAATTCCATGGGACATGTGAAGATGGATTTTTGTGTCCTACATCATTTTTCCATAGTTTTTTCCATTTTTACTACAAGTGGACCCCGCATCTCGATCATCTTCCATCCGAATAAAATCTAAATTTGACAAAACCCAGAAGAGGAAAAAATCCTCTTGAGGCTTCCAACCCTCCAGAGACTTGGATGATGTCCCTAATACACATAAATTTGTTTACATCTCTGGATTGACCTATGTGCTTATTGCAAGATCCTTATTGCGATCTCCTAGCTTTCCATTTTCACTCGAGAGGTAAAAATAGATAAGAAATTTATCTATCAATATCTAACCATCGCATACATGGAAATGAGAAAAATGATAATAGATAGACCTCAATGTAGATAATCTATACAATCTCAAGAAGTAGAAGAAATATGGAAAATTTTAATGATGAATCTTCGTTAGCTCACGAATATTCGGATTTATGAATTTGGTTTTGGTGAATTTTTAGGGGTTGGAAACTTGCTATTTCTCCCTATTTTTCTAGTTACAAGTTAATTTTAGGGTTCATTTTGTCCAACATTTACACCAATAGCAAACTTTCTAAATTCAAATCACCATTAGCATGAAATTAGAATTTATAAAACTCACCTTCATATAAATAGTGATTACAAATTTATTTCACAATTCCTTTACCCATGATCATGGTACAGTTGATCATTGAAAATCGAGATCGAATGCATATCAAAACTATCCAAAATTAAAGGTCTTTTAATAGTTAATAATTCATTATAGTGAAGATGTATATACTTCAATATTAGCCGATAACATAAATTTATGCTACCGTATGGTAGTATTTTTTATTCTAGTAGGTGACAACATAAAAACATATTACTTGTTGTTAGCATGAAAAACATACTACCAAATGGTAAAAAAAAACAATTCTATTTCTTGGTAGCTTAAAATATGCTAGCAAAATAAATGCTCTTGACTAGTATCATGAAAAATAATGCCGATCATCTGGTAGCATTAAAAACCACTCTTGGTTAATAGCATGAAAAAATGGTATTGATTGGTAGCATGGAAAACTACTACCAACTAGTATAATGAAAAATGGCTGCCAACCAATAGCATAAATGTATGTTATCGGCCTATAGCATGAAAAAATGCTGCCGGTGATAACATGAAAAAAATACTACCGACTTGTATCATTTTTTCTAGTGATGTCATCTCAAGGAACAAAATGAGTATGGGATTTTTTTTTACCTATCCCATATTTTTTTAGGAAATATATTATCTATGATGTGATCATTTTAATTGTTGACATCAGAAAAATTCATTAAAAATTCCCATACAAAACTAGTAAAATCTACATTGTTTCACAACAAAACACTTTTTAATTTATTTTTACGCATTCTTTTGTAAGGACATATTTCTCAATGAGGTGGTCATTTTTATTACTATTGTCAAAAATAATTTTATAAAATTACATATGTTGTTGGCCAACAACATATACTATCACCAATAACATATACTATCAACGATTCTATTATTGATCAAGACCATTATCAAATTATTGGCCAAAGCACTCGAAACCCATTTCCTTCATATTCACCATCATTTTGAAAGTCATTTTCATAGATTCACAAAGTAAAATATAAAAAAAATAAATTATGGGGGTATTAAAATTTACCATGAGAAGAAGAAACATCCCATGATTTTTCCTCACTCAAAAACTAAAAAAGGGGTAAATAAGACCATGAAAAAAACATTGTGCACACAAGAAAGGAAGAGATAAATGTTGAAGTTGTTCCTAAAATTCTAAGTGGGTGTGAAATTTTTTATTTTGATCAGCTCCATGTCAGAAAGACTAAAATGAAAATGATATAACTTGAAGATATGTAAAATAAATTATATACACCATAGGAATGTAGCTGGTTTACTTAGAAATGTATTTTACAAGAGAAATCAATGGATGGAATACTACAAAGCCACAAAATTATCTAAATACCACTTTCATTCATTATCTAATAATCATCGTTTAAAGAAAAAAATTTAAATGAGAGAAGATAGTGCACAATATTGTTTAGGGTTTGAATTATTATAGAGTATACATGAAGGTTAAACCACATTTGTAATATTTATATCTATCTCGTATAACAATACGATATAACGATGACACATTTGAAGCGTAGAAGGTCATATAGGGGTGAAAGATCATAAAGAGAATGTATTCTATTCAAATTTATGTTTGGGTAATATATCGATGAGGAGTTGAAGGTTCCAAGATGGGGATTATAAATAAAAGAAGATGATCAGTAAATATAGAGGATGTGATCCAAGAGTAAAAATTAAACCCAAAGAGAATAAATATGCATGGAAAAGGGATGAAAATACACATAAAACATAGAAGCTAAAAGTGCACAAGAGAGTTAAGACATTTATGCCAAATTCATCAATAAAGTATACTACCAGTACTCCATCTCTTCCTCTACCACCAACAATTCAAGCAATTTCTCTTAGGGATCCTAGAGTTATAATAACAAACTACGTATTTAGTAGAGCTTAAATAAAAAATTTTGATGGTGAGTGAACTAGAAACCTTGATGCAACCAAATATGACAACATATTACAAGGAAAATTACATAAATATTTAACAAGAAGGGGAGTTCAAAAAGGAATAAATTGTGCCTAAATAAGATGAAGAAAAGAGAAAACAAAAAGTAGTTACCATGATAACTGAGGAAACAAGGAGAAAAAAATTAGTGTGAGGATATATTTTATCCTTTTATTAGTTTATTGGGTATTTTCCACCTCATGGATGGTGAGTCATAGGTTGTTAGGATTTCTATTACATATGAAATTTTCTAGTAATTAATCTATCATTATCATATCTGTCATAGTTGTTGTCATGGCCACATATTACATGCACAAATATACCAAAGCAAAAATACTTTGGAAATATTTTTGTTTGACTTAGATTGCTTAATACACGACAACATATGATATCGCTTAGGCTAACACATGATATATGAGAGATTTTCACAAACATGAACCCACGTAGATAACATGAAAACAAATTATGGATATCAAGGTCACTTTTCCCCAAATGAAAAAGTACAAACAATGATCCAACCACAATATACACTTACAGTTAGGAACTTTCCATGACACAAAATTTCATGGTTAGATATTTATTACATTCCTATTTTCATTAATTGACCTTAATTATTTGAATAACACTTAACATGTAAACCTTCATTCCTCTTAAAACTAGGCTGCATTTTCTTTATTTCATTTAAAATTTTACCTATAGTGGTTCCATTAGAGTTTTGCTCATTTCCATTATCAAAAATAATTTATATTATAACTTGATGCTCATTAGGAGAATTTGATCACTCATCAGTCTACCAATAATTTTCCTAAGAATTCATTTCTAAGAATCATGTTTACTTGGTTTGGCATTATACTTTCATTACAAGGAGGAGGAAAATTTCACGAGAAGTAAAAAGGAATTTTATGAGGTCAAGAGTGGACCTATTCCGAGTTATTTTCATAGCATTTTTAAATACTAAGGGTACACTCTTTTCATCTTCAAGTTATTACAACAAAATACGCAAGTTAACTAATTAATTTTCATCATTTGAGATGTGATTTACAATCCATTTTTTCCAATTAGAACTCCTTTCTTCCCAAATCATGTTGCACATGGAGGTTACTATTTACCTATGTTAACCTTATAGAGGTTTTGCATTGAGTTTAAGTCACAAATATCAAATTTCCATTTTCTTCTAATTCATCATCTTAAGGATTCATTCTCGATAGTTACAGGTTAATTACAAGTATTGGCCATAAATTTTACTTCTCAAGAATGATCCTTGGGTTAATGTATTCCCATGTACACCCAAGGGTTCTACTCACTTTTACAATTCAAACTAAAACTAAATATACCTAACCCATAAGATCACGGCAACATCTTCAGTATTTCATTCTCAAGATTTCATGTTCATTATTTCATTAGGATCATTTTTGACCACATTTATGCTTACAAAGTGAGTGTTCATGCCTCGAGTTGGTTTCGTAATTTAATAGGTTATTTTATTAACCATGAAGATCTACATTATTACATTCATTATATGATCACATTAGGCATTTTGGTTGGTTTCACATTATTCAATGACATATGATTTTGTAGTGATCATTTCCTACACGTAATCCTATTTTCCCTTGTTCTAACTACATTTCTATGGTAACTTTGGTCCTATGTTGGCATCGTTTATATCAAATGTAATTCTTATAACTCTTACTTAACACTTAAGGATTTAAGACTACAAGGACTATAACATTGCACAAGACAACTCATTTCATTGTTCTTAGAAACTCAAGTATTAAATGCATATTACAAGAGATACATCCAAAGCAATTTGATGCACTTAAAATGCCTGCCATATAACTATTTCAATCATTGGGTAAATATGCATTGCGAGTTTCTTTCATAAATAACCTTAAGAGAGGTATATTATCTACTAAATTCAAAGCGTTCAAGGGGAAAACTAAACCCTAATACATCACATTACAAGATATTTTTAAAGCATTACCTCTCAACAACTTCGATGACCCGAGGTAATCTATAACTAATCACCAACATAACACTCTCATTTAAGAGAGACAAAATGGTTCAATGCAAGAGTTTAATCTAAAGGTAAATTAAAATTTAGCCTTCAATCACTTAATGTATATCTCACACGAGACGAGTCATAGGTAAGACATACATCTATCTTTGCAAGGATTTTTTCACCCTTTGAAGTACCAAGGAAATTACACACATGAGGATTAAAATTATAAATTATTTTATCATACCTATAATACCTAGACATGTTGGCCTTGCTCACCCAAATATGACATGGTTCACAAAGTATATTCACCACCTCATAAAATACTTAAGGAATGGCCCTTGGTAATTATCTTTAAACACCAGTTAAAATTTAGTACTAGTTAGCAGTTTACAGGATCTTTCAAAAATCATCAACTTTCACGACTTCAATTAATCCAAATCTGATTAGAATATGATATAAATTTTAATTATTACTGATCCAAAACTATTTAACTTATTGAAAAAATATTGTTCGATCACCCATTCAAATTTTAATTTAAATCGATTTACTCTCGGATGTCAAAAATGGATATTTAATATTTATTTAATTTTAATTTATTTATTTAAATGTTGAAATAAATTAGAATTCAAATGTAAATATACTAGATTAAAGAGACGACACCGAGTTGTTTACAAAGTTTAAAAACTACCTACGCCTCTCGGGTTCATACAAATTGATATATTAATTTTTCTAGAATTTTAAGAACAATCAAACTAAAAATTAATAAAATTAGACCATAGTCTACAATTTTGAGCCTTCGGACCTTTGAAAAACCCTGACAATGCTCATTTTTTGTCTTTCACCTTCCTCGCGAATTTCAAGAAGCTTATCCCTATTGTGGCTATCCTTCTAGTGAGTTCCATTGCACAAATAAACATATTGAAAAATTGAGAATTCTAAAATAGTATATCCACATGGATCATTTCATAATTTTGGACAACTTTCCAATTTACTCGAACACCCAATTTTTTCCTAAATGCCTCAAAAATTGAGTTCTTACAAACTTCCTTATTATGACTATAATACATTTAACATACTTGTGCTCTTCAAATACCAAGTGGTCTTTATATAGGACTCTCAATCCCTAATGTCATGGCAAAGTAGGGGTTTTGAATCTCCCTAACCACCCACCAAATATTTTTACCTATATGTGGGCAAATATCATATTGTTCGAGGATTCACTAACCGAGTTGTTTATATTGGAAGTAGGTTGTTTTGTGTATTGAATTTAGCCACTATGTTATTTTTCCACGTTAGGTAGTGGTTAAGTTTTATGTTCTAGGTAGTGTGGGTGACGATTATTGACACCCATGTATGGTACCTCTGTGTAGGACGTGGCAAGGCTAGTGTGCTATCTATTATGTTTAGTGTCATGTGGGCATGACTGGTTTGAGAATTTTTTTAGGCTCGACCATAGGAGTCATCGAGCTATGTTAATACTCCAATGTTGCATTGTTGAACACAACATAGTATATTATCGATCGATTGACAAGATGATCTCCTAACTAAGCATAATGACATATGAATCGCTCCTCAACATAATCATTAGCTCGATCAACTTGTTCATGGCTCAACTAGGTCTATAGATTGTCTCCATGAGTTGATTGAAATTATACGAAATTTGGGTCCCCCTCCAAAATAAAACTGGACCCCTTAGTTGACCCAAGTTTTACACCATTGAGCGATGAAGACCGACAATTAAAACTTGATATTTTATTTTCCTCTGAGTCACCACTGACATTATGATCACACATTTCAATATCCCGCAACATGCTCAGTTTTTGCATCCCTATGCCATGTTATGTCCTTTGAACACATTTTTCTTGCACTGACTGCATATGGAGGGTACGGTATCCATTTTATGCATTCCAATAGGCACCAAAATGATCTCAAAGACATCTACCATACTATAATTATATTAGGAGATTTAGGGAAACCTTGTCCACTATTTCAATCTCCACATCACTTCTCCCCAATGAGAATGATTTTTGTCCAAAACAATCTATTTTTCACCCACAAATGTTGCTAATCTTCCTACATTTCACAAACACTCATAGGATCTAGAAATAACATTATTGGTTAAATCACTACAAATTTTTGATTAGCTAATAGAAAAATAGATTAGTAAAAAATGGATGATTGTTCGATAGAATAGGAAACTGTACCCTAACACTCTATGATTAGACCAATCTATGCAAACAATCGTGAACTATAATCCCAATAAATGTAAATTCCTTTACAAACAATGGCTCAGATAAAAGCAGACACATCTTCTTGAAAATAGGTAAATGTGTTCAACTAATACTATATGATAAGGCCAATCACTATAAATACAATTACATTAAAATCTATTAGTGTATAAAGACAACTACATGCCAAAAATATCTAGTGTCCACTATCCCTATTATATTGTCAACCACTTCAAATATCGTAATCCATATGTTTTAGACCAAACACATGCTAAAATATTCAATAGTCAAAGTTGAATCATGTGAATCTACTAATGAAATATCTATCCTAATATTCTACACACTACAAATAGGATAGAAACAAATTGTCTACATACCAAATATAGTGAACTCGTGATCTACTACAAAATATTACCATGAAAAATTTGCAATTAGTTTGTTAATGTAATCATAATGCATTCTAATGTTGTTACCATATTTAGAAATCATTTTTTTTGCCCTATGGACATGTGATTTTCAAGTATGGTAAGAACGAAAATATGCATCATGTGAAAAATTACAAACATGCCAAAATTATGGGTATTAAAATGTACCTAATATATATATATATATATATATATATATATATATATATATATATATATATATATATATATATATATATATATATATATATATGCATTCCCAAACAATAGTGATTTTGCAAACAAGTATGAAAATGAACATTGTCAAATCCCATCAACTTGTACAAACTATTTTCAAATCTTCATAGCTGAAATATGTGTTTACATTTTGTACCCAAATCATGTACCAAGAACTTAAATTGTAAATCGGGGACGAGAAATGGAGTATTCCCAAATGTTTCAATTTAAGAAAATTCAATGAGTATGGTAAATCCATCCCTTAATTTTCACATAATCTAGACTCCACAAATTTAAATCTAACAAAAATGAGAAAATATTTCCTTACATCATACAACATGAAACCCATAGCAAAAATATTTGAATTAATTGCATGTTTATTCAACAATCAAGAGCTATGCAATATGTAATTGAAAAATTATTCCTCAACCCATTTAAATGGATTTTCATTTTCCATTATTACCCGATCCAGGTTGGTTTTATCATATGATGGTGGATTCAAAACTTCATTTACCTTAACAATATGTGTGTATTCCATATTATTTTTACCATTACTTTAATGGTGTGATGGATGAAGTTTCAAAAAAGTGTCCACTCGATGCCTATTCACTGAAAACAAGAATAGAATATCCTCGTTACCTTCTTCTAGGATGAAGAAATATAATTTCCATTTCTATCATCTAGATGATGAGATTGGTCTTTCTGAATTACCTTTTTCTTGAAAAAAATGCCAAATTATTTAATAATGTCCTTCTCTTCTAGCAACTAGCAACAAAATTGTTATGTAGTCCATAAAAAAATCTGGAAAACACATTCCACATTTTCGAATATCATAGACAAAATTCTTAAACTAAAAAAGAGGATTAGAAGTCTTACAATTTCTTACGGGACAATGATAAGAAAGAGGAAGTGGTATTTAATTACCTCTTCTTTGTGTTCTCTTACCAAATCCGTCTATTATATTATTGGGCTATACACTTTGTTGTCAAAATCTTGTCTCCGTTCAGCGTGCTTAGAGCATCCTTAAATTTCTATTCGTGCATTAGGAAAAACCAAACATGTAAAATGAGGATGATCCTCAACCTGTATCGGGTTAGTAATTCCTTGATCATTTTTACGAAGGAATATTCAATCAAATCGAATTTTCAATAATAATCGAGATCCAATGACTTTAGTATGTTTTTCAAATGAACCTAAATCATCGTTACGTGAATCGAATCTGGATGAGAAGAAGATTCACGTGGTGAATAAATAAAAATACACTCATCAGTCATGGTTTATACATCTAAAGTTTAAGATAATTCCTTCTTTTGATCACCACACTACAACTTTACCATCCTTTGTTTACAATTCTGATTTTAAGAAAGCATTCTCCTCTTCCAAGAAGTAATACATTGATCTCAGGAGAGAGTTCTCTTCCATGATCTAGTGGTTATATTCCTCAAGCTCACCAAAATTTTCCTAATTTGATAACTTTCCCATAGTGCACCTATACCATTCCAATAACAAAATCAACGAACCACACAATCTAAAGCAATTAAACTCTTAAATCATCCTTCTCTGATACCAAAATATGATCCGTAAACACCAGTGAAAATTCACTACTAGTTAACTGTTTACGTGGATCTTTAAAAATTCATCAAAATTTAGGACTTTAATTAATCCAAAGCTAATCAAAATTTGATATAAATCTAAATTATTATTGATCCAAAATTATTTAACTTATTCATAAAATCACTTTTCGATCAAACATTCAGATTATACTTATAACATATTTACTCTCAAATGTCGTAAAACTGATATTTAATCTTGCTTGAAATTTAATTTAGCTGATTAAATGTAGAAATAAATCATAATTCAAATGGAGATATACCATATTAAAGAGAACACTAGATTTTTTTATGGATTTTGGCAATTTCCTATGTCTTCAGTTTCATTCGAACCGATCTATTAAATTTTTCCATAATATTAAGTACAATCAAACTCATAATTCAAAAGAATAGACCGTAACCTACAATGTTGTTCCATCGGACCTTTGAAATACCCTAATGGAGAGGAATGTTCATCTTTCACCTTCTAGGAGAAATTACAAAAGCTTATCCAAGTTGTTCCTATCCTTCTAATGAGTTCTGTTGCAAAAATCAACATCATGAAAAACTATAGAATAGGAAAATAATGCATCCATAAGGAGCATCTCAGAATTCTGGAAAACTATCCAGTCTACTTGAAGAACCAATTTTCACCTAAATGCCTCACTAACTGAGTTATTACAAACTCCCTTATTATGACTATAATACAGTCCTCATATTCATGCTCTTCAAATAGCAAGTGGTCCTTATATAGGACTAATGATCCCCAGTTGCATGGCACTAGAGGTTATTTTTGGCATTCGGGTGGTTTTGGGTTCGAATCTCCACAACCACCCACTTACTCCTTTTTACCAATATGTCGGTAAATCCCACACTATTCAAGGATTCACTAGCAGAGTTGTTTATGTTACGAGTAGGTGATTTTGTACATTGGATTTGTCCACTATGGTTTTTTTCCACACTGGGAAATGGCTAAGTTTGGCATTCCACATATTATGGCTAGCGGTTGTTAGTACTTGTGTTTGGTACCTTGATATGCGACGTGGATAGGATGGTTCACTATCTTCTATGTTTAGTGCCATGTGGGAATGACCATTACACAGACTTTGTTTAGGCTTAGTTTCTGGACTTGCCAAGCTATGATAATCAATAAATGATGCATTGTTGAACCCAACATAGTAGATAATCCAATCGGTGGGTAAGATAATTTGTCAACTTCACAAGGTTACATATGAATCACTCCTCAAATCGATCATTAGCTCAATCAATTTGATCATGGCTTCACTCATTCTATAGCTCTTCTCAACAAGTTGATTTAAATTTTACGGCATGGCTATGTCCCCCTCTCGAAATAAAATTTGACCCCTTAGTTGACAATTTTTTTACACTATCGAGTGATGAATACCGGTGATGAAAAGTTGATATTTTATTTTCTTTGATTCACCTCGGACATCATGATAACTCGTGTCGATTTCTAACAATGTGCCTAGTCTATGCATTCATGTGCCCTACTCGTCCTGCGCACACCCTATTCTTATAAGGACTACATCGGGAGCATTCGTATCTAGTTTACGCACTACAATAGGATCTCGCAAAGATCTCGAATCCATATATCGAACTATTATTATCTCCGGATATTCAAGGAAACCATGTTTACTATTTTAATCTCTTAATTAGGTAATAATTGTCTTACATGCAAAAAATAAGGAGTGTTAATGAGATTATAGTTTTTATTAACACGATCATTGTTTTAAACACATAAAAAATGATCAATGGGGAGGAGAGAGTACGATAGGGATTATAAACTATTTTTATTTTGATTCTTTAGGTAATATGAGATTCTACCTAGCATTTTCAAAGTGTTAAGGAGATAATTCAATAATTAACATAGTAAAATATTAGTTAATATATTTACAACATAGGTATTGTTGGTATCCAAAAAAAAATCCTTTTCAAGTGAGAAGCAACTTTGACTTGGACATGGAGCTTAGAGACATATAGATCATAGTGTGTGTCGTTTTATAGCTAGGGATGACATCTAATTTGACCTTTGTCACTCTAATTTGTGGAGAGATGGATAGCACCTTGGGAGGATTTCACCTTTCCTCACTACTTTAGGTTGTGCCTCTTCAACCGGGATGAGAAGACCCTTAGTGTAACCTCTGTTTGATGAAGGAGATGGTGATATTCTTCTTTTTGCATAAATTTTATGAAGAAAACCTTGGGAAAATACGGTCAATACTCCATAATTTAACTCTTAAGATTTTTCACTTCTAAAAGATGGAGATACATTAAACACAAGGCTAAGGTTACTGAAGACATTAAAAAATCATGATTGTTCTGCAAATTTTAGTAAATAGATTTTTTTCCTTTGTGGATATCTTTGGGCAAAAAGGGGTAGTTTAGGATGGGTTCATGGTTTTTGAATGATTTTGGTGGACTATTAAGCGAGGATAAAGTTGATTATATCGTATCTCTTAGAAACTTCACGACAATGGACAACTCAACAACAGAAAGCTTCAGAATAGTTAAGACATTCCTTCAACTAGAAGGTGTGCTTCAATGGAGGCCCAAATCAACACGTTTTCAAACAATATTTGAGATATTAACATAGAGGCTCGAGTTAAAAGACTCAATTAAATACCAAAATCATTGATCAATCACGCCTAAGGTACACCCAAACACTTAGAGACAATCTTTATCAACAAATGATAGTGGAGTGATTTTAAAATTGTTTATCTCTTCAAAGGATGAAAGCTCTTCCTAAAATGAAATTGTAAATGCCACTAAATTGTCATAAGGAGGAGATCCTGTGTGATTTCACAATTATTTCAATGTAAGATTGTAATAGGAACAAAAGAAACCATTTGCAGACATTATGAAACAATGTAGACACAAATTGCTAGAGATTGAACACAAATTAATTTCAGAATTTCTTAGATTCATCAGTAGGGGAAAGATGCCAGAGAAATCTTAGTGCTCTTTAATCGATATACATCTGCAACCAACTTGACATGATAGAAAATCTAACATAGAAGGAATTAACTAGGTATCTCGGATTGGTCTCTCAGGAAGATGACTTTCTCAAATTTTCTCTTAAGAATTTAACCCCGACCCTTTGCAAGAGTATTCTCATTGCATTTATACATTTACTCGCTCAATTATTTTGGGGGAATATTCTCATTGCTCAGGCACTTGTAAAAATGGGAATATTTGAGGTACCTTTTCTTGTTACCAATTTTCCTCAGAAAGTGACATTTAACAAATTCACATCCAAAAGATGCCAGGTGGAACAATTATGAACTGATCATGTTTCTTGGGCCCTCAACTAATGACTAGGATACCATGCCACAAATTTTTGGAAATCCTTCTAAGAATTCTGATTCTATTATGCAAAAAATCCCCTTTTTAATAATTTTCTAGAGGCTCTACATAGCTGGATCTGACAAGTAATCCTTTTCGCTCTCGAGGCAACACATTTTTCATATTTTGCACCTACAACTTCCATCATTTCATCATTTTCCTTTTCTTTCCTCTGCAACTCTATCCCACATCCATCTTCTGTAGTGATTCCCATTTTTGCAAGTTTCGAGAAATTCCAAATTCCAAATATCAATCTTAACAATCCTTGGACTCGAAATTAAGTTGAATCCATTCAATGGAACTTTATAGACAGAGACGACAAGGAATTTCATCAAAAAAATGTTGAAAAAAAGTGTGTATTTGCATCTCTAGGAGTCTTGGAGCTAAAATGGTAGAAAAACAAACACAATGCACAACAACCATTGATTTTGCCCCTTCTCCACTTTATTTTATAACCATCCACGTGTTTCCTTAGTGAAACTACAAAGGAGAAGTACAAGGAAAGTTTCCAAACAAGCGCGGGACTTCCATGTGCCCTAGGCTGAAGAAAAATGTCATTTGGCCTTTGAAAAGTCTCAACAAAAAGGAGCCAGTGGAAGCCTCCACATGTCTCAATGGTGCACTTTGAGATGGTCCCCAAAAGAAGAGACCCCAAACAAGTGCGAGATCACCATGTGTCACAGTCCGGAAGAGTTGTTAAAAATTTTGAAGGATTGGGAAGGCGCCATGTGTCTAGTGTCCGAGACAGTTTTGCTTGGCCGTTGAAAATTCCAAACAAGGGAAAAAGTGAGTAGAAGCCTCCAAGTGTCCTCCTAGCACTTCCTCAAAATAAAATCTAGGAGCTGGTCCCTAAACAAGCGCGGTCGCTCCATGTGTCCCAGGACTTTCAAAATTTATTTGAAAAGTTTAAGTATAGAGCGGAGCTGGCGGAAGCCTCCACATGTCTCCCTGTTGCAATTGTTAACGTGGGACCTTGAGGTAGATCCTCAAATGACTACCAGCACTCCACGTGTCCATGGGCCCCAAAACTATATCGGCCACATAAAATTTTTGTCTAAGTCTGGGCAAGGTAGCGGAAATCTCCACATGTCTCCTCGGCACTACTCCAAGGCCTAACCAAAAGGATAATTTTTTACACAAGTGCCGACCCTCCACGTGGAAAAGTTTTGAGTTGAATTTGGCCTTAGAGTTTAAAAATTTCCCCATCGAGTCACATCCAACTAGAAAGGGCCACATTTGCACTGAGATCTTTGAGATGTAAATTTGATGGGGAAAAACACTCTCGTCACATCGTAAAATGTAGGAAAATCACCATTTGATCCAAGAAATGAATCTTTTATTCAAGACAGAGAATTTGGAAATGATATAAGGCCCAAATATGATCCTCTGAGCCACATCCAATCATGTTTTCATAGATAATTGGGACAAAAATATAGGGACAACAAAACGTGACTGTGGAAAACAAAAGGAAGGGAAAATATGAGTTTACACCCAAGTTATAGACTCTTTCACATGGACAGAGGAATGAAAAAAAAATTCTAGACTTTTAATTGATCCTTGATGAAGGAAGGACTGTTCATCATTAACCAAATGGAGGACAAAGTTTTCATGCATCAATATGGGGAGATAGAAAACACGACAGAGCCCACAAATTAAATAATTTCAAGCAAAAATGGGGTGAGACTAATTTGAGCAGCAACATTGGTTCTGACTCGGGGATGGGTACTCCATGTGAGTGCCACAAGAACAAATAGTAGACCAAGTTCCAAAAACAAACCATTGGGCAATGGAGTCAAAGAATAATCTTACTGAGAGAGAAGAAAATAATAACCAACTCCCCAAGGACGAAGGAGAAACCAACAAAATGGTCACCAATGACCAAGAGAAACAAAAATAGAAAAACAAGAATGTAGAAAACAACCAAAAGACTATACACTGTAAAATGGAGTATACCTTGATTCTGAGAAATCAATTAAGGAAATGTTTCAAATTCCCGCCATTAACAGGAAATTCAAATAGTTCCCCATCTAAGTCTTTTAAGAAGAAGGTATTTTCACCAATTCAAATGTCAATTGAATAAGGGATCATCCACAATGTATCAAATTTACCATGCTTGCCCTTATCTTCATGCATGCCATCCCATAATAGCACAAGATCCCCAATGTTGAAATCTCTTGGATTCACCTTCTTGCCAAATAACTTCTTCAACTTTTCTCCGAAATTCACATGCCATTGATGGGATGTCTTCTTTCTTCATCTAACTTAATACTCTAGTTTATTCGAGCATCATATGGACTAACTTCTTGATCTTCAATTTGTTGAAAAACTGAAATGAAGACAATTGCAAATGAAGGGGAAGAAAATATTGAGTTCCATATACCAACTCAAATGGGCTCTTACCAGTAGCTCTTTTGACAATGATTCTGTCAGCCCAAACAACAAACTTTAGTTGCTCACCCCACTTCTTTTTGTTTAGATCCAAGTTTCTTCTAATGATCTTCAATAAGTTTTTATTGTTGGACTCAGCTTGTCCATTTCCTTGGGGATTGTAGTTAGAAGCATATGTCAAATTGATTCCATACTCTTTGCACATTTCCATCAAAGGTTTGGCTCTAAAACTCATGGCATTATCAGCAACAATCTTAACTGGCACTCCAAATCTACATATGATTTTATTTAACATGAATTCCATGGTATCTTGGTATGTTTCCTTCTTGGTGGGGTTTTCTTCCACCCACTTAGTGAAATAATCGGTGGCTACAAGAATCCATTTATGACCAGCACTGGAAGGATAAAAAAAATCGCTAATGAAATCCATTCCCATTGCTTAAATGGGGCTTCAACTGACACAAGCTGCAAAGAAACTGAGCCTAAAGCTTTTATTCTTCGAGAAAAATGTTGGCAACTTTCACATTTCCTAACCAATAGAGTTGTATCTTTGAAGAGATTTGTCCACCAATAACCGGCCCTTAATATTTTATGTCCCTGTAACTCTTCAAGAAAAATGTCCCCACAAACTCCTCCATGGAGATCGAAATTACCTTTGGGGCTTCATCATCGATAATGCATCTTAAGAGCACTCCCTCTCGAGTTCTTCCAAGCTAACCCAAACTCAGTAATGATATATTATTGAGAGGCTAACTTAAGAGCTCTTTTTTATTTTTACTCAAATGTTCAGTGGCAACATAGATGTCTAAGATAAAATATTATATCTTTTACCATTCGAGCTTACCAAATTTTCAAGGACATCCACCCTTTCTCCTTCTACTTCATTCACCTCAATAGTTTGCAAGTTTCTCTTAGACATAAGCTTAGCTAGGCGAAACCTCTTATCAATTTTTTGGTTTGAATATCCATGACATATTCCTGCAACTTGTTTACCCATCTCGTATATTTTGCTTAGAGACCTCCATCTACGATAAGATGTCTTTGACCATGGTTTGGGAAACATGAGAAACAACTTTAGAGCTCAAGATGTAGGGTCGGAAAACCTTTGTTGCTTTCACTAAGGAAAATGCTTTCTTCTCCACAAAGGTGTACTTCAACTCAGCTCCTTGCAATGCCTTACTGAAAAAGGAAATTACTCTCTTAGCCCCTTCATCATCCTTCTACAACAAGACAGATGCAATGGTGTTTTTGAAGAAAAAGAAAACATTTGAAAAGGCTTCTTGTAATTTGGACTTTCCAAAATAGGGGCATGCTTTAGTTCTTCATTGATCCCATTGAAATCTTGAATGGAAGTTTCTTCCCATTTGATAACTTGGTCCTTCTTCAAGATGCTAGTAATGTGGATGGTCAGCTCAACAAATTTAGACACAAATCTTCTAATAAAGTTTATCTGTGCAAAGAAATATTGAACTCCCTTCTTAGTTATCGAATTGGAACCTTACAGATGGCTTCCACTCTCTTTTGATACAATGTGACCAAGCAAATTTGATTTATGTACTCCAAAATGGAACTTCTTGGGATTCAATGATATGTCATACTCTCTACACCTTAACAAAATTCTCTCCAAGTGTTGGAATTAATCATTTATTTTTCTAGAAAACACAATTACATCATCTTGATAAACAACAATGAAATCATTAATCTAACCAAAAACGCTACATCCATTACTTTTTGGAAAGTTTCTCCAAAGCATTCATTAAGCCAAAAAGCATCCCGACATAGACATAAATTCCCAAGGAGTGGTAAAGGCAATATTTATTCTTTTTGACTCATTCACAAAAACTATATTATAGCCAGAGAAACCATCCATAGTGGATAACAATCCAAAACCAATTACCAATTATAGCATATTCTCTATGTTTGGCAGAGGGTAATTATATTTTAATGATGTTTTATTCAAGTTCTTGAACTCCACGCACAACCTTATATCACCATTCTTCTTTCTAATAGGTACTAAATTTGCCACCCAAGAAGAGTACCTTTTGGGCTTCTTGATCACTCCATCCCTCAACTTCTTCATTATTCTTCCATCTTCAAAGAAAGGAGTGGATTGATGGGCCTCTATTTTTTTCAAAGGCTTCACATTAGATTCAAGAGGAATTTCATGTTGGAACAAATCTTCCCTATATGCCTTCAACTCAGAGTAAGACCAAGCTACACAGTCTTGATATTTCTTCAGCAATTAAACATAGGACCGCTTCTCTTCCTTGCTGAGATTGCTTCCTAATCAGATTTTACATTTTTTTCCTTTGTGCACAGGTCGTGCTCTTCCACCTCTCTTAAAACTGACATAATTCTTTTAATAATGCAATCAACATTATCAAAGTTTGATTCAAGAGCCACCAAACCTCTAGGAATCGTGTTTGTCTTTACTTGGATGATGTCTTTGCCAAATAAATATTCCTTTCCTTCAAGCAACACACACCATTAGTTCCCAATATATATTTCGGTTGGCAAACTCACCTTGGTTATGTAGAAACCGTTTCACCCAGGCATCATCATAAAACACTTGCCAATTTTTAACATTATCAAAGATAGATGGCCTTATTAGTATTTCATCATCATACTCACAAAATGGAGAAACTTTACAGTCCAAAATCTAGATCCTCACACCTGCTAACTTGTTTACAACAACATTAAAATTTCTATCATGGTGCACAATATTAAAAGAGTCAAACATTTCAACCAAATCCTGATCGCATGCTTGTATTGTTTCATTCTCTAATTTTTAGTAGCATACGGTTTTCTAATTTGCTTGACAATCAGTTCTGAATCCCCTTTGACAATGATATCATTTATACCATATTTCCATGTAATTCTCAAACCTAATAACAGTGCTTCATATTCATCAATGTTTTTATTGCATTCAAATTTGAGTTTGAAAGAAAAAAACTCTTCCTAGCCTAGAGAAATCAGAACAATGTCAACACCATTTCCAAACTTGGAACAAGCTCCATCAAATAACAAGGTCTAAGGTAAACCCACTTTTTCAATACATTTACACTAATCAATCTTATATGTTCTTCTTTGCCATCAGCAACCCTAACAAAATTATTAGCATCTACATCAGCATACAACACTTCATAAGAGGCATTATTGGGATTTTCAATGAGGTGCAACATCTTCTTCTCTCCATACTGACTTTACAAGGCTGCCTTCAATTGGAATGGTGGCAAAAGACATATCCATCTCGAACACTTCTACCAACACTTGCAAGCATGCTTTCTTGATAACAACATGCCCCATTTGGCAGACAATCAACAATAACAACATCAAGTTTCAAGTTCTCACTTGGATAAGTTGCAAGTGTACCACCAAACCTTGTGCAAACCCTAAAATTAGCACCTCTCTAGAATCCATTGCAGTATACTTTCCATAAGTTGGTGTCACTTTAATGTTCAATTCATTCATGAATTCTAGAGGCATAACATTACATGATGCTCTGGAATCAAACATACAATTATGCATAATTTTTCCTTAATATTCGAGTGTTGTAAAAATGGATCAACATTTAATTGAGACTCAACCAAATATGTTCCCAAGTAAACTTTAGGTGGTTCACCTATCTCCTCTAATGCTGGTTGTTTTTCTAGGTCTACAATGGTTGGTGGAGGAGTGTTTACATTATTTATATTTCTACCTTGGGCACTCCTATCTTCTTCCAATCCCAAATACTCAAAGTCCCTCTTCTTGTGCTTAGGAATCCTAAGTAGTTCAAAATTGGGACAAAATCTTGATCTGACTCAAGACTTGGGCAATGTCATAAGGAATGTATTTGGGAAAAGCAGCATTTGGAGAATGATTGAAAAACTCATTGGATGGCACAAGATTTTTCACATTTTGGGCATGGGTGGGAACACCAGTTCTACTTGAGACAACAAGGAATTTATCGATACATATTTCTTTATAGTTTCTTTTGGGACATTGGTGAGAAGCGGGGTCTTTGGTTTCACTTGAGGCCCCGCCCTTTGATGACTTTACTTCTTGGATTATACTCTTTTTCTTGGTAACAACAACATTCATTAACAATTGTCTATCCTCTTCGATGGGATTCCTCCATCATACTTATTAATCATTAGAGCTCTTAGGTACTCAAAATAATTATTAGAGAGCTCAAAATCTTGTACCATATCTATTTCTAAATCATAATAGGGAGGAAGAAGAGGTACTCGGTGAATGCAGTCCCAAAAATTGCAGCAGTTCTTGAACTTATCACTTGATTGAAGTTGCTCCTTGTTACATAACCTTGTAGACCAATGCACCATGCATGCATAATCATCATCAGCTTCTTTGACTTTCTAATCTACTTCACATGGTCGATGGGGCAAGAAACACTTGCCACGCCAATCAATTTCATTTGTCTATTCAACAACGGGAACTCGGAATTTAGAGGATCAAGCACTACTCTATTTTCCCTAGCTTGGGGTTGTTTAGATCCCATGGGTCATTTACCTCTCGTCATCAAATCTTTGATCATTTCTTGGATGATTTGTAAATCTATCTTTTCCTTTTTCCTATGATGACCTTGAGAACTTTGTTCAATTGCTTCCTCTTCCCTGGCTAGCTTGTAAGATATTTTTTGACAACTCCAACCAAAGTTTTAACAACTTCCTCAAGATCCATAGCCTTACTTGATTGAGGCTTCTATGAGTTGATCGGTTTAACACCCGCCTCTTAGGAGGTTTTCCAACTTCTTTAATGTTGTTCTCAATTTGAGAGCCATGGTAAAGGCCTACCTCAAAGTTCCAGGTTCTTATCCCTTAAATAGTAAGAAAATTTCTTCTCAAATGCATCTAAATACTTTATCGGACATGATTCATCACATGGACTCAAATTAGCAGCAAACTTCTCAATGTTTTGTTAAATATTGTATTGAAATCATGCATGCGATTCATTAGGATTCTGTTTTATATTTTCAAATTTTGATAAAAGAAACCTAGGGTCTTTTTATCACCACACCGAATTCTAAAATCATTCTTCATCTCTGTCAGGAGTCAATGGAAATATATCTGCAAAGATTTATACCATACCTTGAATCTTCTTCTAGAGTATGGATAAAGAATTTAATGTATACATCCTCAAATTATATTTCAAAGTCCTCCATCATTTTTACAAAGAGCTTCAAAATCTTATCACTAGTGATTGCATTATTTCCTTGAAACCTAGGTAATCTATTTCTTACATCTTGTGGCATAGCATTTGGATAGCCATCCATACCTCTAAAACTGATGGGACCAAAAGTATTAACAACAAATGGAGGTCTAGGTGGAGGCTGAACCATATTATTTTGAGGAGGTGATCTTAAAGGAGAAATAAAATGATGAGGAGTGAGGGGTCTATGTGGTAAGGGTATGTAATTTTTAGAATGTCTTCCCTCTAAAGACTCTATTTCTTAGAAAACTCTATTAGATTTGGAAAATACCGGGGTAGATTGAGAGGAAAATGTTTCAAATACAAATGAAGGACCCTCTCTAGATGGAGAATTCAATTCAACAAATAGACTACCTAATTCAGAAGCACTTGAGGAAGTATCATAATCTTCAATCACATGCTGATCAACTTCACCAATGGAGATCTATTTTCTTGATGCTTGATCTCTAAAAACATTCCAAATTCTTCTTCCATCTGAATTACACTTTCCCATCTCTTAAAACAACCTTCTACTAGGGTCCCCTGAAAAGATAGATCTTCTTCCTTCCAGCATTTCTGAGATACTAATGACAAATCTTAATTGATATATGTTAAGACATTTTGGTATTTATTAATAATTTGAATAGCATAGAGTCGTCACTAAGTATTTTAACCTTAGTTTGTGAAAATTCACTATGAAAGACCTATCAAATGTCTATCAACACTAGATTCATGCAAAAATTACAAGATCTGCTCTTCTTTTACCCAAATTTATCAATGATGATACAAAATTTAGTGCAATAACTATATAAGTGGAAATATTGCACTCAAAACTCACAAATTTGAACAATTCTTACAGATCTAAATAGATAATGATGTTTCAGCAATGTATTTGCACTTAGATCATGTAAGAAACATTACTAGGGTCTATACATGTACACCTTTGTTTAAATACTCCCTAGAAATGGTGCCACTAGTGTTGGTATACAAATTTATTCTCCTTTTCAAGTCGAGGAGCAACATATATTCGACATAGAGCTTAAAGACAAATAGATCATAGTGTGTGTCATTTTATAGTTAGGGATGAGATCTAACTAGTCCTTTGTCACTCTGATTTTTGGAGAGATGGATAGCACCTTCAAGAGGATTTCACCTGTCCTCACTACTTTAGGTTGTGCCTCTTCAACCAGGGTCAGAGGACCCTTAGTGTAACCTCTGTTTGATGAAGGATATGGAGATATCATTCTTTTGCACAAATTTTATGAAGAAAACTTGGGAAAATATGGTCAATACTCCATATTTTAACTCTTAAGCGTTGTCACTTCTAAAAGATGGAGATACTTTCAACACAAGGCTAAGGTTACTGAAGACATTAAGAAATCCTGATTGTTCTGCATATTTTAGTAAATAGATTTTGTTCCTTTGTTGATATACATGGCAAACAGGGGTGGTTTAGGATGAATTCATGGTTTTTAAATGATTTCGGTGGAAGATTAAGTAGGATAAATTTTATTATACCAAATCTCTGAGAAACTTCATAATAATGGACAACTCAACAATAGAAAGCTTTAGAATAGTTAAGACATTCCTTCAACCAAAAGATGTGCTTCAACGGAGGCCCAGATCAACATGTTTTCACACAATATTTGAGAATATAACACAAAGGTTTGAGTTAAAATACTCAATTAAACACCAAAATCTCTAATCAAGCATGCGTAAGGTACACCCAAAGACTTATAAACAATATTTATCAACAAATGACAAAGTGGAGTGATTTTAAATTTGTTTATCTCATCGCAGGATGAAGGCTCTTCTTGAAATGAAATTGCAAGTTCCACTAAATTTTCACAAGGACAAGATCTTGTGTGATTTAACAAAGATTTAAATGTAAGATTGAAATTGGAACAAAATAAACTATGTAAAGACATTTTGAAACAAAGAAGACACAAATTACTATAGATTAGAAACAAAATAATTATAAAATTGCTTAGATTCATCGGTAGAGGAAATATTCCAGATAAATCTCGGTGCTCATCAATGGCTATACATTTACAACCAACTTGACATGATAGAAAATCTAACAAAGAAGGAATTAACTAGGTATCTTGTATTAGTCTCTCGGAAGACACTTTTCTCAAATTTTCTCTTAATAATTTAACCCCGACCCTTTACAAGAGTATTATCATTGCATTTATACATTTTACGCACTCAATTTTCCCCTAAAAAGAGAAGAATATTTGAGGGACCTTTTCTTGTTACCAATTTTCCTCGAAAGCAACATTTAACAAGTTCACATCCGAAAAGCCGCCAGGTGGACCGATTGTGAATCGATCAAGTTTCTTGGGTCCTCGACTAATGAATAGCATGCCATGCTACAACTGTTTGGCAATCCTTATAATCATTATCAATATTTTGTGTTATAAATCCCCTTTTAATCATTTTTCAAAAACACCTTTTTCCTATTTTACACCTACAACTTTCATCATTTCATCATTTTCCCTTTCTTTCCTCTGCAACTCTTTCCCAGCCTACCTTCTCTCGGTAATTACCATTTTGTAAGTACCGAACAATTCTAACTTCAAAAAATTGATCTTAACAATCCTTGGACCCACAAATTAAGTTCGAATCCATTTAATGACACTTTCTGACAGATACGACAAGGAAATTCATCACAAAAATGATGAAAAATAGTGTGTATTCACATCTCCAGGAGTCTTTGAGCAAAAATGGTAGAAAAACAGATGCAATGCACAACAACCGTTAATTTTTCCCCTTCTCCACTTTATTTTATAACCATCCACGTGTTTCCTTGTCCCAACTGCAAAGGATAAGTACAGGGGCAAGTTTCCAAACAAGCGCGGGCCTTTCACGTGCCCTAGGCCCAAGAAAAATGCCTTTTGGCCTTTGAAAAAGTCTCAACAAAAAAAACCCAGTGGAAGCCTCCATGTGTCTCAATGGCACACTTTGAGATTGTTCCCAAAAGTAGAAATCCCAAACAAGCACGGGCTCATAACGTGTCTTAGTCGACAAATTTGTTAAAAAAGTTGAAGGGTCAGCGGAAGGCGCCATGTGTCTAGGGTCTGAGATAGTTTTGCTTGGCCGTTGAAAAGTCCAAGCAAGGGCATAAAAGAGAGGAAGCCTCTAAGTGTCCTCCTAGCACTTCTTAAAAAAAAAACCTAGGGGCCAGTCCCCAAATAGGCATGGTCTCTCCACGTGTCCTAGGCCTTTCAAAATTTCTTTGAAAATTTTAATTATAGAGCAGATTTGGTGGAAGCCTCCACATGTCTCCTTGTTGCAATTGTTAAGGTGGGACCTTGAGGCGGATCCTCAAATGAGTGCCAGCCCTCCATGTGTCCATGGTCCGCCAAAACTGTACTGGCCTGCATAAATTTTTTTGTCTAAGTGCTGGGAAAGGTAGCGAGAAATATCCATATGTCTCCCGGTACAACTCCAAGGCCAAACCAAAAGGAAAATTTTCATATGAGCACCGGCCCTCCACGTGGACAAGTTTTGAGTTGAATCGGGCCTTAGAGTTTTCAAAGTTCCCCATCGAGCCACATCCAACCAAAAGGGCCATGTTTCCACATATGCTGAGATGTAATTTTGACAGGAAAAACACTCCCGTCAAATTCTAAAATACAGGAAAATCACCATTTGAGCCCAGAAATGAATCTTTCTTTCAAGAAAGAGAATTTGGAAATGATATAAGGCCCAAATATGATCCTCAAGCCACATCCAATCACATTTTCACATATACTTGGGACAAAAAGACAGGCCGATAAAATGTGACTGTGGAAAATGAAAAGAAGGGAAAAAACCCAAGTTTATGCCCAAGTTATAGACTCTTTCACATGGACAGAGGAACGAAAAACAAATTCTAGACTTTTAAGTGATCCTTGACCAAAGAAGGGACTGATCATGGAAACCAAATGGAGGAATAAAATTTCATGTATCAATACGGGAGATATAAAACATGACAGAGCCCGCAAATTAAAGAATTTCAAGGAAAAATAGGGCGAGACTAATTCGAGCACCAACAGTACAACATTTGTGTATAACTTCACATCAATATTGACACTTATAAATATAGCCACATTGATATTTTCCTTTTCTAAATATACATGCGAAAAATTGTTCGATCAACATGCCATATCATTATTCTATGGTAATACACGTATTGCAAGATGAATATCACTAAAGAACACATATCATATCCCGAATTCCTCTTATTTGGAGTACCTATAACCAATGCTCAATACTAGGAATGGTATGGAAATCAAATACACTCGTGCATAAAATCCATGCATCCATGATTTTAAGAAAAATGAAATAGAAAGCAGAAAGAGATAGAGATATGGAGAGAGAAGGAGGTCATTTCTTCACACATGCGCATTCTACTACTTTTTTTTTTAATTCTAGAGAGAAGAGTAAGGAAAAGAGATAAAGTTTATAATTCATTCTTTTTCTATTCACCATATCATAACCACATACATCTCATATCAAATTTTCATTTCTTTCAAAGCCATATACATTTTTAAAACCAACTAAAACTTCATACTTATTTCTAAAGAGAAAATGCAAATAGAGAAAGTCTAGAATTCATTTTATTTTCTAATCACCATATCATAACCACATACATATCATTTCCATTTTCATTTCATTTCAATTCCCTATACATTTTAACCCATTTACATTTTAAAACCAACTAAAATTTCATAGTTATTTTTAGAGAGAGAAACAAGAAGAGAGAGAAAACATTATAATTTATAAAATCAGTAATACAAATAAATTGATAAAAACATACCTTATAATTTACTAAGATAGTATTTGAAATGTTTGATGAGTATTTAGAAATCAAATGGGAACCTTAGAGGATTATTTTAGCTATAGTTTTAATTTTGTGAAAGCTGCTCAAAATGGTTACATGTTTACAAATTGGGTCTCGAATACACTCACTTTAAGTTTGAACATAATTTTGATGATTTATAATTACTCCCTTATTTACAAAGAATTATCTTCACATGAAGGACATTAATTATAATGATAATGACTGAAGCTATAAAGGAAATTAAGAGGTTGGTTATCGTAATTGCGTTAGGAAATTTTATCACAAAATGACCAATTCTCCCCAAAATCCACTTGAAAAACAAATCTGCAAAATAATTTTCATTAAAATGAGGGTTGGTTACAATTATCTTATTAGTATTCTATAGGTAGGTGGCAAAGTGGTTTTAAGTTTCTCTCAAACTAAGTGGCAACTATAGGCTATAATCAATCAGATTTTATTAAAACATGCACGTCAAGACAAGTGACTGATAGGCTAAATGGGATTTCAAATTTTACGGAAAGGCATTAAATGAGTTCAAACAACTTGGTTTAGGTTCTCCATAGTGTCCTACGTCACTAGGGGTCATTCTATAACTTTCAAATTTGTGGTACGTTGTAAGGAAAATATTATAGTGCTCTCATTATTAATAAGTGCATATATTGTAATATTATTAATACGAGTTACATTGTAACTCATTATTAATAATATAGGTTTGTTGTATTGTTTCAACAATATATATTTTTATACCCGTAATGATATTAACGGGTTGTTTGGTTGTGTGACTTTGTGGTTTGTAGAAGGTCGGTTTTCTATTTCCATGGCTATTTATTAGCCTTAGTATTGATTGTAATCACGCTGAATATAATATCAATTTATTTTTCCTATGTGATAAGCCTGCCCTACAAATATTTGGTATCAGAGCGAGAACATCTGAATGATTCTTATAAGTCTGCATTCATAATTTTGTCTTGAGTATCATTTATTTGCAAACCTAGAGATGGACGTGTGTTGTAGATAAGGAGAGGGCATTCATTTTTTTGCATTGGAATTTGAGTTGTATTGCAAGTTTATTTGTTGAATTTGGTGTCCACGCATTCAATGTATATTCTACATTAGATTAGTATGCGTGTGCAGATCAGTATGTTAAGCGGTTGAGAAAATGAGTCCAAAATCATTGTACTCAAATCTTTGCTCGAAATTGTTTTCCTTGGCTCTATCAAATATTCTTGATCAACAGTTTATGATGCAAATTTGAGCGGTTCGTTGGACTCCATTTAAGAGAATTTGTTTCTTTGTATCAAGCTTTAGCTATTATTTAATGGTTACAAGTTCTGTCGATCCGTGTAGATATTTCTCTTCAAGATCGAATTCCAATTCGGATATTGGTGGTGCCTTAGGCATGCATTCATCTAATTACAATTGTGCAGCAGCAATTCGGATCTAAAATTACGGGATTCCAACATCCTGCTCTCCCAAATATCATTTTTTTCCCACATGGATCTCTCGTCTTTATCACTAATTCCCTCCTGAATTCAGGCCTCCATTGTATCTTCACTTGGCAGTGGTGAGTTGTGCAACCTATGATTGTAATATTAAAAACAATATATGAGATGGCTCCATTATTAGAATGAATGTATTGAGTGGGAAATCTAATCAGTGTTAAGAGAAGCATACGCTAAGCACCACAACTTGTTAAAGTTATAATCATCATCGTGGTGGTCATGTATTGGGAAATTGGGGAATTGTATTAATTCGGTGGAAAGGTACATATTTCATTGACATTCGTGACGAAATGTTATGTACTCCTTTTTTTAATCTGTTTACATCGATGAAGACTACAAATTAATTTTGTCATTATGTAGTAGGTTATCTCCCAAGTTTGATATATTTTCTTTATTAAAGTCAAGTATCTCTTCTAGTGTAAAGAGTTTGTTATTGTTTGGTTCAAGTTTCCTGATTTTGTGGAGTTTCAAAATGCAAAAGATAAATGTAATTGAAAGATTTGATGGTAAATAATTCCACACATGGAAAGTACTAACCCAATTACAATTGATTGATAAAGACTTATGGGACATTGTCGAAGGAAAAATTAAAAATCGAATGATGTAGATGAAGCAAAGAAAGGCCCAGATTAAGCAAGGTGTTGATCCCATATTTCAAAGGCAAAGAGGCGGAGCAAAATGTGAAAATTGTAAATTTTCTCCAAAAGTCATAAAATGAAAAAGGCAACCCTAGGCCCACTTTGAATCATATTTTTCCACGTGGATGGCTCTAATGTAATGTTGAGAAACGGCGGCGAGAATCAATGGTTTTTGTGCATAGCATCTTATTTTACCACCATTTTTGTTCCAAGACTCCTGGAGATGTGAATACAAATTGTTTTTTTCATTTGTTAATGAAAAACCTTGTCATTTTTGTCTACAAATTGCAATTGAATGGATTTAGAGCTTAATTTGTGAGTACAAGGAATGTAAACATTGATATTTTGAAGTTGGAATTGCTCGGGCACTTACAAAAATGTGAATTACCTAGAGAAGCTAGATGGTGAGAAAATTTTAGAGGAAAGAATGGGAAAAGGATGAAATGATGGAGGTTGCATGCATGAAGGATGAAAATGTGTTGCAGTTAAAACAATGATGGAGATATTTGCAATGATTCACCTTTTTGAACAACTGGCAACTTTTTGTTGCAAACCTGTTAAATTTCATTTTCTGGAAATCATGATCAAACATGTAACAAACAAAGGTTCCTCGAATAACCTTTTCTTGGGGGAAAATCTTGGATGTAAATTGAGTGTTATAAAAACATGCTTTATTCATGCAAATGGTCGGGGTTGAATTTTTAGGAGAAAATTTGAGAAAGCCTATCTTCTTGAGAGACGATCGAGAAACTCGTTAATCTATTATGTTTTATATTTGTTCATGTCAAGTTGGTTGCAAGTGTACGAGGCATTGACAAGCTCTAAGATTGTTCAAGAAACATTCCCATATTGATGAATCTAATCAACTTTGAATTAATCTGTGTTAATCTTGGTCAAATTTGTGTCTACTTTATTTTAGAATGTCTGCAAATATTATTTCTTGTTCCTATTGCAATCTTGTGTTAAAATCCCTTCAAATCACATAGGATCTCATCCTGTGATAGTTTAGTGGCATTTGCAATTTCATTACGAGAAGGGCATTCATCCTGTAATGAGATAAATAATTTAAAATCACTTTACTATCATTTTGTTGATAAAGATTGTCTTTAAGCCTTTGAGTGTATCTTAGGCGTGAGGAACCAGAGGGTCTTGAATGTTTAATTGAGTCTTTAGCTTGAGACTTCATGTTAAATTCTTGGATATTGTGTGAAACCGTGCAAATATGGGCCTCCATTGATGCACACCTTCTAGTTGAAGGAATATTTTAGCTATTCTGAAGCATTCTGTCATTTATTTTTCTAATTTTTGTGAACGTTCTCAAAGATCTAGAAAAACCAAGTTTATCCTTCTTAATCCCCAACCAAAAATTATTCAAAAACAATGAGTCCTACCTAAACTACCCATGTTTTCCCTGTATGTCCGCAACTGAATAAATTCTACTGCCAAAATATGCAGAAGCAATTAGGATTCCGTAATGTCTTTAGAAACCTTAACCTTGTTTAGAAAATATTACCATTATTTGGAAGTGACAACTTGTGAGAGTTAAATTGTGGTGCATTGATCATATTTTCTTAATGTTTCCTTTCAAATTTGTGCAAAGAAGGATATCTTTATTCTCCATCACCAATAGAGGGTACAAAATGGGTCCTCTCACCCTAGTTAAAAGGCACAACCTAAAATAGTGAGGATAGATCTAATCCTTTTGAAGGTGTTATCCGTTTCTCCAACATCCGAGTGATAAAGTTCCAGTTGAATCTCCTCCCGGCTATGATGATTTATCTATCTCTTGGCTTCTTGTTAAATCTGTGATGTTGCTCATCTTACAAAGAAGAATCAATTTATATACGAACACAATGCGCAGAAAGTTGATATGTGGGGAAAAGAAATCCCGGGGAAAGAGTTCCCTATGTTCCAAGGATTTTGCATTGTTCTCGCAACACAAATAAGTTCAATTAATTACAAGAGATACAGAGCTACATTGAATCAAGATCCTATGGGAATGTTTCTTCTTGACTTAATAATTTTTGTATACACTATCGAATGTAAGGTTTGTGAGCTACGAGACTAGTATGGGGAACAATGAAGTGTGGGGAAAAACTCTTAGGAAAAACACTTCCACAAGTCCAAAATACTCCCGCAATATCCATAGTCAAAGGAAACCATGATATAATGCGGAAAACTTTACAATGTGGGGAATTAAGGTTTGTGTAGAATTAAGGCTCAATAACAACTAATTTCATCCGGAAAAGGAAAATCCACACAACACTAGTAATCAATGAATTATGAGTAACAAGGGATATGAGGAATAGGAGGAATGAAGGAATTATTCGTCCTACTCCACCAAAGTCTAATATCCCAAAAATGACGTAAAATTGACTAAAACTTGAGCGTTTTTGACTTATTTGACTTCAACAAAGGAAAATATGTCAAGGTAAGGGGTCATTTAGATAAAAAGTCAATTTTGTTTTAAAATTTCAGAATTTTAGATAGGTCACAACATAAAAAATAATTTTTTTAAAAAAATTGGGGGCAATAAAACCCCTCATGTATAAACTATAAGTGCACGAATAGAAGAAAATCACAAAGATATCATAAAAAGGTAGTTAGCTCTAGCTCTTATACAATCAAAGGGATGAAGGAAACAAAATGAGATAAAGGGGACAATCAATAATTTTTTTGAAGAGAAAAGACAAAATATGAAACTCATAATTGAAATCTTATCCTCCCCTCCTCCAACTTTTACACTATCATACCCTAAATTGATCAAACAACTATGTAAGTGACCATAACAAAACACATTATCATCACTATTGAGGTGGGCATGAAGAATATGCCACTACAAAGAAAAAAATATACCGAGCACACACTCAACAAGAAAAATTGGGGCGAGATGGTATATAATTGATACAACGAGTGACTAAGTAAAGAAAAATAATTTAAATTTACTAGAATTAGCAATTTAAAGAAGTATAGAGAGGATAATTTCCCAATATTATCACAAAATCCATAGTTGACTAGGTCATGACTGAACAAGTAGAATGAGACACTCTGTTAAGTAAATTATTGTAAAATTTCCTTGAGAACGAGAATGAACATAGGATTGAGACTCAACTATGATTGCTAAATATGTAGACCAAGGGTTTCATTCTAATATTGCAAAAATATATAAATATCCTATAACATGAAGCAATCCAAGAAAAAAAAAATCTTATATAATGTTGACAATGAATAATATAGATATGATTATATGTAAATTAAAATTATAAAGAATATCCAAGAGATGGAGAAATGATTTCATGCATCCTTACAATCTATAGAAAATGTAATCTACATAGTGCAAGATTTGGAGAAGATAAAGCAATGGATTACTTTTGTTAGCACAGAACACAAAGACTAAAAGGTCACATAGAGGAACTAATACGCTAAATATAAAATTTTATATCACTTTAAAGGAAAATTTTGGATACACTAGAAGAATATGGTTTATTTTTTAATTCATGCAATCATTGCAATAATTATAAATTTACTTTAGTAGCATTGATGATGCTATCACAAATTGGTATGTATAAAAAGAATACTTAGAAATATTTCAACAAGCTACAAATGATATGAATAACACCATGAGGTATGTACTTCCTCACATTTTATTTTTTAGAATCTAAGTAGCACATGTAATACCATCGCCATCACCCCCTCCACCCGTAAAAGTTCGTCAATGTCCACAATCACAACTTGATTAACAAAATTAGGATTATAAGTATTATAATTAAGAAGATAAGTAAATTTTTTAATGTAACTATGTATTTTTTTTAATAATTGTAATTATTCCTATATATATTAACAACCTAAAAGAGAAATATATGAGGGAATTCCCTCAAATTGGAAACCCAAAAGTGTAATTTGTTGGAAAATATACTTGATTAAAATCCTACAAATTATTTTTCAGCGGAGTACAGGAATGAAAAATATTAAATGACATTATTTATGTTAATTATGCATAATATCTAAATGTGTAGTGCAAAAACTAGCATCGGGAGGTCGTAGAATGAAGAAAAAGAACCTTCAAGACTTCAAAAATTATTTTGTCTCGTGGTGATACAATTTTTTAACTCTAGGAAAATGTTGGAAGGGAATTGATCCATAAACCAATGAATATTTTTTTCTTGACAATGGACCCTTATAGAAAATTAATTTCATTACTAAATTCACCATGTAATAAATCATCGATAATCAAATGCAATGTAAGAATAAGAACCATAGTGCACAAGGGTTGATAATAGATTTGTGTAGAAGGCCTACCTCTCTTTTTCGCAAACTAGATGAACCAATCCGTTGTAACATTTCAAATAGAAGTAAATAATAAACTTTCATTACTACAATGGATGATAAACCCAACCTAGTGCTAGTCGATCCTCTGAAACCAGTTGTCTTGGAAAAATCAATGCTTTAACACATCTCTCCAGTTTGATACCTCCTATTCACCTCCACTCCAATCCACGGAAAAATAAAATTTTCACGGTGATAAGTTAGACAATGTATATTGTTCAATTTCACTCCGTTTCTCATGAAACTAACCTCCAAAAAGTGTTAAGTCTTCAGTTGTCGATGATGACAATCAAGCACCACTCTATTGCATGATCTTAATCAGCCTCTATATAGAGAGAATATCTAACCCAATATAAGTTGTCAACGATGATCAACTACCACTTTGTTGAATGGCTTGAATAGGCCTGTACGTAGAGAAAATATCTGATCTGATGTCTCATTAATGATCTCAACAGTGATTATGAATCTTTTCTATTGCTACTAAGAAACTAACTTGGATAAACCAAGAGTTATAATAATATGAGCTCCAATTTGAGTATACGCTTCTCCGGCACTTTTTCACGTCCATCATCTTCATGGCATCTCTAGGCTCCTGCACGAGGAAATTTTTCCCAGTCATCCTTTACAATGTTTGGTGAGTAAAAATAATACTCCCGAAATTAACCAATTACGTATAATGATAGGTCTTTGTACATCGGTGCCTATTTAATAAAATAGGTCTTTAATCTCCATAATTACCTATTAACAAAAATAATAGGTCTTCGGGATAATATTAATAATTGCCTTATTTAATCAAGTCCTTCAACACTATTATTCTCTAAAATATTACCTATATTTTCCTAAGGCATTATTCTCCTCCTAAGCCTTCAGGATTTGTATTTGAAAGAAAATATTGTTGCTGAATAAGGGAGAGGAGGTCCTTTTATAACATTTGTAGGATGCTTATTGTGGTCAAATACCACATTGCCTAGCTCATTTTAAACCAACTCAGTTGGCCGAGTTGGTTGGGCCATCAGGCCGCCTACGTAGAGGTTATAGGATCGACTCCCCTACCCCTCACTTCGCCACCACCTTTTCCGTGATCTGTCGAACCCCTCCATATCACCAATTTCACTTCGTTGATTTGCCAAGCCATCTCGTGACCCCAACATCCACCTCCATTTTTTCATTTCTGACCCTCCTCATTGCCCATGTACCCCTACCACATCACCCCACCAAGTCACATCATCAAGTTGTGATATCGTAGAGGTTTCCAAGTCCATCAGATTTAGTGCATTGTGTAGTTTATCCCACATGTGTAGGGTTAGGGATTAGTTAATCCTTTTACGGGCTTCAAACCACTTATCTGTTTGTGGCTTTGGACATGTTCCTCTTCCTTTTTCTGTTGTGATATATGTCATTTTGAATGATCTTGCCAAGTTTTTAGCTTGGTTAGGTTGTGTTAGCTCACCTCTTGAGCTCATTTGAGTTGGCTTAGCTTTGTGGACTAACCAAAGTATTAACTCGCCTGGTCAACTCAACTCGGTGCTAACTTGGTTGCTAAGCTCATCTAATGTGGAGTGATGATGGCGAGGCCATGTGGTGGCTTGAGGACCAACCACGTTGGTAATTTATTTTGGTTTTTTGGAAAATATTTTTATTGAGTGCCAAATATTAGAGTCACAAACCCAAATTTTAACCTTTTTCCTGTTCATTTTAAGGACCATATCATTATTCGGTTGGTCATTTGAAAAAACTTTAAGAAGCAATAACATTTTCATACGGGATCAATTTTCCATGTTTTTATACTCAACAAAAAGATCTCAGAATGATCCTCCATACTATACTAATCCCGAAAGTTTTGGGAACTTCCTTCCTTTGAATTATCCTCTAGATCACACCTTCCCACTAAGGAGTATTTTTGTCCCAAAAAGCTTCTATTTCTCCGCCCCTATGATCAATAACCCCGATACTCTCTCGAAGAATCTCGTAGCTAACATAAGGGTCTTCAAAATTTTCCTCCTCTAAGCAGACATTTGGTATGAATAATCTTCGTATGGTCTTTGAGGATTTCACATAGATCTTTGATTACCAATGTTACAATAAAACACAAGGCACGATAAACCTATTGCCAAATGCTTACTTACTTGGTGGCTCTAGTCCCATGTATATCTTCTCCTCAAGACAAGGTAGATGTTCTATTGTCTTCATCGACCTTAACCCTTTTAGTTTTCTTCTTTTTATTTCCAAACCAAATCACATAATGGCTATTGGGTACATAGTATACACATGGATATGTCTTAAATAGCTGCACGGGGTTATTATGGGCTCCTTATTGTAGTCAAACAATACATTATTATGCCTCTTCGGGCTAGCAACTTCTCCTTTTCTCTCATCATTCTACCTGATATTCTTGTATATTCCCTACTATGGGCTTCTTTGGGAGGACTAGTGGCTTGGGCTCTACACTCGCTCTTTTGTCTCGAGCTTTATCCTACCTCCTTTTACCAAAACTATATTCTAAACCCGTATATCAATGTCTATCCTCTCTAGGGATAGGGTTTTGATACCTTGGCTATTTATACTAAGGCCTTTTCCTTCATATCTCATCTTAAAAGGTAATTTTAATCCTATACCTCTAGTGTACTTTTTGAATTCACAAAGATTAGGATTTACATTTTTATGGGAAGGAAATTTCAATGAATCACTTACAAGGCGATTATCACTGGGCTTACGTTTATTCTCCTCCTTTCCACCACATTTCAATGTTAGTAGGAGATATTATTTTGCTTGCAATTCAAGTTGTAACACTATGATCACTCCTCCAAGGAATTTTTCCCGAGTCTCAAACTTGTCTTACAGCTCTTGTTTCTTTGATTCCACGAGCTGTAGGTGTTCCCTTAATTGAGAATCCTTTTTGATTATCAACTTGTGGCTACATTTGGTTCACTACTATTGGTATTTTCGGTTCCTTTCTTCATTCCACTATTCAACGTAGGAACCACCTTCGTGCTTTGTCTATGAAAAAATGCCAACATTCTTCCTTATAATGCAATGTCATAAAGTAATGTGTTGGTGCAAAATCATAGCACCCCGAATGTCCTTATTCTCGAAATGGTTTTGTGTGGGGCATTCGGTGATTGCACAACATTGGACCATCTCTCAAGCTATGTGGACTTGTGGACTTGAGATGGACCTCCAGAGAAGGTTTGTTCCTTCTTCCTAAACTACCTGCCACAAGCTACTCTAGTGCAGGAAAACTAATCTAATCTAATCCAACCATTCCAAGGAGATAGGGAGAGAGAGAACACAAGAAAACAGAGCCTACGCTAAGTGGTGATAAACCACAAAGGAAGTGGTGAGATACTCTACTAAGGGAGGATGAAATAGGGAAAAAAGGAGATAAGGAGGTCAGACAAAAGTGACACAAACCTAGATCCTAATCCACCATCAAAACTCCATAAAACATGACATATCACACCTATAAATGTAAAATAAATACATAGAAACAAACACAAAATGGAGAGGCATAAAGAAACAATCAAAACATGAGAAAGGGTTGAAGAACACCACAAAAACACAATTTATTTTCTCTATAAGGTGCACAGACCATTACATTAATGCTCAGGGGAATAAAATCTTCTTCCCAAGCATAGGAGAAGGCTTACATCTCAAATGGAGATGGGAAAAAAAGTCTACAAACTTTCCTCACACCTGAATGTCTCTCTTTCTCAAATGAGAAGTGTTTACAATATATAGACGATGAAAACCAAAGAGAAAGAAGAGAAACTTGATTCTACTCTTAAATCTCAACCACCAACCATCAATGCCCCTACAAATCCACCTACAATCTATCAATTCTAGTTCCCATGTCTATTTGGCATGTTGGAGAAGGAAAGATGGCAAATCTAGATCAGATCTTGGTAGTTGAAGTAATTAGATCCTTCATTAATAACATGAAAGAAGTTTTCCTTTTTTTCACCCACCTAAACCTTGTCAAAATTAAATTTTCCATATTTCATGCCATAGATGAAGTCGAGATCTTACCAAAATTCTTATCTTATTAAAATTTGAGATTCCAATAAAAAGATATGGCTGTCGAAGATTCAAAGATCGAGACCATGCAAAATTGTGAAAACGTGATCTTTGCAAAGCGGATCCACGGCCCGAAAATAAAAATTGTGGTGGCCATAAACTCGTAATTGTGTCACAGATTTAGGAGCATCATATAATGTAATTCCTACAAAGGTATCCCATGCTTTGGGTTTGACCCTAACATGTACCTTTTGTTCTTGTTATTCCATGGAGAGTAAGAAAGTACCTTTGGTTGGCAGAATTAAAGATGCACAAGTAGCTTTTCTTTGCTTTCCCAGAGAAAAGGGTCTTAGCCACCATTTTGGTAGCTGATATTCCTCCTTCATATGGGATGTTGCTGAGTAGAAATTTTTGTAAGGAGGTAGGAGGGAAATCCAAATGGATTGGTCACATGCCTTAATCCCTATCAATGGGAAGATGAAGAAGCTCCTACCGAAAAACAAGCAAGATTATATCGTGTAAAAGACAGATGATCCTGAAGCACAAATACTATATGCGGACACCTTTGGGCATGGGAACTACATGATCATGTCACAAGAGGAGAAAATTCTACCAAAGGGAGTGTTGCTTGATCCTAATGATGTGTGGACTTTGGATTTTGATGGAAGATGTTGTTCACCTAGTTCTAAAGCTGGTGTAGTGATCATTTCTCCGGGGGTAAGGTACATCCTTTCTCCTTCAAGTTTTAGTTTTAAAATACCAACAATACTGCTGAGTATGAGGCCCTCATTCTTGGGTTGAACATGGCGAAGGATATGGGAGTGAAGAATCTTCTTGCTTGTAGAGATGCAGAGCTAATTGTAAAACATGTTAGAGATCTTTATCGGGTAAAGAAAAAAAGGTTGAATAACTATAGGCATTTGGTATGGGATTCCATTGAATTCCTTGATGCTTTTTCGATTGAAGTTGTGCCAAGGGAAAGGAACACTAGGAATGACTCTCTAACTATTTTGAGGTCCTTGTTCATTACTCAATCTAATTTCCCTCAAGAGAAATTCACAATTAAGATGATCCATAGACCTAGTGTGCTCCGACAATGCGAATAATTGGAAATTTTTCAATGATGACCAGCATTTTATTTCTTTATTGGAGCTCAGAGATAACTTTGATCGGTTGTACTTTGAAGGAAGTGACAATCTTTCTAGAGAGTGTGCGTCACAAAATGAAGAGGGTGTCAAAGAAGATATTGATCAAGATGGATGCATTAATCGAAAGGAAAAAAAAATTCCTAAAGGGTTGGTGAGTTTGGAGGATATTTTTGATAAACACGATAGATATATGAAGTCTAAATTTTCCCAAGGAGCCTAGAAATCTGTTGATACTGAGAAAGTGAATATTGGGAGTCTTGATGATCCCAAAATGGTTAATATTGGAAAATTTTCCACTTAGGAATAGAAAAAGAAGGTGGTGAATCTGTTGAAGAGGTATGTTGATGTTTTGGCTTACTCTTATGACGATCTTAAGGCTTTTCAGCCTAAAGAAATGCAACATTTCATTCCTCAAAAGCGTGGGATCAAACCTTTAAATTATAAAAAAAGGTAATATAATCCAAAGGTAGATGATAAAATTTTCTAAGAAATACAAAAGCTTTTGAAGGCTAAGATCATCTTAGCCATCAACCATTCAATGTGGATTGCTAATATAGTGCCTGTTAGGAAGAAGAATGCTGAGATCCGAATTTGTGTGGACTTAAGAAATCTAAATAAGGGTTCTTTGAAGGAAAACTACCCTCTCCCCATGATGGACCAAGTATTACAAGTTGTCACAGGCTTGGAGATGCTATCTATGTTAGATGGATTCTCTAGGTACAATCAAGTAGAGGTGAATACTATAGATCAACATAATATTGACTTTACTACTCCTTGGGGCACCTTTGCATACAAGATGATGCCATTTGGTCTCATTAATACTAGTGTTACTTTGTAGAGGGCCATGGACTTGGATTTTGGTAGTTCGAAACGGAAATGCATTGTTTTGTATTTGGATGACTTGACAGTGTTTTCTAAAGCAAGAAAACATCACTTCCAACACCTTGAAACAATATTGCAGAAGTGTAAAGAGAATGGGATTTCTTTAAACCCTAAGAAGTATGTTTTTTTGTCACGAATGAAAGCTTTTGGGACACGTTGTTTCAAATGTAGGAATCAAGATTGATCTTGAGAGAGTTCAACCCATCCAAGCAAATTCCTCTTCCATCAAGTAAGAAAGCTTTCCATTCTTTCTTTGCTAAGATCAATTTCCTAAGAAGATTCATCCCGATTTTGCAGAACTTACTATGAGCATCACTCACATGATGAAAGGGAAGAAATTTTTTTTTGGTCCTCTAAAGGGAAGAAATAATTTGAGGACATTAAACAAGCTATGCATTAAAGACTCCAATCTTGGTGTGCCCCGACTTTAGCAAAGATTTAATTATCTATTCTTATGCCACGAGAAAATACCCTAGCTGTTGTTTTAGCCTGAAAGAATGAAGATCATGAGCTCCCAATTACATTCATGAGTTATTTCTTGAAAACTCATGAGCTGAAATACACCATGATGGAGAAACATGCTTTTGTAGTTGTCAAAGTTGTCAAACAGTTTAGGTTTTACATTCGCAATTCTCATTATGTGGTGCCAAAGTGCTCGATACAAAAATCAAATCCATTCTTACTCAGCAAGAATTTGGAAGCAAGAGAGTTAATTAGGTAGCAAAGGTGCAAGAGTATGATATTTACATCAGGCCAAGAAAAATTGTTCAGGTAAGGTCCGTGTGAACTCATTCTTTGAGGGAGCCGCCAAGGAGTTGTCCAAAGATGAAGTTGATGTCCCTGTTGTTCTATTCCTCAATTTGATGAATGTATGGTATACTGACATTGCTCACTTTTTGATCTATTGAGAGTGTCCATATCACTTGAGTTCCAAAGAGAAGAGAGCCATCAAATTGAGGTCTGCACAATATGTGCTATGAGATAATGCTTTGTTCAAATGAGGCATAGATGGAAGGTTTTTAAAGTGTGTAGACAAGGAACAATAAAAGAAGTTGTTCTCTTCTTTTCATGACCAGGCTTGTGGAGGTCATTTATCCTCTACTGAAATAGCTCATAAAATACTTCGTGCTAGTTATTATTGGCCCACTCTGTTCAAAGATACATCAAAATCGGTTTGTAAATGTGAAGCATGCCAAACGTTTGTTGGAAGACCTAAGTTGGTTGCTTTGCCTCTCAAGCCTATAGTGATTATATATCCATTTCAACGGTGGGGATTGGATTTCATTAGAACTCTTAACCCACATTCTAGTGTTGGGCATACCCATGTGGTGATTTCTATAAATTACTTCACAAGTGGGTTGAAGCCATCCCAGTTAAGAGCACTACTTCTGAAGTAGTTTGCAACTTCATTAAGGAGAACATATTGATCAGATTTGGGACCCCAAACAAAATTATGACTTGAAATGCTTCTAACTTTTCTTCTGGTGAGATGATGGAATTATGCTATGGGTATGGGATCTCACTTGCTCATTCTTTAGATTACTAACCCCAAGGGAATGGACATACAGAATCAACGAACAAGAACTTGGTGAACATAGTTAGAAAGCTTGTGAATGATTTTTAGAGGAATTGGCATAAGAAGCTATATGATACACTTTGGGCTGATAGGATTACACCCAAGAGAGTAATTGGAATGTCTCCTTTCTAAGTGGTATATGGTGTGGAATCTCAATTGCGCCACGGTGGAATTGATGAGGTTGCATATGATGAAAACCATTCAAGATTAAATTTTCAGTATCTCTCTTTGGATAAGAGAATTTTGTACCTTCGAAGCTTGATGAAGATAGATTGCAAGTGGGTGATAGGATAGAAGCTCATCAGTTGAAAGTGAAGGCTTTGTTTGACAAGAAAGCCAAACCCATATTTTTCTAAGTGGGAGACATTGTGCTACTTTGGGACAAAAGACATGAGCCACGAGGAAGCCATGGTAAGTTTGATTCTCTTTGGCTTGGTCCTTTCAGAATTAGACATTTTGTTGGAGAGAACTCTTTTTATCTAGATTACATGGATGGATCTCCTCTCCCACTTCCTTATAGTGGGCGATTTGAAGTTGTTCAAGTCCTAGGTGACTAGGAGGTCCTTCTTGTATATTTTGTATAAAGTGTGTTGGGTTTGGGTCGTTCCTTTGTGTTTCGTTTCTATTTTTCTGTTTTGGTTTGTTTTGTTTCGTTTCCCATCTTATGTGTGTTACCTTGTATTTGTTTTGCTTTTGAATCTATTGCCAAATGGATAAGGAGGTGGTCCTCTTTCCTATAGTTATCTACAATTCTTGATCTTGCCTTGTGTCTTTGTTCCAAGCCAAGTCATCCCTAAGAAAGAGCCAATTGTTGCCGCCCTCAAAATTTCCCTCTTTTGGAGTCAAGTTTCAAAAAAATTGAGTTTATTCCTTGGAGAATTGAATCACATCGGGCCTTGCATTATTTGCAGTTTTCCCATTCAAGAGTGAAACAAAAATTTGAAACTCAAATAAGTGCCGGTGACCATGTGGTCGAGTCAATGGAGAAACAGAGTTGGTCGTTGAAAATTCCAAGACCTGGCTGGTAGGAGACACGCGTCATCTCAGCACATTTTTAAGATCTATTTCAAAAATGGAAACTCAAATGAGTGCCAGTCCTCCACGTGTCTAAGGGTCAACATGGGTCAAATAGGAAATAGGCCTAACTTACCTAAGTATAAAGGAACAAAGTGAGCTCTCCACGTTTCATTTTGGTTTGCTTTAAAGGCAAAAAATTCAAAAGGTGCCTGTAGGCCCGCTCCAATCAATTCCTTTCACGTGGGAAGCCCAAATATAAAGTTGTAAGGGAAAATCGAATGGCCCATGTTTTAATTGACAAAATAATGTAACGGCCATATATTTGAACATGGTTTTTCTTCCATTACCATTTCTTTGAGAATCAAGAATTTGAAAGGCGCGAATGGTTAGAATAATTTATGTAATCGCTTTTTGTTGCTTTCTTGAGGAAGTTGTAACTATTTCTTGCTTTCCGAGGAAGTTGTAACCATCTCTTGCAAGCTATATCATGAGCTTTCAAAGCCATTGTATGGGTTGGAATTTTGATATTCTGAAATTGTAACTTTGAATTGGAAGAAATAAATACAAAGGATTTCCCCTTTTTTCCTTTGTTTATCTTTCCTTCTTTCTCTAGCCTATGAATCATTTGATCCTTGAATTCTTAGAAACTTTGTGTTGTAGTTTATACAATCTCAAGAAATTTGATTATGCGGATTTTACCCGTTATAAATGTGAATGGTTCTACACTATATCTCATTTTCTCAATACATATAAGGGTTTTCTCTGTCATCTCTTTTCCCTGAAAGTATTTTATTCTTCTTCCTCCCTCCTCTCTTTAATTCTTCTATCCTCATGTATTGATAACTTTCCATGCGTAAAACACATTTCAAGATATCAAGAGACCACCATTGAATGAAAGATTGTGTATTTGTAAATAGGTTTTTTCCCTACTTTCAATAAGGGAACCTCTCCCATTAAAGAGGAGGGACTTGCTTGTCCCCTGATTGTGGTTTCATTCTAAGTACAAATCTAAAACCCAACAATTTTTGGTGACTCCACCGAGGAATTTGTTCAACAAATTTCCTTTTTAAAGGAACAACTAATTTGATCATTTCTTTGATATGACAACTCTAAGATATACGCGTGGTAGAAGGGATATTGGAATTAAAGATCCCAAATTTCAACTCTTGGATCAAAAAAATTTCAAATTCCTCCAATAGGAATAAATAGAAGAATTCATTCCACAAGCACACCTCCCTGTTGAAGACAAAACACGGTATTAGCATTCCTCAAAGACAACTTAGCCCTAATCTCCATGCCCTAATTCTTGTTGGTGTTTCAGTTCCACTTCAATAAATATTTCCAATGATGGCAACACCTCAGCCTTGGGGTGAAAGAGTTGGGCCTTTGGATCTTCCTCAACCATTGCATGAGTTACCTAGGGGTAACAGGAAGAATTTTCCCAAATTTAGACGTGATGGCAAAGTGCACACTCGACGAACAAATTGCAGCCTCCATTTTTACGTGTGGGGTCCTTGGAGTTGAACATGAGGATGTATTTATTAGGCTATCTCGTGGAGACCTTGCAAGATAATGCTACAGATTGATTTTACCATCTTCCTGTTGGGACCATCATTGATTGGACTACTATGAGGACTGAATTTGAGCAGCGTTTCAAACCTGTTGAAGATGTGCATGCTTTGCTAGCTCAGATTTCTCAAATCAAGAAGGAGCCACATGAGCCTATGAGAGAATTTGTGTCCAAGTTTAACAAGTTGATTAACAAGATTCCAGTAAATACTAGGCATGTTGATCAGATTCAAAAGTGTTTCTTCTTGAATGCTCAATTGTTGGAAGTAAGTTATGCCCTGAGGAGAGTAAATCTTGCAACTTTGGATGTTGATCAGAGATTGGTCCGTGTCGAGTGTGGAAGATGCCCTAATCATGCCTCGGCAAGCTAAAAGGAGTTTTTCAAATCCAAAGCATCTTCTTCTTCCCTCTCCCGCAGTAATTCAAATCAGTTGGTGAAAAAGATGGCCAATGACCTCATTTCGTTAAGAAACAATTGGCATGCAACATGCTCCATATCAAGATGTTTCAAGGAAGAATTTTCAGCCTAGGAACCACTTGCCTTCTTCTCAAACCAAGTTGGAAATTGAAGTTCTAACCCTCAAGGTGCCTTTCAATGCTACTTGTGAAGTTCTTGAGCCAGATTATGAGGAAGAAAATGGGATCTATGATGAACAATAAGAGGAATATAATGAAGAACTTGAGGAGCCCGGTGATTCTCGAGTTCATTTCCTCACCACCGAAGGTGTGGATGAAGAAGATGATTATGATGGTGTAGTTGATGAGATGAATAAGCGAGTCATATGTTGTTATGACACTCGGGAGTAGACCAACAAAAGGAAAAAGTGGTGTAACCTATAAAAATATCCAAGGAGTACCCCACCACCATCTTGGTGATTACAAGAGGAGGAGCTCCGATTCTTACTACTTCCACCCAAAAGGTAATCTCTGCTAGTCCTTCTCTCTGTCTTTGTTTACATATGAGAGTTCTTGTCCAACAAATGATAAAGCTGATATATCAAAAGATTCTCCTACTCCTAGTAATGATTCCCCATCCACATATGGATCTTTTAACATTATAGACCATTTTAAAAATACTAAGATTTAGATTTCTCGAGGTGAGTTCTATCAAACCCATCCTAAAGCCTTTGCCAAAATGGTTAACTTTGTAAATTCTAAATTTAAAACCCAGCCCATTCTTCTAAAGGAATTTTTCCCACTCCCTCTTCCTCGCCTCAATCAAGCCTTGTGGCCGCAGTCACTTCCCCTACTGGGAAAATTAAACCATTCTATGTGACCCTTTTCATAGCTCACCATAAAATCAGTAACTATGTCATAGACTCAGGAGCATAAGATAATGTAATTCCTACAAAGATAGCCCATGCTTTGGGTTTGACCCTAATACGTACCTTTAGTTCTTGTTATTCCATGAAGAGTAAGAAAGTACCTTTGGTTGGCAGAATTAAAGATGCACAAGTAGCTTTTGTTGCTTTCCCAGAGAAAAGGGTCTTAGTCACCATTTTAGTAGTTGATATTCCTCCTTCATATGGGATGTTGCTGAGTAGAAATTTTTGTAAGGAGGTAGGAGGGGAAATCCAAATGGATTGGTCACATGCCTTGATCCATGTCAATGGGAAGATGAAGAAGCTGCTACCTGAGAAACAAGCAGAGTATATTGTGCAAAAGACAGATGATCCTAAAGCACAAATACTGTATGCAAACATTGGGCATGGCAACTACATGATCATGTCACAAGAGGAGACAAGTCTTCCAAAGGGAGTGTTGTTTGATCCTAATGATGTGTGGACTTTGGAGTTTGATGGAAGATTCTCTTCATTGGTTCTAGAGCTGGTGTAATGCTCATTTATATTGGGGGTAAGGTTCATCCTTTCTCCTTCAAGTTTGATTGGAAAATACCAATAATACTACTAAGTATGAGGACCTCATTCTTGGGTTGAGCATGGTGAAGGATATGGGAGTGAAGAATATTCTTGCTCGTGGAGATGTAGAGCTAATTGTAAAACAAGTTATAGACCTTTATCAGGTAAAGAACAGAAGGTTGAAGCACTATAGGAATTTGGTTTGGGATTCCATCAATTCCTTGATGCTTTTTCCATTGAATTTGTACCAAGGGAAAGGAACACTAGGGCTGACTCTCTAGTTGTTTTGGGGTCCTTATTGATTCCTCATCATGATTTCCCTCAAGATAAATTCACCATTGAGATGATCCATAGACCCAATGTTCCTAACAATGCAAATAATTGGCAGGTTTTCAATGATGACCAGCATTTGATTTATTTCTTGGAGCTCAGAAACAACTTTGATCAACTATACTTTGAAGGAAGTGACAATATTCCTAGAGAGTGTGTCCCCAAAATGAAGAGGGTGTTAAAGAAGAAATGGATCAAGATGGATGCATCAAACTAAAAGGAAACAAAATTCCTAAATAGCTAGTGAGTTTGGATGATCTTTTTATAAACATGATAGATACACGAAGTCTAAAGTTTCCCAAGGAGCCCGACAATCTGCTAAGATTGAGAAAGTGAATATCACAAGTCTTGATTATCCCAAAATGGTCTATATTGAAAAACATTGCACTCATGAAGAGAAAAAGAAGGTGTTGAATCTTTTGAAGAGGTATCTTGATGTTCTGGCATACTCTTATGATGATCTTAAGGCTTTTCAAACCTAAATAAATACAACATTTAATTTCTCTAAAGCCTTGGATCAAACCCTTCAAACAGAAACATAGGCACTATAATCCAAAGGTAAATGATACAATTTTCTAAGAAATACAAAATATTTTGAAGGCTAAGATCATCTTCCCCATCCACCATTTAACATGGATTGCTAATATAGTGCCTATCAGAATAAGAATGGTGAGATCCGGATCTCGTGTGGAATTTAGAAATATAAATCGGGGTTCTTTAAAGGAAAACTACCCTCTCCACATGATGGACTAAGTGTTGCAATCTGTCATAAGCTCGGAGATTCTATCTATGTCAGATGGATTCTCGACGTACAATCAAGTAGAGGTGAATACAAAAGATCAACATAAGACTACCTTTACTACTCCTTGGGGCACCTTTGCATAAAATATGATGCATTTGGTCTCATAAATGCTGGTGATACATTCTGAGAGGGCCATGGACTTGGATTTTTTCAGTTTGAAAGGTAAAAGCATTGTTTTCTATGACTTGAAGTGTTTTCTAAAGCAAGAAAAGATCACTTCCAACACCTTGAAACAATTTTAGAGAAGTGTAGAGAGCATGGGATTTCTTTAAACCCTAAGAAGTCTCGTGTTTTTGTAAGATAAGGAAAGTTGACAGGACACGTTGTTTGAAAGAAAGGGATCAAGATTGATCTAGAGAGATTTCAAGCCATCTAGCAAATTCCTCTTCCATCAAGTAAGAAAGGTGTCCATTCTTTCTTTGGTAAGTTCAATTTCCTAAGAAGATTCATCCACAATTTTGCAAAACTTACTATGAGCATCGCTCACATGATGAAATGGAAGCAAAATTTTGGTTGGTCCTCTGAAGGGAAGAAATCATTTGAGGACTTTAAATATGCTTTTGCAAAGACTCCAATATTGACGTGCCCTTACTTTAGCAAATATTTCATTATCTATTTTTATGCCACTTAAAATACCCTAGCCTTGTGTTATCCTGAAGAATGTTGAAGATCATAAGCTCCCAATTGCATTCATGAGTTATGTCTTGAAAAATCATGAGCTGAAGTACACCATGATGGAGAAACATTATTTTGTAGTTGTCAAATTTGTCAAGCAGTTTAGGTTTTACATCCTTAATTCTCATTTTGTGGTTGTGGTGCCTCATAAAACAATCAAATACTTTCTTACCAAGCAAGAATTTGGAACCAAGAGAGGTACTTGGGTAGAAAAGGTGCAATAGTATGATCTTTATATCGGGCCAACTAAACTGGTTCGGGGTAAGAGCCTATGTGAACTCATTGTTGAGGAGCTTCCAATGAGTTGTCAAAAGATGAAGTGGATGTCCCCGTTGTTCATTCCTCATTTCGATAGATGTATGGTACGTTGAAATTGCTCACTTTTTGACCTATAGAGATTGTCCATCTCATTTGAGTGCCAAAGAGAAAAGAGGCACAAAAATAAGGTTTTCACAATATGTGGTATGTGAGAATGCTTTGTTCAAACGAGGCATAGATGGAAGGTTTTTGAAGTGTGTAGACAAGGAGCAACAAAAGAAGTTGCTCTCTTATTTTCATGACCAGGCTTGTGGAGGTCATTTCTTCTCTCGCATTCAGAATAACTCATAAAATACTTCATGCTGGTTATTATTGGCCCAATCTATTAAGAGATGCATCCAAATGGGTTGGTAAATTTGAAGCATGTCAAACATTTATTGGAAGACCTAAGTTGGTTTCTTTTCCTCTCAAGCCTGTAGTGATTCAAGAGCCATTTCAACAATGGTGATTGGATTTCATTGGAACTCTTAACCCACCTTCCAAAGGTCTTTGGGCATAACCATGTGTTGACTTCCAAATATTATTTCACAAAGTGGGTGGAAGCCATCCAAGTTAAGAGCACTACTTCAAGTAGTTTGCAGCAACTTCATTAAGGAGAACATATTGATCAGATTTGGGACCCCAAAAAAATTTGGTGACAATGCTTCCAAATTTTATTTTGCTAAGATGATGGAATTTTTCTATGGGTATGAGATCTCACTTTCTCATTCTTCATATTACTACCCCCAAGGGAATGGACAGGAAAAACCAACAAACAAGAACTTGGTGAACATAGTTAGAAAGCTTGTGAATGATTTTAAGAGGAATTGGCATAAGAAGATATATGATGCACTTTGGGCTGATAGGATTACACCCAAGAGAATAATTGGAATGTCTCCTTTCCAAGTGGTATATGGTGTGGAAGCTCAACTACAAGTTATGGTGGAATTTCCAGGATTTCATCTGATGAAAACTATTGAAGATTCAAGTTTCAAAGTAGCTCTTTCGACAAGAGAATTTTGTACCTTTAGAAGCTTGATGAAGAATTTCAAGTGGTTGACAAGATAAAAATCATTAGTTGAAAGTGAAGGATTTTTTTGAAAATAAAGCCAAACCCGAGTTCTCCAGGTGGGAGACATTTTGCTACTTTGAGACAAAAGACATGAGCCACAAGGAAGCCATGGTTAGTTTGATTCTTTTTGGCTTGGTCCTTTCAGAATCAGGCATTTTGCTAGAGAGAACTATCTTTATCTGGATTACATGGATGGATCTCTTCTCCCACTTCCTTATAGTGGGTAGGATCTGAAATTGTTCAAGTCCTTGGTTACTAGGTGATCCTTCTGTTTATTTTGTAAAGTGTTTTTGTTTTGGGTCATTCCTTTGTGTTTAGTTTCTATTTTTCCCTTTTGTTTTGTTTTGTTTCTTTTCGCTTCTTGTGTGTGTTGTCTTGTATTTGTTTTTCTTTTGAATCTATTTCCCAATGGATAAGGCACTGGTCCTCTTTCCTAGATTTATCTACAGTTCTTGATCTTGCCTTGTGTCTTTGTATCAAGCCAAGTCATCCCTAGAGAGATCGATTCTGTTGTCACCCTCAAAATTTCCCTCTTTTGGAGTCAAGTTTCGAAAATATTGAGTATGTTCCTTAGATTATTGGATCACGTCAGGCCTATCATTGTTTACATTTTTCCCATTTTTGGAGAACAGTTTAAAACTCAGACATAATAGTGGAGTCTTTCCCCTTCTTTTTATTTTCTTCCCATAGTCGAGAATGATGGGCGTATCTTCCCCGTCAATTTTGACCTAAGCATCCACTAGTTTTAAAAAGAGATGCATCCAATTGTTAAAATTGACTAAGTATGAGCAGTTGGCGGGAGCCTCCACGTCTCTCAATGACGTAATTTTAGAAGTTAAACCGAAAGGTGAAACTAAAATGAGAACCATCTCGCCACGTGGTCGAGTTAATGGAGAAATAGAGTTGTTCGTTGAAAATTCCAAGATCGATGGTATGAGACATGCGTCTACTGGTGCGATTTGAAGAGGCGTTTCTAAAACAGAAACTCAAATGTGCTACAGTCCTCCATGTGTCTAGGGGTCAACATGGGTCAAGTAGGAAATATACAAACTCGAGATAAGTATAAAGGAATAAGAAGAGCTCTCCACGTGTCGGGTTTGGCACACTTCAAAGGCAAAAAAATGAAAAAGGTGCCCGCAGGCCCGCTTCAATCAATTCCTTCCATGTGAGTGGCCAAAATATAAAGTTGTAAAAGCAAATCGAATGGCCCATGTTTTAACTATAAAAATAATGTAATAGCTATATATTTGAACCTTGTTTTTCTGCTATTAACGTTTCTTTACAAATCGAGAATTCGAAATAGCGCGAGTGGTTGGAATAAGTTGTAATTGTTTCTTACTTGCTCGAGGAAGTTGTAACTATTTCTTGTTTTCCCAAGGAAGTTGTAACCATCTCTTGTGAGCTATATCATGATATTTCAAAGCCATTGTATGGGTTGGAATTTTGATACTCTTAAACTATAAATTTGAATTATAAGAAATCAATACAAAGGCTTTTCCCCATTTTCCACTATTTCTCTTTCCTTCTTGCTTTGGTCTATGAATCATTTGATCCTTGCATACTTAGAAACTTTGTGTTCTAGTTTATACAATCTCAAGAACTTTGATTTTGTGGATTGTGCTCATTATAAACGTGAATGTTTCTACTCTATATCTCATTTGCTCAATACATATAAGGGTTTTCATTACCATCTCTTTTCCCTGAAAGTATTGTATTCTTCTTCCTCCCTCCTCTCTTCAAGTCTTATATCCTCGCGTATTGATAACTTTCCATGCATAAAACACATTTCAAGATATCAGGAGACCACCATTGAATGAAAGATTGTGTATTTGTACATAGGTTTTGCCCTTGCTTTCAATAAGGGAACCTCTCCCATTAAAGAGGAGGGACTTATTTGTCCCCTGACTGTGGTTTCATTCCAAGTACAAATATGAAACCCAACAAGCTTCAACCCTTGAACGTGTGCCATTGAGACACGTTGAGGCTTCCGCCGATCCTTTCATACTTAGTCGATTTAAACGACCGGCTCTATCCCCTTCTTGAATTTTGGACACATGGAGGGCTAGAAAAAATTTGGAGCCTCCCCTCTTAATCCTTCCTTTGAAGTTTCATTATGATGACACATGGTTCTTTCTGCTCATTTGGAAATTTCAACAGCCAACTCGACCCTTTCCGTACCTTTGACACATGGAGGGTTGGCGCTAGTTCAGGGTCTTTCTTTGGGTCGTACCTTTGAAGATGTGTCATTAAGACACATGGAGGCTCATCACACATTTGGGACCTACCTTTTTTATGCAACTTTTTTGAATTGCATCGAGCTGACACATGGCACCTTCCATGAGTCTATTTTTCATCCCCGAGTCAACTCGTATGTGGCTAATTCTGAAAACCTCAAGCCTTTCCCCATTTTCCTCTTGTGAGCCTCTGGCCTCCTTTGACATTGTTTGATTCTTCACCAACCCTGCTCCTCCATTGTAGAGTCCCCCTGTAACCTAACTATTGGATTTGAAATGTGGGCTCACAATACTAAGCCGACCCTTCGATTATCTCTTGTGCAGGGTCGTGTTTGATCAATTTTACCAAGGGGAAAAATTGGGATAACATTTTGGTGACTCACGGGGCATCTGCCTGCTAGATTAAATGATCAATGGCCTTGAAACATCCATTGGGAATAGATTCTACTTGGTAAACAAAAATTTAATCGCTTAATGGAATGTGCATTAGAAAAAAATAGCACAACACACACTACACAAAAACTGAAAAATCATGCATGCTTGAAGTGGAACATGTAGAGTGTGTAAAAGAACTTGTTCTACTGAAAGTAAACCTAAACTAACCTACACTAATGGGGATCAAAAGGTAACTCAAACAAATCCTACCACTAATAGGGATAAGTAGCTTCTCTTTCTCACAATTGGCAGCCATGTAAATGATTTGACACTTAATATGGCTACTTGTATGAGTGAAAAACCAACAAGAGGCTGATCTTCCACCATAATCATCAAGGTATCAACTAGAAGCAAGAAAAATGCCTCTTTTAGTTTCCCCGCATTTTGATTGAAGAGGCATTACATCTTATCCTTGGTACTTTGACTGGTTTTGGCATCTTCCTTGGCTCCAATGAAGCCAAGTATCTAATGGGCACGATCTAATGTGATGGATGTGCCCATTGTTCTCGAATTTCAACTCCAAGAATGGGCTCTTCTTGTGGACCTTCCCGGGTGGATGGTGTGGAAGAGATTGTGACATCCTCTTGCTCTTTCCCTTCCTTCTCCTGTGAAGAACATGAAAGATTCATATCTTCCAACCTTGGTTCCAGAGGGCTATTATGAAGCATAGTTTATTGTCCTTAAATACTCTCCTTCATGGCAGAGGGCTCATTTTTTTGGAAGGTGGATGATGGAGGAGAAAATGACATGACCTCCATGGGATCCTCTCCATCAAAGCAATCCTCCAAGTCAGACAGATAATCTGCCTCCTTGTTTTCCTGTTGCATGTGCTTGACCTCCTCCATGGTGTCCTCCTGATCTGAAATTTTATCACCATGGCTCCCTTCATCCTCAAACATGAATTTTGAAAGATCAAACTCTTCTTCAAAATCAGAGCTCGAACGGTATGAAGTGGGAGGAATAACTAAATTTTCTTCGTGGCTTGCTCTACACCTAGATCCTTTGAAACTTCGTGTTCCTCCTCTCGTCATGGGTTCATCATTCAAATTAGGCCCTTCAAATGAAAGTAAAAATATTCAATAATGATTTCTTCATTAGGTAGCCTCAACTCGATTTGATCTCTCCCATCTTCTCCTCTTCAATGAGACTTGGAGCCTGGTTGTTCTTCCTCTGTCTTAACTGGTTGTGCAACTTGGATTAGATCAACATTCTCTTCAGACAAAGTGCCATTATGGACACTACATTCAGAGAAAATAGATTTTGATCTTCTTTCTCTTGTCTTGTTCTTCTTCTACTACAAACTCAGCCTCAGCCACCACTGGCTCTTCAACCTTGACCTCCTCTATTGGCTTAACCATCAAGGGGATCTTTGTAAACCCAAATCGCAGCCCAACTCTTCATATTTTCTATCATTTCTTCTCTATTGGGTTCCTCTTCTTGTTTTTCTCCTTGACTGGTCTTTGGAATCTCTTCCCCACATGGAATTGGGAAGGAAAGAGGAGGAGTGGATGGGGTTTCAACTAGCTTTGCAATTTTTTGTGGTGGTGAGGGAAGTGGAAATTCTTGTTTGTTTGGAGGGGATGACTGCTTGGAAGGGAAAAGGGTAGAAGAATTAAGGTGAGATGGAAGAATAGGGGATGGAGAAGAGAAACCAACACTTGGGGCAGTAGATGGGAAGCTTGGAAATTGAATCTCAGGTTGAGATGGTGCTACTTGGGGAATGGAGAGGAAATCACTAGATGATGGTGTAGGACTTACCCATTGACAAGGCTCCCTGACACCACGTTCATAGGCCTCTATCTCCTCAGCCCACTGCGCAAGTTGGGGCAGCATCTCAATCATGAAGTCCAACTTCTCTTGCGGGCTGAAATGTCTTGGCATAGGGCCTACCCATGGACAAGGTTCCCTGCAACCAATCCTGAATGCCTTCATCTGAGCTGCATCCCTGGAATGCACCATGCTAGCCTCTATTCTTTGAATCTTCTCTAGTGAACCAACATTCTCAGTTTGACTATTGTCATTGTATGCATACCCTTGTTCCTGATAAGCTCCATATCCAAACTAGTTTTGACACTACTCATATGGGTATGCACGATGATTGTGAATCTGATCATAATGTTGATTTGGAGGATTCATTAAATAAATTGGAGGTGGAATGCACCGTTGTTGTTGCAAGTGTGAATTCCAAGATGGGAATGATGTCATGATTACATAAATTTATGGGATGGAAGAAGATGAAAGAGATGGAAGAAAAATGGATGAAAATGGATGGGAGAAGGTCTGCAACTTTAGAGATGGGTTGTTGACCAGATGGAGTCGCTATATGTGCTTTACATGTGTTTCAAAAGGTGAAATCTTAACTGGAACACACCAACTCGTAAATATGAAGTGGTAAGGTGCTTTAGACCTATCCCATTGAGGGTGCCAAAACTATTGTGTGGTTGCACGATGGCTTAATATTTGTTGTTTGTAATGAGACACCTTGGAAAGATGAGAGAATATAACCTCGCAGTCCCTACCGGGAGTGCCAAAACTATTGGTGCAAAATCATAGCACCCCCAATTGTCCCGAGTATGAAATGGTTTTGTGTGGGGCATTTGGTGTTATTGCGCAACATTGGACCATCTCTAAAGCTATGGGACTTGTGGACTTGAGATGGACCTCCAGAGAAGGTTGGTTCCTTCTTCCTAAACTACCTGCCACAAGATACTCTAGCACAAAAACAAATATAACCTAATCTAACCATTCCAAGGAGACATGGAGAGAGAGAATGCAAGAAAACAGAGCCTACACTAAGTGGTGATACACAACAAAGGAAGTGGTGACATAATCTATTGAGGAGGATTAAAAAGGGGAAAAGGAGATGGGGAGGTTAGAGAAGTGATAAAAACCCAAATTCTAATCCACCATCAAAACTCCATGAAACATGACATCTCACACCTACAAACATTAAATACATGCACAAGAAACAAACATGAGATGGAGAGGCACAGAGAGACAATCAAAACATGATAAAGGGTCGAAGAACACCACAAAAACATGATTTATTTTCTCTATAAGGTGCACATACAATTACATTAATGCTCAGTGGCATAAAATATATTTTCCAGCGAGAAGGAGAAGGCTTACAACTTAAATGGAGTCAGAAACAAATTTTACAGAGTTTTCCCACATCCAGAATGTCTCTCCTTCTCAAATGAGAAGTGTTTACAATATATAGATGATGAAAACTAGAGAGAAAGAAGAAAACTTGATTCTACTCTTAAAGCTCAACCACCAACCATCAATGCCCTTACAAATCTAGCTACAATATGTCAATTCTAGTTCCCTGTGTCTGGTGTGTTGGAGAAGGAAAGATGGAAAATCTAGATCAGATCTAGGTAATTGAAGCAATCGGATCCTTCATTAATGGCATGAAATACATTTTCCTATTTTTCACCCACCTAACCTTGTCAAAATTAAAGTTTCAGGCTTCCATGGCGTAGAGGAGGTCGAGATATTTCCAAAAAGTCTTCTCTTACTCAAATCCGAACTTCCAATCAAAAGGTATGGCCATCTGAAGATCCTGCATTGAGATTGTGTAAAATGGTGAAAATGTGATCTTTACAAAGTGGATCCATGGGCCCAAAAGTACAAACTGTGCTTTTTGCAAAAAGATGTAAAAATAAAAAAACCTCTTGCAACCCTGTAAGCCTGAAAATACACTTTTTCCAGAAAGCCTTCGCAATCCCACAACCCTCTCATTTTCCATTTGTCATCCTCGGGCTCACCGCCCGCATTTTCCACTTTGGTGAAAAGTATTCCCCATGATTGGTAGCCCACTTTTGGCAAAAACAATTCAAATGCCCACCTACCCACATGTAATTTAGGCCTAACACGTGGCTTCTCTAGGTGTCGGCAAAGGTGCGGCTTACTTTTATACTTTACGCCTTTTTGAAACAAAATCCAAAAAATTCAAATTACCTCCGGCGACCTGCCTTCCCGCTTTGACTTCAAACATGGTCACATGTCCCTTTTTTGCTCTAAGCAGGTCCATATGTCGACCTCGAAACGTGGAGGCATCGTGCTCATTTGGAAATTGCCTCAATATTTTTCCTTTGAAGTTGCATCGAGCTGACGCGTGGAGGATTTTGTTTATCCTTCAATACTTAGGCAATTCGGGCTTGTTATGCACCATTTTTTACCGTAAGAACGTGGCGATCCCATGCTCATTTGGAGTCTCCATTTTGGATTCTACACTTGGAGTTGTGCCGATGAGGCACGTGGAAAATTCCGCTATCTCTTCTATACTTAACTGATTTGGGGCTGGTTTAACTTTTTGGCTCTGATCATGTGGCGGGTTGGCACTAGCTTGATTATTTTCATATTAGGCACACGTGGGAGCTCCGTGCTCATTTGGGGGACCGCCTTTAGCTTCGACCCTTGAAAGTGCGCCGTTGAGACATGTGAAGGATTTCACCGATCCTTTCATACTTAGTTGATTTAAATGGTTGACTCTTTCCCCTTCTTGAATTTTGGACACGTGGAGGGCTAGCGCAAGTTTAGAGCCTTTGCTCTTGATCCTTCCTTTGAAGTTGCACCATGATGACACGTGGTTCTTTCCACTCATTTGGAATTTTCAATGGCCGACTCTGACCCTTTTCATACCTTGTATACATGGGGGAATGATGCTAGTTTAGGGTATTTCTTTGGGGTGTGCCTTTGAAGATTCGTCGTTGAGACACGTGGAGGCTCTGTGCACATTTAGGACCTGCCTTTTTGATGCACCTTTTTGGAATTTCGCCAAGATGACACATGGCACCTTCCATGATTCTGTTGTTCAGCCCCGAGTTGACTTGTATGTGGCTAAGTCTGAAAATCTCAAGCCTTTCACCATTTTCCTCCTGTGAGCCTCTGGCCTCCTTTGACGTTGTTCAATTCTTCACCGACCTTTCTCCTCCATTGTAGAGTCCCGCCTGCAACCTGACTATTGGATTTGAAATGTGGGCTCACAATACTGAGCCAACCCTTCGATTATCTCCTGTGTAGGGTCATGTTTGATCAATTTTACCCGGGGAAAAGTTGGGATAACATAATGTACACATACCTAAGGACCATCCCGTTATTCTTGGGTCCCTTGGTGACAATGTTTTTCTAATATCATAGACTATAGGAGTTTTATGGTCCATCTCAATTCCAAGAATCTAACATATGCATATTTTCTATGTGTAGCATAGTCCCTAGTATCATGAGTACAACAGGCCATAGTATGAACCGGTAAAATTCCATCTCACTACAACCGTATGTGACAACCTGTAGGGCCTAACATTAAGACAAAATAATTTTAAAAAATTAAAAGAAGATGGAATGAGTGTGGTAGGGGTTGCGTGTGACAGGTGAAGGCATGTTCCTCCCTAACAAGGCACGTGGGTAACATAATGGACACCGTCGACCAGCCATTTATGTGGAAAAAATAATAAAGAACTTAATTTGAGATCTAAGGTGTAGACCAATTGAAACCCAAGTTCACATTGTAAATTTTACAAGACTTGGATAGTTAGTGCACAAGAGACATGGGTTCCTCATGAGACACCATATTATTTCATCTATGCAAAAACTAGCCTCCAATCAAATCCGTTTATAGTTTACCACACACTCCCAACCCGTGACAAAATACGAATCTGAAATAGGGTATGGATGTTAAGAAAAGCATGAAGATACAATTTTTTCCGGTTGTTGCAGTAGTAATGGCCCTTGTAGACGTGTATGCAAAGTGTGGAAGCATAGACATGCATGTGAGATATTTGAAATAATGTCTTAAAAAGATGCATTTTTGGGGATAACATTGATCGGCAAAGATATACACATGATGGTTTTGTAGAAAAGGCTTTAGAAACTTTCAAGAAAATATAATCGAGAAGGTTTATAGAAAAAATGTGTAGTGCCTTTTTGATATGTGAGATGGGGAAATACAAGAGGGGAGGCCATGTTATGAAAATGATAATACAGATGACTCCACATGTCTTGATTCATCTAATTCAGTCCCTAAATTGACATAATGGAGGTTAATATGCTTCCAACCATAGTTCTTGTTATAAGGCCAAATGTGGGGAAATCAAATTTGTTTAATAGGATAATAAAAGTAATAGAAGCACAAGTGGTGGCTATAAATGTGGTTAATGGTTGTTATCTGATAAAATTTGATCAGAAAGAATGAGAGTGGTGTCCTACAAGGACAAGTGTGAGCTTAGGCTTAAATATCCTAACTCGTTGAGCTCTTTCTTCTTGAAATGTTTATCCAAGCCAGAGGGACAACCATATAGATATTTTGATTGATTCCTCACATTATTTTGTATTGAAGATCAAGGATGGGAGAGGTAAACATGCCTTTATTGGCCTTGTATTTGTTGAGAGAAATGAGGCCTTGATTTGAATGTTGTATTTTCTGATCATGAGAAGGAGGGCACCGAAGAGGATGATGATGCAAAATTGACATTCGCCTTGCCGTGAACCAGAGGTTAAAGGATATGAAAAAAAGGTGCTTGGGACGAGGATTTAAGATTTACTAGAAATGCCCCAATCAAGCATGGCCTCATGGAATGCAACCATTGTCAGATATGCAGTTTTGGGTCCGTTTAAAAATCCTTCAAAAATTTCAAGCTAAATGCAAAATGAAGGGGTTGTGGGACGCACGAAACTATTCGACAAAATGCTAAAAGATACTTGGAGCCTTGTGGAATGTGGGTGAACCCACTTGGAGCACCACTTTCACTAGAGATGATAATATTTTTCCTAGCATGGTCTCCCTTAACTTAATCCTTAATAATTTTCATATAATTTGGTTATTCATTTGTAATAAAATAAAAATATTAAACCATTACATATGATACAATTTGATATTACAATTAGGCTTCTAGCTCAAACCAATTAAACTACCGCCTCTAATTTACATTACCAACTTGAAATTTGATCGACATCCGTGTTGATACCAAAATTTTATACGTTTTTATCTAGGGTATCAAAATTTGGTGCTTGTGTCTATTGGTTTTGGTAAGACCTTCATCAACGTAAACAACCTTTTGTATCCACCTTGCAAAGTTTGAAAAATACAATTTTGAGAGACTTGCAAAATAACACTATGAGCCTCGTAAAAGAGATGTCAAGTGTCATATCTATTCCTTGTTATGTAGAGAGTTGCATCAAGTATTAGTTTGACCTCGTTTGACCATTTACACTCTTTTCACCTCTCCTCTAGGAGCTATGCTACCCTGTTTTGTACCTTTAGCAAGTTGTTTAAACTTGAGTTTTGTATCATCTCACCGTTCAGACCATGAACAACAAAACGCTTGTTCTCCTTTGCAAACCTCTAGTATTTCTACTAGACAGTTTCGTGAAACCATCAGTTTGGGGGGAAAAAATCTTCTTGATACTTTATAAAAGGAATTTTGTAGGCTTCGGGTTACTATTTGACTAGGTCAAACTGGCTCAACTACGACCGGTGTCTACGGAAAACTCGCACTGTATTTTGCAACCCATTTTCCAGTTCTCGATTACGCCGACTCCCGGTGACTTCTATAGATAGGAGAGTATGTAGGAAATTTTTCGTTGCATGTTCATCTATCGAAGGTCAGTTTTAGATGAGGTTTTCTTAGCCCACAAGCTATTTTTTTTTGTTACAACTATCCCAATTATGACTTGTTATCCCAGAAAACTAGCCACCAATTGTAAATCGTTTTCTAGTTCTGAATTCCACTAGATCTTATGAGCTATTGGAATATAAGAGGTCATGTAGAAACTTACCCATTGTGCATTTTCTCATCGGAAGGTAGTTTTTGAACGTGGTTTCTTAGCCTCTGAGCCAAATTTGAACATTTTTGCAACTAGCAAAAAAATGTAAAAATAAATGAAGGACCCTAGTCAAGTTAACAAACCACCGTGGAAACTCATTAACACTTGCAAATAACTGTTTCAAACTCTACCTTGTAATTTGTTGTGTGAAATTAGACTTTTGGCAAATAGTTTTTCTCTCTCTTCCCTACTCCTTCTCTCTCCTTAGTTAACAAATGAAGTGAAATGAATGTATATCTCTAACCCTATCCTTTTGAATGTAAAATATTATCATGACTATGTAAATTTGAAATCAATAACATTAATTATGCTAGACTTAGATGGTTTCCATCCCATCGATTTATCATTGAGTTCATGCTCACATGGTTTTGTAGGATGCAAGTATGATTGTGAAACCACGTGGTTGTAATTCACAACATTTATCATTGTAATTTATATATGGTAATAAAAAAATGAATTTCTATGTTATGGTAAATTTTATTATTGAATTTTTGTAGTATGTATGAGATGTTAATTTTAGGGGTGCTTTGGGAAATGTGCATTCAACTATAGGTGTCTTTTGATTTAGATTTACATATGGTTAAAGAAAAAGGGGTTGGATATATATGTTAAGTGATATTGTAGAGGATATTTCAACATTTTGCAAAGTATTGAAAGGTTTTCTAGTGATATTTTGTAACATTTTTAAGATTCTAGCACTTAGGAGGGATGTTTATTTAAACATGGGTGTTATTTTGATCCCAAGTTTTGTTTTGTAAAAGTCAGACATATATGCTAAATGAAATTGAATTTAATATCTTGTAGTACAATTCCAGTGTGTAATTGATGATTAAATAATTCGTGTGTTTTATTTCTTACCTTAAAATATAATAAAGAGATCTAAACGAAACATTGCACTCTATTATAAACTTTGTGTATAACTACCATTCCCATGTGATTATTCTTTGTAGCATAAAAAACTAAAACCTTAGGATGAACTTAAAATATTTACACTCTATGGAAGCTTCTAGCTTAAATAATAAGAGCCAAAATTTGAGTTTTGGCATAGCCTAAATACTTAGTGACATTGTCGTGAAACCAATAGTTAGGAACAACATGATTCAACTTTATTTTTGAGTATCTTGTTTCCTCATAGGATTTGTAATCAAGTGTGGAGTAAGGAGAATGTGTTATCTTAAGGTAGTACTCCATAGGAAACCAACATTAAACATAGTGTTCAAATCTCTAGGACCGACACACATGTTTAGGTGACAAAGATCGCCCAATAACCTTGAAAGTCACCTTTAAGAGTTGGAATTCATAAATGAACTCAATACTCAATCTAAATTATCATTTGGGCTCTACAATTCAATATTAAGAGTTACTTGTGAAACTTAACTGCTTTTTAATATATGATTAGTTTGTGAGAATGTAAGCATAATATGATGTGCTAGGAGAAAATTTAACCTTAGATCATTCATATAATGTGTTTAAATCATCTTGCATGGAAAGGGAATAAATTCATGAGGATTGATCCCTACTGTGAACTATAATTATTTAAAAGGATTATTCCCTATTGTTCCCCACTTTTCCTAATGTGTAATGAATGTACGTTGTGAAACTAGGTAATCATATTCTTGAGGAAACTCCTTAAGATGAGAGCTAGTTGATTCACAAGCATGGAAATGTTCGTATTAATAAATGGGTTACTCAACAAACTTAAAAAGGCCTTTTAAATCAAATTAAGTAAATTCATTTTAAGATGAATGTAGATGATTCAAGTGGGTCCAATGTTTTAGATACCTACACATGAGAATAATGAGCATGAATCCCTTTAAACCCCTCTGAAACAAGAGTGTCAGCTTGACGAGAAGTATGAATTGTACCTAGAGTTTTAAGATGATCGTTGGTGATAAGGGTGTTCAATCACCCTAATTGTGACCTAAGGGGTGTAAAATTTACAATTGACTTCCTCCTGGTGACACACATCTAATACTTATTTCCAAGGAATCCAAACCTAGTTGATTAGGAAACCATACTACTTAGGAGCTTGATGACTTAGCATTTAAATGAAGGAGATAGAATATATTGTTAGTTATAATTACTTAAAATGTGAATCAAGTAACCTTAGTAATTAAATGCTAATATAAAAATAATGTGTAATCTATTCTCTCTTGAACTAATAATCCTCATTGGTTTCATGTGAATATTCCTTGTGGCCAATGACATAAATTGTAAAACCACAAAAACATGCAATTTAAAAGATAAACCCTTAGAACAAATGCCAATGGCTCATGTGGGTATATATGTTCCTATAAATAACCAGGCCTCATCATTCTATTGCAATAGGGGAAACAAGAAAAATTAGAGGGAGTAACTACAAGTGAAATGTTAAGTAAAGTAAGTACAACATAGTATAGTTTTAGGAAGAAGGAGGGACCGCATAATAAGTGATTTTCAACAATTAAGGCCAATGATGAAAGATAAAGGTAATAAAATTGTAAACCAGGAAAGTGTGGTGTCATGGATGGTAGCCTTGTGTGTAATTAAATACCATTTTATCAACGAGTGAATTAAACAAATAATTGAAATAATGTAGATGATTCTTATTCAATGAGTTACACTAGAAGTTAAATGTTTAACAATATAAAAGGAAATCTAGCAACAGGAAAAGGAATGTAGGATTCACATATTATGATCCTTTCTAGAACATAAGCTAAAGACTCCATCATTATTATAATAATTACTATGAAATTCTAATAGTATCATTCTGTAGGAAGACCCTATCTATAAGATTCTACTATTTTTGAATTGTTTATGTTGTGCCTTGTCATTTGAAAAAAAAAATTATCCTTGGTGTGCATCATGTTGGTTCATGTCATCTATGTGGATTAATGTTTGTGCAAACATACCATGTGTTCTGTGCATTCTTCCTAAGTGATCCCTCATTTTCTCATGTATCAAGAAATGAAAGTAAAAATATATATTCGGTAATTTTTTGTTGTATTTGTGTGCCAATTTTGTGGGCATTACAAACCTAGTTCTCGATATAAATGTACTTCAAAGATATCAAGATTACAAGTGATATCTTGCTCGATACCAAACTTGATCTCGTAAACCAACCAATAATTTTTTTCTTGACCACATACCCTTATAGGAAATTTATTCTTTTACCGAATTCACCCCATAATAAATCAACTTTAATCAAATGCAATGCAAGAATAAGAACCACATTCTACAATGGTTTATAACAAAGTTCGGAAAAATGTGTATATCTCTACGGGTTCGCAAAATAGATGAACCAATACGTTATAACACTCCCAACATAAATATATAATAAACTTACATTACTATAATGGATGTTCAACTGAACTTTTTCCCAATCGATCCTATGAACCTACTAGTCTTGCATAACTTAGTGCTTTCACGTAGCTTTCCAACTTTAAATTTTTTGTTCACCTCCACTCCACTACATGGAAAACTTACCTCTCCACGATGTTAATTCGGATAGTGGCTTATGTTGACTTCCACTCTGTTACAAAGAAAAATAACCACTAAGCAAAGATAAGTCTCTAGTTAACGACAACGATCATCTTCTAGTCTGTTGCACATCCTCCATCCTCTCTATAGAGCTAAGATCAAACCCAATCTCACCAATGAGCTCAATAATTATTTTTATTTTCCTCCGCAGCCTCCAAGCAACTAACTTGGTGATACGCCCAACCTAATGAGAATAAGATATTTTTTTGAGTATATCCTTTTCTAGTGCTTCATCACATCCCTTGGCTTCACGGCGTATCTAGGATCCCACACAAGAATAATCTTGTTCTAAATCGACCTTTAGAATGTTCTATGAGTAATAATAATACTCCCTAATTTACACAATTTCCTATAATGATAGGTCTTTGTACATTGGTGCGTATTTAATTAAATAATTCTTAAACCTCCCTAATTTCCTATTAATAATAATAATTTCCTTATTTAATCAAGACCTTCAACACTATTATTCCCCAAAATATTGCCTTTATCATCCTAAGGTATCTTCACACTATTCTTCATTTTCTTCGTAAGCATTCGAGCTTGTTATTTAAGAGAGGATCTTGTTGTTGAACGAGGAAGAGGAAGGAATTTTATAGAATTTATGGGTTGTTTATTGTGGTGAAATACAACATCACCCACCTCATTTCCAACAAACTCTTTTGGCCGAGTTGGTTGGGTCGTTGCGCTTTCTATGGGGAGGTCATGGTGTTGACTCCTTCGCCCCCACTTTTTGTTGTTGTTGTTTGTTTTGTCATGACCTATCGAGAACCTCCATATCATCGATTCCACTTTGTTATTCCATAGAGTTGGCTATAACCCCGAAATCCATGTCTTCATATCTATTTCTGACCCTCCTCCATGCCCACATGCCCCTTCCACATCACCTCATCATGCCACATCGGTGAGTTGTACTGTCAGGGAAGTTTCCATGTCCGTCGAGTTTTGGTTCGTTGAGCGTTTATCCCATGTGTGGGGTGAGGGAATGGTTAATCCTTTTATAGGATTTGAACCATTTTTCCATTTATGGATTTCACCACATTCCTCGCCCTTTTTCCACCTTGATATTTGTCAGTTTCAATGAGCTCTCGATTCGTGTAGTTCGGTCGGGTTGTATTGGATCACCTCGGAGCTCGATGAGTTGTTGTCTCACTATGTGGACTCACCCAAGTATTAACTAGATAGTCAATGCAACTCCTTTTCAACACGGTTGCTTAGCTCATCCAATGTGGACAAATGGTGGTAGGCCACATGGTGGTCTTATGACCCATCACATTGGCAAAAAAAAAATTCATTTTGGTGAAGACTATTATTGAGTGTGTCAAGACTGGAGTCACAAATCCAATTTTTCACCTGTCAACCGATTTCTTTTTATCCATGTAACTTTCTAATTGGCCAACTAAACCAACTATGACCAGCGGTAAATTTGTCATACCGGATCTATTTATCGCATTCTTGTAGTAGACAAAAATCTCTTAGAATTATATTCAATAATGTAGTGATCCTGAGATGTTTTGGGAACTTCCGTCCTCTAAATTGTCCTCCGGATCAGGTATTGAGGTGAGATTATGACTTGATGCATTACGTATAATTTTTTATGTTAGGCATAATATAAAATCTTGATGAAAAGACTATATAAGAAAAAATAGTAGATATATGTAAATCTCCTCTATTATCAAAAGAGAGTTTGAAGAGTTCCACTAGCCAAGATATTGAAAATGAACTCGACTAGAAGATCAAGTTTGATTTTGGAATGTATTAAATTATGTAAGCTTGCAGAGTTGGATCGGCTATGTGGACTCGCCAAGTATTAACTAGCTGGTCAATGCAACTCGGGCCAACTCGGTTGCTTAGCTCTGCCTAATGTGGACCAATGGTAGTAGGCCACATGGTGGCCTTATGACCCACCATGTTGGTAATTTTATTTTCATTTCGCAAAGAATATTATCGAGTGTTGAAGACTAGATTCATAAATCCAATTTGTCAACTTTTGCGCAATTTCATTTTGTCGTGTCACTTTCGATTGGACATTTGACCCAACTTTGACCAGCAAGTAACTTTATCGTACGGCTATGTTTATCACATTCTTGAAGTAGAAAAAATATCTCGAGAATGATCTTTAGTAATATAGTGATCCTGAGAAGTTTTGGGAACTTTTGTCCTCTAAATTATCCTCTAGATTAGGTATTGAGGCTGAAATTATGACTTGATGCATTTAGTATAATTTGGTATATTGGGCACAATATAAAATATTTATGGAGAGACTATATAAGAAAAAATAGTACATATATGTAAATCTCTTCTTTTATAGGAAGAGGGTGTGAAGAGTTCCACTAGCCAAGATAGTGAATATGAACTCGACTAGAAGATGAAGTTTGACCTTGGAATGTATAAAATTATGTATTCATATTGCATAAAAGGTTTATTATTGATCTTTATTTATGACCTAAATATATTTGATAGTTATTTAGTTAATACTATGATATACTTTCAGTTTAAGTGAATTATATGTCTCTCTAGTTTGTATTTTTTATTTTGCAATTTCTTGAAATGTATCCATTGTACAATATGTATGTTATTTTAGCTAGTTTTTTGTGAAGTCTTTTAAGTGTTGTAAATGAATTGAATATGTGTATATCGCTTAAGCTAGAAATAAAGGTTTTCTTTATGAGTGATTATAGTCCTATTGGTAACAATATAGTATAATAATCCTTTGGAGTAATTGGAATATGCATTCAAAGGTGTTCATCTGTAATCTTATTAAGTTTTTATGGTGCCTCATATCAAATCTCAAATTAGGTTGTGTTAAACCTACGAGAAGTTAATACTCCAAAGGTTCATTCATGTAGGTAAGTATATTTATATTCTTTTATTCTCTTATTTTCATTTCACATTTGGATGGTGTAGATGTTGTAATTCATAGATTAATATAGGTCGGATATGTATTTTGATATTATTTATCTATCAATCCTTACATTACATCTCTTGCACAATCTTGCACAACCCTTAATATTGTTTTGCTATATCTTGGAGTTCTCTTATAATTCTTACGAATATTTCCTAGAAACCCTTGGATCCTTTATCTCATTACTATTGTCACTATAATATTACCTGTAACCTTATTGTCATCATTTTACAATCAAGATATGTTTTATAAATCATTACCCTATTATATGTCTAGGCTTTGGAACCCTATACATCTTATATATTGTGGACTAATGCCTTCCTAGTTCCATATCCACATAGAATTACAATCTAATATGTGAAAATTTAGTGTTAGTTGAATCTAAAATACCCCCATTATAAAGAGATGAACGTAAATTATGTTGTTGGGACACTCATTATTTGCATACAAACTGAAACAAAAATGTATAGAATAATGTTTGATAACTTCTTCAAGAAGGCTCATGAATCCGTATGTAAAAACAAATGATGATTTTCTTGTAATTTGTGAAATGAAAATAGTTGATAATAGCGAGTGAGAATAAATCAACAAATTAAAATGTTCTTTAAAAATGATCATTACTTGTATGCTGAACATGCTTATCAACTCTTATTTGAGCATTTAAACACATTTGCTAATACATGAGATGACAATATTTAATAAAAAAATAATTTAGTTTCAAATTTGCACTTCATCTTTTGCTAAAATTAGGGTTATACTAAATTTTTATACATATATGTATACATGCATATACATATATATACATACATATGTACAAATAGATGTGTGTGCGCACCCACACATAGATATATCCATATATTTGCATGTATGTATGCTAGTACAAATGTATGTATATACACACATACATAGACACATATATACATGTAATTTATAAGTGATGTTTCAAAATACTAACTATGTCTCCTAAAATTTCACAAAGTGAATAAGACCCACATATGTGTAATAAATATGGCGAAACTTTGTCCAAACACAAAATAGAAAATATCTTATAGGAAGATTAAAAGCATGAATATAGGTAATTGAATATAATTTGTATCAATCAACCAACACATATTTTAAAACAAGTTCATTTCTAAGGTTATAAAGTATGAACTTAATATCAACTTAGTTCATACTTTGCAATGGGTGAAAGTCTTCTAACTAACACGAGATATTAATGGCCACATGGACTTATTAGTCAAAGCATATAAGTCTTCCATACTAGATCGGATCGAATGAAAAGAAAAGTCACTGGAAGCATGAAAGAAAGTATGTTTCTTTGCCATGAATTTATTTAGTGGAGAACTCGTTGATATTATGAAATGTGTGGACATACAATTTCACTACCTTATATTTGTATGTAGTTGCATAATACCTACATAACTATAATTATGTTTACAAAATCCAAGACTAATGGTTTATCATTTGAAACACAATTGTTTGTTTAAATACTAATATTTATCTGCTTTGACAATAGAAAATTCTTTTCCCAAGGATCTAAAATAGGAAATCATTGAACTTTATTATTGTAAGAGCAGAACTCCATTACAAGTTCTTGTTTTTCACAAGATTGCATAAACCGAAACTAGAAATTCTTAAGACTATGGACTCTACTCAAGACTATAGACTCGACTAATCTTCCAAAGTAATTCGATGTCCCTCAAGAGATCCTCGACCATTCCTTATATAGGAAGGGAGAGAGACATATCACCAGATAACGAGAAAACCTAAAGATCTGGAACCAAGAACCCGAGGTTACTAAAAGATTCTACAAGGACAGACCGATGAGCAAATTTCGCTTGTCATAGCACCTAAATATAAAGTGGGGAGGTCCACTACTTTACATAAAGTGATATCAAATCACTTCTTTATTTAAGATGACAACAAGCTTATCATCATAGCTTTACGGGATGTATAGGACATCAGCTGGGCCAGCGTCATCATCAGAAGAACTGGAAGATTCTTCTTGTCGTTCTGCGAGAGAAAATAGCTCTCGTGTATTGCGTTTGTACCATAATCGTGAGACTACACGAGATCCATCAGTATCTCTTTGAAGATATCTTCGAGTGGGGAACAAATACTGATCTAGTATACGTAGAAAATAGCCTGGAGCTGGAGGAGGTACATTCATCATATGATGAATATAAATCTTTTCCATAGTTCTCCATTTGGGTTAGCATGGTGTCCCTGCAATGAGTTAGTGTGAACATAATAGCACATTTTAACATACCAGGGAATTTTACAATTTATCATAATGTTTCTAACAGTATCCTGACTAACATGAAGTAAAGGACTGTCAGAAAGCTTTGTAGGCAGAAATTTTGATAGGAAATATTTGAAATGATTAGCTATATACTGCCTATCTCCAGGAAGACTGGGACGATTCCATGCATCATTTTCTAAAGGATGGCCTTCAGGCCATAATTTAGAAAACTCAAACCTCCACATGGTATTGGGCCTTGGAACTAGTTGTCGGAGGCGTACTCCTTCAAAAGGTCGATCATCAACGGGTTTTGTATATCTGAAATGACACCATTGCCATTGCAGAGTGCAGAATACTATAGGATCTTGTATTGTATGAAATTCGAGAGGTAGGCACTTCAGGATCAACAAATCTACACGCAACCTCTGTCATCTGGTATGGTGATACAGAAATTATCCCTCTTGAAAGCAAGGAGATGTTGGGCTTCCCATGACATAGTATTGTCACATCTTTCTAAAGATTTTACAAAATTGGTGCAAGTGGAAGTATTCCAGATTGTGACTGACAAATTCATGAGATATTTGAGTGACATTCACATTTTTACGTTGAACTAATTCGACTAGAAAAATCAGCGAGAGCATTCTTTTTCTAGAAATATGTTCAACATCGAATTCATATCCATCAAACCATTGAGCCCATCTTTGAAGACGACCATAACTTGTTTTATTTGTAGTATCGCCTTTATATAATCTACCTTTAAAATGCTGCAAGTCTGTTCGGAGTAAAAACTTTTCATGTTGTAGAAAGAACAGAAAGGCTTGAATAGCCTTTTTGGCAGCAAAAATTTATTTATGGCTAGAATGGTATTGAAGTTCAGGACCTTTAAAGGACCCAAAAGCATACCCGCTGATTGTTTTGGTACCATCTACCATTTTTTCTTTGAGGATTGCTCCCCAAAATTCTTCAGAAGCATCTGTTTCAACAATCTTTAAACCAAAGTGCGGGAAAGAGATAGACAAGGAGCATTTGGCAACTCTATTTTATTCTTTGGACAGATTTTGTCATTTCATAGTTCTAGGAAGGAGCATTGGAGTGAAGCCTCTTATTTAGCGTAAGTCCTGTCTCAAGCAACATTCTTATAAAATCCTGCAATATAATTAACACAACCTAAAAATCGCTGAAGTTGTGTTTTATCAAGGATTTCATCTGGAAACAGACTTATCTTTGATATTATATGTTCTTGCATTAAGATGGCTCCGTCTTTAAGAGTTATGCCAAGAAACTGAACTGAATCTTTAAATGTTTCCATTTTAGTTGGACTGAGACAAAGTCCATTGGCATACACAGTTTGGTAAAACTGTTCAAGATGCTCCAGATGATCTTTCATGTTCTGGGAGAAGATCAAAATATCATCAATATAAACAATCAAAAATTTAGATAAGTGACCAAAAATCTGATCCATCTTTTTCTGAAAGATAGATGGTGCAGTTTTGAGACCGAATGGTAGAACCTTCCATTCATATTGGCCACCTGGAATGCTGAAAGCAGTTTTGTAAGTATCTTCTTTATTCAAGAAGATTTGCCAAGCCTGATTTAAGATCAAACTTGCTATATATTTTACTGCCATTAATGCGAGCCAATAAATCATCTCTACTTGGAATAGGATGTTGAACAGGCAGTATGTATTTGTTAAGTGGCTTATAATTTACCACTAATCTTTTCTTTCCTCTGACTTGTTCACTTCTCTTGTTTACATAAAAGTAGGACATGTCCATGGAGACTTGGAGGGCTGTATGAATCCTCCTTTAAGTAGATTATCAATTTCTACTTGACATTCAATCCTCTCAGAGGGAGACATGCCTATATGATGTGCCTTAAACTTAGGAGAAGTAGTGGTCTGGAATTCTAACTGATAGTAATGTTTCTTTCTATGAATAAAGGCATGAGGATTATCAGAAGTACAGTCAGTCTTGATTTTATTGATGAGAACATCAATGACAGAGGTATTCATGGAAATAGACTTGTGTAACCAGTCTAAATTAGAGACTTTTGAGGGCTTAGGTGCAGAGGGCACAATAGACTGGTACGTTTGAAGTCTTGGAATGGATCCTTGAGGAAAACGGATCTCATTCTTACAAATGGTATAGGGCATACAATTATTCAAGTTATCAGACTCGAGTAGCATATCATAATGTAGTAAATCAAACTGATGGAATTTAAAAGTAGTCTGCATTTGCCCTAGCTATACAAGAATATGAGCAGAATAGTGAGAAAATACTTTCTTAGAATAAAAACTTATTTGTAATGGCTCAGATCCCAATAGTCTCTAGGAATGGCATTAGCTTTTAACAAGCTGATTTCAGCACTAGTGTCAATCATGATGTATAGAGAGAAAGGTTTTATGTTTGGGATACAAAGTTGGATTCTACAAAAAGGATTGCAAGAGGTTTTGACTGTGCTTACCTCTGCTTGATGTTCTGCGTCATATTGATCATAGGCTTTTTCCATGATAACCTATTCAACGGCTTCTTCAATATTGTCAAGATTAGAAGCTGATTCCTCTTCTTGGAGTAAGGCTTGGAATTCTTCAAGAGCTTTTTGGATGGCTCACTCAAGAAGAGATAAATGTTCTTTCTACCAAAATCTTCTTTCTAGTGTGTGCCGGGAGTAGGAACCAATGTGGAGCTAGGTTTATGTGGTAGTACGGGCGAGTTGGCAACGCTCAGATCTCCATGTTCTTCTTCTTCGGAAATAAGAATGGGAAATATCTCGTGTTTGAATCCACAACCACGACCCATAGCTAGAAGAAGGATAATTTTCCATTCGTCTTCCACGACCTCTAATGGGGAAAGAGAAAAATGATAAGGATTCTCGGAGGAAGAAGTAGTCGGACGAGAAGTAATTTATGTAAGTCTTCAGCCTTTTCTTGTTGGATCTTGGCATCCAATTGATTCTTCAAATCATAGACCTGTGACTAGAGAGAATAATAGTGATTGCCCATATGTGGGGGACAAACAACAAGATCTTGCTTGAGTTTCTCCAACTTTTGCTTGAGCACAATGGAGCTGGGAGAAATCAATGGATGTTGATAAGAGCTCCTTATCATATTACAGTGAAAGGATGGCAATGAGTCATAGCCATCCTCAGAGTCGAAATAGTTTTCATCAGAAGATGACTTTGTAAGTTGATTGGTGGCAATAGTGAGTTCAGAGAACTCAATATCTGATTCATAACTTTCTGCATCAGATATTAACACATAATTATCTTCATCAAGAAGATGCTCCTGTACAAAATTGACTTTGGCCTTTGAGAGGCCTTTTATCCTTTTCGAAGGACAGTTTCTACTATAGTGATTTCCCTTACAGATAAAACATTCTATCTTTTTAGACTTGGGGAAATACTTGTTTCTTTGAAAGAATTTTCTTCTAGGCTTATAAGATTGTTTAGAACAATCAGTACATTTGAGTTTGCCCTTAGAATTTTTGAATCCTTTGGAGTGCTTCTTGTACTTCTTACTTATTTGAAGGAAACCAGGAGTAGGACAACCAAACTGATTATCTATTTGGGCTTTACAAAACTTGACACCTAAGAATTTTTCAACCTTGATGGCTTCTTTTCTAGCTTTCTTTTCTAGACAAAGGCATTTGTTAGTTTCAAAACTGATTTGATTAATATTACTGAATGTTAAGTCTACATTTGTATACCCATGCATAGCCATTTTATATTCATTGGCAAAAGAAGATGGAAAAGATTCAACATATCTGAGTTTCATGGTGGAATTGAAGGAGTACCTGAATTATAGAGTAGCTTTTGCATGTAGCATTGGTACTCATGGACTTTAGACATATCACAGAGCTGGGCTCTCAAAAATTTAAGAGTGCTCAGTCTCTTTTTGTCTTCAACATTCCCAATGAATTCTGCAATTATGGCGGTTGTAAGACTAGCCGTTCCACCACCAACACGTTCAACTCCTTCTTCTCCTTGGCCATTAATGATCTGGTCCTTCATTCTTGCGAGAATTGTATCCCACCATTCTTTTAGAATACCCACAAATCCATTAGCAATAATATTGGCTATGTCTTTGTCATGCTTGCCGAACTGAAGAACTTGAGTATTGGCCCAGCCAATCATACCATGAACCATTTCTCTAATCTCATCAGCAGATTTACATTCAAATTTATAGAAATTAGGCTGAAAATTAAGAGTTCGCATGGTAGTATGCAAAGGAGGTGCAGAACTTTCACCTTCGTCCATGAAGCTTTCAACAGCTTCTTCTGTAATCCGTGCCATGCCGATTTTCTTTTCGCCTTCCTTCTATTGGCTTAAAGGTGATTTCATTGCAGCAACTTGAGCCCAAGTAATAGCTTTTGACCAATCAGGGTTAGTACCTTGAGAGCTCGAAGATATACTGCTTTTATCTGACTGTGAGCTTTCTAACTTATTTACAGACTAGTGAGAGCAGGAAAATTCTGCTCAAGCTCAGAGACAGATAAAACATAAATCATTTACCTTATTATTGACAATCTGAATACTGTCAATAACCTTTTCTTAGTTCCTTCAGAAACAACATGTATAGATTCTTGAATATGTGACTGTAAGTCATTCTTGACTTGGTCGGGAACTTGCTTTGTAAATTTAGTAGACAATTGTTGCATATTAGTAGAAAGACTATCTACTTTCTTATTTAATAAAAACAACAGAATGAATATCTCCTCGTTGATGAAGCTCAATAGCCTTCAGTGTATCTTGCATTCGTTTGAGCTTTTCATTCTGGGAGAGAACTTGATCATGAATGACCTTAGTAGCCTTGTTGTTCCAATTTAACATTCTGGCAGACTCAGACTGCTCTATCTTAGAATCTAGCTGACGCTGGTACCAATATTGTCGGTGTTGTTGCCGATCTTCTGTATAGACTTCAAAATCTTTGGCGAAAGGGAAGTTTGGATTGTCAGCTTGAGAAGAAGTTGCTTCTTTTGAATCCATAGAGACTTTGGCTTTTCTGAGCACAGATTTGGCTTGTAATAGAGTCTGATGATAAGAGGATGGGGAACAACTATTCATGCTTATATGCGGGCCATTCTTAGGAATATATTTCTGCTGGACTAAAACTGGCAGTGTTCACACCATAGACAATCGGTGTTGGGATCATGCACAAGAGATGGATGGCTACATGGAGGAACTTCTCATTCAAGGGTCTTCCCTCTTTACGAGATGAAGGACTCGAGTGAAAGAGGACGTGGACAATCTAGGCTTTATAGAACTAGATTTCCTAAAAGAGATAGTAGCCTTACCTTTATCTTCTATAACTTTAGAGGCAGATTGGATAGATGAAGTGGCTGCAGAAACACACTTGGTAGAAATTGTCCATTCACGAGGCACTCTAATTTTATCCCAACTGACAACTTCTGGCTCAATTTTCTGAGCTATCAGGCTAGCATGCATAACTACACTGCTTCCTTTGGAAGGACCATGCTTAGTAGCAGGATGTGCGGTATTAGTCAATCTAAAAATAATTCTGTAAAAAATAGCAAGAGGGGAAGACCCTGGCTTCATATTTAGACCCGTGGTTTGCAAATGGAGCTTGAGTACTTGATCTAACAAATTATCGGTCTGAATGGACACAGGATAATTAGGAAACACATTAAAGTGTATCGGTCCATTACTGAGACTTGTCTGTAGAAGCAGCTAACAGACAGTCTTTGAAGCTCTCATGGCGGGTATCAATAAACAGCACAAAACTGAAGCATTTAGACCTTGTCTAAACAGAGGGGTTATCCCGATTTGCACACAACCAATATGCACAAACTTATACACAGTTTGTTTCTTTAAATATGCTAAATCTTTAGGAGAAATAAGAGGAATATCATACTCAGATTTAGCAGAAGTTTTGACTTGAATACACGACTCTCTAGATCTAATAGCAGTACTAGCAATCAAATGAAATGACTTTGATTTTTGATAAACTTCATTGTAAGGAAGTTTCGGGAGTTTCCAACCTGGTAATGGATTCTCCTCTTCTGTGATATGCGTCTCGTCATTTACTGGAATCAGATCTGATGATTCACGAATGCATCATCATAGTCATCATCTTGTCGTCCAGAGGTCGACGCAACCCATTCCTCAGTGTCCATGTCATCTGTAGTAAAACTCATTCCTTCATCTGCGTCTTGTTAAATCTACAATGTTAATCATAATTTGTGTTGACTACACTCTACTCTTTAATATTGACTTCTATCATTCAAAATATGAATAAATATGTAATATATTATAAAAATGACAATTTAATCCCAAATATATATATATATATATATATATATATAATATACACGCGTACATAAAACGGTTTTATTAAAAGATACACATTTATAATAGATATATATACGAATACGTCCATCAAAATATTCCTCGGAACAATCCGTGTAGCTCAAAAAAAAAAAAGAGCGGTACTTAACATGTAAATGCTAATCAATACTTAGGGAGAAGAGCCAGTATGTGAACACGTCCCAATACTTGAACACTATTTTGCATTTAAAATATCCAATACTTGATGGAATAAAAACCAAAATTTTGATTATTGAAGTTCAAAAATTTGTTTTTTTATAAACCATATGTGCATAGGGTCAACATCTCAGTATTACTTAGTACACAATAAATATTGATTGGTACTTTCATTTTCTACAATAAAAGACTCATTTGTTCAAAGTATAAATACAACATATCAGTTGACAAACCCATCATATCTATTTAATGGGTTGAATATTTGTCTTTTCAATTCATCTCTTTCCATATTCCAAGTTGGGTTGTTCAATCACCAGATCTTTCATATCCAGACTTTAATACATACCTGCAAAAAAAGAGGGAACCTTCTTCTCAAGATTCAAATTCATCCATTAAAAACACAAACAAAATTGTACACTTGAAGGTAAAAAATAAATATGAATATCAAATCAAATAATTTCAGCCACAAGATCATCTCAAAATCAATTTCAACCTTTGATTAAAAAGACCCTACACCTTGATCCATGTCTTACATTTTGATTGGATACTCTCTCCCCTATGTTGGTATTATATATTCACTTTCCTAGTCTTGTTTACTGCTGATTTACTTCTGCAGGGTGCCTGATTACAGTGGATTTTATAAGAAGAGATTACTTCTATCAAGTTTTGAAAGGAAAGGTCCAACAAAGCAAAAATTGCAGGTTAGTTTTCATACCAAAAATTGCAGGTTAGTTTTCATACCAAAGATCTATTCAATTAGGTTAGAATTAGACATAACAGATTGCTGAGCAGAACTGCAAGTTTATGGACTGATAGAATTATAGTAAAGAACGAGTCTGGAATAATAGAATTTAAAGAAAGGCCCTCAGCTTTGTTCTTTTTCCTTTTACAATTTATTTTAATTTAGATACCATTGTGGACTAGTTCTGAGAATGACCACAGACTGCTAAAATATGCACATGATCAGAGTAAACAATGAGAACCTAGTGCCTATCTGCGCAAAGAAAAGCTCCAAACCAGTAGTACCTACCAAGGCAAAGGAAAAAGAACATGTTCAACAAAAAAATTGCATTCATAAATCACAGAAAACACTCGTTAGCATTTTAACTTTTAATCAAAAGGATTGCAAAAGTCAAAAAGGAATGATCATAAGGAATACTCTTCATTTGAGAAATCACTGAAAACATACCGATAAGAATATTGATAGTAGGAATTATACAAACTGCAAATAGGTTCACATGCGGAGAATATTATTAAGATCTATGAGATCTGATGGTTTATGAATTATGAGATTCTAGGTGAAGTTGTTCTCTCAGAGGTCATACAATTTACTTTGAGCACCCATTTTGTCCATTTTAAGCTCAGCTCTACTTTTACAGTTCCATTCACACATATTTTTCTTTTTTGGTTACTTGGAGAGATGCGCTTTATAATACTTCAAGAAACATAAAAGCTAGAGCAGGGTTATGTGAGAGGTCGCGAACTAAAAAAAAAACAACACAGTTAATCTGTATCCTTTGGGGGAAGAAGCGTTGACTCAATATTTTGTTAATAAACTTCAATTTAGCTTTGTTAAGCCATGTAAATTCCTACCTGAACGCCTAGGGCAGGGAGCACTTCTAAAAATGTTGGCTTACATCTCGAATTCTACAAAATTCTATAGCCCTCAACCACACCATGTGCCATTAACCTGTTTCAGTTGACATAGTTTCTCTCTCTCTTACAAGATAGAACCAAGATACTGCTTTTACGACAAGACATCTCATTCAAACACCCAAAATTCCCAATAAAAATGTGTCTTTTCTTGAGGAACATTTACAGGAATTTGAATATTTAATTCCAAAGGAACGCTCTCGTGACTTCAGGTAGAAAAATTACTAGAAAAACAAGCCTCGAGAAACCCTGCAGTAGTAGTCTTAAAACACAGCTAATCGAAAAAATCGAAAAAGCTAAGCTGAAAAGAAATAGTTAAGATTGCACACGCATTTTGAAAAGAAAGAGCAGGATTGCACACGCATTTTGATGTCTGTTCAATTAGGTTAGAATTAGACATAACAGATTGCTGAGCAGAACTGCAAGTTTATGGACTGATTTCTATTTATTTTATCAAAAATTGGCCCATTTTGCAGAGCACATCAAAAAAATATTAAGATTGGAATTGAGTGATTCTTGATCATAGCATCCTGCTAATTAATTATGTGAACATCTATTAGATACAATGGCTTTATGTTTTCTCCCTTAAAGTACCTTAAAAGCAAATAATATTAACTTCACAATAGAACTAATAACTTCAGAATGTAAATGTGTTTTTTTGAGATATTTTATTTGATCGATCATATGTAAGCAAATAATATTACAATATGATTCGAAATTAAAGGCTTAGGATAAAAAATTGTTAAATTATAACTAGCTGTCAAATTGGTGATCCTACGTGGCAAGGAATTGGCTCCATGGACCTGCGATCTTAGGGTGTTCGCATACTGGCCCTTCTCCCCTATGTGCAGCAAAAACGAGGTAGAGAGTTTTCTAAATGATATTCATAAATGGTTTTCATTAAGCTAATATGCAGTCGGCGCCCCACATTTCCCCAAGAGCGGCTTCCGTCAAAACCAGTTATAATTTCTCAGCTGAAGTCTCTTGTTATCCAGTTGAAGTATTTTCCTTACTTATTTGACAAGAGAACTATTAACTTCACAATGTCTTCCCTTATTACCCATCTGCCTTTTCTTTCCCCAAATGATCATTATAATCTGAAATCTAATACTTACGAGCAAGTCTTCTGTCCGCCTGATGTTATGAAGCATGTCCTTCAAAATGCTAATGAAAGGAGTCGCTCCGATGCCCAGTCCAACCAGAAGCAAGATATCCAATATTTTCTGTAATCCTGCGCAGGAGCACCGTAAGGCCCGTCAATGAGCAGCAAACATGGTGGTTGAGCATTTATTTGTTTCTTATCTATTACGCGCGTCAAAATGGTGGAGGACAGATTGCATTTCCCTCTTTTATTTCAAATTTAATGCTCAACACCTGTCCTCTTCGGTGAACCACTTCGGGTCTCCACCAGTAAATGTGTATTTAATGAGATATTTTATTTGATCGATCATATGGAAGCAAACATTATTAAAATATGATACGAAATTAAAGGCTTAGGATAAAAAAATGTTTATTTATAACTAGCTGTCAAATTGGCGCTCCTACGTGGCAAGGAATTGGCTCCATGGACCTGCGAACTGAGGGGGATAGGCCTTTTCTAAAAATAAGTCATCTACAGATATATCAAGAATGTGCAAGACATATCAATTGGTTTCATCCTCAACCCATAGACATCTGCAAAATATAGAGAACTGAATTTTCTCACAAACAACATCCACTGCATCCTATAAAATTGAAAAACTGAAATTCAAACCATTATCAATATCCACAAAGATTAATGGTAGTGAATATAAATCGTAGTACAGTGTAGGTAAGAGAGAAATCATCTAACATACGTGAGCCAAAACATCTTCACCTTTAGAAATAGAGAATGTAACAAAAGTCCAAAACAACTCAAACATATTTCAGAGTTGTGGCTTCACCTAAGACGTCATTGGCTTCACCTAAGGATGCAACAGCTAGCAAACAAATCAAAATTGAATCTTTCATTACAATGAACACCGTTGAATTTTTAACAGAAAATCCTTCTCAACTGTACAGGGAGGAACTTCGAAGATCTGTTAGAAGGTGGATTTCCATCTCTAATGCTCGAAACAAAGAAAAAAAATATGTCCAACACATTCTTTATATATCTCTCGCTAACTCTATAAGATATAAAATCTGTACCATTTAATACAAAACAGAAATCTGTAACTCTATGTGAACACTGCCCAATACTAAAGAGATAAGATAAAGAGTTTCCAAACTAAAGAGATAAGATAAAGAAATGTTTATTTATAGCTAGCTGTAAAATTGATAAACCTACATGACAAGGAATTGGCCCGATGGACCCGTGAACTTAGGGTGTTGACATAATGGCACTACTCCCAGAAATTAAAGATATAGGAAAGAAAAATGTTTATTCATACCTTTCAACTTAACTATTTATTCTTAACTATTTATAGGAGTGACAGTATGCCAGCTAGGTATAAATAAACATTTTTTAATCCTATATCTTTAATTTTGAATCATATCTTAATATTATTTGCTTCCATATGATCGATCAAGTAAAATATCTCAAAAAAAAAAAAAAACACATTTACTGGTGGAGATCCGAAGTGGTCCATACCAAGACCTACAGTAGTACAACAGATTTGCTGCCACCATAACAACATATGTAGTCAAGCTATTACAATTACGATTCTTACATGCATTCACTTCTGAAGATGATTTGATGTCACAAAACATTACATTAACAAGACCTGCGTCAATTGATCGATATGAATTACAATGTCGAAAGGGGTGACTGCATGTTCGAGTGAAACATTCTAATTGATATTGATCAATTACAAACAAGCTGATGAATGTAGTGTTATTTGATAACACCTCATCTTTAGAAGAGTTTAGGGGAGAAGGGCCAGTATGCGAACACCCTAACTTCGCAGGTTAAGTGAACCAAATCCTTGCCACGTAGGAGTGACAGTATGCCAGCTAGGTATAAATAAACATTTTTTAATCCTATATCTTTAATTTCAAATCATATCTTAATATTATTTGCTTCCATATGATCGATCAAGTAAAATATCTAAAAAAACACATTTACTGGTGGAGATCCGAAGTGGTCCATACCAAGACCTACAGTAGTACAACAGATTTGTTGCCACCATAACAACATATGTAGTCAAGCTATTACAATTACGATTCTTACATGCATTCACTTCTGAAGATGATTTGATGTCACAAAACATTACATTAACAAGACCTGCATCAATTGATCGATATGAATTACAATGTGGAAAGGGGAATGCATGTTGAGTGAAAATTCTAATTGATATTGATCAATTACAAACAAGCTGATGAATGTAGTGTTATTTGATAACACCTCATCTTTAGAAGTGTTTATAGATGATCTTATTGATATATTAATACATATTTTACTAATTTTATATTGTTTCATACTGCAGCATTTAGAGAAGATGAAGAGAAAGAGGAGTTTACATCGAGCACAACGTATGCCCAAAAAGCGAGGTGTACAATTTCAAAATTGAAACATCTAACCATGGAACAAATGAGCGGGATGCTCTGATAATAAGCGAAGAGGATGGTGCAATAACAAATCAAGGAGATACAAACACAATGATGATCATCGGCCGAAACTGCTTGGATGTGAACTAAATAGGCATGAACTACGAGGAGGCTATGGTTGTTAGAGGCAACACTTCGACTAAGAAGGTTATAATTTTGTCTAGTTGGTCAAAAGAAGATATGTAAAGGCCATAGATGATATTGAGTTTCTCGCATTATTGATTAAAGCTTTGCCTTTGAAATATCATGTCATCCGTGACATGATATTTCACTTGAACACTATTCTGCATTTAAAATATCCAATACTTGATGGAATAAAAACCAAAATTTTGATTATTGAAGTTTATATAGGGCCAGTATGCGAACACCCTAAGTTCGCAGGTCCATGGAGCCAATTCCTTGCCACGTAGGAGCGCCAATTTGACAGCTAGTTATAAATAAGCATTTTTTTATCCTAAGCCTTTAATTTCGAATCATATTGTAATATGAACAGGTCAGGTGTTGAGCATTAAATTCGAAATAAAAGAGGGAAATGCAATCTGTCCTCATGGTTTTTATTCCATCAGGTATTGGATATTTTAAATGAAAAATAGTGTTCAAGTATTGGGACATGTTCACATACTGGCCCTTCTCCCCTATGTAATCAACAACCCAGCTTATAAATTCTGTCTTTATCAAATAATATGAAATTAATAAAACATGTATTCGATCATCGTTAATGGCGCCCAATGGGGTAATCACAAGTTCACCTACAAGTTCATAATTCATATTGTCATGTATCATAAGCTTGCTAAAATTTTCCCATTGTAGATGATCTTATTGATATATTAATACATATTTTACTAATTTTATATTGTTTCATACTGCAGCATTTAGAGAAGATGAAGAGAAAGAGGAGTTTACATCGAGCACAACGTATGCCCAAAAAAGCGAGGTGTACTGATTTGAAATTGAAACATCTAACCATGGAACAAATGAACAGGATGCTCTGATAATAAGCGAAGAGGATGGTGCAATAACAAATCAAGGAGATACTGACACAACTGGCGATGATCATCGGCCAGAACCTCTTTGGATGTGAACTAAATAGGTTATGAACTACGAGGAGCTGTGGTTGTTGTTAGAGGCAACACTTCGACTAAGAAGGTTATAATTTTGTCTAGTTGGTCAAAAGAAGATATGTTAAAGGCCATAGATGATATTGAATTCAACAATTATTCTATTAGAGATGCTGCACCTTTGAAATACAATTTACCTCCTACATCTATTCATTATTGGTTGAATGGTCTAACCCATACAAAAAGGAAGGGCCCTACTGTTTTGAGTGAAGGAGAGGAGAAAGAGATAGTTGAATGGTGTAAGAAAATGGCAGATTTAGGGCATGGAGTGGGATTTATGCAACTGAGGGCATGTGTTGCACAAATTTGTGAAACTAGAGAGACTCCATTTCGAGAAGGATTACCTAGAAAATCTTGGTGTGAAGGATTTAGAAAAAGACACCCAGACATAGTCCTTCGGACTGCTGAAGGTCTAGAAAGAGATCGTGCAATAGGTTTACGTCTAGAGGTGGTTAGCAAGTTTTATGAAAAACTAGCTAACATTTATATCAATTCCTATGGTGTAGGCAAAATATGGAATTGTGATGAGACAGGAATCCAAGCAGGGAGAAATTGTGGCATGAGGGTGCTTGCCGAGGGTTGCGAGGAATGTTCCCAAAATCATTCCTCGTAGCAGAGAATGGATGACAATTCTATGTTGTGTAAATGTTGCAGGGAAATGTATCCCTAACTTTTACTTATTTAAAGGTTAGAAAGTTTCACAAAATTACATCAAGGGATGTGAACCAGGTGCTTGCATTTGCTCATCTAAGTGCTTGGATGACTAGTGAGATCTTTATAAGCTGGTTGTATCATTTCGGTGAAAGTCATGTACCTAGAGGGGTGTGCCACTGAAAATAGGCATTTACTTATATTTGATGGTCATGGAAGCCATGTGGCATTATCAACTATAGAAGAGGCCAGGCGATTGGGGATTGATTTATTGACATTGCCAGCACATACTACACATAGGTTGCAACCACTGGATGTTAGTGTCTTTTGTCCTTTTAAAGCATATTTCATATCTGAGAGGATGCAGTGGATGTGTAATAATAAGTACCAAGAAGTCAAATGTTCAAACTTGGCAGAAATAGATAGTAGAGCTCTTGCCAAGGCCTTGACACCTGCAAATATTCGTGCTGGTTTTAGACACACAGGTATATGGCCACTTGATCTAAATGCATTACAGAATGACATGGAATGTAGTAAACTATATATCATTGAAGAAGATGCCAATGAAGATGATGCTGAAAATGTCACGAGATAATGATACTACTTGAAAACATTATGAATGTTGATAAATGCGAAAACATAATAGATGTTGATCTTTGCTTGAAAACATCCTAAGTTTGTCAAGAGATGTAGCTCCACCAGTTGGTGACAATATTGGAGAAAATTACTTAATGGAATCAGTTGAGAATCTGTCAACAACAAAAGAATTCCATCCAACCATTGAAACAATGGTTGTTGCTTATCTGAGAGATGGAGGAACCAAGTATACAGGGAGAAAGACAAAGTATAATGCAGACCAAAGATTATGAAGTGAACCACATTGTGAATACTCGTGACCAAGGCACATCCAGCTGCAACACTGAGGCCCAGGGATTTGGAGAGGACGATCTCTCATTGCCAAGTGCACCAGAACAACCTACTTGGCTGCAAGAGCATATTGCAGAGTTGGGACTTGATCAGATTGGAAACACTGAGGATGAAAGTATATCTTTACCTTCGATGCCAACCAACCTTGAGCCAGTAGACTTTGAACCAGCAAACTTTACTCATTATTATGCTGACACAGAGGAAATTGAGGTCATTGATAAAGATAAAAATGAGGAAGAGACAACTGGCCATGATGTTGAAAGTGGTATATCAAATGATGGTGTTGCTACAAATGAGAAGAAATTGGGTAAATTTTTAAGGTTACCGACACAATTTGTACGGGATCCTTCCAAAGGTAAGAGTGATGCTGCACTCTAGATAAGTCGTGCTTCACAATTGTTAACATCTGATGCTTATGTTCAGATGTTAAAAGATACACAACAAAAAAACAAGAAATATGTGAAGGGAAACAACGTAAAAAGGAGCATATTGAGGCAAAAAAGCAAGAAAGGTTGGCAGCAAAGGAGCAAAAAAAGGAAGAGAGATTGCAACGCATTAAAGAGAGGCAAGAAAGGGATCTACAAAATTTTGTTGAAAGACAGGAGCGCGAGAAACAACGGGAAGTAGCTCGCCAAAAAAAGGAATTGGAATTACAACAGAAGGAAGCCACTCGCCATCAAAGGGAGAAAGAGAAACAAGAAAGAGATAACAAGTTCAACAATCCGCAGGTTTTGTTTCCCATGCATCATTCCATGCCCATACAGAACTCCATGTTACAAGATATGTTGAAAGTTCCTATCCCAGATTACCACCCTTACTTCCTTGACACCAACAGAATGCAAATAACTTCAACTCCAACTACACACCCCATTATCCCACAACCTCCTACTTCACATACAACCTTTCATACCATATCTGGTTTTCCTATTCCACCATGGGTTCATCCAGTGAACCTCTTAATGACTCCAACAACATCTGTCAATGATACAATCATTCCTGATAGTCCAAACTAAGGGCCTTTTTGAAGGTGTGACATGGTTATGGACTAACAAACTGATCCCAAAATTATGGCAGCATTCGAGGAGAATTCTTTTTTGTGTTGCAGAAAAATATGTATCGAAATCAATTGAGAATGCATTATTGCATTCACGATTATAGGTTATAGTTGGTATATTTTGCTCCGAATGTAATGAATATGGACACATATAGTATAAGTTTATATGTTTTGCTCCAAATGTAAGAAATATAAAGACATGTAGTTTATATTACTACATTTTGCTCGAAATGTAATCATTGTTTCAGATGTGGAAACCAAATCAGCTCAGAATTTGTTCATAACCTTATTTAAATTGTTGCAGCTTAAAATGAACACCGTTAAATAAAAACTGAAAGACAAGGATTTATTTGAATCTTGGTGAGGTTGAAACCTCACCTCTATATGGCTTAAAAACATAGAATTGTAGGTAACATTTTCCTTGAGTATTAGTAGTGTGAATACACACTGTTTCCACCCTGCTTCAAACGATCTCGCCGCATAAAACTGCCATTCCAAAGTTCTCAGCTCTTGCGCCAACACTGGAGCTCCACAATAAAATACTCCTACACGTCCATCCAAAAACAGAATTTGCTTAATAAATAATAAACATCACATTCTAGAAGCTTGTACTAGACCATGCGTATGGAGTGTGGAAATGCCAAAAAATATATGCAGGGACCTAATGGGAATAGACACAAAGTCCATGTTGATATAATACTCACCAACTTTGGCATTGGGATGCTTTGTGCATATTCGTGAGAAGACCTTTCTCCAATTGGGCCTTGCAAAATGAGTGCGCACCTGTATGGAAAAATGAGAAAGCGATCAAGAAGCAGCAGCAGATTTGACCAGGTCAGAGAATGGAGAGACAAAAACCTAATTTGCTTCAATAAGATTACTGATTTGGAAAATTTACTGGAGTTAAAGCAGTACAAAGATTTGAAAGAGCTTAAACGGCCTGTACTGCGTATCCTCATATTACCAATAATTTTTTTTACAATTAAAGAAAAAGTTGTAGAATTTTACAACATTATCATGAATAGATTTCAATTTAACCTTACAAATTTGTAGAATCTTTTCAGGAAGCAGTTCAGGCAGAGATCTCTAGTCTATGAAATTATAAAGTGAGAAAGAAAATATATTTAGGAACAACTTCACAAATTTTCATCAAACTGCTTATTTCCGCTATCTACTTGGTCAGATTGAAAAACAGGAAGCCGCAGCAGAATCGTTATGTTGTCAATATTTACAAATTTTCGTAACGTCTTAATTTGCAGTGGAACCAGCAGCAAAACTGTAATTTTCTTAACAAAAAAGACAAATTTTCGTATGATTAACAATTTGCAATGAAAATCGTGGTAATACCTTGGAATTTCTAGGCAGTAAAGAGAGAAGATTTGAGAAGTGTTGTTTGAGTTTGAGTCTCCTGTTTCACTCGGCTAGCATATGCTCAAACACCGACTAGTACTGAATCTGACCGGTATTGAAAGAATTCACAGCGGCGTTCGAAATCCTGCATCTTTCATGTCCAAAAACCCATCAGATTATACTGTTCAACATGAAAACTCGACCCTTTTCTTTCCCCAAATGTTCATTATAATCTGAAATCAAATACTTACGAGCAAGTCTTCTGTCCGCCTGATGTTATGAAGCATGACCTCCAAAATGCTAATGAAAGGAGTCACTCCGATGCCCAGTCCAACCAGAAAGAAGAAATCCAATATTTTATGTAATCCTGCGCAGGAGCCCCGTAAGGCCCGTTAATGAGCAGCAAACATGGTGGTTGAGCATTTATTTGTTCCTTATCTAATACGCGTCGAAATGGTGGAGGACAGATTGCATTTCCCTCTTTTATTTGAATTTAATGCTCAACACCTGTCCTCTTCGGTGAACCACTTCGGGTCTCCACCAGTAAATGTGTATTTAATGAGATATTTTATTTGATCGATCATATGGAAGCAAATATTATTAAAATTGGATATGAAATTAAAGGCTTAGGATAAAAAAATGTTTATTTATAACTAGCTGTCAAATTGGCGCTCCTACGTGGCAAGGAATTGGCTCCATGGACCTGCAAACTTAGGGTGTTCGCATACTGGCCCTTCTCCCCTAACGTGTCCCGAATTTGCTGACGTGGAAGTAGATGTTGAGGGATTGCCATTGGCATCTATAAAAGCGGGTTGTGTAGGCTGCACAGTAATCTCGGAATCGCTGAATAACATAGACACAATCTGCGACATTGCGGGACGTAGCGCTGGTGCGGCTTGTGTGCAGAGAAGGGCAATCATAATCACCTTCATCATTTGGTCTTTTGAATAATCTCCTCCTAAACATGGATCAACAATGCTTAAAATATTGTTGCTCTCGTAATATACCCAAGCCTGCAACGTCAACCTCTTTGTTAATAACCACAAATATATTCTCATGCTTTGCACATAAGCTTTCTACGATGACATTCAACGACGCACCAATTGCAAAAGAAGCTGATGAGGTTCCGGCAATTTCAGATCGCTGCACTTTCTTCTACTCACAATCTCAAGAATAACTATCCCATAACTGTAAACGTCAGCTTTTTCACTCAATTGCCCCTGCAAGACATATTCTGGCGCGGTATACCCTCTGCTTGAAAACATTAATAGAGCCACGGATAAAATAACAAATCAATAACGTCTCGTAGCAGAGTAACATTAATACGCTTTAAAAGCACAAATTCACTTACATTGTTCCTCCAATTCGAGTAGAAACTTGCGTTTCACCTTCAGGAAAGAACTTAGCCAAACCAAAATCTGCTATTCTAGGCTGAAATTTGTCGTCAAGAAGTATATTTGCAGCTTTGATATCTCTGTGTATAATCCGAACGTTGGATTCGTCGTGGAGATATGCAAGGCCTCAGGCAGTGCCAAGTACGATGCTGAAACGAACATCCCACTGCAGCTGGTTCTTCGCATCTCCTGTAATGTTATATTTATAAAACGAATTCTAAGGTTAAATATTGTATTCATTGAATCCAAAACATACAGATTCTTCCAAAACGTTTTCTCTCTTCGTCTCGTCTTGGTGTAAGGGTTGAACGGTATTCTATCAAAGGAATGGGTTTTTCTCGCCGATAACATACAACTATTACGAGATACTTGCAAGGGATAGTCTAACAATATGAGTAATATTAAAAATATTCAGTTACACCTATATTCAGCAATGTACAAATCCTTAAAAAATACTCACCGAAGAGATGCTTGTCGAGACTGTTGTTTGACATGAATTCGTAAACGAGCAAGCGTTCATGTCCGTGCGTACAACATCCAAGCAAACGAACAAGATTTCTGTGACGGACGCTGCTGATGAGTTCAACTTCCTTCACAAATTCATCCATCGCCTGCGTCGATTGCCTTCCGTTCAGTTTCTTCACGGCAATAGTTCTTCCATCGACAAGTCTCCCCTGCTCGTGAAACGTTTACACTAAATATCACACAATAACAACGCAAGCACAGAACGGATCCAAAAGACAATCTTCACATTTACCTTATAAACTTCGCCGAATCATCCTTTTCCAACCAAATTTCTGCCGTCAAAATTATCGGTCGCATTTCTGACAACCTCGTAATCGGAAAAGACTTGCTCGATTGTTTGTCTTCCGCCCAAATTCCCATCTGTATAAAACATCGTGACGCCATTTTCATCTTAGGACTACCAATTCATATTGAAATAAATTTTCCAACATCAAAGGAAACTATTATGGATTTTTTCAGCACCTCTTTCAGAACCGCGCATCCAAAATCCATCACGTACAGAAAACCTCCTAAACATGTTTGGGGAGCATTGAAAAACGATGAAAACAAAGAGGGCCGCGATCAAGGCTGCTCCTCCAATGCTTCCAAACACTTTAGGAAGTTTCTTACTCTTCTGTTTGCTGGAGGTCGGACGCAAATTTGTTAATGCTGCAGAAACAAAATACGATATTGTATTATTCCTGTTTGGAATTTTAAAAAATAAAAATAAAATTACCTTAACAAAAAAATCGTTGTACATTTAGTCTCGCCTTCGGGAAAGAAGGAATAATTTGCGTAGCGCATAAAACAACCAGCCAGCCCACTACGTCCTGTATGACTGGGAAGACAACCTTTGACTAGGTTTATGGATGCCGTGTTCAAACAAAGTTTACATGTTGTATTATCGAGAAATTGCCAGCACTGAGCAAGGGCGTATACAGAACCAGTGCCAGCAACAGTTGAGCCAACGTCATAATAATCTCTCTCAGGAGCATTATTCCCGAGCTGCTCTAGTAGTGCCTGAACATTCTCCGAGAACTCTTTTGGTCGACTGTCATGTATTGGGGAACATAAAATTGATGATGTACCATCATCTCCCTGAAGAGGGGAGATGGAATTATTTTCATAGCGAAAGAAGCACCCATTCAAATGAATTCTTGCTCCGTTCAATCCGGTACAATATTTCTTAGCTTTTTCCTTGGCTAGGTTGAAGCAGTCTAAGCACTGGACGGTTGTTAAGTAGTTCCTACACTGAACGAAGCCATACACTGGATCCGTCTTGTAGATGTTGCTTGTAGAAGTAGCGAACCTGGAAACAGAGAGATTTGACTCAATATTTCTTGAAAGTGTCTCCCAATTTCTCTGGAATGCAGTGGCATTCAGATTTGTCCATGGGCTGCAGGCATGCTCCAATTCTTCACCGATTGAGTCAGATTCTTCACGGGTTGTATTATCAACTGCTAGACCGACGTTAGCTAATACAAATATTGCCATAAAACCCGTAACAAATACCTTTCTCCACCCCATGGCGAACGCAACTTGTGGGCTGTGATTTTGAATCCCAAGTTCAGACGGGCTCGACCATATGTTGTATATCAAATTATTACTGGATGTTTTAATGGGTTGGACTCCTTTCGTTGACGTGATAACAAGGCTCATTTATGAAAATGATTATATTTAAGACTCCCATTTAGGACCATACATGTTTTGAATCATACATATACATGTGATCGTCATTTAATTTTACATGTGATTGTCATGTCACTCTACATGTGATTGTCAATAAAAGGTTTTTATAGTGACTAATATTCCGTGGAAAGTAAATATTTTCATAGTTCAATTGAGAACTAATTCATATTGTTTTCGATGTAAAATACAAAGATAGAAAATACCTAAAGAGATATCGGAAGAGAGAATCTGTGTCTTTTGCACCTCTGGTGCAGTGGAGTTAGAGAAACATTTCAGGTTGGAGTAGAATGCTTATAATGATATTAGGACACAATTTGCTAGCATGATGACTGTTGCATCCTTTCAAAATATTTTCAGCGAGAATATGGTTGTAAAAGGAGGGGAGTTTATTATCAAACTCGCCAACAAGAGATTTGAAGTCGAGAAAAAATTGTAGCAAGTTGTGGTCCTTAAAATATCTTCTTCTTTCTTACATTTAATGTACGCAAGATAAACAATTTAATGATTGACATTTAATTTGTCAGAGGATTCCTTAACTTGAGGGTGCATTCCAATTTTGAGTGACGTGTCTAGGTGTGTCCTTCTTTTACAATAACACTAGAAAATCAACGGCCAATGGGGTCTTTGCTGATTGGTAAAGTCCGGACATTTACCACGAGGATGTCCAAGATTCAACCCCCATTGGCATATCCGTTGTGTGAGGAATAGACCGACCGATGTCCATAAGTGTCGAAGGAGTACTCCGACCAATGTCCCTGTGTTTGTGACAGTTGTATGATGGTGCTATTGGAGTAGTCCAACCAACGTCCCTGAGTGTTCGTCAAATGTACGAAGGCGGTATGAAGTGTACACCAGTTGTATGAAGGTGGTATGAAACCTAGGCTTCAGCTGAACAGAGGCGGTGTGAAACTTGTACACCTGGTGGCCTGTGTGTATGATAGTTGTATGATGGTGTTGTTGGAGTATTCGGACCAACATCGTTGATTATTCACTAGTTTTACGAAGGAGGTATGAAGTGTACACTAGCTTTACGGAGGTGGTATGAAACCTAGGTTTCAGCTGAATGCAGGCATTGTAAAACTTGTGCACCTAGTGGTCCCATCCTCACCCAAGTTAAATTCATCGAAGTTGGTAGAAACTAAGCTAAAAATGTAATATGTAATGATTCCTCTAATTTCAAAACAAAACACTTAAAAATTAATAGCCCTTATTTCTACCAAATTTCAGTTTTTGTTTTACTTGAGGAGTGTCTGTCTAGGCTTCCAACCAATTGCCCGTGTTGCTCCTGCCTGCCCATGCTGATGTCACCGTGTGAAATTCCCTTAATTTGATCTAAAGGAATATTTGGTGCTTGCGAATTGTTCAACCAAATGGCTAAATAATCATTGATTCAGGATTCTCCATGATATTTTAATTACATCATCTTGTTGGAGTAGAGGGGATTAAGCCTTAGGCAAACTAGGCATTGCCTAGGGCACCAAATAGATTAGGGGCGCTGAATCTAAAAATTTCCCTTTTCGATTAATTTTAGAACTTAACTTTAAAATAATTTATCTGAAGACTTAATATTGATCAACCCATTTTTAGATATTATTGTATAGTAACATAAATTTCGTGCATACACATAAAAAAGTTTTGTAATATTTTTGCAAGTAAAAGAAAATATCACATATTTATAAGCACATGATTTTTTTGGTATTGTTACCCATTCTCTAATGTAGCTCCAGATTATATAGGTGTGTAATTTTTTCTAGAAAAAGGTTAATCTATTTTTTATAATGTTGCTAGTGTATCTAATAGAGGTGAGTATAATTAAAGGAAAAAAGTATTTGATTTTCTATTCTTAATTTTTTGGGGAAATTTTCTATTATTTTGTTATGGAGGAATCCGTAGGCCTGGTCCAAATACGACTCTTCGCAAAACCATGGGAGCTACATAAACGATTTTATTTTTCTTTGTAAAATAATGGTGCTTTCTTTCAGGATAGAGTTCCTATCACCTACTTGATATGGCTAAATATGACTTGTAAGAAGCTTTGTATAAAATATTGTATTTTTTGCATTCGAACATCTCCTACGACTAATGTTTTCATCCACGAATATTTTTCATCCTTCGTGATAATTTAATAATATATTTTTATTATTATTTTAATATGACCATGATGTAAATATAAAAATACAAAAATATAGACATATTTTATTTATTTACTTTATGGAAAAAATATTATATGATTTTTTGAGGAGGGCGCCCACTCAAACTATTGCCTAAGGCTCTCCCAACCTTTAATTAGGCTGTGTTGGAGGATATATATTTGTTGTATATAGAACCATTAGTTGATGTTTCAATGAGTTTGACTGCTTTCTAGCTTGGTGCCGTGACAACACGGCTCGGCTATGAAAATGATATACATTTTAGATTCCCTTTTATAATTTGGTGCCGTGGGCTATGAAAATGTTATACATTTTAGGTTCCCTTTTAAGACAACACATTTTTCCAATCATAGATTTAAAGTTTTTCACGTCTCTTGCATTTGTATGCAAGATAAACAGTTGATTGATTGATATATAATTCGTCAATATCGGAGGATTACTTAACTTGAGGGTGCGTTCCAATTTTAAGTGTCGTGTCAAGATAGGTTCTTTGTTTACAGTGACACATGGAAATTAACGACCATTATGCTTACCAATTTCTCATTTTTGTTTTATTTCCAAGACTTCCAGTCAATTGTCCTTGACTGATGTGACTGCCCCTGCTGATGTCACCGTGAAATATACCCGCAAATGTGATCTAACACAATATTTGCTACTTGCAAATTGTTTGACCAAATCGCTGAATGACCATTCACACAGGTCTACTATGTGAGAGTCCTTCTACACATATTTACATGCACAGAAAATAAATGAACAATGGAACGAACTTTAGAAAATCACCAAAGAATAATTTGATATTGTAGGCTTTTTGGAGGGGTAATTTTATTTTTTTTAAAGCAACTTAAATAAAATAATATTTTTTTGAGCAAGGAAATATTTTTTGGCTTAAACAATTCTTAATATATGAGTTTTATTTTTTAAAATACAAGGACTCATCCATGTGGGATAATACTTAATAGCTTACGGGACAACTTACAAAGCATACACATTCATCATATCAATTACATTACTAATGCAATGAGAAAGGTAAAGACAGAGAGTTTTTAAATTCCCTACCCTTAAAGAACATTCTCCTCAAAGTTGTAATTGTGGGAAGCATTGTTGAATCTAGAGAAGGGGATCCCAAGTTGCATCTTCTTGTTGCATGCCATGCCACTAGATTAAGAACTCGATGATAAAGCGGTTGCTTAGTTGGCGGGAGCACTTATCGAGAATTGTGGAAAGCTCAATAATTATGGATCCTTCATTATCAAGCTCCGGTAGTATTGTTTGTGTCATGTAATGTTTTGACCCAAAAATTCTTCAAACAAGAGACATGAAAGACAGGATGAACTCATGAGTTGGGTGGAAGCTCAATCTTGTATCCAAGTGACACCTATCTTTTGGGAAACTTTGTAGGTTCCATTGGGCAAGCTTTTGATGCACTTTGAGTTTCAAGGAAGTTTGTTTGTATGGTTGTAAGTGCATAAATACCATATCCTCGGGATGGAAGTTGTGATCAAGAGGTCTTCATGATCTACTTGTGGTTTCATACAATTTTACGCAATATGGAGATTGTCCCAAGGGTGTGGAGTATTTGGTCCCATTGTGTGAGAGCGGCGTCAACGGCTTGAATCAAGAACTACAAGTAGTATAATGCAGAGAGGAGGTGGCGGTTTGCCATAAACTACTTTGTACGGAGTCATTTTGGTGGAGGTTTTATACCATCATTCAAAAAGAGGTGGACACTTGACCCACTTTGTTGTTGGTGCTCGAGGTAAAACATTGAAGGAATGTTTCCAAACATTTGTTAACAATTTTAGTTTGACCATCCATTTGTGGGTGATATCCTGAACTCATCCTCAATTAGGTACATGTCTTATGAAATATTTCTGTCTAGAAATGGTTTGTAAAATTGGCATCATAGTCCGAGATAATGGAGGTTGGAATATAGTGGATGCAGAAGATTTGGTCAATGAATAGTTGGGAAATGGTTGAGGTCGTATATGGGTGGGATAAGGAACAAAAATGGGCATACATGGAGAGGTAGTCCACTACGACCAGGATTACTGATTTTACCATAGATTTACATATCCCTTCAAATAAGTCCATGAAAATATAAGTTCGAGATCCATATTGGAATGTGTAATGTTCATAACAAACCTATGGTTTCCATTGTTTAAACCTTGTTGCATTGACATGCATCATCAAATTGGAGAGGATCATCTTTAGAGTCAGTTTCACTCCTTCTCTAATATTATTTGCGGTTGAAATTAGAATCTTTATGATATCATCATGGAATTTGGAGAAGCATGTATTGTGGATCATGCACACTTTTTCACTAAATTTTTCTTCACTGCAATGGTTACATACTGACCAATGTGCGTAATGGAGTTGGAAAATGTGATACTTGGCCTAATTTTTTTAACGTGATATATATGATATCTAGACTCTACAAATGATGCATCACGATCCATAATTTAAAAAATATTTTGTTTGATCATTTCAATTTGTAATTGCTTGAGAGAAAGCAATTTTGGGAAGGGTACATTGTCATGTCACCTTCACAAATACAATAATCTTTGAATAACCTTACTTTATTCTCCATTTCTTGAAGGATAAAGTGATGGTACGTGGGAAATAATTTAACTTAAGTTGTCAAAAAAAGTAACTTTTAATTGTATTAATAAAAAAAAATCTTATTTTATATTATTAAAAAGGCTAACATTATTGAATGCAATTCAAAATTAAAAAATTAAGTAAGGGAGATTTCTTTATGAGTGATTTTCATTGAAAATCATGAAAGTTATAATATAAAAAATGGTGTGATTTGGCTCATTTGGGAATCAATATTCAACTATATAGTGCCAACTTAATTGAATAAAATAAAACAATTATAGAAATTCATAAATCTAATATAATAAAATGTAGCTTCCCTTATTAAAATTAATGTGAGTCGGTTTATTATGGAGGTGGAGCAGAGATTTTGTTTGTGGTTGTGTAAGAGGAGATGTATCGTGTGGCAGTGGGTGTCATAGGATTTGATTGCGGGTGGTTGGGAGGACCAACGTGGGTATGGGAAGTCCATCAAAGCACATGGCCGCGTTGTTTTTCCTCTCAGACCTATCACTTCGTTTGAGTAATAATTCAAGGTCTTTATTGGAGATCCAAAGACATTAACCACGCTTAAAGTTGTGTCAACATTGTAAATTTAGTTGTATTTTGATAGTTGCAATGAGTTCAGTGTCTGAAAGGAGAGTAATTTTTGCAGCGCACCCCCAAAGTTCAGGAAAGTAACAACAATGGAGGAGACACAAATATGCCTGAGGAAGTTACCCTTGTTAAGGCAATTTTATAAATTATTATGCTTTGTTGTTTCAAATCCTTTTCCTAAATTTGCGCCAACCCAATAGGCTATTTTACTAGATTCAAATCTCCTAACCCTTCCCATAGCTCAAGGAGGCATGTTGGAAAACGATTATGGGGGAATATTGTGGAAACATAATTGACATCAAAATTAATAAGATTTCTCGCCAAGTTCAATTCTTCCACCACTTCCTCTAACTCCAACAGACTTGTTGGTGAGGTTGTGGTTTCATTATTATGAGGTGCATTGAAGAGTAATCCATGTTTGCCAACATGAGGAATGTGGTCTAAGTACGAGTCCCATGGAGGAAACTGTACGATAGAAAAGTGACATGCGAGCATGAGAATCTACAAGTAGCTCTTCTTCGTACTTGACCTCCGAGGTCGTGTCGAGACAGCCGATGAGAATGGAATATATGTGGATACAGAAAAAATAGTTAGGCAATCTTATATCTTTAACACACAATAATGGGATCTGCGAATCTAAGGCAAAGAAAGCTCTCCTAACCTGAATTGGTGTAATGGATCGTTCAGATATAATAGTTTCTTGGAGGCTCCAATCAATGTCGAGCTCTGCCGAGATCCTATCTATTGGTTGTTGGATACGTGGAAAATGACCTGTAGGTGCTTCGTGTATATTTCTAGACAAGGTCATGGAAAATGGTAATGAGAGGTGTAGTGGATTTATAATAAACTATGGGTGGTTTTCTGGTCTAGCCCAGAAAATGTTGGATTGATTGGCTTCTATGTTTAATACGGAAAATTGAGTTATGATATCTGGCGGGAGTGGTGAGGATCTAAATACCAACATTCGTAAACCGGTGTCAATACTTAACTGATTTGCTAGGCCCGTTGGGTTGTGGGACCTAGGGATCACAACCATGAGTTCGTGGTTGTTGTGGACCTATTATGGTCATGTGAAGAATCAATCTCTTCTTCCGACTATCCAATGGTCATAAGCCTTTTCAGCTTCTATGTTTAGTACCAAGAGTTGTGTGATCTTCTTAGAATACCTTACGGGGGTTCTGGCAACTTGTATATGTAACCCTATGTCTATGTCGATAATAAGGTCTCCTGCATCACAGCTCACGAAGTAACGGATCGCAGCCAAATATTTGTTCTTTTTCGGGTCTTGCATGGTCATGCAGATATCCTATCAAGGCAATCTATAGTTGGGTTGATGTGACTAGAACGTGTATGCTTTGTCATCTTCAATATTCAATTGCCTCAATTATTCACTAATTTCTTGTGGGTTTATTGTCATTTGAAAGACCTGAATCCTAAGCCCTTGATCTATATCCGTTAATGTTGTGAAGAGATTCAGTTAAGATACTACCGGTTCGAATACATATTCCCTTGGCTCTCTAGGTCCAGTAATTGTCATCCAAAAGAAGATTAAACTTTAACTGAAACAAGTAAACTAACTATGAAAGATATATCTAAAATATGCTTATATTTCTCTTATTTTTGCATTTTCAATTATGTTTATTTGAACAAAATTAATAGAGCAACTATTCTAATATATTCAAATAACGGACAATTAGTCTAATAACAAAATTAAAACAACAAAGCTAGTCCGGTATAGCTATTTGCACAATGTGAGTTGTGACTTTATCCTAAATATTTAAATAACTAACTAGTTTAATCGAAAAGACTTGTAATTCTACCTCAGAAGTGAGGAATGAATCATAGTTTCTCATAAAACTATCATTCCCCATAGCTTCCCTGGCAATATTGAAAGTGATCTTTAACTGAAGTAAAATGATTTGCTACTCTATTTGATATGTTATAACTACAACTTTGATAGCTCAAACCTAGAGTTTACAGAACAGTGGTAAATCCAATCGTATCGTGACTTGTCCCCTCAGTATGATCTCCTCATTCCTTCATATTATCGTGAATCCAAAAAGTGTGAGTGTGATAGTGTTAGTAGAAGAAGATGCTTGAACAATGGCAACTTTGGATATAAACCGAATACAATGCAAGTAAGAGAGGGATAGTGCAAGTGAACAGAGCTTGACTATGTAATTCCTAGTAGGATTTATTGTGGGGATACAACACAAAATACTGAGAATTCTAGGATCTATTTCTTGTGACAAAACAAAACCTGCAACTCTAAGATTATCAAATGGATTCTAATCTAGAACTGAAACTACCTTATGCTAAGCTAGTTGTGTGGGACAAAAATGGAGTAAAATGAAAGTATGAGGATCAAATGTTCTCTAAAGAAGAAGAGAGGCTAAGAATTCATGCAAAATATAAAACTAGTGAAAATCATGTAAGAACTTCAAACAAACTGAATAATCGAACATAGAAGGAGAGGGGCCATTTGTTTGAGAACAAGATGGGTATTTATAGCATTTGGATTTACTAGAGGGTAAGTCTAAATTGAACTCTTCTAATATAAACAAAGGGAAAACACTATTTACCAGGTGGCCAAAACATAAATGCAAGCTTTAGTGGTTAAGAAATGCGGGTGAAATTTGAATTTTTATGTTTAACAAAATTATCGAAATGTTTTGGAAAACGTGCACATGACTGTCGCCCTATGCAGGGAGGTGGTTACAGAACCACCACCTTGTCCTGGGCAGCAGTCAAGGGACAACCACCTAGGCAAGGCGGTGGTTATGTAATTTGAAGACAAAAGCAAGGAAAAAAAGAGGCAGAGGTTAGAACAAAACATGCAAAATCTAGACAAGGAATTTTAGGATGCAAATCTATACTTGGTGAACTTTTCTGGATTCCGAACACCTTGCGAAGAGATCTGAATCATCATTGGGGTTTCGTAACCTCTTTCCGGTAGTACAGTACCTACATTTTTGGGTACGTACATATTGCCCCCTTAGAGAATCGTTTTAGCCATGAAGAGGCATAAAACGGTGGGTCCGAGTATGGCGGTCCCAAAATGGGGAGTTAGAAGCTATACCTAACATGCCCGTGTGTCAAAATGTTGCCATCCAAATTCCCACTATCTGCAAAATGAAAAGAGGACTCAAGTGCAAATAGATAAAATAAATCAAAAAATAAATACTAAATTAACATGAAATGAGGACTTACCATTTGCGCGAGGATAAGAACTTACCTCTGTCGGCACTCCAACTCTACGTAAGAACACTCAAAACAAAATTAGAATACTATATATATATATATATATATATATATATATATATATATAAAACGAGCTCATTTTACTATTCATTTGTGCGTGTCGATTTGGTGGTTTTTTGAGCTCTGGGACCCACGGTAACCATTTTCGATGAGAGTATAGTCAAAATGTTCATTGCGAGATCATGATCATGCCTCCGAGAGCAGGACATCGACCCACGAAGTCTCAGGTTAGTTCTTCTCAATTTATCATTTTTAAACCTAAAATATAGAAATGTTAAAATATTGGTCCTGGGGGGATCATTTTTGAAAATGTTAGTTTTAAATGAGTCTCTAGGGGGGGCGCCCATAGGGTAGGTCTTTATTTTAGTTAAAATGGTGCATTTTTGCTTTTTTAAAGTGTTTTTAGGGATTTCAAGCCGTTTGCCGATTCGGGACAGATCGCCACCACTGCGTAGAGTGGCGATCAAAGGACCGCTTGGCCTATGATAAGCTTGATTATGGGACCGCCTCCTCATAAGGCATCAATTACAGGACCGCCACCTCAAAAGGCGGTGGTTAGGAAACTACTGCTTTGCATAGGGCGGCGGTTTTGAACAGAATGCAAAAAAAGATGTAAATTTTAATTGTTTTTGCATTTTTGACATTTTCATATGTTCTTGATGATTTTTCCAATTGGATTATGTTACTAACTTAGTATTTTTATCTGTTTTGGGTGGATGCAGAAGAAGGAGTACATCAGATGGAGTAGAGAGAGGGAGTGTGATTGGCTCCCAGCAGTGTTAGAGGCACTTACCCAAGTAGAGCGAGATACTCTATAGAGGGATGGTATTTGGAGGATTGCGCAGGTCCCTCATGTTGCACCTGCTAGTCACATATTGTGTGACTTATTTTCATACTAGGATGTAGAGCATAACACTTTCTTATTTCGAGGAGTTTTGGGTGAGTGGACTATCACCCTAGAAGACGTTTATCGCATATTGGGGGTCCCGATTCTTGGGAGGTGGTTGTCTCTTAAGACAACAGTATCCAGATCTCAAATGGTTCAGGGGGCCACCTACATGGGAGATTCTATTATCTCTATGGGCTTAAAAAAGGGGGTTAAGGTCCATTCCATTATTGATTCTCTTATCCCTGTGCTCCGTCAGGATGTCATGGGTATCTTGGCTTCACGATTGATTGGGGAGAAGGGAGGAAATACTCTCTTATATTCTTTGGGCTCCCATTATCACATAGATTGAGGCGCATGGCCATGTTTACGGTTGGGAGAAGACATTCTTAGGACCACCTATCATGACTTTTATAGGGTGGTCATATTATAGGGACAGTCATTGAGTCACCGTACTCTAGTTATGAGTTCGGTGTATGAGCGCATCATTCCCTATGGGAGAGGTATACAAGTAGAGGATCCCGGGGCTGTCAGGGAAGTGAGGTGGACAAGGATGATTGTACTTAGGATGCCACACCAGCCAGTGGCTTCTCGACTATTGTAGACATGGAGGCCACTCCTTATCAGGCCATGACAGGGTTATGGGGAGAGAAGACACACACACTGATCACCTGCTATACTACCAGTCAGCTGATAGACAAGATGGGGAAGTTGGAGATCCACCCCTTTAACAAAGTACCTCAGTAGTTTGGCCTCCCCTACATTGATATATTTCCTCCACCGGGGCCATTATACAGGCATGTTCATGAGGCCAGGGGAGGTCCTAGAGGCCGAGGTTGAACCACGATCACTCCTGGAGTTCCCATTACAGCTAGGTGGGTGGTTCATGCCCAAGGGGTAGCTGGTGCTCCTCAAGAACCTTTACTTCAAATTGAAGCTAGACCTGCGCATAATGGAGAGGGAGATGAGCCTATTGATGTGGACTCCGACTCTGAGGAGTTCACCGGAAAGGAGACAAAGGATGAGACAGTGGGGGATGAGACTGGAGGTGGGGCTGGTGGGATAGATGAGGAGGATGATAGTGACTCTGAGTGGCATGACACTCAGAGTATTTTGAGGGCCAAGAGGGTGGAGGAGAGTGTAGAGAAGGTGACCCTGATGTCAGAGGAATTGCCTTCTCGGGACATTGGGGAGATGAAGAGTCTATGGCGGGGACGTCACTTCTTTCCATATTTATGGGAGGTTCCATGATCGGCGGCGGTGTCGTAGCGACCGCAGATCCTATAGATCCCACATGGATGCCTGGAGATCCGAGTGAGTTACTACTCTTTTCTCGATTTTGTTTTAGCTAGAAATGTTTAGTTTATATTCCTCTTTTATTGTTTCGTTTATTTTTGACCTTATTTTGGACAATTTTCTAACTTGTTTATTTCTCATTTTTTATTTGCAGTGACCATTGAGGGATGGCGAGACCTAATTCGCTAGGTGTGCAGGGACACCCTGTTGCTCCCTTCGGTGGGTACTCGAGTTGAGCTTATTGAGGACGTTGGAGAGCCTTCAACAGTTGGATGACATATACGATCGATGTGTTTGCCCCTATCTGGAAGGCAGCAAAGATCATGACCTCCGTTCGTACTAAGTTGACTGGATATAGGAGTGCTGAGCGCTTGATGAGGAGGAGCCATTCTCACAGTGAGACCATAGCTCTGGTGGTTGTGATCATGAGCCCCCTCGGTTCATTGAGTGTTGTCGCAGCGGGAGTCCTTGATGCGGTCATGCATCATCCGAGGGATCCCGAGGATTGAGAGATCATGGTGTCTTTTTGTAGTGATTTTTGGTCGGATGTTTATACGAGTGTTTTTGTATTTTCTGGGCTCATTGAGCATTTTGACCATGCCTAGTGCATGATGGCATTGTATATAAAACACGATATATATATATATATATATATATATATATATCTTTTTGGATCTAGATCTTCTTGTATCTAGAATTTTGTGATTTGTTTCCCATGTGTATACTAGATGTTTTTAGAATCTTTGTTTTTATATGCTTTTCAGAATGTATGCAATGGATGACAAGTGATAACATAATGTTTCTCTTTTATTTGTTTTTGTAATGCTGATATGTGATGATGAAAACATAATGTTGTACTGAACTTTTGGCTTCTTTGGGCAATGTTCGTTGCTTCTTCTTATTTTGGCAAAATGTGATGAATATCTAGTGATAACGAGATGAACTTGCCCCACTCCTATCTCCACACAACTAGTAAGATGTGAGGGCTCAACACCAAGAGTTGGGAAGGGCACAAATTATATGAGTTTGAATGAATGGAAATGATGAGAGAAAGACAAGGTTTTGACAGAAATCAAATTCAGACTTGTGTACTTACTCTTACTCGAAACTACTACATAGTTCAGAATGTATCTTATTTTCCAGTTTATCTAGACTTAGATCCATGGATGGCAACTTGGTCGACAAAATCTGGTTTTAAGGATTTAATCTCTTTGGAATTTAGATACTTAATTTCACTTAATATACTTTTCTTTAACATATCAATATTCACTAACTTGCATGAATATACCCCCTACGCCTTGCCCCATGCTACTAGTAAGAAGCATGGGCTTGTCACTGAAGGTAGAACATAGGCGAGTAAGGGAAATTTTTTCATTTCTCAACCTTGCATCACCTGTAAGAGATGCGGGTTCATCACCGAAGGTTGGTGGGGCAAAAACGTGTTTAACAATAAAATATTCTATTTGGTTTAGCATTTTTATTTAACTTGACACTTCTAATTTGTGACTTTGGAGTATCCTTGTTTCAAAGAGATGTAAGAAGGATAGATGTGACACCAAGAAGCTTCTAGAATAGACCATAGGTAAGAACAACTTAACCAAGTAGAAAAGAATGAGTATGACCAAGTATGCAGGCCTTGGTATGGTTTTTGTCAAGACTTTGTCTGTCGAATTGATGAAATGATTTTGGAACCATTTGATGATATTATGAAAACTGAAGAGATATGATTTTGAATGCTTTTTCCAATATTTTCATAAGCTTGTAATGAATTTCTTAAGAATAAGTTCCTTGACCACAATAGTTATGAAACGAGTGAACAAAATGAAACAACTAAGTGACTAAATGCAATGTAGGTAGATATAATATACAAATGGTGATGCTGATGACCTATACGTAAAACCATTTAAGATGCAAGGAATTGACAGTTTCATTGAATTTCTCACCTTCTAGTATATATAAGAGATACACACCATTTCCATAGTCTTTCATGAATCAAGTATGGGCCCAACCAATTGGGCGAATTTCCTTCCTTCACCGGTTTTCTTATCAATCTGGTTGTCTAGTCTTAGAACTAGATCTCCCTCGTATATTTCTCATTCGTAGACCTTTTTGTTATATTTTCGGCACATCCAGTCAAGCATAGGCTCTATGCCTTTTTCAGCGTTTAGCTAGGCCTCATCAAGGCTTTCTAGTTGAGAAAGTTGTGCCTCACTTTAGGCTTCTTCTCCCAAAATCCTTGTAATGAGATGCGGAGGCTCGGTATTTCCACCTCAAACCAGAGAACTGCTTCTGCTCACGAATACTAATGAGAAATGGGTTACCCCCGTCGGTGTTATTATTGAGGTTTGATGGGCCCACAAGGCCGGGTATAATTTTAAATGCCAATCTCGTTTATTCTCGTTAATTGTTATGAGGAGAATAACTTTTAATGTTTTCTTTGTGGCTTCAGCTTGTCCATTGGCTTGAGGGTAATAAAGAGAGGCCATATGATGGTTTATCTTGAATTTACTACATAACTCATGGACCTCATCATTCTTAAAGGATGTGTCATTATCTGAGATAATGACTTACGGGACACCGTGCCTATAAATGATTTGATTCAAAATAAACTTAGTGATTACAGAACCTGGTATGGTGGTGAGAGGCATGGCCTCTATCCATTTGGTAAAATATTCGTTTTGTGATTATGAAATTGTGGACATCTATTAACGAGGGGGAAAATTTCACTATCAAATCTAGGCCCCATGTGGAAAAGGGCCATGGGGTTGCGATTGGTTGCAGAGCTTATCTTTGGCATGTGGACAGAGATATAAGATTGTGTGTGGACTTTAGAAACTTGAATAGAGCATCAATGAAGGATAACTACCCTTTTCCAAATATGGACAATATGTTACAATTGGTTACTAGTTCAAAGTTGTTATCCACCTTGGATGGGTTTTCCAGATATAACCGGGTAGTTGTGAAAGCATCGAGTGAATCAAGAATGTCTTTACCACTCCTTGGGAAACATATGTATATGTCGAGAATGCCTTTTAGTCTAATGAATGCCGGATCCACTTTTTAAAGAGAAATGGATGTATCTTTCTCTAGCTATATTAATGATTTCATCGTTGCATATCAAGATGATGTGAGTATAAAATTAATTTATCAAGTTTTTTTCTTGATGTTGTGCAAACACATATCATCGATCCTTAAAATTTAGTAATTCCAAACATTTGAGAAGGATTTTACCATCGTCTGGAAACTAGAAATTTTGTCCCTTGAGGATTTTAAATTCAAACTGTGATCTAAGAAACCAAATCTTGATTCCCTAAATTTTAGACCTCTTCTAACAATGAAAATTTGAAAGGTTCCACAAATGTAGTTGTTATTAAAACTACATCTAAATGTCATTTGGACTCGAAACATTCCCAACCTTAATGAAAATATAGATATTTATGGTAATACTAAAGTGTTATCTTTCATAAAAATATGGTCACTTGTATGATTAAGACCCCTCCCATCTCACCAATCGATGAATCTACATCCACACCATTGTTCAGACTCTTAATGGTCCCAACCACAACGTAAATATACATATTTATGGTAATCCTAAAATGTTATCTTTTAAAAAAATTATCCACTTGTATGATTAAGATCCCTCCCATCTAACCGATCGTTGAATCCGAATCCACACCCTCATGGTATAATTACAATGATTATTGTAAATATCATCAATACTGAGGACATGACATTGAAAGGTGTCACTCATTTACAAAATTCCTCCAAGACCTTATTGATTTAGGTGAATTACATCTTGATAACTCTAATGCACCTATTAATCAAATCCTAGATTTGATTAAACTACCATTTTGAAATCATCCCCCAACTAGTAATCCACCTCATTCCAACAACATAGGGTCTCACCAAATCATAAAAATTGTCAAAAATATTTCACCCATGTACATTATTCCATATGTTTCCATAGTTGAAATGCTAACCAAATAACATAATTCTTTGGATCTCCTCACTACTGTGATCTTGATTATATCAACATTACAATATTCGAGACACAACCAAATATACACACACAAAAACTCCTCATATCATCCCTCCGAATCGCAATAAAAGAAACCCATCATTGAAATTTTAATAATATATTTCCAATACCATGTCACCTAACACACGATTACAAATCTTGGTAATCCAATTTACAAAATCATGAAATTCATCCATCTAAAAAGAAAGAAATGTCACAAAACATTCACGAAAAAACCACCACATGATGACATGCCTTTACCTTCCATTAGGGACCGCATCTCTCATTTAAATTTATAATCAATATCATATAAAATATAGTTGTCTCTTAACCAGCACTTAAATAACGACACAAATTATGGCTTAAGTATCCTATAATTCTAAACCATTAAATGATATCAAACATTCTCCATCCTCGTCATTGTCTCTCTGTCATTCACGTCAAGATATTACACTAAGATAATTGAAAAAATCATCATATCATCAATAATAACACTACCACGTATTAAGCCCTCTAATAGTTAGAGTTGGAAACCTTCTTGGTATGACTATGAAGTGTTTTTCACTTATCATCAAATAACAAGACACTACACAAAGGAATTCAATTCTCTCCATGTCATAATCCAAATTATCGCAAACAAATAACTTATCCACATAAAAAGTCAACTTAATCCAGCTACCGACCTCGGTATAACCAAATACAAACATCAAGTCAAATTGACCCTACAAGTCCCTAAACATAACAATTCCAAACCATCACAAAACATCATATCTAATAAAAAAGGCATTCTAGTAAATCCCCTCTCTCAAGATTTATTTCATCTATAAAACCACAAGATCATGTACTCAATATTTTAAATCCCCAAATCAAAATGGGCCTAAATTATCTCGTACTCATTGTTCCCTCCGAATAGTCAAACCCATCAACTTCAAAATCCAAGGTGTACATGTTTGTAACACCTCATACTCAATCCGTTACATCCATACAAAACACATTACTTCAGCAATTACATTAAATGCCACTAAAATGTCTCTTTATGAGGTTTCCTAAATCTCTCTACATCATCGTCAAGCCATGATTAAATCCGTCCAAACCTTTCAAGACCTTACAATGACCCCAACCATTCACCAACCTCATTGGAACCCTTAAAATGTATTTCACCATCATGTTTAAGGACTCATTTATTTCGTCCTATAGCCAAGAGCATGATCTTCATTTCTTTTCATTTCCTAAATTAATGACACTTTGGTCAAAATAATAATGATCTATAATGGCATTAGCATCATGATAATATCATCACCCTCTTTTAAATAGATTCATGTACCTAACACCATAGTCGCTCAATCACCTATTGTGATTCATTTCTTTAACAACACAAAGTATCAACACATTGGGTGTTAGTGTGAGTTAACCTAAGTGTCCTCCTCTCATATTGGAGGGTCATCTCACATGGGTTAGGTTTAGGGTTAGGTTTAGGGTTTCATGTGTGTCTTGCACTAGGGTTACTCAACACCCTATATGTACCCCTTTTCTATTCATTTATGAGCATGCCAAGACACTCCACTATCTTTCCTCTATGTGCAAGCTTTGTTTCATTGAACAAATTCTTCCATTCTGGTCAATTCTTTCTTGCATTTGTTGGATCTATCACGATTCCGTTGGAGTGCAACTACCTTGTGGTGCCTTGTTTCTGATTCGATTCTCGCAAACTCTTTTCATGGTATCAACGCTAAGATCGAGTAAACATGCACTAATTATTTTTTAGTTGCGATTACTCTTTCTTGGTTTCATTTTTTTACTCTGCATGCAAGTTTTTGATCACTATTTTCTGGAATTTTTGCTAATCTCTCTAACAAGCTTTCTCGAAAAGTTGTGTCAGTTTTTGTGCCTTTTTTCGTGCATGTGCAGGTTTTCTTCGTGCCTTCAAAGTTTCTGTTCTTTTTGCAGCTATCAGGTGGATTTACTCAACAAGGGTTATTTTTGGTTTTCTAAATTTATTAAACCAAATTTTTTTGAAAATTTTTTTATTATTAAAAGAAAATAATAATAAATAAACTATTTTGGAACCTTGTTGTTTTTCCTTAAGTTTTTTTGCAAGTTTTATCTACGCTACCCCCACTACTCAAACCCTGCCACAACTCACTTCCCTCGTGCTCCCGCATTCGGACTACCCCCCCGCGTGTGGACTACATTTTTTTCTACACAAAAGAAACCCTACGTTTTTACACACCAAACCCCGCATGGATTCCCGTGTTCCTACTATGCGTTGACTATGCGTAGATTGCTATGCGTGGATTGTTATGGTGTGTTTGGCATGTTTTTTGTTTTACACCAAACTCCATACTAAATTGCTCCAACAAAATATGCATTTTTGTTTTTAACGGACTATTCTTCCAAGTGAGCATGTTTTATTTGTTTTTGGTAAGTTTTTTAAAAACCATACTTTCGATTTCAAAACATGGCAAGTATTTTCCATGTGGCCGACTTTTCCCTCAAGGTGTGTTTTTAGATCTCTCGTGGTAATACGTGGTAAGCTTTCCGGTTTGACAATACATGCTTTTTGGCTTTTTTAAAGTTTTACAAAAGGTCTTGCCTTTTTTTTTATTTTTTTTTAAAAGCTTTTACTTTTAAAAAAATAGCTTTCTAAGTATTTCCTTTATTAAGATTTTAAAATTTGGTTTTCTTTAAAACTTACCTTTTTTAATTTTAAAAAAAAAGTGGAACTTTTAAATTAAGTTTTAAGTGGAAACTTTCCTTTATTAATTCATTTTTTTAAATTAAGTTTTTTTAGATCTTACTTAATTCATAATATTTAATTAATTTTTTTAATTAGATATTAATTAATCATAAATTAATTAAATTAATTTTATTTTATTTTGCGATTATAATTTACGATTAGGTAATTTTTTTAAAATCGACATTTAAAATAACGTTATTTTCATTTTTTTGTCCTAAACTGCTCTAACTTTAGCTAAACTAGACGTTTCTAAACGATAATTTATTACATGTTATTGTCATTTTTTTCTCTCTAATTGTGCGTTCAAGTGTGTAGTGACATTCTGGGCCTACTTTTGTCTTCCAAGAGTGTTTTCAACCTTCTGAAGATCATCGAGATTCCTTTTGAGTCCTTATTTAAAAACCTTTTATTTCACCCTTATTATTGCTTATGACTAGTGAGTGCGTCCACCATAGTCTATAGCAAACGGGTTTCCTTTTACGACGTGAGAAACTTTTTCTCACCACTAGGTTGGCTTTCGCCTCCTTTCTTGTTTTTTTTTCTTGTGATTTTTAACGGTGTCCTATTTGTTATGCTCCACGAAACACTATTGTGGTCTCCTCTCTTATGCCTTATTACGTTGATTTCAAGACGAGTTACCAAAGCTTCAAATCGCACACGCGAACCCGATTGTAATCAATGCAATAAACTATAAAGTGAAAGCAGGGGGTTGTTATTATCCTGGGTGGTTTTGTTTCTTTTTCTCTCTCTCTCACTATGGATGCTCTTTTAATTCCTTTGCTTACGCCATTCAAATTTTTCGAATCGAGATAAAAATAATAATGAAACTAAGGGGTAAAGGGTTATTTCGCATCTCCATGGGAATCGAAACTGAACTAGATGATGAACCTAAAAATCTAAGTGGTTAAACCGTAGTGATGAAGCTTTAGGTTTTCTTTGCATGTCCATTTATCTGACTTGCTCTTCCACATTGAGGCATCCGAAACACCTAAATCTGCATGGAAAACACTGCATGTGATGCTTGGACAACTAGATGACATGAGAGTGCATGAGTTGGAAAACGAACTACTAGGGTTAAATCCTAGTGAATTTGAGAACCTACAAGCCTTATTCTTGAAATTTGTGCTATGATGAAGTTTCTTCACTTACCGTCTCTTCTTTGGGTGAGGTCTTCTGCAACTGCTCATCTCCTTTGGGTTATGTAGACCTTCTTTTCTTCTTCTTCTTCTAGGAAGATTGTGTTTGTATATGGGCACCTTATCAGGCCTTTAGTTGCCGGGCCCCATTGACACATCTTTCTTAGTTATTTAGGAGTGTCTTCCTCTTCCGGATCGACTCATCACAACTGCTACCCCAACTTTGATGAAGGGGGGGTGTTAGTGTGAGTTATCCTATGTGTCCTCCTCTCATATTGGAGGGTCATCTCACATGGGTTAGGTTTAGGGTTTCATGTGTTTCTTGCACTAGCGTTACTCAACACCCTATATGTACCCCTTTTCTATTCATTTATGAGCATGCCAAGACACTTCACTTTCTTTCCTCTATGTGCAATCTTTGTTTTTGTTGAGCAAGTTCTTGCATTACTGGTTAATTCTTTCTTGCATTTGTTAGAGCTATCACGATTCCGTTGGAGTGTAACTACCTCGCAGATTGCCTCATTTCCGATTCGTTTCTCGCAAACTCTTTTCATGAGGTTTCCTAAAGCTCTCTACGTCATCGTCAAGCCATGATTAAATCTTTGCATACCGTTTTAGTACCTTACAATGACCCCTGACCATTCACCAACCTCATAGGCACCCTTAAAATGTATTTCTCCATCATGTTTAAGGATTCATTTATTTCATCCTATAGGATGAAGAGCATAATATTCATTTCTTTTTCATCACCCAAATGAATGACACTTTGGTCAAAATAATAATGATCTATAATGGCACTATCATCATGATAACATCATCACCCTCTTTTAAATAGATTCATGTACCTAACACCATTGTCACTCAATCACCTATTATGATTCATTTCTTTAACGACACAGTCTCCAATACATTGGGTACATTCAATCTACTTATTAAAATAGGTGTTAAAGTCCTTCATGATATCTTCTATATTGTAAAAGAAAAGATCCAAAATAATAGATTACTAGGCCATCCTGGACATGCACTATGTGTTATATCCCATTTAGACTACATTGATGTATAAAATATGAAGGCGGGGTAAAACATTCATGGTCCTTAACCATCATAATCCATTCAAATCCTGTCACATAACCAAAAGACATAATAATGTGTTGCTTCCCTTACAAAACTCCACATCACCATATCAAGCTTCTACGATCTCTTTCACCCCTGTATCCAAACTATCGGATGATCAATACTTCAAATACTTCATGTAATGTCTCTTTCTGGGTGAGTATCACCTCTTAAATATTAATTCACCGCCTATGAATAAAACCTATAGGAGACCCAAAAGCCAACAATTCTATTAACCTAAGATATTAAATATTATTTCATTTGGCATCCCTTTCCTCCGGACACAAATTATTTACAAAGGTATGAATTTCCCTTCATCTCATCTTGACATTCAACCCTACAATAAACCATTCTACTAAGAATTTTCATTCTTTTACAAACCTCGAGCTTTTCTGAACATATTTGCACAACTATGTGTGTAAGGGATTTGTTCTTGGTGGATATGATAAGGGTCCAAACGATCTACACTTTGAATACTTTTGGAAACCTCACAAGAAACATGTGCTTGGCTTTAAAGATTCTTCCTCTAATCTATGACTATAAACATCAGAACCACAAGAACTAGCATCACGATTATGAGACTCACCCTTTGACGTTGATGAAACCATATCTTTTCTACCTACATTTGTTTAATTGATACTATCACACATGGACAACTTACTTATCTAGTTAATGGTAAGAATCGAAATATTCCCCTAATGTTACCACACATGATATACAAATATTCTCTTAATATCAAAATCCTTCATTACAACAACGATGATGCTATCTTCACTTATTTGGAATCTAAGGATAAATATATTAAGAAAATATTTCCTTATGACCCATGCACACTTCTCAATGAATCCACTAACGAGTTTAATATCCTTAAATTAAAAGAGCCACACATTGTCAAGAATGGAAAAGCCTTAGACTCACATGAACTCAAAGAATTCGGTGCTTTATTATTCAAACACAATAAAGCCTTTGCATGGGCTTATAGTGACATGCATGGTATATACCCAAATATTATTATCAATAATATTGTCACTATCTCGATGTTAATCCCGTGAAGAAAAAAATTTACAAGATACATCCTCGTGTCGTACTTAGTGAAAGAATAACTTCAGGATATTCTATTTTACAACTTCATAATAGATATCCATTATCTAAAATTGGTTTTAACATCATGCTTATCACCAAAACCAATAGAAAATTATACATCTATACATACTTTCAAGACCTTAACCTCACTTGTCAAAAAGATGATTTTTCCTTACCAAACATTGATCTACTCGTTGATCTAACAATAGGAGCGATATGTTATATCTTATGGATGTTTTTTCTACAATCAAATCCTCATCACAACATAATATCATCATCATACATCCTTTATCATCCCATCAACAACCTTCAACTATAGAGTAATACATTTTCCCAAAAAATTATAGGAAGTACTTATCGATTGCACAATGACCAATATCTTTCATGATCTCATCAAAAAACCATAGAGGACTATGTTGATGATATATTAAGTAAATCCAAACACTTGAAGAGACTATCTAGATGTCTTTGACATAATATTTTCACGTGTATTACAATTATTTCTCCACTTTAATGTCGTAAAATGCATATTCAGATTTTTCAACGGAAAAATATTATGCTTTAAAGTATTTATCATCATTCATATCTTTCAAGGAAAAATTCAATATATCTAATGATTCATTTTTCAACTATCATATCATTGTCAAGTGTTACATCATATTCTAAGAAAGGACATCAACTTTAAGTGGGATGATGCATTTTAAAAGGCCTTCAACGTCATCTAATAATAATTTTTATCACTAATAGTTCTTACAACTCCACACAAGGGGGATCCCTTCTATATTTACATATCCGTTACTGACCTTTCCTTAGGAGCCATACTGGCACATCGAAATGAACAAGGTAATGAAAAATTTGTCTACTATGTAAGCCACATACTTCATGATTAGAGAAAAAAATATTTAGGAGTATAAAAGTTATGTTGTGCCTTGTAATTCGCAACTTCGAAACTCAAACATTCTCACAAACTTTAATCCACTCAAATCTATGCATTCTAAGTCATATCACTAGGATCGTATCACTAGAAGAATCATGCTCATGAAACGTTTCAAACTCAAATTTATATCTGAAAAATATATTAAAGAGCACGTCGTTACTCATCTTCTTGTTGAAGCTCCTGTTACTTCTAGTTAGTTAACTTGCATGAAATTTTAAGATTAATCTATCAATACTCTTGATCATGAAAATACCCCTCTTAAAATGACCTTATTATTTGATGGGTTTAAATGCATATGAGGCTGTCGAATTAGTCAAAATTACAACTTGAAACAATCATACTCTGTTATCCTTCAAAATAAATTTCTAGATCACTAATATCGTGACAGAGTATGAGACTCTCATCATTGTATTTCTAACCTCCACATTTTTGGTGTACAAATCCTTAACATAAATGGATACTCACAAATTATTATCAGTCAAATCAAAAGAACTTATCAATGTAAACGTGAGGTCCTAGAAAAATATAAAACCATTTTCTAGTATCTGCTAAAACTCTTCGAACGTTATTAAATATAAACCACCCCTCCCTCATTTAAAAATTCTAGGACATCATGGATTCACTTACCTCTCTCATCCCTTTATCATAAGATAATTGAAATACATATTTGATGATTTTCATTTCTAAAACATCTGTCAATAATCAAACCATGGAATGTTTTTTCAAAAAGTAAATGAAAAATTAAGGACAAATTCCTATCGAATTTAATAGGCCTCATTATGAATACAATGATCATACCATGATCAAGAATCATTCTTGTAATAGGTCACGAAGATATACAATTAGAATGATCTTGGGAATAATTGAGAACATGAAAAAATGTATAAAATTAAAAATTATAATGAACTGATTAATTTAACCCTTAAGTGAAAAAATAATCATTAAATCTGTCTCAATAAATTGAGAAAGGGGTCATATTTTAGTGATCCCATCAATGGATTTGTAGAAAAAAGACATTCAGTGATACACATATACAAGTAAGTATTTAGTTAGATTTGGTGCTACAAGAAAAGGAGGGTTGTCACACTGCATGTAATATATGTGATTTAGGATGTTTTCAAGTTGTTTCCCATTGTTGTGTGTTTCCATTTCTATCTTGTGTCTCCTTTCCTATTGTGTGTTAGTCGGGTTTGATTCTTGTAAGTGTTTGTAGATTTTATTAGTTTTTAGTGCAATGACTATATAACCCAATGAACAAAGCGTTGGTATGATACCTCATAAAATAGCTTATTGTAATGCCCTGTTCGGCATCGACTTTCGCTGTTACGTCCTTGTCCTTTTGCGTGTCATTGAATGCTGAATTGAACTCCCCTTTCTATCGTTAGGTGACTCTTACCCTGTCCTGCGCTGAAGAAGTGGTTACCCGTCTTGGTGCCATGGTCGTTCCCTGCTTCGTGTTCACTTTGGAATGTCAACCTCTAGTTTTCTTCACTTGATTGCTTAAGCTGTTCGCAAGTTGTTTTAATCATTGGGAGTAATGGATAATTCGACTCTTTCTTCCTCTTGCTTGCTCGTCTGCATGCGATTTAATCTTCTCAGGTTGAATAGTAAATCATACAAAATTTCTTATACCTCTTAGCTTATGAGAATTTTATGGAGAAAACTATTGTAATAAATTCATGTCGGTTATATTTGTTTTATTTGTGTAAATAAATTATAAAATTTTGTGTTCAATTATTAAAGCCTTTTAGGCCACATTTTAATGCTTTTTCCCATCGTTGAATATATGCCCCCCCCGAGTTTGCTCGGGCCACGTCGAGCTGATTAAGATGCAACCTGTTCTAGGAACGCCTAAAAGTGAGGTCTGAATGGCTGCAACATTGTAATCTTCTCATGTACTTAGGATTTCAACTATAGCTCTCTTCCTTGATATTCCCTTTTATCTGAAAGGATAAAATTTCCTAAGGCATATATGATTCCCTTCCTGAGCTATAGATGATTATTATTACCCATATCAATTTTGCTGAGATGTTGGTGCTTGAGAGGCTATAACATGATGAATAAGTATAGTTGTTTCTCCATTGAATTTCCCTTAAACCTGGGATGTTTCATGGAATCATCTTACTCCTTCTGTGCTTCTTGTTTTGTGAAATCATTCATGCATGAAAACTGATGATGAATTATTAACTGCATCTCCTAAATGTCGCAAACTTGTGCTTGATAAAGCTCTTTGTTCTTTTACGCATATGAGTATAGTCTCATCCTTTGTGGTACAACTTTTAAACATTAGACACCTACTTAGAGTTTGAACTTTTTTTTTTCCAGTTGATATTCCTTTCAAAACATGGAGTTTGTTAGCTGTCCCTCATTGCAGATTCTTGAATACTTGCTTTCAGTTAATAGAAGTTGCAATTGAATTATTGTGCAATACCCCAAAGATGAACTGTAGACCAACATTTTCCCCGTTGCTTTGATTTGCGAATGATTCCTTATGAAATGTATATCTCTTTCTTATGTACAAGCATGCTCTAAAATATGAAAGTGAAACCGTAGCTACAAGTCCATGATTTGGCTATAACCTTTGTTGTATATGAGTGATCCTTCTGGAAATCTCATAGACTTGTAGTTGTCACGGTCAGCTTCACCTCCTTCTTGGCGTGGAGGGTGGAGTTATTAAAGTCTGACGTGATGGAGTCTTCTGGCTGGTGGCTGCACTGCATTTACTAACCCTGATTTACAAATCTTCCTTGCTCCTTGTTTGACTGCTTGCTTATCCTCTCGGACCACGTGAGATCTCCCTTGGTTAGTCTGCGTGTGGAGTGGTTGAGAAGGCATCGAAATCTTGTCTGTCAAGTTCTTTTTCTCACGGTTTCTCCTAGACGCCTCCTTCTTCCTGCCCTAAACCACGAATGCTTGTTTGCGCTCCATCAAATGCTGCAACAGATGAATTGCTATAGCGTGTTCTGGATAGTGGATTCATTGATGGTGAAATGAAGGTCTATCACCCTGATGTTGTGAGGGTGGGTGTGGGTTCTCAAAATCGTGCTGCACAGGCAGTATCAGTGGAGCGTAGAACTGAAATTCTCCTAGGAAAGTGCCATGAGGAAGTAATTGGCTTTATGCAGCAGCTACAGGGTAGAGAAGTAAACTTATCTCAGAAAATCAGTGGCCTCCAGAGAGAGTTAAGTGCGACAGCTGCCGCAGGGCGATCCCAAGGAACTGTTGGTGTTGATCCTGCTGTTCTAGTTGCACGCGACCACAGTCGTGATCAGTTGTTGCAAAATCTTGCAGTTGTAGTAGAAGAACGAGATAAAGTTTTAGTTGAGTTGTCTTGCCTTTTCATTTTGGAAAGTCACTTCCGTCCTGGTGGTGAAAATAATAGAGAATACAGAGAGTCTGGGCAGGAATTTCAAGGCTCCCATACTGCCATAGAAATATCTACTAACATAGAGGAAGGTAATGTGAAGAGCGTATCTCAAGATGGACTTTCTAGTCACCAAGGTGGATTCATTTTAGAAGAAAATCCAACCGAAAAGGAAAAATAGTTAAATGAGGCTTCATTGAGTGAAAAAGTAATGTCAGGATGGAGTGAAAATCATGATTTACAGCCACCAGTACTAAAGGTGAGTACTGATTCCCAGATACCTGAAGAGAATGCAAATCCTGATTCTGATTCACATCCAATACCTTCAGAAAATGAAGCATTTCTGAGTGCTTCCAACAAGCAGGTTGTCCAACTATGTTGTTATCTATTCAGTATCGACTGCATCCTCAAATTTGGGATTCTCCTTCAAGGTATTTTTTTATCAAAATCGACTATGTGACAGTGAGGGTGTTACCAGCAGACCTGATGAAATTTATTTACAAAGATTCTCTATTGAGATCTTACTTGTTGTACGATGTAACCCATGGAAGAGAACCTCATAGAGGCCGATCTGTTTCATATCAGAATATTCATGAAACACAATTTGCTTTGCTATTATATGAGCTTCTTCAACGAGTCACCAAGTTGGCAGGCATAAAGTTTTCTATTGGAATTATCACACCTTACAAGCACACACTGTAATGTTTGCACCGAGAGTTTGATCTTGTCCTCATATCGATGAAGGAAAAGGTTTATTGGTCATTACGGTAGATGCCTTTCAGAGCCAGGAGCGTGATGTAATCTTTATGTCTTGTGTCCGAGCTTCAAATCATGGGGTTGGATTTGTAGCTATTTTTCACCGCGTGAATGTGGCGCTAGCTCGAGCTCGCAGAGCACTTTGATTTAAGGGCAAGTAGCTACATTGAAACAATCATATGCATATGGAGATGGTGTTTTAAACCAGGCATGTTAAACCTTCCCTTGCAATCTTCTGCTACCCTTTTATTATGTCATGAATTGAATGTCCTTCTATTTGTTTTTTTATATCTGTTATGGAAATTAGAATGGGCTTCTGCTTTTCCTTGTGAATCGACCTAGATTGAAGGAAAGGAAGGACTGTTGGGAGTTGTTTGTTTTTCATACCCGATAAGAATGTGATAGCATGTATACATTTCTTTTCTGCCTCATTTTTTCTTTTCGAAATAAAAGAGTAACTGCTATGTGATAGAAAAATAATGGTTGAAGTTTTATACCGTGGGTGTTAGATCTTTAACCTAGGTGTTTCCTGCTTAATTCTTCAATTCGGGTGACGTTTAGAGACGATAGTGAACAATGGCCGTTGAGTTCGATTTCTAAACCAGCAGTAGCAGATATAAACTTGAGCCATGAATAACATTAGTGGATATTTGTAGATTTGTCGACTCATGGCCAGTTTTAGGCTAAATGTTTGTTTTTGTCTTGGTAAAAGCTTTTCTTGGGCTGAATCAGTGTGTATACCTCGCATAGTGAGCATGATGTTTTCTTAGAGGCCTACGTGAGTGAAATATCGACTGCTCAATATAGATCCTATGACGTGAGTCACTGTATCATAAGATAAAAGAGTTCAATCGAACTCTGTAGTAGCAGATGTTTTCTTTAGAGCGACTATGAGGATAGGTCGAGTAGACTGTCGTGAAATAGATGGGTATGCCCAAGCTATTCATATGTTATTTTTTTTAGAGACGGAAGAGAAGGCATAGTTCGTAGGAAGAGTATTTTGCTTTGTATTCCTCCTTCACTGACTGTAAACCTTGTGATTGGTGACTCGAGTTGGGTCACGGTAGAGGATCTTGTGTCAATTCACTTATATTTTCAATAGACTATCCCTTGCTTGTTTAAATTCAAGTATCGAATGAAATGGGTTTCTATTAAATCCATTATGTAGCTTAGCAAACCTTCAATAATTTAGGTAGGGACTTTCTGAGTAAGTGTTGACTAAGGCATGTATGAAAATAGAATGGTTACCTTTCTTTGATTTGGGTTAGACTTGTATGAAAATGGAAAAGGTAGGAATCGACTCAGTTACATATTTTAGTGAGCTAAGTTCTTAACTCTTGCAATGATCATACGAGTGGTGGATTACGGGTTTATTACTGATTATGTGATGTAAGATAATAACAACCTTTGGTGAAAAGACTTCTTCTTGATCCTTGCTTGTGTAATCCAACTATAGTTGTTGAATGTAATTTAGTTGGATAGAATCTAATTTATTTAACTTCAAAAAATAATTAGGTTCGGTGAGAATTAATTGGTATTTTGAATCTTCAGATTCGGTGTTTGTGTTGTGAGTATTATATGTATGTTGGTTTATTCGGTGAGTGAAGTTAAATTTAATCTTTGACTGATTTGTGTCCATATATAGTTGGGGCCTATATTCTTCCTAAAACAAGGATGTGTGTCAATGCAGTCTTGTTACCAAGCGATTTTGAATATGTTAAGTCATTTGACTCACCTATATCTTTTGGTTGATAATAATAGATTGATGTTTGGGTGTTTGATTTCAATCACGTAATCCATAGGATTACATGACTGAAATCTCAATACCCTCAGCCTTGTTGTCTTCACAAATAAGGTCTCACCTGGTTTTTCTTTGGAATATCTCTCTCACTTGAATATTGGGATTCCTCCTTGTTGGCTGGTATAAATCTCTTCATCTTGTGAAACATATTGATTAGTGGTTTGTGATTTGATCCATTCTTGAGTTTAGAATTTTACTTTCATGATATTATAAAATGTTAGCTTACTGTTGCAATGGGTAGTCTTAACATGCTCAGTTCTAGCGAACTGACTCTAGTTAATATTTGTGTAGATGGATTATGCGAGTAGACTAGAGGAAAAGAGTGTTAAAGGTTCATCTGTACAATTTATGAAGTTCCTTGTAAAAATGTCCAATGTGTTGTAAATTGTGTAACATTGCTTGTAAAGAGAGTTTATATGACCTCTTGCCTGGAATTGTTCGGAGAATTACGTGAAGTAGTAGTTTTGTTTTTTTGTATTTTGGTTGGTAACTCTTCTTAGTGAGAAATAATATTCCATCTCTTCACTAGCATAAGAATTATAAAACTTTGATCTTGAGAATTAAGTGTTAATTTAAATCTTTCCAAGACTTTGTATTGATGGGTTATATGTAAGCTTTAATGGGGTGGCTTTTCCTTACGTGAAGTTACCTAAAAGTTTTATTCAAAGAAATATGTTGTGGTTTAAATCTTCTTGTAAGAAAACAATACCTTAAGTAATCAAGAGTGAGACTATCCTTGCAAAGTGATTTTATATAACGTGTTATCCCTAATCGAACTAGTAAATATTACTCTTTTGGTGAACGCTAAAAGCAAACTTAATGGAAAACAATGGTTAGTTTCTAATAAGATTTAACAAGTAAGAGAAGAAAATTTTGAAACCACTCAATTTATCTCTCAGCCTATTTAAAAGTAAGTAGCTTCCTCTTGATAAGCTCTTTCGGTGAAGCCTAAGTAAGAGCGCTATTTAACTACGTATAAAACCTCAAGCTTCAATTAAACCTTAGTAAGAACTAATGACGTCTTAAGGGTGAATTCATTTGACCTTCTTCCTTTAACTTTATCCAGGGTGTCTTATCAAAATAAATAACCTCCAATCATTTCTTACTGTGGCTTGCCCTAGCTGTGAGAGTGTCATGTGGTTGGGCTTCTATGTTGTTCAAAAAAAAAATATTGTCCTTGATAGGTGTGGACGTTTCGTGCTGCTTTTATGGCCATCCTTGTATCGAGTTGTTCACAGAGTTAGTTGTATCCTTGGTGACGACATGTTGCGTCATGTTATGTGTCAAGCAAGTCAAAAAAAAAAAAAATCCTGTCTTTTACTGTGTTGTTCGTGTGTGTGATTTTGGGTCGTTACACTTGGTATCAGAGCATAGGTTCATGCTCTCGAACCTATGGGCCGGATTGGTGTTTTATGGTGATGATACATGATTGTAATGGTGTTACATGATGTTGTTTCATGGAGATGATGGGGTTGCATGATGATGATTTATATTGGAAGAGTAATGTGCTTTAAGTGTGATGTGATCCATGTCGTAATTGTGATTTTGTGAACAAAAAAGATGTGTATGTCACTTTGTGCGTGTTTGTGATCATGTTGATATGTTTGGGATGGGTGTATTCTCTCTCCTTCTTGTGGATTCTATGAAGAGTTCACGTGTGAATTACTGTTTGTGATGTGTGAAAAGAATTATAATGTGGATGACGTAGTGTTGGAGCATTGTGGCATATTGTGATATGTGGGTGTATCAATGTGTTGTATGACTAGTTTTATGTTAAAAGAAATGAGTTGTATCATGATTTTTTTACCATGTTTTGAAGAAATGTGTGTACCACCTTGCTATGTTGCAATGGATGTTATGTCGTGATGTACTATGTTCATCATATGTATGACTGTGCAAATAGGTAATGCTTCATGTTGTGATTTTGGATCATACGGTGAGTGTATGAACCCCATCGTATGGTGATTGTGCTTTGGGTGCAGAATGTGGTAAAGTGATGTATTACACCCTGTGGATGTATGATTGTGATCTACCCTATATACATACCATACGTGAGACGTTATGGTAGCTATGTGTGTACCACCATGGTGTTAGTGATGTTGTTACATGTTATGTTGTGAACCTTACGCTAACCGACCCTGAGGGAAATCGGTAGAAGTGTATGTTGAGAGTGAGGAATGGTGTACCATGGGTCAATAACTCGAGCCGAAACTCGGTTTAGTAGATAACATGTGATTCTTTCCTCTCTCCCTATGTGGTTGCATGTATGCAACCTAAGTGCAAATATGACTATGTTTAGCCTTGTCGAAGTGGTGGCGGGATGATTCAGATGGAGGTGATGACAATTGTATTATTGATATGTATTTTACGAGCTGAGGCTCGATGTTCCGAGTGCTAGAAAATCGTTGAGTACCCCTTTAGTGGCTAGATAAGGCCACACAGTTATCGTAATGTGACATCATTATAAGTTGATTTTATTCGTAATTGATCTTTTTTCCTTATTTTGTAAGGACCAGCAGCTTTTCTTGATTGCCATGCTTTACAATTTTGGGCATTTCCTTGGTTTGTGGCACTAACATGGGGATTTTGATACTAACTATGGCTATTTGGCCATTTATTTTTCTTGATTTTGGGTCTTCTTTTAAATTTGGAATTCTTACCGCCTTGCCCAAGGCTTGTACTTTGCCACTTGGCACTTTGGATTGGATTGTTGTGCGTTGGTTCTATTGTCGTGATGTGTGGAATAGGGTCATGGGATGCACCATGGAATGGTTGGACCTATGGACCCACTTTGTTGTATAGGGGTATGCCCCAAGGAGTACAAATAACTAGCGGGTTGTTGAGCCACGCGTTATTGTGTCACTTGGGTTAGGAGTGTTCGAACTCTATGTGTCTTGGACCATAGGGTCAACCGGCCTCCTTGAGGGAGGCATAAGAGCTTGAGGGAGGCATAAGAGTTTGAGGGAGGCATAAGAGACTTGAGGGAGGCATAAGAGTCGAGGGAGGCATAAGAGACTTGAGGGAGGCATAAGAGTTTGAGGGAGGCTTATGATATTTGTCTGTATGGTTGATGTTTCAGGATATATGTTGAGTTATTGTGATGTTTGGTAGTGGTATTTTGATGTATGTGTTACTCATGTCAGATGGATATGTGTTGTGATGTTGTGGATATGTCATTGATGCCCTTGTGGGCCCTATGTACATGTAGTTTTTATGAGTCATGGAAAATCTTCATACGTGGAATTGAGGAAATGTCTGGTGGATTGTAGTACTCTTTTGTTTGAGTATTTTGTATGTCAGTCATTGATGTGTGACGAGTACTATGTTATGTGGAGTGTGCCTATTCTATTCCATATTTGTGTAACCTTTTGTGGTGTAATACAATCTTGAAGTATATACTTGTGTACTTGTGAATCCGTAGGGTCTTGTGAACCTGATAGGGTGTTGTGTTAGCAGCTCATGTTGGGCACCCACAATAAGGAATAAATCAAAACTCTTCAATGATGATATTTAAAAAAAAAAAAAAGAAACTAAAACTAGAAATAATGATAATGGAAAGAGACTAATGAAATGATGAACAAGAAAGAACTGCCAATCTTCACAGAACATTGAAAGTTAAAAATTCTACCAAATGTTCCTAAGGCTACCTTGTGACCGTGCTTTAATCAACTAAAATTTTAAACCATAGGGTGTACTTTCTCCTGTACCTGTCCTTGGTTGCGAACCATTTCTTTTCCATTGTGTTATGTCGCATCGAGGACGATGCTTTTCTTAAGGGGAGGAGAATGTAATGCCCTGTTCGGCATCGACTTTCACTGTTACGTCCTTGTCCTTTTGCGTGTCATTGAATGCTGGATTGATCAAGTCCCCTTTCTATTGTTAGGTGACTCTTACCCCGTCTCTACGTTGAAGAAGTGGTTACTGTCTTGGTGCCATGGTCATTCCCTGCTTCGTGTTCACTTTGGAATGTCAACCTCTAGCTTTCTTTGCTTGATTGCTTAATCTGTTCGCAAGTTGTTTTAATCATTGGGAGTAATGGATAATTTGACTCTTTCTTCCTCTTGCTTTCTCAAATGCGCATGCGATTTAATCTTCTCAAAGTTTAATAGTAAATCATACAAAATTTCTTATACCTCTTAGCTTATGAGAATTTTATGGAGAAAACTATTGTAATAAATTCGTGTCGGTTATATTTGTTTTATTTGTGTAAATAAATTATAAAATTTTGTGTTCAATTATTAAAGCCTTTTAGGCCACATTTTAATGCTTTTTCCCATCGTTGAATATATGCCCCCCGAGTTTTCTCGGGCCACGTCGAGCTGATTAAGATGCAACCTATTCTAGGAACGCCTAAAAGTGAGGTCTGAATGGCTGCAACATTGTAATCTTCTCATGTACTTAGGATTTCAACTATAGCTCTCTTCCTTGATATTCCCTTTTATTTGAAAGGATAAAATTTCCTAAGGCATATATGATTCCCTTCCTGAGCTATAGATGATTATTATTACCCATATCAATTCTGCTGAGATGTTGGTGCTTGAGAGGCTATAACATGATGAATAAGTATAGTTGTTTCTCCATTGAATTGCCCTTAAACCTGGGATGTTTCATGGAATCATCTTACTCCTTCTGTGCTTCTTGTTTTGTGAAATCATTCATGCATGAAAACTGATGATGAATTATTAACTTCATCTCCTAAATGTCGCAAACTTGTGCTTGATAAAGCTCTTTGTTCTTTTATGCATATGAGTATAGTCTCATCCTTTGTGGTACAACTTTTAAACATTAGACACCTACTTAGAGTTTGAACTTTTTTTTTTCCAGTTGATATTCCTTTCAAAACGTGGAGTTTGTTAGCTGTCCCTCATTGTAGATTCTTGAATACTTGCTTTCAGTTAATAGAAGTTACAATTGAATTATTGTGCAATACCCCAAAGATGAACTGTAGACCAACATTTTCCCCGTTGCTTTGATTTGCGAATGATTCCTTATGAAATGTATATCTCTTTCTTATGTGCAAGCATGCTCTAAAATATGAAAGTGAACCCGTAGCTACAAGTCCATGATTTGGCTATAACCTTTGTTGTATATGAGTGATCCTTCTAGAAATCTCATAGACTTGTAGTTGTCACGGTCAGCTTCACCTCCTTCTTGGCGTGGAGGGTGGAGTTATTAAATTCGACGTGATGGAGTCTTCTGGCTGGTGGCTGCACTGCATTTACTAACCCTGATTTGCAAATCTTCCTTGCTCCTTGTTTTTCGCTTGCTTATCCTCCGGACTATGTGAGATCTCCCTTGGTTAGTCTACGTGTGGAGTGGTTGAGAAGGCATCGAATTCTTCTCTATCAAGTTCTTTTTCTCACGGTTTCTCCTAGACGCCTCCTTCTTCCTGCCCTAGACCATGAATGCTTGTTTGCGCTCCATCAAATGCTGCAACTGATGAATTGCTACAGCGTGTTCTAGATAGTGGATTCATTGATGGTGAAATGAATGTCTATCACCCTGATGTTGTGAGGGTGGGTGTGGGTTCTCAAAATCGTGCCGCACAGGCAATATCAGTGGAGCGTAGAACTGAAATTCTCCTAGGAAAGTGCCGTGAGGAAGTACTTGGCTTTATGCAGCAGCTACAGGGTAGAGAAGTAAACTTATCTCGTAAAATCAGTCACTTCTAGAGAGAGTTAAGTGCGACACTGCCGCAGGCGATCCCAAGGCAGGTTCTAGTTGCACGCGACCACGGTCGTGATCGGTTGTTGCAAAATCTTTGCCTGTAGTAGAAGAACGAGATAAAGTTTTAGTTGAGTTGTCTTGCCTTTTCATTTTGGAAAGTCGCTTCCGTCCTGGTGGTGAAAAGAATAGAGAATACAGAGAGTCTGGGCAGGACTTTCAAGGCTCCCATACTGCCATAGAAATATCTGCTAACATAGAGGAAGGTAATGTGAAGAGCGTATCTCAAGATGGACTTTCTAGTCACCAAGGTGGATTCATTTTAGAAGAAAATCCAACCGAAAAGGAAAAACAGTTAAATGAGGCTTCATTGAGTGAAAAAGTAATGTCAGGATGGAGTGAAAATCATGATTTACAGCCACCAGTACTAAAGGTGAGTACTGATTCCCAGATACCTGAAGAGAATGCAAATCCTGATTCTGATTCACATCCAATACCTTCAGAAAATGAAGCATTTCTGAGCGCTTCCAACAAGCAAAGTTGTCCAACTTTGATGTTTTTGTTACGTATCGATCGCATCCTCAATTCGGGATTCTCCTTCAAGGTTTTTTTAATCAAAATCGACTATGTGACAAAGTGAGGGTGTTACTAACGAGACTGATGAAATTTATTTTCAAAGATTCTCTATTGAGATCTTCCTTGTTGTACAATGTAACCCATGGAAGAGAACCTCATAGAGGCCGATATGTTTCATATCAGAATATTCATGAAACACAATTTTCTTTGCTATTATATGAGCTTCTTCAATGAGTCACCAAGTTGGCAGGCATAAAGTTTTCTATTGGAATTATCACACCTTACAAGCTACAGCTGTAATGTTTGCACCGAGAGTTTGATGCTGTCCTCAAATCTGATGAAGGAAAAGGTTTATTTATCATTATGGTAGATGCCTTTCAGAGCCAGGAGCGTGATGTAATCTTTATGTCTTGTGTCCGAGCTTCAAATCATGGGGTTGGCTTTGTAGCTGTTTTTCACCGCGTGAATGTGGCGCTAGCTCGAGCTCGCAGAGCACTTTGGGTTAAGGGCAAGCAGCTGCATTGAAACAATCATATGCATATGGAGATGGCATTTTAAACCAGGCATGTTAAACTTGCCCTTGCAATCTTCTGCTACCCTTTTATTATGTCATGAATTGAATGTCCTTCTATTTGTTTTTTTATCTGTTATGGCATTTAGAATGGGCTTCTACTTTTCCTTGTGAATCAACCCAGATTGAAGGAAAGGAAGGACTGTTGGGAGTTGTTTGTTTTTCATACCCTGATAGCAACTGTGATAGCATGTATACATTTCTTTTCGCCTCGTTTTTTCTTTTCGAAATAAAAGAGTAACTGCTATGTGATAGCAAAATAATGGTTGAAGTTTTATACCGTGGGTGTTAGATCTTTAACCTGGGTGTTTCCTGCTTAATTCTTCAATTCAGGTGATGTTTAGAGACGATAGTGAACAATGGTCGTTGAGTTCGATTTCTAAACCAGCAGTAGCAAATATTAACTTGAGACATGAATAACATTAGTGGATAATTGTGGATTTGTCGACTCATGGCCGATTTTAGGCTAAATGTTTGTTTTTGTCTTGGTAAAAGCTTTTCTTGGGCTGAATCGGTGTTTATACCTTGCATAGTGAGCATGAAGTTTTCTTAGAGGCACGGGTAAGTGCACCAAGTTGATGGACAAATATAGGGTCATCCGTGGACGTCATATTGCAAAAAACAGTGAAATCTCAACTTGTAGGGATTATTAGCTATACATGCACTCTAAATTAGAAAAAATTATATAAATATGAATCATAGCATTCGGAATCTAGTTTCTAAAATACTAATTTTTGTAAAAAATGGACAAGTTTAGCTATATTAAACACTTAAAATTATATGACTTACTTTTTTTTCGAAAAAACTTATAAGATTGTAGTCCGTTTGCCCGCATTTTGGATGACCAAATCTTGTTATTTTTTTTTCCTTTGGTGAAACGTTAGATGTAGTTGTCTATCTTGGGATGGATTTTATTTTGTATTTTTTTAGCAATATTTTTTTTTTAATGATTTTTTCCGTGAAAGTGGTCTAAAAATATTTAGAAAATGGAGCGCTTTCCGTTTGCCCGCCATAACTATATCAAAAATATCGAAATCAATTTTTTTTTTTTTAAGGTGTATAGAATTTGTCCACACTTGGGATGGTATAATTTTTATCATATTTTGAAAAGTGAAACAAAAGTTACTGAGTCTTAAACGTAGACATGAACATTCACGGGAAAAAATGTCTTAAGGACCTATTGTTAGTAATAAATTATAAAATGATATTTATCTTATTCTATTCACTTTAAAAACAATATTTTTACAAAGCTAAGAGTCTACCCTACGTGATGGCACCATTTTTGTGAAATGTTTTCAGTTTTTTAGCATGGTTCAAGTCTTTGGAAGAGCAGATTTGAGGTTTTTTGACCTTTTGCACTTCATAATGACCTTCCATAGCTTTGGTTGGGGAAAAACAAAGATTTTCCGAGGCTAAGGTTCGGCAAATAGCTCCGCGATCGCGGTTTTTTGTAAAAATACCGCGAACGTGATTTATAAAGCGCGCTCGCGGTTTATAAAGCGCGCTCGCGGTTTATAAAGTGCGTTCGCGGTTTATAAACCGCGAGCGCGCTTTATAAATCATATTTACACACATCCCAATGTCTGAATTACCATGTGATTTTTACTCTCTGACCTTACCGTACGAATTACTGTGAAATTCTGTCTTTTTCCAGGCACGTTTTTTATCACCGAAAGCAAAAACATCATGGGAGACAAAAAACGAAGTCAAAAAAGGAAGTCATTAAGTAAAAAAACACCAGACGAATTAGAGGCCAACAAAATTGAAAATGCTGAGCGAATGCGGAAACTTTGTGAATCTAGAAGAGGTTCATCTTCAATCCCAACTACTGTAAGCAATGAAGAACTAGGTAATAACCTTTTTTACATTTCTTCATCACTCTTATCATTCATTTTGATTACGAGTTGATCGCTTCCACCTTGTCAAGTATCTTTTCCTTCGTGACTCATGGTGTTACATATCTAGAGGTAGTTATTGAGAATCAAGATATAGTCTAGGTAAATAAGTAGATATGGGAAGATATCATTTTACATTGGATTGAGAAGTTCATCATGTACAAATAATATACCTATGACAGTGCAGTACGTGTCATTATTTTGGATGTTGGGAACATGTAGACCATGTGTATCCAGTTTAGTACTACAAACGAGACATAAGGGAATTTATCAACTGGCCCGAGAGGATCAAGAAGATCAAGAGGATTGGGTCAGTAACCACCTAGAAAAAATACTTATGAGATTTCTATTTCTGGATCTAGAGGATAGGGTCCACATCCATAATAATCACTTAATAATCCTCTTCACCTAAAGTAAGCACCTCAAGTCTATTATGACATGTATCTCCAATTACAAAAATTTTAGAGGTATTGAAAATGCAGCAGAGCATGTGTACAAGTGTGAGATACTATGGTATTCTAAGCAAATTACAACTTTATATATGGTAGCTGTTGTATGTATTTTATATACGTTGAGTATAAGAAAGTGAAACTCATGTACACAGAGGTCCAAGAATTAGAAACAAAGTGTTTAAAGAGATTTGTAACTAACCTGCGTAAAACTCATGCGAGGCATGCCAGTAGCTTCAGTTCCCTGAGCAGATGATGACCCGCCAGGCTCCTGTGTATAAAAGAGAAAAATATTAATACATGTACAACATACACGTGAAACAAATTATAATAATAATCTAGTGCAATTAAATGATTTATTAAAAATGTAAGTTTGTACAACTTGAAACTTACGTTTGAAACATGCCCAACCGCAGTAGCTAGCATGTCAACACCGGATGTTTCCTTCACCGGCTCTTGCTATTTAAAATAAAATAAAAAATTAGTTTTTTACATGTATGTACATGACGTACAATCATATATATATTAATATCTCAAACATGTGAATTAAACTATTGTACATATATATATTATTTAAATTTATTTAAAATTTACCTGTGAAAGACCAATATCAGTGGCTCCAGTTCCAAAAACATTCCCCAGCATCTCATCTATAGAAAAAAAATCCTGTGAACCAGCAAATGATGTCTCGCTTTGAAGTGCATACGGCACCACATGATCCACGGTGTTGTGGTGCACTAGAAGCTGGCGCGCTCCAACAACATCACCGGATGCAACTGGGTGCTATCTTTGGGTGAGAGTGTCAGTGAGCTCCCTCAATGCATGCAATGTATCAATCTCCACAACCTCCTTCATTGTAGGAGGGATAACTGAAGGCAGTGGGGGTTTTGGGGCATGGGGGATCCTAGGCTGACCTACGCGTGCACCAGGTCTGCTCTGTGCAGAGCCACCTCCTCGACCAAAAAAGTCTGAAAAGTCAAAATAATTCGGGACCTCATTGAGCACAAACTCACAATATAATTTCTTCAAAAAATAAAGAGGAACCTCATTGTTGTTGCATGGTGGATAATCAAAAACCATCCACCATCGGTCCCAAAAATTGTTTTTGATTCTATCATCATGGCACCAATGGATTGGGAACCGTTTGCAAGTAACTGCGGGGGGGCATTGGTTCTAGGGTCGGTAAATAATGCACAAATGAGGTCTTTTCCATTTTTTTGTCTTTGACGGCCGCATGAGATAGTTTATCCGCATACCACCGCCTACAGTCACTTCTAAAGGTGTTCCATCTATGTATTTGGTTGGTTATAGAATCGACTTCGCCAATCAATGTTTGCAATGTATTGGCTAAAGTCATGCGGGATGGATTTGTAGCATGATTTTGTCTTATAGTTTGAATTAGGTTCTCAATGACAATTTTATTTTCTTGGATTCTTCCAATGATATTATCTTGCGTTCCTGTTGGCTCAGTGGGGACAGAAGGAGCCACAGGGGGCGGATCTATGTTTGGAGGAGGGTTTTGAGGAATGTTCGGTGGGTTTTGAGGAATGTTTTGACGGTTTGCATGAGCCCGAGCTTGCCGACCAACTGATAAAACAATAAAATTGTATACATAAACAAACAATTCACAAAACCCATGAAAATGCCAAAAAAAACCTAAAATGCAAAAAAAAACAACCTAAAATGCAAAAAAATGATTACAATCGGGGACTTACCTCCTCGTCTTGGCGGCATGGTTGAATCTATCGCTATCCAGAAGTCCGATGAGCAATTTTGAGATAGTATTGAAAGTGCGAGTGAAAAACGTTTAGGAAAAGTCACGGTTCGAAATGAAAATTAGGAAAATAACGAGTCGCGGGACTGTTAAATTTTGTCTCAGAGTTCCGCGATCGCGGTTTATAACCGCGCTCACGGTTATAAACCGCGATCACGGAACTAGGTTCGGTAATTACCGAACCTAGAATTCAATAACCGCGATCGCGGTTTTAGGACCGCGCTCACGGTTTTAAAACGCGATCATGTACCTTTATTTCGGATTTTTATGTCCACGAAATTGTCCACCAACTTCGTGCACTTACCGCCTACGTGAGTGAAATATCGATCGCTCAATATAGATCCTGTGATGTGAGTCACTGTATCATAAGATAAAAGAGTTCAATCGAACTCTGTAGTAGCAGATGTTTTCTTTAGAGCAACTATGAGGATAGGTCGAGTAGACTGTCATGAAATAGATGGGTATGCCCAAGCTATTCATATGTTATTTTTTTAGAGACGGAAGAGAAGGCATAGTTCGTAGGAAGAGTATTTTGCTTTGTATTCCTCCTTCGCTGACTGTAAACCTTGTGATTGGTGACTCGAGTTGGGTCACGGTAGAGGATCTTGTGTCGATTCACTTATATTTTCAACAGACTATCCCTTGCTTGTTTAAATTCAAGTATCGAATGAAATGGGTTTCTATTAAATCCATTATGTAGCTTAGCAAACCTTCAATAATTTAGGTAGGGACTTTCTGAGTAAGTGTTGACTGAGGCATGTATGAAAATAGAATGGTTACCTTTCTTTGATTTGGGTTAGACTTGTATGAAAATGGAAAAGGTAGGAATCGACTCAGTTACATATTTTAGTGAGCTAAGTTCTTAACTCTTGCAATGATCATACGAGTGGTGGATTACATGTTTATTACTGATTATGTGATGTAAGATAATAAGAACCTTTGGTGAAAAGACCTCTTCTTGATCCTTTCTTGTGTAATCCAACTATAGTTGTTGAATGTAATTTAGTTGGATAGAATCTAATTTATTTAACTTCTTGAAGAAAAATAATTAGGTTCGGTGAGAATTACTTGGTATTTTGAATCTTCAGATTCAGTGTTTGTGTTGTGAGTATTATATGTATGTTGGTTTATTCAGTCGAGTGAAGTTAACTTTAATCTTTGACTGATTTGTGTTCATATATGGTTGGGGCCTATATTCTTCCTAAAACAAGGATGTGTGTCAATGCAGTCTTGTTACCAAGCGATTTTGAATATGTTAAGTCATTTGACTGATCTTTATCTTTTGGTTAATAATAATAGAATGATGTTTGGGTGTTAGATTTCAATCACGTAATCCATAGGATTACATGACTGAAATCTCAATACTCTCAGCCTTGTTGTCTTCACCAATAAGGTCTCACCTTGTTTGTCTTTGGAATATCTCTCTCACTTGAATATTGGGATTCCTCCTTGTTGGCTGGTATAAATCTCTTCATCTTGTGAAACATATTGATTAGTGGTTTGTGATTTGATCCATTCTTGAGTTTAGAATTTTACTTTCATGATATTATAAAATGTTAGCTTACTGTTGCAATGGGTAGTCTTAACATGCTCAGTTCTAGCGAACTGACTCTAGTTAATATTTGTGCAGATGGATTATGCGAGTAGACTAGAGGAAAAGAGTGTTAAAGGTTCATCTATACAATTTATGAAGTTCCTTGTAAAAATTTCCAATATGTTGTAAATTGTGTAACATTGCTTGTAAAGAGAGTTTATATGACCTCTTGCCTGGAATTGTTCGAGAGAATTACGTGAAGTAGTAGTTTTGTATTTTTGTATTTTGGTTGATAAATCTTCTTAGTGAGAAATAATATTCCATCTCTTCACCTGGCATAAGCATTGTAAAACTTTGATCTTGAGAATTAAGTGTTAATTTAAATCTTTACGAGACTTTGTATTGATGGGTTATATGTAAGCTTTAATGGGGTGGCTTTTCCTTACTGAAGTTACCTAAAAGTTTTATTCAAAGAAATATGTTGTGGTTTAGATCCTTGTAAGAGACAATACCTTAAGTAATCAAGAGTGAGACTATCCTTGCAAAGTGATTTTATATAATGTGTTATCCCTAATCGAACTAGTAAATATTATTCTTTTGCTTTGAACGCTAAAGAAAAACTTAATGGAAAACAATGGTTAGTTTCTAATAAGATTTAACAAGTAAGAGAAGAAAATATTGAAACCACTCAATTTATCTCTCACCTATTTAAAAGTAAGTAGCTTCCTCTTGATAAGCTCTTTCGGTGAAGCCTAAGTAAGAGTGCTATTTAACTACGTATAAAACCTCAAGCTTCAATTAAACCTTAGTAAGAACTAATGACGTCTTAAGGGTGAATTCATTTGACCTTCTTCCTTTAACTTTATCCAGGGTGTCTTATCAAAATAAATAACCTCCAATCATCTCTTACTGTGGCTTGCCCTAGCTGTGAGAGTGTCATGTGGTTGGGCTTCTATGTTGTTCTCAAAAAAAAAAAAAATTGTCCTTGATAGGTGTGGACGTTTCCGTGCTGCTTTTATGGCCATCCTTGTATCGAGTTGTTCACAGAGTTAGTTGTATCCTTGGTGACGACATGTTGCGTCATGTTATGTGTCAAGCAAGTCAAAAAAAAATATATCCTGTCTTTTACTGTGTTGTTCGTGGTGTGGTATTTTGGGTCGTTACACTTATGTTCTATATTTACCCTTATAGTCCAATATCTCCAAGCTAGAGCCGCTTTTGTTATGAAAAATGTGTAACATAAAAATTGATAATTTCAAGAATGACAATAAAGCCCCTAAATGAAAATTAGGCTTCCCAGTCACTATGCATCCTCCTCTAGCTAGCTTTCCCTTAATTCAACCCTCATCCTAGATTAGAGTGAAGTGATAAAAATGTTCAAGTCTATTTCAATGTGCATGGATGATTATTTAAGATGATTATTGAGATCAATATTGTTCAGTTAAAAAAATGTCCTCCTAGAGGCCTAAAAAGGTTCATTGTGGTCATTTTTCAGCCGTTAAAGAACCTCTAGGAATTATTAAGAAGAATATTATGTATCGTAGCATGGTTTTAGAGAGTATTGAATAATTTAGAATCAATTTAGGAATATTTAGCAAAAATATCATTCAATAATAATCTATTCAATACCAGTTTTCAAGATTTCTGAAATGAAAGCTCCTTTGTGAAACTTGAATTCTTAAGATGATTCTATGAGTCCTTAAAGGAGTTAGAATGCAATAAACTAAAAATGGAAATATATGGGAATTTTTTACAAGGTGGAAATGTCATATTTTCTCCAAGGCTCAAGGTATTCCTAAGGTATTTAAAAATTCTTCATCTCCTCCTCTATGTTTGAAGTTAAATATGACCTACATTTTGAGATTCAATAAGAATTCTATTTTTGGATTTCTTCCATTAATATTATAATGTAATTTTTATTTATAATCACATATTATTTTACCCCAAACCATTTTCTAAGATCCTATGTAAAAAAATTAAGTCTTGTGTCTAAATTTGGACATACGAAGTATAACTATCTTTCTCAAAATGAAAAGGTCACACATTATAAACTTATGTGTCTTCTATATCCCCAAAGGGAAAAGGGAGGAAATGGAGACACCAAATTTTGACCTCAACTTCCTCCCAAAGTCTCACTTTATTTTCCTAGGTGTCTTAGTTATCCCTTCGCCCCACGTAGTAAGGGGGTACCAAGTGCAACCTCCCTCCTTCTCCCGGGTTCCAATTTTATTTCCCTTTTGTCCCCTCTATCTCCTATGTATCCCAAGGGAAAATGGGGTCATAATAATTTGACCAAGGCATGCATGCAGCTCTTGGACCTATATATAACCCTCATTCAGCCCCCAGACTTCATTTCTCGGGTCATCATACTTACAGTGGCACTTTTATGCCCCAACAATCCCAATTGCTCATAAGGGGATAACGGAGACAAAAAATTATAACCTTACTACTCTTGTGAAATTTTTTCTAACCGTGTTTATCTAACCAAGCTCTAAGGAAAGTTAAAATACTCACATGTGGGTTAAGGAAAATACATTAAAATTTAAAAAAAAAATCTCCCAAACAATTAGCCATATTTTTGAAATAAAAATTATTTTTAAAAATGCTCTAACCTCCATTAATGCCTAACATTCTACATTAAAAAAATCAAAACAAGTTTCTTTTTTACTATATAGAGATCCGGTGGGTGAAATTATCTAAAACTTGGAGCGAAGGTTTCTCAAAAATCTACATTCATCCAACCCATTTTTTACATGATGAGGTGGCTGATTTTAAGAGATTTGGACGACTTAGTTTTCTCTCAGAATTCTTCCCTCTTTGAATAATTTTTCATATTCCTAGTGATCCATCAGGTGATATCATTTGAAACTTTGAGTGAATGTTTCTCGAAATATCTACTTTCACCCAAGTGATTTTTGCATGAAGAGTAAGTTGGTTTTGGAGATATGGAGTATTGAGTTTTTCTCATAATTCATTCCCATTCAATGAAATTCTCATTTTACCACCAAAATGGATAAGAAATTCATTTGAAAATTAGAGTAGAGCATCTTAAAAAAGTCGAAACATTTGAGACTAGTTTCATGTCAATATGAAACCTACATATCTCCTCTCTAAAAATATGAAGTATTTAGAGCCATGGGACTCTAAAAATAGTCACTTTATAAATATAGTAATCTTTTCTAATTGGTGACACTCTGAATGAATAAGAGACATAAGGAAGTGAAAACAATGAAAATTGCCTAAAAATAGTAGTCTGAATAAAATCTTCTAACAAAATAAGTCCTTGAGTTGAGCTCAAAAATGTGGAAGTTCCCATTTCTCTTATCTCATTTAATTTTGGCATCATTATAAAGAAAGGAAGGTGACTCATGGTCCAAATATGAAAGAAAATCTCTAGATGCCTTGTAATCATTAGTCAAGAGGTGATTTCTACAAGGTAGAGTTTGATGCCAAGGGTCCGGATGGTTTAGATCATCCTAATTGTTGTAGAAGAGAGCTATCCTCGGTATTTTTCCATCATGTTGATAAAGGATACATCATTGTCAGTAAACCTCTCTCCAAATATTAGTATCATCATTTGAATCATATTATGATGATAAATGAATCGAGTGAGTCCTTTGTGTGTGTGAAAGATAGATACTACAAAAGAAGGTGAAATAAAGACCATCATGAGGTTTACAAGGAACATGAGACATCTAGAAATCCATTATAATTCCATCTATCAAGGAATTTCTTATCAATAGTTTAATAAATAAATCCCACCTTGAGTGAATGACAATAGTCATATCGAGTCACAAATAATTTAAACCTCATGTGAGTGTTTTGAAACACTTGCTCCATGCTCGTTAATGTCCTCACATCCTATAATTTGGCGAGGTATCATTCCTAAGCATTTCATTGTTTTGCATAGGTCAAGAAACTGGAACTCATTCTCAAAAATATCTTTGAGTTCCATTTAAGAATAAATCCTCTTATTTTATTAAGGAAATCCATTCCCATGAACAAAAATTGAAGTAAAAGGGTGTTCATATGTCATAAGTAGGTTTCCACTAAAATAACATCTCGGTTAGGAATTTGAATTGAAAAGAGATCATAGTGTTCAAATGTGAAATGGGAAGCTCATGTGATAAGTTAATGATAATCATATCTTTTCTCTCTATTGTGTCCAAATATCTTCGATAAAAGTGTTAAAATAAGCTAATCAATATAATGAGTTCTGATAACAATCGGATGTGAAGAATTAAATAGTCATGCATTTCCTAGAGAGGAAAATGAATAGTAATGTGAGGATTCTACAAAAGAAGGAGAAAGGGGTTGGTATTCATTTGGAGAACCATGTCTCTAAGAATGAGAAACCGTCTCGAGTTTCACCTATTGGAATTCACATAGCAGTGTTCCTAATCACTCATTCATCACCTAGTAGTGTAACCAAGCCTCAAATAAAAAAACCTTTGCAATCACCTCGTTTTAGTTTAACAAATTTCTTCAGAGAAGTAATCTCATTCAAGGAGTAATTCTGTATATAGAAAGTGAGGATCTATTTCATGAAGTGAAAGACACGGAAAAAGGGTTTGAGCATCATAGAACTGGTTTTGTGATCACTATGTTGAATTGTGAAAGTCATTGAGAATTAACAAGGTTATCCTCACTCCCTCTTTGTAATCGAGAAGACATCAACATATTCCTACCATAATGCAAATCTCAAAATAAGTGTTTTTGAACAATTACGCAATGCTCTCGAGTGTTCCCATGTCTCTAAGATCTTAAATTTAATAAGCTCTTCATCAACAAAGGATTCATCATCATCAAATTAGTAAACCCTTATCTCTCTCTCTTCATTCTTCTCTCTCCATATTATAATTCTCCACCAAGAATGTACTTTTTCCCTTTTTTCTCTTATCCACTTAACTATCCCTTAATTCAACAATGAAAGAGTCATTTTTCATCAATAAGATGAAGAATCACCTCCTAGGAATATGGAATGTAACAAGTGATGAGGAAAGGTGAAATTTCATATGGGGGAGATGAAAGGAAAATTTATATTTCTAAAAATTGGAAAGAATTTTTTTATAAGCACAAAAGACTCGAGAGGGGGTGAATCGTTCATACAAAACTTCTACTTCATTTTCCATTACACACATTCATTATTCAAACCATTCTTTCAACATCCACGGACCATGTGAGTTTATTAAATTTAAACAAACCAATTACACTAACATGAAACAATAGAGAGAAAACAATACACCAAATATAAAGAGGGAAACCCTAAAGGGAAAAAAACCCACGAATACCTTTTTAATATTACTCATAATAAATTACTTACAAGAATATTACACATCAACCAAGATTTTTTTAGTGAGAAACCAATCCCACAAGGAGCCAAGGAGGCCACAAACCCATAATGTGATAAATAACCAGCTCAACCACCTAAAATGAATGATCATTGTAGATATATTTCTCACATAACTTATTATGTTCTCTAATTCAAATCCACACCCATCAAACCCTCTCAAAACAAACTCTCTCCTAACTCACTCAAACTTGTTCCTTCTCATTTTGATTAGGTATAATGAACTTAGAAATATTATTTTAAACTCTTCTCAGTTCATCACACATCTTCTCATATCTTTTATTGAACCCTCTAATCTCTTCCTCCTTTTCTAGTTCTCTTATATCCTCATAGTCTCAACTTACTCAAATGAGCACACATAATGAACTTTTATACATGTCACTAGCTCATTATACCTCTAGGTCGGACATGAAAATATAGTTTGGTCAATCCAACTCAATAAAATATCAACAACATCATATCAAAATAGCTAGGAGACCCAAGTAAGTCAGAAATGGTCACACTAGTAAGGATTAGCACCAAGGCTTATCAAACAAACCCAAAACAAGGTATTCTCCTCCAAAAAATGCACCAAGAGATCCAAGGTCATCTGTAAAAATTTTCAAGACTCCATCAGCTCCAATAAAGTTAATAAAATCCTCGAAGAATAGGCAACAAGTACAAGAAGCTCTAAAACCTCCACCAACATCATGACACAGGTCATGAAGCAAACATCATCATAAAGCTCTTTAAGCACCAAGAATTCAGTCCTAGAAAACAAGAAACTTCACATAAAAAAACTCATAATCATGGCCTGTATCATACCATTAGAAATTTCTCTAAGTCTACTTAATGAAACATCTCACTTTAACCTCCATATCAAAGCACAATGCCTCAAAATAGATCAATATCGAAAAAAAGGAAAAACTACAAAAATGGACTTAAGAAATAATTTTGAGGAATTTGACACCAAACACCTTCAAAACCACTTCTAAGCTCAACCAAAACCTATAACACATTAATGGAAACTTTCTATAGTTCTCCAAGAATTCACAATCATAGATCAGTGTATAAAAATTATACGACATACAAGTTTTAAGCACCTATCTTAGCAATGCTAATAGGAAAATTTTTCCATTTGCATTTCAATATGAAAAAACTTCTCTAGATCATTCCAAGAGATAAAAAAACATCATGTTAGGTGTCTAAAATCTATCCATGACAAAAAGCCACAACTATGCAATGAGCAAATAAACTCATCTCAACTCAAACCTCCATAGTTTTATCCCTTCTAAGTCAAATGTAGTAGGGTGAGTGTGAGGATATGTATCTCAAAACATCTTTACACAATGTATCTAAAACTTATCATGGATACCTAGCGTATCTACCAAGTATTTTGGAATAGTTCACTTTTCATCTTGAAACTTCTTTGTTTTCCCTAAAACTACAAACCTCCGCAAAACTAGGTTTTCTTTACCTTTCTGAAATAACAGAACATGAAACAACCACAAACATGAGCCCCAGATAATCCTCTACAACTATGATACATCACATTATCTTACCTAGACCATTTGGAGACCATATAATGTATTTATTTGATATCAGTCTCTTTGTGAGGGTTTAACTAGGGTTTTGACCCATTTACCTTATTAAATTTCGTTGATAACAATATAGTTAGCAATTGTGTGGTTGTGTTGTCATTGATGTCAACCCCTATTGATGGAAAAGGGTTTCACAATGTTTTATGTGTCCTTAAGTTAAGTCGTTTATGTGTCAAACATGTTGATCAAATGGTTTGTTGAGTTGTCATTGTGTCATGGAGCATGTTTGAGTAGGTCTAGTGATGATTTATGGTCTCTGAATCTGACTGAATGTTTTTATGAGGTCATTCATGTTTCATATGATGAGTTATGAGTATACCTGGGTTTGTATTGAGTTAGCATGGTCATTTCATGGTTTGTTATGGCTAAATTAGCTCATTCCGAACATGTTTCTAGTAAAGGAACATGCAAAATGAAGTTGAGGTGTGAGATTTAGACCTAATTAGCTATGGTGAATCATGGTAATAGCATAGTAATTGCATAAAGGGAATTTAAGGTGAGTTTTTGGTCATAACTCGAGGTATGATGCATATTTGGGGTCCTTGAGTAGAAGCGGTTCAAAAAACACAAAATAACACGTGTAAATGATTGGATAGATATTTACAAGAATATATGGATCATATGGTAAATTTTATAAGTTATAATATGTTTTCATGGAGCTTCATGCCAAGTTTCAGGTCAGTATGCTGAAGATTGTTTAAGATATGCAAGTTTTGGTGAAACCGGTTATGTTCTAGTTTGATTTTTAAACAAAGTTTGTACCTTCTCATGCTCTATGTGAATTGTATGATTTACATGGGGACATGAGATATTTCTAATATCTTATTAGGTTATTTATGCAAGTTTTAAAAAAATGGTTGGTTTGATTGTCATGTTTTTATGAACAATCGTTAAGAAGGTAATTTGGTTTGAAACCCTTACTAAACCCTAAATTTAGAGAAAATTGTAGAATAGTGATTATACAGAGCATAATTTTTATTCATTATATAAATTTGGTTATTTTATGTTCTATAGGACTTATATAGCTTTGAGAAAGGTATGTTAGTGCTTGTGAGAGTATGTGGGTCCCACTTGAAAATGTTAGTTTCCATATAAGTTTAGTTTAATAAAAAAATTCCCAAAGAAGGTAAGAACTAAATTGGCATTAATTTTATCCCTGGAGTTTATATATATGTTAATGAATATTTTAGCTCATGGTTGTGATGAAAAATTTCAAATTGTTCCCTATTTATGAATACTGAATTTTGGGGTAGTTTGGAGAATCTTGTAGTAAAATTGACATTGCGTAGTAGCTACAGGGGAGTTAGGAATCCATCCAAATTTTGTTGTGAAGATAATTTAGAAACTTTTCCATTGGTATATTAAAATTTAGGAATGAGAAAGTTTTGAATAATTTATGATTTGTTCTTTGAGGCTCATGTTTTGAGGATGCTCATTCTAGCAAGGTGTAAGTAGTTTACACATAGTAAAATCATTTTTATGATTATTTAAATATTGGTGAAGTTTTTATATGTCTCATTCCTAATTTTTAGGTATGTTGAATTATTTTAAAATATTTTTAGTGGGTTTTAGTATGTTGGAGAAAGTTGAGATAAGTAATAGTTCGTGAGTCTAAGAAGAGATAAAAATTCGTTTGCAGAGATGGACCTATTTGAAGGCGTTCCACTTAGAGTTGGAAGAATTTCCAATATTTTATGTGGTATGGCTTAAGTCTTGGTGAGCTCATTTTATTTATCATCCAAATCATTTTGTGAAGACATTTTTAGTGGTAGTTTCATGATAGTCTTGTTCTTGCTGAAGTATTGAGTTATTTAGAGCATCAAATGATTGAGTTGATTTTGATATCATTTCAAAATTGAAGAGGGGTGAATTTTGAATCTGTTTAATTCTCTTTTAGATATTCAAATTTACGGTAAGATTTTTTATGAGCTCAGTTTGGAAAAGAGGTTTTTGGGTATCTTTATTTGGTGTAGACAAAGGTTGTTGTGGATTGAAACATTAGATGTTTTATGAGCTCTAAATTTTGTAGGAGTGTTGTAGAGTTCCATCAATTTCCTTCAAGTGTTCACATTTAATATTTGAGTTGATATTGTGTGATATTGAAGCCCAAATTCAAATTCAAGGTGTTGGAAGAAGCTATTTGGTGAATAAATTATCTATTGGGCCCATTAAATGAAATAATTTATATTGATACATAAATTAATTAATTTTTTTAATTTTGTGATTATAATTTACGATTAGGTAATTTTTTAAAAAATCGACATTTAAAATAATGTTATTTTCTTTTTTGTCCTAAAATGCTCCAACTTTAGCTAAACTGGACGTTTCAATGATATTTTATTACACATTATTATCAATTTTTTCTCTAATTGTGCATTCAAGTGTGTAGCGACATTCGGGCCTACTTTTCTCTTCCAGAGCATTTTCAACCTTCAAGATCATTAGGATTCTGTTGAGTCCTTATTTAAAAACCTTGTATTTCACCTTGTAATTATTGCTTGTGAATAGTGAGTGTGTGCCACCCTACGTCACAGCAAGGGGGTTTCCTTTACGACGTGAGACATTTTTCTCACCACCGGGGTTTGCTTTCACCTCCTTTCTTGTTTTTTTCTTGTGCTTTTTACGAGTGTCCAATTTTTTATGTTCCACGAAACACTTGTTGTGGTATCCTCTCTTCTTTGTTATTACGCTAGTTACAAGATGAGTTACCAAGTTTTTCAAACCACATGCATGAACCCAATTGTAATCAACACACTAAACTATAAAGTGGAAAAAGTAGGGGTTGTTATTATCCAGGTGGTTGTGTTTATTTTCTACATTTCTTTCTCTCTCTCTCTCACTATGGATGCTCTTTCAATTCCTTTGCTTATGCTTTGTTCAAATTTTTCAAATAGAGATCAAAAATAATAACGAAACTAAGGGGTAAAGGGTTATTCCGCATCTCTATGGGAACTAAGACTAAACCGGATGAAAACACTGAAAAATCTAAGTGGTTAAACCGTAGTGATGAAGCTTTAGGTCTTCTTTGCATGTCAATTTCTCGACTTTCTCTTCCACATTAAGGCTTCAAACACCTAAATCTATGTGGAAAATGCTGGATGTGATGTTTAGACAAACAGATGACATGAGAGTACATGAGTTGGAAAATGAACGACTAGGGTTAAATCCTAGTGACTTTGAAAACCTACAAGCCTTCTTCTCAAAATTTGTCCACATTAGATTATTGTTAAAAGGATGTCAAGTAGAAAATAAATATTCTCAACTGATCTTGTCAATTCTCTCTAAGCTAGGTCCCGAATATTCTATCTTCGTGTCAACTTTCTACACTACAAAAGCTACTTTGGGAGATACTTGGACTATGCCCTCCTTTAACTATTTTTCGTCCCAACTCATTTGAGAACAGGACAAAATCATTCAAATGTGGTCTCTCTAGTCCAAGTCACATGCCCTTATAGCAATTACTAGCAAGAGAAAGAAGACCGAAAAGAAGAAAGAAAAAAAGGATCAACCTAAGAAAGAAACCAAGATCTCGACCTAAAAATGACACGAACACTTCGACTTTCGAGCCTATGGCATAGAAAACCAAGTATTTGTGTTCCTATTGCAAGAAGTCTATTCATGACAAGCAACACTATTTTCGGAAACAAATTGATCACTTATCTCATTTACTTGAGAAGAATAAAATAAGTGTTCCTGAATTCATAAAAAAATTCTCACGAAGGGCGAGTCTTCTACTCCAAAAGGTGCTAAAAATGATAAGAAGAAAGGAAAGGCCCTTGTAGCCAGAGTTGCTCCTTCATCGACATGGATTATAGATTCCGATGCCTCGCACCACATGGGTTCTTCGCATGTTCAGTTTTTGAACATTGAACCTTGTGGTATGTCCCAAATCATGATGGGTAATGACATGACAGTGTCAGTTTCCGGTAGTGGATCGGTAAAGATGGATGGGGGAATATTTAACCAAGTGTTGAGTGTTCCCGATCTCTATACCAATCTCCTATCGGTTTACCAAATTACTCACCTTGGTAAAGGAATGCTAGTGGAAATTGGTCCTAATTCGGTGATTATTCGTGAGCTTAAAAATGACACTACAATGGTGAAGGAAAGGTAGATGACCATGCACAGTTTTACACCTTCTCCCACTTGACTTCTGATTCTACGCCCACTGCCTTGCTCACTCATGCAAATGAAGTTAGTAAGCTATGACATGAGTGTTTTGGACATCTAAATTATCACTACCTTGAACAATTGAGACAACATGAAATGGTCAACAAGTTGCCTCGTGTTAAGTTTTCTAAGGGTCTTTGTGAGGGTTGTACCCTTGGAAAGCATCCCGAAAAGAATTTTGACAAAAGAAAATCCGGAGAGCCACGCATCCTTTGGATCTTATTCACAGTGATGTTTCTGGACCATTTCGTTTTCCTTCCTTTACTAGAGCTATTTATGTGCTAACCTTTATTGATGACTATTCATGATATACTTGGGTATATATTCTTAAGCTTATGTTTGAAGTCTTTGAACATTTTCAGGACTTTAAGGCTCTTGCTAAGAAATAGGTGGAACATTCTATCAAGGTTCTTCAAACCAACAATGGAGGTGAATATGTAAATAATAGGTTCATGGATTTCTATACTTTTGAAGGGATCTCTTTGCAGCATATAGTTTCTTATAGCCCTTCGCAAAATGGAGTCGCAGAAAGAAAGAATTGTACTCTGAAGGAGATGGCCACTTATATGATTCACTTGAAGTCTCTTCCTCCGCAGTATTGGGCCGAAGTAGTGAATTTTACAAATTACATTCAGAACCGTGTTCCACACAAGGAAGTAAGAGGGATGACACACTTTGAAGCCTGATTTGGATGCAAGCCTGATGTTGAGCACTTTCAAGTCTTTGGATCTAAAGCTATGGCTCAGATCCCCAAGAAGAAACATAAGGCCTTGGAACCACAATCCAAACCTTGTATCTTTGTAGGGTATCCTAATGGCGTGAAGGGATATCGATTGATGAATCCTAATTCTCATGAGCTATATATTGAGAGAAGTGTTAAGTTCGATGAGTCTTCTTTGACTTCTACTTCTCCACCTATTGAGGTTCTTCATCTCACTGATTCAGATTTTGACTCATCAGATGATGATACTGTTGAGCGCGCTCCTCTTTCTAATCCTCCCGACCATCAGACATTTAAGTCTTCTGATTTTGATAGTAGTGATGATGAGGACTATTTCCCTTCTCACTCAAGTGAATAATATTCGACTCTGAGCCTAATCCTCCTGGTCCCCTTTGGGCCAGGAAAACTTTACAAAGTGCTAGAGATTTAGTTGGAGATACTTGGATATGAGACGTACTCACTCAGATTTCATTGGACCCCACTCTTTCTTCACCTCTACTTCTGATCCACAGTCTTTCCGGGAGGCTTCTAGTATTCCTGAGTGGGATTTTGGCATGGATGAGGAGTATTCCTCTCTCATGAAGAACGATACTTAGGATCTCACCAATATTTCGAAAGGAAGAAAAATCGTTCGGTGTAAGTGGGTGTTAGAACAAATTTTAAATTAGATGGAGACGTCAAAAATTTTAAAGCATGATTAGTAGCTAAGGGTTTCTCCCACATAGTTGGGGTTGATTATACTGAAACCTTTTCTCCGGTTGTGAAGATGACTTCTATTCGACTGACCCTAGCCATTGCCATAGAGAACAAATGGAACGTCCAACAAATGGATGTTAAGAGTGCCTTCCTTCATGGTGACCTAGAGGTAGAAATCTATATGGAACAACCTCTAGGTTATGTACAAGATTCCTCCCTTGTTTGTAAGTTAAAGAAGTCTCTTTATGTCCTTAAACAAGCCCCTCGGGCTTGGTATGCCAAGATGGACTCCTTCTTACTTACATAAGGGTTTACTAGGTGTAACTCTGATCCAAATGTCTATATTTTATGGCAAGATGAATCCATACTAATTCTTGTTCTCTATGTTGATGACTTGTTGATCACAGGTAGTTTTTCCTCTATTATATATTCTGTGAAGATCACCTTGGCCAACAAGTTTTCCTTGACTGACTTAGGTCTGCTTCATTATTTCCTTGGGATGTAGATTTCACAATCTGACTCAGGAATCTTGATTTCACAACCTAAGTATGCTCTTGATTTACTAGCTCATTTTATGATGTCCGATTGCAAGTCTTCTCGTACTCCTTTTCTCTCCGGAGTTAATTTGGTTTTAGATTTCTCTACTCCTTGGTTGATGGTACTCTTTATCGATAGTTGGTGGGGAGCTTGATTTACTTGACTCACACTCGACCATTTATCATATGTTATTGGGATCATGTCCAAATTAATGCAAGAGCCACATGAGCTATATTAGAAAGTAGATAAATGGATCCTTCACTAATTTTGTGGCACTTATACTGATGGTATTCACTATCATGGAGGGGTTGATATTGACTTGATTGGGTTCACAGATTCTAATTGGGCCGGTGACTTAGATCATTGGAAATATACTTCTGGCTACAGTTTTTCTCTTGGTTCGGGTCCTATTAGTTGGTCTAGCAAGAAACATAATGTAATTACAATATCATCTAAAGAGGAGAATATAGAGGAGCGATTAACACTACCATAGAAGCTATTTGGCTACAGGTATTTCGACGTGAGTTTTGCATCCACTTTTGATGGCCTACCATTATCTAATGTGACAACACGAGCACAATCTCTATTTTCAGAAATCTAGTTCAACATCAGCAGATGAAGCACATTGAGATCCATATGCATTTCATACGGGAGATTATTCATGATGGTATCATTGATATTAAGTACATTCAAACAATTTGATCAGATTGTAGATTTATTCACCAATTCCTTCACCGAGATTAAGTTTCTTCACTTACGGTATCTTCTTTGGGTGATGTCTTCTGCAACCTTCTCATCTACTTCGGGCTATGTAGTTCTTCTTTTCTTCTTCTTCTTAGGAAGATTGTGTTTGTATATGGGCACCTTATCAATCCTTTAGTTATCGGGCCCCATTGACACATCTTTCCTAGTTGTTTAGGAGTGTCTTCCTCTTCCGTCTCGAATCATGACAACTACTACCCTATCTTTGATGAAGGGGGCATGTTAGTGTGAGTTATCCTATGTGTCCTCCTCTCATATTGGAGGGTCATCTCACGTGGGTTAGGTTTAGGGTTAGGTTTAGGGTTTCATGTGTGTCTTCTACTAGCGTTACTAAACACCCTATATGTACCCCTTTTCTATTCATTTATGAGCATGCCAAGACACTTTTTTGTCTTTCCTCTATGTGTAAGCTTTGTTTCTGTTGAGCAAGTTCTTCCATTATCTGGTCAATTCTTTCTTGCATTGCATTTGCTAGAGCTATCATGATTTTTTTGGAGTGCAACTACCTCATGGTGCCTCATTTCTGATTTTTTTCTTGAAAAATCATTTCATGAGGTTTCCTAAAGCTCTCTACATCATTCAAACAAATATTAAATCTTTCCATACCATTTTAGTACCTTACAATGAACCCCAACCAGTCACCAACCTCATTTGCACACTTAAAATGTATTTTTCCATCATGTTTAAGGACTCATTTATTTCATCCTATAACATAAAGAGCACGATATTCATTTTTTTTTCGTCACCTTAATCAATGACACTTTGGTCAAAATAATAATGATCTATAATGGCACTAGCATCATGATAATATCATCACCCTCTTTGAAATAGATTCATGTACCTAACACCATAGTTGCTCAATCACCTATTGTGATTCATTTCTTTAACGACATAGTCTCCAACACATTGGGTACATTCAATCTACCTATTAAAATAGGTGTTAAATTCCTTCATGATATCTTCTATATTGTAAAAGGAAAGATCCGAAATAATAGATTACTAGGCCATCCTGGACATGCACTATGTGTTATATCCCATTTAGACTGCATTGACGTATAAAATATGAACGTGAGGGTAAAAATTCATGGTCCCAAACTATCATAATCCATTCAAATCTCTGTCACATAACCTAAACACATAACAATGTGTTGCTTCCCTTACAAAACTCCAAATCACCATATCAATCTTCTACAATCTCTTTCACCCCGTATGTAAACTATTAGATGATCAATAATTCAAAGACTTCATGTAATGTCTCTTTTGGGTGAGTATCGCCTCTTAACTTTTAATCCACTCCTTATGAATAAAACCTATAGGAGACCTAAAAGCCAACAATTCTATTAACCTAAAATATTAAATATTATTTCATTTGGCATCCCTTTCCCCAGAAACAAATTATTTACAAAGGTATGAATTTCCCTTCATCTCATCTTGACATTTAACCCTACGCTAAACCATTCTAATAAGAATTTTCATTCTTTTACAAACCTCAGTTTTCCCAATCATACTTGCACCACTATTTGTGTATGGGATTTGTTCTTGGTGGATATGATAAGGGTCCAAATGATCTACACTTTGAATACATTTGGAAACCTCACAAGAAACATGTTCTTGGATTTAAAGATTCTTCCTCTAATCTATGACTATAAACATCAGAACCACAAGAACTAGCATCATGATTATGAGACTCACCCTTTGACGTTGATGAAACCATATATTTTCTACCTAACTTTGTTTAATCTATACTATCACACATGGACCACTTATCTAGTTAATGTTAAGAATCAAAATATTCCCCTAATGTTACCACACATGATATAAAAATATTCCCTTACTATCGAAATTCTTCATTACAACAATGATGATGCTATCTTCACTTATTTGGAATCTAAGGATAAATATATTAAGAAAATATTTCCTTATGACCCATGCACACTTCTCAATGAATCAACCAACGAGTTTAATATCCATAAATTAAAAGAGCCCCACATTGTCAAGAATGGAAAAGCCTTAGACTCACATGAACTCAAAGAATTCAAGTGCTTTATTATTCAAACACAATCAAGCGTTTGCATGGTCTTATATTGATATGCATGGTATATACCCAAACATTATTATCAATAATATTGTCACTATCTCAGATGTTAATCTCGTGAAGCAAAAAAATTACAAGATACATCCTCGTGTCGTACTTAGTGAAAGAATAACTTCAGGGTATTCTATTTTACAACTTCATAATACATATCGATTATATAAAATTGGTTTTAACATCATGCTTATCACTAAAACCACTAGAAAATTATGCATCTGTACATACTTTCGAGACCTTAACCTCACCTTTCAAAAAGATGATTTTCCCTTAGCAAACATCGATCTACTCATTGATCTAACAACAAGGAACGATATGTTATATCTTATGGATGTTTTCTCTGGTTACAATCAAATCCTCATCAAAACATAATATCATCATAATACATCCATTATCATCCCATCGGGAACCTTCTACTATAGAGTAATACATTTTCCGTAAAAATTATAGGAACTACTTATTAATGTACAATGACCAATATCTTTCATGATCTCATCCAAAAACCATAGAGGACTATGTCAATGATATAATAAGTAAATCCAAACACCTGAAGAGACTATCTAGATGTCTTTGACATAATATTTTCTCGTGTATTACAATTATTTCTCCACTTTAATGTCGTAAAATGCATATTCGGATTTTTCACGGGAAAAATATTATGGTTTATAGTATTTATCATCATTCATATCTTTCAAGGAAAAATTCAATATATCTAATGTTTCATTTTTCAACTATCATATCATTATCAAGTGTTACTTCATATTCTAAGAAAGGACATCTACTTTAAGTGGATGATGCATTTTAACAAAGCTTTCGATGCCATATAATAATAATTTTTATCACTACTAGTTCTTATGCCTCCACACAAGGGGGATCCCTTCTATATTTACATATCCATTCTGACCTTTCCTTAGGAGCCATATTGGCACATCAAAATGAACAAGGTAATGAAAATTTGTCTACTATGTAAGCCACATACTTCATGATTATAAAAAAACACTATTTAGGCGTATAAAAATTATGTTGTGCCTTGTAATTTGCAACTTGAAACTCCAACATTTTCACAAAATTTAATCCACTCAAATATACGCATTCTAAGTCATATCACAAGGATCGTATCACTAGATGACTCATGCTCATGAAACATTTAAAACTCAAATTTATATCTCAAAAATATATTAAAGAGAAGGTTGTTACTTATCATCTTGTTGAAGCTCTGTTACTTCTAGTTAGTTAACTTGGATGAAATTTTAAGATGAATCTATCAATACTCTTGATCATGAATATACCCCTCTTAAAATGACCTTATTATATGAGTCTAAATGCATATGAGGGTATCGAATTAGTCAAAATTACAACTTGAAACACTCATACACTGTTATCCTTAAAAATAAATTTCTAGATCACTAATATCATGACAGAGTATGAGACTCTCATCATTGTATTTCTAACCTCCACGTTTCTTGGTGTACAAATCCTTAACATAAATGGATACTCACAAAATTTTTCAGTCAAATCAAAAGGACTTATCAATGTAAACGCGAGGTCCTATAAAAATATAAAACCATTTTTTAGGATCTGCTAAAACTCTTCAACGTTATTAAATATAAACCACCCCTTGCTCATTTAAACAAATTTACGACATCATGGCTTCACTTGCCTCTCTCATCCCTTTATAATAAGATAATTGCAATACATATTTGATGATTTCCATTTCTAAAACATGTATCAATAATCAAACCATGGAATGTTTTTTCGAAAGTAAATGAAAAATTAAGGACAAATTCCTATCAAATTTAGTAGGCCTCGGTATGAATACAATGATCGTACCATGATCAACACTCATTCTTGTAATAACTAACGAAGATATAAAATTGGAATGATATTGGGAATAATTGAGAAGATGAAAAAATGTGTCAAATTAAAAATTATAATGAATTGAATAATTTAACCGTTAAGTGAAAGAATAATCATAAAAATTTCTCAATAAATTGAGAAAGGGGTCATATTTTAGTCATCCCATCAATGGATTTGTAGAAAAAATACATTTGGTGATACCCATATACAAGTAAGTATGTAATTATATTTGGTGCTACAAGAAAAGGAGGGTTGTCACCTGTATGTAATATATGTGATTTAGGATTTTTTCTCATGGTTTCCCATTGTTGTGTGTTTCCATTTCTATCTTATGTCTCCTTTTCCTATTGTGTGTTAGTCGGGTTTGATTCTTGTAAGTCTTTGTAGATTTTATTATTTTTCAAAGTGCAATGACTATATAACCCAATGAACATAGCATTGGTATGATACCTCATAAAATACCTTATGTTCTATATTTACCCTTATAGTCCAATATCCCCAAGCTAGAGCCGAGTTTTTGTTATGAAAAATTTGTATCATAAAAATTGATAATTTCAAGAATGAGAATAAAGCCCCTAAATGAAAATTAGGCTTCCAAGTCACTATGCATCCTTCCTCTAGCTAGCTTTCCTTTAATTCAACCCTCATCATAGATTAGAGTGAAGTGATAAAAAAGTTTCAAGTCTATTTCAATTTGCATGGATGATTAATTAATATGATTGATGAGATCAATATTGTTCGGTTAAAAAAAAGTCCTCTAGAGGCCTAAAATGGTTAATTTTGGTCATTTTTCAGCCGTTAAAGAACCTCCGGGAATTATCAAGAAGAATATTAAGTATCGTAGGGTGGTTTTAGAGAGTATTGAATAATTTAGAATCAATTTAGGAATATTTAGAAAAAAATATCATTCAGAATAATCTATTCAATGCTAAGATTTCAAGATTTCGAAATGAAAGCTCCTTTGTGAAACTTGAATTCTTAAGATGATTCTATGAGTCCTTAAAGGAGTTAGAATGCAATAAACTAAAAATGAAAATATATGGGTTTTTTTTTACAAGGTGGATATGTCATATTTTTTCCAAGGCTTAAGGTATTCCTAAGGTATTTCAAAATCTTCAACTCCTCCTCTATGGTTGAAGTTAAATATGACCTACATTTTGAGATTCAATAAGTATTATATTTTTGGATTTCTTACATTGATCTTATAATGTAATTTTTATTCATAATCACATATTATTTTACCCCAAACCATTTTCTAAGATCCTATGTAAAAATAATCAAGTCTCGGTGTCGAAATTTGGACATACGGAGTATAACTATCTTTCTCAAAATGAAAAGGTCACACATTATAAACTTATGTGTCTCATATATCCCCAAAGGGAAAAGGGAAGAAATGGAGACACCAAAATTTGATCTCAACTTCCTCCCAAAGTCTCACTTTAGTTTCCTAGGTGTCTTAGTTATCCCTTCTGCCCCCACGTAGTAAGGGGGTACCGAAGTGCAACCTCCCTCCTTCTCCCAGGTTCCAATTTTATTTCCCTTTTCTCCCCTCTATCTCATATGTACTCCAAGGGAAAATGGGGTCATAAAAATTTGACCAAGGAATGCATGTAGCTCTTGGACCTCTATATGACCTAAATTCAGCCCCAGATTTCATTTCTTAGCTCCTCATACTTACAGTGGCATTTTTATGCCCTAACTATCCCAATTGTTCCTAAGGGGATAGCAGAGACAAAAAATTATAACCTTACTACTCTTGTGAAAGTTTTTCTAACCCCGTTTATCTAACCAAGCTCTAAGAAAAGCTAAAATACTCACATGCGGGTTAAGGAAAATACATTAAAATTTAAAAAAAAATCTCCCAAACAATTAGCCATATTTTTGAAATAAAAATTATTTTTAAAAATTCTCTAACCTCCATTGTTGCCTAACATTATACATTAACAAAATCAAAACAATTTTCTTTTTCACCGTCATGAGAGATCCACTAGGGTGAAATTATCGAAACTTTGAGCGAAGGTTTCTCAAAATCTACATTCATCCATCCCTTTTTTGCATGATGAGGTGGCTGATTTTAAGATATTTGGAGGACTTAGTTTTCTCTCAGAATTCTTCCCTCTTTTAATAATTTTTCATATTCCTAGTGATCCATCAAGTGATATCATTTGAAACTTTGAGTGAATGTTTCTCAAAATATATTATTTCACCCAAGTGATTTTTTGCATGAAGATTCAGTTGGTTTTTGGAGATATGGAGTACAAAATTTTTATCATAATTCATCCCCATTCAATGAATTCTCATTTTACCACCAAAATAGACAAGAAACTCATTTGAAAATTAGAGTAGAGCATCTTTAAAAAGATAGAAACATTTGAGACCAGTTTCATGTCAATATGAAACCTACATATCTCCTCTCCGAAAATATCAAGTATTTAGAGCCATGAGTGTCTAAAAATAGTCACTTTATAAATATAGTAATCTTTTCTAATTGGTGACACTCTGAATGCATAGGAGACATAAGGAAGTGAAAACAATGAAAATTGCCTAAAAATAGTAGTCATGAATAAAATCTTCTAACAAAATAAGTCCTTGAGTTGAGCTCAAAAATGTGGAAATTCCCATTCTCTTATCTCATTTAATTTTGGCATAATTATAAAGAAAGGAAGGTGTCTCATGGTCCAAATATGAAAGAAAATCCTGGATGCCTTCTAATCATTAGTCAAGAGGTGATTTCTACAAGGTAGAGTTTGATGACAAAAGTGCGGATGGTTTAGATCATCCTAATTGTTGTAGAAGAGAGTTATCCTAAGTATTTTTCCATCATGATGATAAAGGATACATCATTGTCACTAAACCTCTCTCCAAATATTAGTATCATCATTTAAATCATATTATGATGATAAATGAATCGAGTGAGTCTTTGTGTGTGTGAAAGATAGTTACTACAAAAGAAGGTAAAATAAAGACCATCATGAGGTTTGCAAGGAACATGAGACATCTAGAAATCCATTATAATTCCATCTATCAAGGAATTTCTTAGCAAGATTTTGATAAATAAATCTCACCATGAGTGAATGACAGTATTCATATTAGAGTCACAAAAGATTTAAACCTCATGTGAGTGTTTTAGAAACACTTGCTCCATGCTCATTAATGTCCTCACATCCTATAATTCGGGAGGTATCATTCCTAAGTGTTTCATTGTTTTGCATAGACCAAGAAACTAGAACTCATTCTCAAAAATATCTTCGAGTTCCATTTAGGAATAAATCCTCTTATCTCATTAAGGAAATCCATTACCATGAACAAAAATTGAAGTAAAAGGGTGTTCATATGTCATAAGTAGGTTTCCACTCATATAACATCTTGGTTAGGAATTTGAATTGAAAAGAGTTCATAGTGTTCAAATGTGAAATGGGAAGCTCATGTGATAAGTTAAGGATAATCATATCTTTTCTATTCGATTGTGTCCAAATATCTTCGATAAAAGTGTCAAAATGAGCTAATCAATATAATGAGTTACCGATAACAATCAGATGTGAAGAATTAAATAGTCATGCATTTCCTAGAGAGGAATATGAATAGTAATGTGAGGAATATAGAACAAGAAAGAGCAAGGGGATGGTATTCATTTGGAGAACCATGTCTCTAAGAATGAGAAACCGTCTCGTTTCACTGCTTAATTAACATAGTAGTGTTCGTAATCACTAATTCATAACCTAGTAGTGTGACCAAGCTTCAAATAAAAATCCTTTGCAATCTCCTCATTTTAGTTTAACAAATTTCTTCAGGGAAGGAATGTCATTCAAGGAGTAATTTTGTATTTGGAAAGTGAGGATTTATTTCATGAAGTGAAAGACATGGAAAAAGGGTTTGAGCATCATAGAACTGGTTTTGTGATCACTAGGTTGAATTGTGAAAGTCCTTGATAATTAATAAGGTTATCCTCACTCCCTCTTTGTAATCGAGAAGACATCAACATATTCCTAACATAATGCGAGATCTCAAAATAAGTGTTTTTGAACAATTACGCAATGCTCCAGTGTTTCCATGTCTTTAAGATCTTAAATTTAATAAGATATTCATCAACAAAGGATTCATCATCATCAAATTAGTAAACCCTTATCTCTCTCTCTTCCTTCTTCTCTCTCCATATTATATTTCTCCACCAATAATATACTTTTTCTCTATTTTGTCTTATCCACTTAACTATCCCTTAATTCAATAATGAAAGAGTCATTTTTCATGAATAAGATGAAGAATCACCTCCTAGGAATATGGAATGTAACAAGTGATGAGGAAAGGTGAAATTTCATATGGGGGAGATGAAAGGAAAATTTATATTTCTAAAAATGGAATGAATTTTGTTATAAGCACAAAAGACTCGAGTGGGGGTGAATCAGTCATACAAAACTTCTACTTCATTTTCCATTACATACATTCAATATTCAAACCATTCTTTTAACATCCACAAACCATGTAAGTTTATTAAATTTAAACAAACCAATTACAATAACATGAAACAATAGAGAGAAAACAATACACCAAATATAAAGAGGGAAACCCTAAAGGGGAAAAAAACCCATGAAAACCTTTTTAATATTACTCATAATAAATTACTTGCAAGAATATTACACATCAACCAAGATTTTTTAGTGAGAAACCAATCCCACAAACCCATAATGTGATAAAGAACCAGCTCAACCACCTAAAATGAATGATCATTGTAGATATATTTCTCACATAACTTATTATGTTCTCTAATTCAAATCCACCCCTCAAACCCTCACGAAAACAAAATCTCTCCTAACTCACTCAAAATTGTTCCTTCTCATTTTCATTAGGTATAATGACCTTAGAAATATTATTTTCAACTCTTCTCAGTTCATCACACATCTTCTCATATCTTTTATTGAGCTCTCTAATCTCTTCCTCCTTATTCTCTAGCTCTCTTATATCCTCATAGTCTCAACTTACTCAAATGAGCATACATAATGAACTTTTATACATGTCACTAGCTCATTATACCTCTAGGTCGGACATGAAAATATAGGTTGGTCAATCCAACTCAATAAAATATCAACAACATCATATCAAAATAGCTAGGAGACCCAAGTAAGTCAGAAATGGTCACACTAGTAAGGATTAGCACCAAGGTTTATCAAACAAGCCCAAAACAAGGTCTTCTCCTCCAATAAATGCACTAAGAGATCCAAGGTCATCTCTAAACTTTTTCAAGACTCCATCAGCTCCAATAAAGTCAATAAAATCCTCTAATAATCAGCAACAAGCACAAGAAGGTCTTAAAACTCCACCAACATCATGACACATGCCATGAAGCAAACATCATCATCAAGCTCTTTAAGCACTAAGAATTCAATCCTAGAAAGCAAGAAACTTCATATAGAAAAACTCATAATCCTGGCTTAGGTATCATACCATTAGAAATTTCTTTGAGTTTACTTAATGAAACATCTCACTTCAACGTCAATATCAAAGCACAATGCCTCAAAATAGATCAATATCGAAAAAGGAAAAACTACAAAAATGGAATCAAGAACCAATTTTGAGGAATTTGACTCAAACACCTTCAAAACCACTTCCAAGCTCAACCAAAACCTATAACACATTAATGGAAACTTTCTACACTTCTCCAAGAATTCACAATCATAGATCATGTGTATAAAAATTATGTGACATAAAATTTTTAAACACCTATCTTAGCAATGCTAATAGGACAAATTTTTCCATTTGGGTTTCAATATGAAGCAACTTCTCTAGATCATTCCAAGAGATAAAAACATCATGTTAGGTGTCCAAAATCTATCCATGACAAAAACCACAACTACAATAAGCAAATAAACTCATTTTAACTCAAACCTCCATATTTTTATTCCTTCTATGTCAAATGTGGTAGGGTGAGTGTGAGGATATGTATCTCAAAACATATTTACAAAATGTATCTAAAAATTATCATGGATACCTAGGACATCTACCAAGGATTGTGGAATAGTTCACTTTTCATCCTGAAGCTTCTCTGTTTTCCCTAAAACTACAAATCTCCACAAAACTAGGTTTTTCTTTACCTTTCGAAATAACGGGAACATGAAACAACCACAAACATGAGCCCTAGATAATCTTCTACAACTATGATACATCACATTATCTTAAGTAGACCATTTGCAGACCATACAATGCATTTATTCGATATCGATCGGTTGTGAGGGTTTAAATAGGGTTTTGACCCATTTACCTTATTAACCTTCGTTCATAACAATATAGTTAGCAATTGTGTGGTTGTTTTGTCATTGATGTCAACCCATATTGATGGCAAAGGGTTTCACGGTGTTTTATGTGTCATTAAATTAAGTCGTTTAGGTGTCAAACATGTTGGTAAAATTGTTTGTTGAGTTGCCATGGTGTCCTGGAGCATGTTTGAGTAGGTCTAGTGAGGATTTATGGTATCCGAAGCTGACTAAATGTTTTTATGAGGACATTAATATTCCAGATGATGTGTTATGAGTATACCTAGGTCTGTATTGAGTCAAAGCATGGTCATTTCATGGTGTGTTATGGTTGAGTTAGCTCATTGTAAACATGTTTCTAGTCAACGAACAAGAAAAATGAAGTTGAGGTGTGAGATTTAGACCTAATTAGCTATGGTGAGTCATGGTAATAGCATAGTGATTGTATAAAGGGAATGCAAGGTCAGTTTTGGTCATAACCGAGAGGTATGATGCATATTTGAGGTCCTTGAATAGCAAGTAGTTTAGAAAACACAAAATAACACATGTAAATGAGATTCGATAGATATTTACAGGAATATATGGATCATATGGTAAGTTTTAGAAGTTATAATATGTTTTCATGGTGCTTCATGCCATGTTTCAGGTCAGTATGTTGAAGATTGTTTAAGATATGCAAGTTTTGGTGAAACCGGTTATGTTATAGTTTGATTTTTAAACAAAGTTGTACCTTCGATGCTCGATGTGGATTGTATGATTTACATGGGGACATGAGATATTTCTAATATCTTATTAGGTTATTTATACATATTTCAAAAAAATGGTTGGTTTGATTTTCATGTTTTTTATGAACAATCGTTAAGAAGGTAAATTGGTTTGAAACCTTTCTAAACCCTAGCTAGGATAAAATTGTAGAATAGTGATTATAAAAAGCATATTTTTATTCGTTATATAAATTTGGCTATTTTATTTTGTATAGGACTTATATATCTTTGAGAAAGGTATGTTAGTGCTTGTGAGAGTATGTGGGTCCCACCTTAAAATGTTAGTTTCCAAATAAGTTCAAACTTAAGAAAACATTTCCTAAAGAAGGTAAGAACTAAATTGGCATTAATTTTTTCCTGGAGTTTATATATATGCTAATGAATATTTTAGCTCATGGTTGTGATGAAAAATTTCAAATTGTTCCCTATTTATGAATACTAATTTTTGGGTAGTTTGGAGAATCTTGTAGTAAAATATACATTACATTAGCTACGGGGGAGGTAGGACTCCATCTAAATTGTGTTGTGAAGATAATTTAGAAAGTTTTCCATTGGTATATTAAAATTTAGGAATGGGAAAGTATTGAATAATGTATGAGCTGTTATTTTAGGCTCATGTATTTAGTTGCTCATTCTAGCAAGGTGTAAGTAGCTACATACAAGTAAAATCATTTTTATGATTATTTAAATATTGGTGAAGGTTGTTTATGTCTCATTCATAATTTTTAGGTATGTTGAATTATTTTTTTAATATTTTAAGTGGGTTTTAGTTTGTTGGAGAAAGTTGAGATAAGTAATAGTTCATGAGTCCAAGAAGAGATAAAAATTCATTTGAGAGATGGACCTATTTGAAGGCCTTCCACTTAGAGTTAGAAGAATTTCCAATATTTTATGTGGTATGGCTTAAGTCTTGGTGAGCTCATTTTATTTATCATCCAAGTAATTTTGTGAAGACATTTTTAGTGGTAGTTTCATGATAGTCTTGTTCTTGCTGAAGTATTGAGTTATTTAGAGCTCATCAAATGATTGAGTTGATTTTTGATATCACCTCAAAATTAAAGAGGGGTGAATTTTGAATCTATTTAATTCTTTTTGGATATTCAAATTTATAGTAAGATTTTTATGAGATCAGTTTGGAAAACATGTTTTTGGGTAGCTTTATTTGGTGAAGACAAAGGTTGTTGTGGATTGAAACAATAGATGTTTCATGAGCTCTAAATTTTTTAGAAGTGTTGTAGAGTTCCTTAAATTTCCTTCAAGTGTTCACATTTAATATTTGAGTTGATATTGTGTGATATTGAAGCCCAAAGTCAGATTCAAGGTGTTGGAAGAAGCTATTTGGTGAATAAATTATCTATTGGGCCCATTAAATGAAATAATTTATATTGATACATGATAATTGTGACCATATTTGATGTGTAAATGTTATTTTAAATATTTGGTAAACACATGTTTGGGATTAGGATATTTCTCTCATCTCAATGCAAGGGTTTTAAGGATTTTTGCTAGATGATGAAGTGTTTTGGCTAGTCGACCTATATGGGTCAAATGTGACTATTGAAATTATTTGTTCGGGATGATTTTAAAATTTATGGCTCAGATTTCTCATGAGGTATCAACCTTCATTAGGTTAGAGTGTTAAATTTCATATAAAAGTGAAGTTTAAGATCATTTAGTGAGCTAGTCTTGTAAGAGAGAGAAGTGTGACCTCAAACAAAGTGTTTTACAAGCATGAAGGAATGTATTGAAGGTTGATAGAGTGTGTTTCATATTTATGAATATAGGACAGAATTATAGCAATAGTTTAGAGGCAAGACACGTTGATAAGGGAGAAGATAAATAAATTTTGATGCCATAGGTACGAGCAAGTGTTTGTCGGATGAATATTTGATCTCTATCAGTTTTGTCAACATAAATATTACTGAGATCAAAAATTTTTAGGAGGATGAGTTGGTTCTTATTCATTATAGGGGGTTTTATCCTCCTTGTGGAGTTGGCACTTCACTAAATTAGGGGTTGGTGCTCCTTCTAGGGTTGGTGCTCCTTATGAAGTTAGCGATTCACTAAATTTATTTGGTTTGTGTAAAATAAAAATAGTTTCAGTTGTTTTTCTTCCCCATGAATTTTTCCCACTTACATATGGTGTTCTTCTGTTGAGTACTTTGTTTCTTTCTCTTATGGTTGATGTTGCATATCTTAATAAGCACACAAGGTTATGAATGTTGTATGAATAATCTAATTGATGAATGTATGGTTTGGTAAATGAGAAGAAAATTATTGAAGGGATGATTCACCCACCCCCTCTCTGTCTCTTGTGTTTCCAATAATTGGTACAAATAAGGTCCTTGATAAAAAAGTATAACATCTTGAAGGAGATATTAGAAGCACAAGATGGCTAAAGCAGATTAGAAAATATAATCAGGAGTTGAGATCCATAGCCAAGAAGGATGAAGAAACAATCAAAATCCTTAGGATTTAGTTTGAAAATGTCATTTCAGATTTGAGCACAATGGAAGAGTAATGTGGAAGATTTAAAAAAAGAATTTTCATGTGTGTGTATGAACAATTTGATTTCAAAGAGGTGGTGTTTAATTTACAAGAAGATTTAACATTCCATAGAAAGGAAAATACTTGATTGAAGGATAAAATAAAATATATGTCTCGTAACACTTAAGGCCAAATAAGAAGAGTCTTTTAAGCTTATAAAATATATTGAAAACCTAAAGATCAGGGAAGTTGAGAAGCCTATTCTTACAGATCCAGTAGCTGGTCCTAGTTCTACTGATAATTGAAGATGATGTTATTGATTGAAATAATCTCTATTTAAGGCCTAATCCTAGAAGACAACCAAATGTAATGAGGTATGAAAAATTTCATGGTTATTTTTATGCTTGCAATGGTTATGGTCATAGAGCAAGGGATTGTAAGATTTTTTTAGTTGTGTGTACCCTTGGAGAAATGGAAAATATCACAAGAGTGATCAATCAAAGGAAAGGAAAGAGGTTGTTTGTCATAGGTGCCTTCACAAGGGTCATATTGTAAGGTTTTTCTCTCATGACTCATCTAGACAAGTGAAGAAGGTTGTGTCTCCCAAAGTAAAATAAGTATGGATGCCAAAATTAGTCAAAGGAGAATCACTTTCAGTGAATCAAAAGGAAGCCAAGGAGATTTCAAGATCAAACAAAGAGTATAAGATCCTAAGAGAGGCCTAATCATGTACAAGATGTCAAGAAGTTTGATTGAAGCCTTGAAGTCAAGAAGTCTTCCATTCTTGAGAAGTTGAATAAATTTGGTGTTTGGGACACCACATAAGTTGTAAGGTACACCAAATTATATATTTATTTATCTTTGACTCCTTGTGTGGGTGATAGGTGTCTAAATTTGTAGGTGTATGTAGAAGTAAAGATCATTTCTTATGGTGTCTCCTCCATGGCCAAGAGTCTTCAATTCTATTTAGGTATGCGTTTCTCATTAATCAAGAAGTGAATATCTCTTGAAGTGTTATAAGGTCTTTTTCATTGTGTATCAAGGTTTTATATGTGTATGAAGACTAAATATCGAGTCATGATTCAGTCAAGTGATCTTCACAACTTTGTTATATGTCTCTATCATGAAATTTTTGACTAATGTAGATGGTTTTGGTTCAAGAAAGGAGTCCTTTGACATATGACATGAAGTCCTAATTCTTACATGATATATACTTTTGTCTCAGTCTATGTAAAGTATGTATTAATGAGTGTTTAAGTTGTAAGAAATGTGTATTTTCTTTTTGTGTCTCTCATGTCAAGATATTAGAGGTTTACCTCAAGTATGGTTATGAAGAGTCAAATTCATTTAAGATTTTGAAGTTGACAATGTGCATCATTAAGGCTATAAAAGGATGTATTGGGATTGTGAGATATGTTCATCTTGCCTTATTGTTGTTCTTCAAGGCTATTAATCTCTTTGTTAGAGTGTTAAGGTCTATGAATTGATTTTCCAAGGGGATTTGTGTCATTAAATACAATATTTAGCGTATGGTGTGTCAATGAAGAGAAGTATGTGTTGTCTCTATGAAGATGACCTAGTTGCTATGATTTATGTCAAGTCATAAAAGTCTGTGAGTTGTTGTCAAGAGGCCTAAAAAGTGTTATCCTTAAATCAAATTGTCTTAGAAGTTTGTACTAGCATCTATGTGTATCTAGTATGAATTATCCATCAAGTATCTAGTCAAGGAATATCTGTCATCTTTGTGATTGTGGTATCGAGCCACTTTCATGATTAATCTCGAACAATATCCAAGAAAGATATTTCTTGAGTATATAGAGTTATCAAGGATAGTTGATGGTTGGATGATTTCTTAAAGTCAACTCGAGTTGCTAAATGAAAAGGTATATGTATCATCATGAGAGGTGTTATTCTATGATTCAAGATTTTTCAAATCCAGTCACGATGAAAAATAAAGTGTTCTACAATTTGTGTAGTGTTGTTCATGACATGGATGGATCTCTAATGTTATTTGCTAAGTATCTTGAGTAATTCTTCATAGTTTCAGTTCACTCCAAAGAGTCAATGTGCAAGGTCTATGTGTATAGGTCATGAAGAGTTGTTTCAAATTTATAAGATGACTTATTTGTCATAAAATCAATGCATAGTCAACAATATCATTGTGATAGGTTTATGTGGCATGAAATTATGCTTGTGTTTTGATTCATCCTCCATGAATGTTGAAAAGATGTGATCTAATCAACATATGGTCCCTCTTGAAGTGTGTATATGATTTTAGGGATCTCTCCATGTGAAACAAAGAAAATTTGAAAGTTTTAAGCTCCTAAGGATATGTGAGGACATATTTATCAATGTTCTAAAGATTAAAATATGGGTGAAGTTGTGCAAGAAATTTAGTGATTGTGCAATGTGTTTTCTCCTTTAGTATTGGGAGATAAATTGATTTAATATCCTAAGCAACATGATCTATGTATCAAGGGTAAAAACACTATTTACCCTATAGTTGTGCATAATAGAGATGAATGAGAAGACTCAAAAATTGTGAATGGTTTGTATGTGACCAAGAAGGGTTGTAGTTCTTCCTTGAGGATAAAAACATGTTTTTGAGGATAAAACTTCATATTATAGGCCTGATTAAGGTTCTTAAAGAGTTTCAAAGGTTTTAGAAGGTGTGATAGATTTGAAGTAATCTGCTTCACGGTAAAGTGCATTTTTGAAATAAATATCTATTAGTGTAAAATCACAAAGCACCCCCAATATCTCACGTAACTTACCGGATTGAGACTCTCAGTGTGATTGCATAACATGGAGTGTCTCTCAAAGTGTGGGACTTTGAAATTGAGAGAGATCTCTAGATGAATGTCAGTTCCTATTCCTTTGTTCAGGTGCACACAAATAAATTATAGATGATCTACTCTAAAACCTGCTCTATCTTGGCAAGGAGATAGGGTTGAGAAGATGTGAGAAAATAAACCTAAACTAACAAGGTGATGCACCAAAGGAATGTTAAAATATTTTTTTACAATTTAACACAGATAACAAAACTGTAATGAGAGATCATAAGACAACAATGAACACATGAGAGGGTTGAGAATCATCCATAGACATATATTATTGTTCTAGAGTTGATACAGTACATTACAGTAGCCAAGAGGCAAAACTTTGTATTACAAATTGAATGGGAGGTTTGGAAAACTCCACAAATTCACTTGCAGATAACGGAAGAAGGGAGGGTGCAAAACAAAAAAGTCCAACCCTTTACAATGAGCCAAGATCTTACCTTTATAGATGCAGTGAAGAGAAGAGGAGAGAAGAGGTGGGAAACCTGATTTGGAGCTCAACTACTAGCGATCCATGCCCCAAGAAATCTTCCCACAATCTGTTGAGTCCACCGCTCTATGTCTGTTTGGTGTGTTGAAGAAGGAAAACGGTGGATCAAATCGAATCGATTTGGTTGTTGAAGGAATCGAATTGCATATTAATGGCATGAATAAATTTTCCCAATTCTCACCTACTTAACCTCATTGAAATTAAAATTTCAGGTTTCCATGGCATAAACGAGGTTGAGACCTTTTTATCTTCTGCTAATTTTTGAATTTTGAGCACTTGATCAAAAGATATGTCGATTTAAACGTTTGAGTTGGATCCGTATTAAAATGGAAAAAAATAATTTAGTAGAATAAGTCCATAGACCTGAAATTCCCTTTGCGCCTTTTGCACAAAAATACAAAAATGTAAAAAAAACCCCGCATCCCCGTAATTCACTTTTGCCAAAAACATCCTCGGGCCCACTAGTCCACATTTTCCATTTGGGTGAAAATTCCATCCCGGCCCGTCGACCTACACCTAGAAAAAAATCCTTCCAAGGCCTGCCTCCCCACATGTAATTTAGGCCTGACACGTGGCTCCTCTAGTCATGGGCGGAGGTGCAGATTATTTTTACACTTTACGCCTTCTCGGGACAAAAATTTCAAACTATCTCTGATGACTTGACTTCCTACTTGACTTGAAACATGGCCACATGTAGAGCTAGCGTGTGTTTGGGGACCACTTTGGATTTTGTTTTTGAATTTATGCCAAAGAGACATGTGGCTCTTCTCCGGCTTTTCTTTTTTTTTCTTTGTGTTTTGGCTAAGTCCCTTTTGTTTGGTGGGGGCATATGTTTGACTTGGGACACATGGAGGGTTGGTGCACATTTGGGACTTGCTTCCCAATTCTACCTTTTGAATTTGTGCAGAGATGACACATGGAGGCCTTCACCATCCCTTCCATACTGAGTCGATTTAAGCAGCTGGCCGTGTCTCCATTTTTGACTTTTGGACACGTGTAAGCTCCATGATTTTTGAAAGCTGGCCCTTGGGCCACCCCTTTTGAATTTGCATCATTGAGACACTTGGCACCCTCCATTGAATTTGCACCATATTGACTTTTTAACTATCAACTCTGTCCCTTTTCAAACTTGGGACATGTTGAGGGCTAGCACTTGTCTAGGAGACCCGTTTTTAGATTTACCTTTGAAGATGTGCCAAGTTGACATGTGGTGCCTTCCACATGTCTATGATACTTAGCCGATTCAGGCTGATGCTTTTCTCAAACCCTAACTACTTGGTAGATTGGTGCATGTTTGAGTCTCTGCTCTTTGGATTTACCTTGGAAGATGCACCTAGTCAACACTTGGCACGTTCTGCGACTCGAAGACTTTTGATGGCTGGTATGAATTTTGGGGGCTCTCGACACGTGGAGGCTTGGCACTTTTTTGGGGACTAACTTTTGGGATTAATCCTTAGAGATACACTGATGAAACACGTTGAAGCCTCTATCGACACTCTTACACTTAGTTGATTTGGTCCCACTACCATTTGAATTTTTGGACCACGACCACGTAGAGGGTGGCACTAGTTCAATTCTCTGCCTTGGGATCTTACTTTTGAAATTATGTTGGTGACATGTGGTTAATTCTGCTCATTTGGAATTTTTAACGGCTGGATCTGTGCCTTTTCTGGCTTGGGACATGTGGAAGCTTCACACTTTTTATCAAAGCGCCCTTTGCTTTGACCCTTGAAGGTGCATTGTTGAGACACTTGGCACCATCCACCATCTCTTCCATACTTAGCCAATTTGGGCCCACTCTAAATTTTTTGTGAAGCCCAAAGTCTTTGAACCTTTCCCTATTTCTCTCTTGAGACCCTTTGGCCTCCTTGACATTGTTTTCCTCCTTTGAGCCTCTATTTTTTCCATTTCTGAGTTCACCTGCAACCTGATTGTTGGATTAAAAATGTGGACTCATACGATGGAACGAAACTTTAGATTTCTTCCTATGCAGGGTTGGGTTCGGTCAATTTTTCCAAGGGTAAAATTGGTATAACAATTTGGCAACTCACGGGGACATTTTCCTATTAGATGAAGAGATCAACTACCTTGTTATATCCATTAGGCACAATGTCATGGGTGGTGGCCTAACACTGGTCATGTTCTTTGAAGCTTGAATTTAATGTTTACACTTGGCGAACTTGACACCTTTGCCCCTTGAAACTTGATTTTAGTTTCTCTATATTTTTCTATTTTAAAATTAGCAATTATCATGGCAACCATGGGTCTCCCTATTTTAAATGTTGAAGGGCCTAGACGCATTCACCTAGAGGTGCATCGAACTGTATAATGACGCAAACTTGGAGCAACAAAAACTATCCAGAGCACTTAGGGAAATAAAACCTATGCTACAACAAGACAATGTGCATATGCACTTGGAGAAATTGAAAACCTAGGCTAATATTTACAAGGGTGAGGAATTTTTCCTTTTAGTAGCAGTGTTTGAGGTAGATCCCATTGACTGGAATCTACAATTCTTCACCATCCAACTTAGCCAACCGAGAAGGCATTGCTACTTGTACATCTTGTGACCATGTAGGGGCCACTCCAAATGGCATCAAACTTGGAATGCTTTCCTGGTTTTTCCCAATCTACATCCCACTTTAGAACTAAGTCCCCCTCTTGAAAGGTCCTTGTTCTTGCTTTCTTATCAAAGCTCTTCTTGATCAATGCTTGATCTTTCTCCATGATCTGCATTACATGTTCTCTTTCCTCTCCTACTTCCATTAGCTCTGTATACCTAATTTCCATAGGTTTAAACTCGGCTAGTTATAACTTTTTTATGAGCTCCAAAGCAAGTAACTACAATTATATGGGCAATACCACCTCTTTTCTGCATCCAAGCTTGTATGGGGAGCTGCTCTGTGGACCTTTTGGATGTGATACTATTAGCCCATAGAGTTGATTTGAGCTTTGTGTGCCAAGTTCTTTGATTTTCATCAAGAATCCTTCTGATAATTCTTAGTACGTTCTTGTTTGTGAACTCTTCTTGGCAATTACTTTAAGAGTAATAGTTTGATGAAGTGTTGAGGTATACACCATTCTTGACAACCCATTCAGTGATCCCCATACAAAGGAATTTCAATGCATTATCTGATATAATAGTGGCAGGGACTCCAAACTTGGTGGCTATTCCTTCATAGAAATCCAAGATGTTGGATTCATTTTCCTCTTTAAGTGCCACTACTTCAGTCCACTTGGTGAAATAGTCTGTTGTTGTAAGTATCCACTTATGGCCCTGGCTTGAATTTGGGTTGATCACTCCAATGAAGTCTAGTCCCCATTGCATGAATGGCTGATCCATTGAAATTGGACGAAGGGAAGGGCTGATAAATTTTCCTTCCCTGTGAAGAATGCACACTTCTTGAACTTCTTGATCCATGAGTAGCAATCACTAAACACCATAGGCCAATAGTAACCAGCTTTCATGATTTTGAGAGTTGTTACTCGAGGAGAAAAATGGCCTCCTACTTCTCCATCATGGAATTCATGTAACACCCTCTCAATTTTTGTTCCCAATGCACCTCAATATAACACTATTGATATCCTTCTTGAACAAGATACCACCGATAAGCACATATGGGATGGATTATAGTTTGAAGTATCTCCTATTTGCTTTGTTCCATTCTGGAGGGAACAAACTTGTTTGGAGATAATGAACCAAGGCTTGGGTCCAACATGGAACACGTGCATCATAAGTGGTTACGCTTGATCATTCGTAGTAATAGGACAACCTCTTCTTCATCCACAAACACAAATTCTTTCTTGGAAGTGAGTTGCTCACACAGACCCTTGCCATGAACCAGCTTGGTCACTTTGATTTCAATATCATACTCCATTACACAAGTGATGCAACTTTCCCTCTTCTCATTCAAGTCCTTTTTCAGGAGAAAATCCTTAACACCAACACGAGACACTAATAGTTGAATCTTGTTGTTCGAGACCAAGTGTGTGAAATTATTCAAACTCTTAATGACAGCAAGGACATGCTTTTAAGTGAAAGAATAATTTACCTCGTAATCCTCAAGCTCTGACTGAAGAAGGCTATGGGCTGTTCTAAACCTTCTTTGTTAAGTTGAACCAAGACATGAGATTGTGTCTAACTATCCAAAATCATACGACATGAAATCCTTTGAAAAGTTTGCGTTAATAAGAATTGGGGCCTCTGATATTGCGAGCTTGATGGCCTCAAAAATATTTGTGCCTTCTGCTATCCATTTAAATGCAAGACTCTTCTTCAACATCATTATTAAAGGCTTCACAAGAGTGGAAAAAATAGGAACAAATCTGTCAACAAAGTTTATTTTTCCCAAGAATATTTAGAGAGACTTCTTATGTTGTGGTAATAGAAGTGTTTGGATGGTTTCAACCTATTTAGGATCAATTGTTAACCCTTCTCTTGAGACAATGTGGCCCAAAAATTTTCCCTCATGTGATAAGAATACACACTTCTTTTGATTCAATGACACCCTGAACCTTCTACACCTCGAAATATGCACCTTTGAGGTGGAAGAGTGGTCTACAAAGACATTCTTTGAGAATACGGCGATATTATCTAGATAAAACAAAACTATGTTGTTGATCAATCCTTTGAATGCCATATCCATAGCTCATTGAAATGTTGCTCCAGAATTTGACAGTCCAAATGACATCTTCTTATAAGCATATGTACCCCATTTGGTGGTGAAGGCTGTCTTGAACTGATCTTCCTCTTTCACCATTATCTTATTATAGCCTGAGTATCCGTCTAGCAATGAAAATATCTCAGATCCAGTTACAACCTGCAATATTTTCTCCATCAATGGAAGTGGGTAGTGATCTTTGAGTGATGCTCTGTTTAGATCACGGAAGTCTACACACAATCTGATTTCTCCATTTATTTTCCTCACAGGAACCAAGTTTGTAACCCAACTTGAATGTTTTATAGGGAAGATGATGTTGGCCTCAATTATCTTGTTCAAATATTTTCTCATGAGAGGTTCAATGTGAGGGTTTACTATCCTTTGCTTATGTCTGAAAGGATTAGATCCCGGATATAACTTGATAGTGTGTTGTGCCTTGAGCTTTTGTTGAAACCTCTTAAATCCTTGTAAGTCCAGAAAAGACATATGGGAATTCTTGACAAAGTTGAAAAAATTCATATTTTTCTTGTTGAGTACTTACCTTGCCAATTCGCAACATTTTGCCTTCTTCTATGGAAATGGGCTCTGAATCTTCACCCTTTACTTGGATATTTTCTTTCTCCTTCCGGAATTGATCATTTGGGTTGAAGATTGAATCCAAAGTTACAAGACCCTTTGGTAATTTTTTTGTTCTCAGCTACACCACTTGGTCACCATAATGCTTTTCCAACTTGTCTTGGATTCTGGAGGAGAACTCAACTTCTTCTTATAGAAAATTGACAATTTGTTGATCATTCTCAAAGACCTACCAACTTGTGTTATTATCTAGGATAGTTGGCCTCACAACCACCTTGATATGAGGCTGAGACTTATCACTTTTGATACTCTCATCAAATGCCTCCCCAATTGTTGCCAATTTTTCCTTTACTTCATTTTTCTTCCTTGGGATGGAATTGATGCCGAATGCTTTGAAATATTCGATAAGATCCCATACCCGATTCTTGTAGTTATTTAATAGATCATTCTTGGTAGCATTTTTTCCTCAAACTTGATTCACAACCATCTCACTATCACCAAACACTACCAAGTTTTTAATCCCTCTTTTTCTTACCCAATGCAGTCCATGGATCATGGCCTCGTACTCTGCTATTTTGTTTGAGCAATAAAATTGGAAACAGAAAGCTGAGTAATATTTCATACCTTGAGATGAAACAATCATAGCTCCTCCTCCAGTTCCTTGTTTACTTCTTGAGCCATCAAAGAATAACTACCATACCTAATTAACATCCTTGTGGTATAGCTTAGTGTTGTTAGGAAGAGGATGATTCTCCTCATGCAAACAATAAACTCCTAGCTCAGATTCCTCCATTTCCTTATAAGGGTCAAAATAAGACCTCTTGTTCACCCATTCATCAAGAGTCAAGTCTGGAATACACCGAAGCTTGGTATCTACCTCACAAGTTCTTGGGAGGTCCTCCTAATCAAAAGATAAAAATTCACATTGACAGGGCTAGGTAGATGAGGCTCAGCATGGAAATCCACAATGGGCTCATATCGATCATATCCGTAGCTCCATACCTTGTTCTAAAAAATATGTGTGACCAATCAGTAGACAAATAGCCTCCAATTTTAGTAGTGAAGTCCCTCAAAAAACACAATGCAAAGTGTCTTGGAAAGTCTTTGATTGATACATTTTACAATATGGTCACATTGGGGCATGCATGCAATGTGAGGGCCAAATCCTAGATTACTCCAACCGTTGTTACTATTGTCCCATCCAATTACACTACACCCTTGGAGATGAATTCGTATTGAAGACCCAGCTAATCAGCTATTTTCTTTGACATGACTGAGCTACTCACCCCTAATCAATCATGTAATTATGTAACAATTTTTCCATAATGATCAATGAAACATAGAATGGAGGGGGTTTCAAATTCTTACCTTGTTGTCCTCCATGGTTTTCTTCAGGCTGAGCTACATTGGTAAGAACTTTCTCTTGTTGATTGGGGGCTGATTTGAAGTTGTGAATTAGCTATAACTTGACTGCAACAGGTCTCTCTATCTTGGAATAGCCAACGAATCCCACATTGAGATGTTTACATTTATTTTCTTCATTTGTTCAATGATGTTAAATGGTAATGAGCTATTATTTTGCTACCACTTTCCTTGCCCACTCTTCTCTTGCACATGGGCCATTACTGTTTGGTGCCTGAGCGGGTCTGGAATGTGGCTTGGGATGACTCTGCACATTGGGAGTTGTACTTTGTGGGGAAATAGAGGGCTGTGGACCATTTGAATTGGAGGATTTCCCCTCTCCAATAATCCTCTTCTTGGACTCGTGTATTTTTGCCACACTATGAGGAGGTGCTTGATTCATACCACATAAATATTCAACCTGCCAATTGACAAGCATGGTCTCACTTGGAGGTGCCTCTTTTTGGGTTTCTTGCTACTGATTTTCCTCTTGACTAGGCTCTTAGGACACACCAATGGTCTATACCATCAAGGCCTGGTTTAGCGCACCATTGAAACACATTGATTGGTTATGGGGCTAACTACATGGGAAACACCAATCATATTCTTGTGCCATGTTGTTTTGTGTTGGAACCAAGGCCCTTGATGTTGAAGCTGTGTTTGGATCATATGGTCGGAAAGGCCTAATAGCTTGAGGTTGTCCTTGGTTTTTATTTTGATTTGCAACTTGGCCTGGTTGTCTATTTTTTACGGTATGGGGCCTAGTCGATATTGAGTTTGAGGCTAATGTGGACTAGAACTTTGATTTTGTTCCCTCTTGATAGTCACTAGCTCATTCCCTAGGTTCTGTAGTTGTTTCATAACCTCTTGTAGTTCTTTTTAAGTGCTAGAGGATGAGGTGGAAGCTTCAGTTGAACTTTGATTCCTTAGAGTAGGTATGGGAGCTAATGTGGGTGTTTGACTAGTGCTTGGAGCTCCTAGTTCTAGATATAGAGGCATAGGTGGCCTAGGTGCAAGTTTACCAGCCTGAATTAAACAATTTTCAGCTCTAATGGAAATTTTATAGGTTGCATGTAAGGTCACACCTCCCATTGATTGAATCATTAAGGAAATATCAGAATTTAAAGCTCTAAGGAAGTATAGAAAAACACCTTTGTCTGAGGGTCTTATGGCCAATGGAATCCTATCCCACTCCACTTTGGAATCAAGTTGAAGCCGGTCATTTGCTAATTAGGAGCCCTCTTGATTATTTTATTTGTTCCAACAAGGATGGATTATCTCCCTTCTCTCTAAATTGATGTTAAAGAGCTCTACATGAGATGGTCCCAATTTTGAATAGAGCTGTTGTTAGACTCTTGAACCATTGCAAAGCTTTACCCTTAAGTGAAGAAGATAAAAAAATTTGTCTACAATGTCCATCTCCGTGATTTTATGAATTACGCAGACATTTACAATGTCATGAATGTGGTCACTAGGAGTACTCTGGTTCTCTCTAGTGAAATATGGAATGCTCTTAAATGTTGCAACTGGGACTGGATTTTTTGCATTCAGAGTAAGTGGGCTGCTGTCGTGAAGTTGACATAGGGATTGGGTGGTTGTGCCATTATGATTGGCCTAAGAACCCTCGTTGATTGGATGAAAGGCCTACCAAGGGGAGATGTCGACAAGGTTCTATTTGGTGGAGATGGAGACCTTTGGGCTCTTCTCCCCTTCTCCCTCTATCTAGGGACAAGTGCGAGATAGACAAACAATCCTTCTTCTCTAGTTCTTGATCTAGTCTGAATCCTTCTCATGAATCTACCGAGCCTGGGCTGCTGAAACTAGTGGAATCTGCCTCTTTTGGAGTCATCAGATGTGTAATTTCAAAGCTTCTTAAAAGCTAAAAACTTACAACAAGTGCACATCAATCTTGCTACTGATAAAAAATGGAGACCTCTTGGTCCCATCGGGTATGCCAAAACTGTTAGTGTAAAATCCCCAGAATGTCTCTAAGAACTTGATGGGTTGAGACTCTTAGTGTGATTGCATAACACAAAGAATCTCTCAAAGTGTGGGACTTTGAAATTTAAAGAGCTCTCCGAATAAAGGCGGGTTCTATTCCTCTATTTAGGTACACACAAATAAATTACAGAGGATCTACTCTAAAACCTATTGTATCTTACCAAGGAGACATGGTTGAGAAGATGTGAGAAAATAAACCTAAGATAACAAGGTGATGCACCAAAGGAATGTTAAACACCCATTTTACAATTTAACACAGACCATAGAAATGCAATACAACCACCATGCATAGATAACCAAACTACAATGAGAGATCAGAAGACAACAATGAACACATGAGAGGGTTGAGAATCATCCATAAACATATATTATTGCTCTAGAGTTGATATAGTACATTATAGTAGCCAAGAGGAAAATTTTTTAATACAACTTGAATGAAAGGTTTGGAAAAATCCACAAATGCACTTCAGTAGAGAAGGGATGAAGGGAGGGTGCAAAACAAAAATATCTAACCCTTTATAATGATCCAATCTATTACCTTTATAGATACAACAAAGAGAAGAGGAGAGAAGAGGTGGGAAACTTGATTTGGAGCTTAGCTACCAGCCATCAATGCCCCTACAAATCTTCTCACAATTTGTCGAGTCTGCCCCTCTATGTCTGCTCAAAGCATGTCGAAGAAGGAAAAATGGTAGATTAAATCAAAGCGATGTGGTTGTTGAAGCAATCGGATCACATATTAATGGCATGAAGACATTTTCCCAATTCTCACCCACCTAACCTCATTGAAATTAAAATTTTAGGTTTCCATGGCATAGATGATTTTGAGACCTTTCTAATGGTGCCAATTTTTTTGAATTTAGAGCACTGGAATGAAAGATATGTCCATTTGAATGTTTGAGTTAGATCCGTATAAAAATGATGAAAACTAATTTATTTTAATGGAGTCATGGACCTGAAATTCACTTTGCGTATTTTGCACAAAAATACAAAAATGCAAAAAAACCCCACACCCCACAATTCACTTTTTCCAAAAACCATCCTTGGGCCCGCCATCCACATTTTCCATTTGGGTGAAAATTCCTCCCCAAGCCTCGCCAACCCGCACCTAGAAAAAAATCCTTCCAAGGCCCACCTCCCCACATGTAATTTAGGCCTAACATGTGTCTCCTCTGGGCATCGGAAGAGGTGCAGATTATTTTTACACTTTATGCCTTCTTAGGCCAAAAATTTCAAACTACCTCCAGTGACCCGCATTCTTGCCTTGACTTGAAACATGGCCACATGTAGAGTTGACGTGCATTTGGGGAGCACTTTTGGATTTTTTTTTAAGTTGTTAGAAGAGACATGTGGCTCCTTTGTGGCTTTTCTATGTTTCTTTGTGTTTTGGCTAAGTCCTTTTTTTGGTGGGGGCATATGTTTGACTGGGACACATGGTGGGCTGGCACACATTTGGGACTTGCTTCCTGATTCTACCTTCGAGCTTGCACATAGATGACATTTGGAGGCCTCCGCCATCCCTTCCATACTTAGCCCATTTAAGCGGTGACTCTCTCTCCCTTTTTTACTTTTAGACACGTGGAAGATCGACGCTCACATGAGACTAGTCCTTGGGCCTCCCCTTTTTAATTTACATTGTTGAGACACATGGTACCCTCCATTGACTCTACCCCATCTTGAATTTTCAACTATCAACTCTTTCCCTTTTCGGACCCGGGACACGCCCAGGAGGGATAGCGCTTGTCTGGGAGACCTGATTTTAGATTTACCGTTGAAGATTTACCGAAGAGACACATGGCACCTTTTGTGAGTCTGTGATACTTAGCCTATTCAGGCCAATGCTTTTCTTAAACCTTGACTACATGGAGGGTTGGCGCATGTTTGAGTCTCCACTCTTTTGATTTACCTTTGAAGAAGCACCGACTTGACACATTGCACCTTCTACTAACTCGAAGACTTTTCAATGACTCGGTGTGACTTTTGGGGGCTCTAGACACATGGAGGCTTAGCGCTTGTTTGGGGTCTTCCTTTTGGCTTGATCCTTGGAGATGTGCCGATGAGACACGTGGAAGCCTCTTTCGACACTCTTATACTTAGTCAATTTGGGCCCTCTGTCAGTTGAATTCTGTTAGACCCTGACCATGTGGAGAGATGGCTCTATTTCTAGTCTCCGCCTTGGGCTCTTACTTTTGAAATTGCACCAAGTTGACACGTGGTTCCTTCCGCTTGTTTAGACTTTTCAACCGTCGGCTCTATCCTTTTTTGGGCCTGGTACATGTGGAAGATTTGCACTTGTTTGGGGAACTACCCTTGGCTTTGACTGTTGAAGGTGTGCCATTGAGACACTTGACATCTTCCATCGTCTCTTCCATAATTAGCCAATTTGGGCCCGATCTAAATCATTTGTGAAGCTCGAAGACTTTGAGCCTTTCCCCATTTCTCTCCTAAGACCCTCTGGCCTCCTTAATGCTATTTTCCTCCTTTGAGCCTCTGGTTTTTCCATTTTTGAGTTGTCTTGCAACGTGACTTTTCAATTTGAAATGTGGGCTTGTATGGTAGAAACAACCTTTATATTTCTTCCTGTGTAGGGTTGGGTTTGGTCATTTTTCTGGGAGAAAAATTTTGGATAACAATATCTTCATTCATCTATAAGTAACATACATGATGGTTTAATTTTTCCTTCAAGGTTGAATTCTCCTTAGGTTACAAAGTGTCACGGTATTCATTATGAGGTCTAATGTATGCTGAAAATGGTGAAGTAAATTATCACATTAAAGCCTTGAAGTATGAAAGATAAGTGTTTGTAAGATCAAATATAGGGAACTATACAATCCATAAAATCATGAGTAGTACATGCCATGGTTTGGTATATGTTCTTAAAGTATTGAATTTTATCTTCAAGGGTGAAAAATGTGCTATAGTATGAGGTTATTTCACATGTATGTTGAGTTGTTTAAATGGATGGGGCTTACATCCCATTTGTAATAAGAATTATCCTGATCTCTTTCGATGCTACATTATGGTTAATGGATCCAAAATTTATATAAGATATGCCACTTGGTAAACAAGTGTTTTTTATTAGCATATTCGGGAGTGTAAGGTGTCTTAAAGAGGATGCTATGATAAAATGACTCGAGAAAGCATGTTAACATGAATCATGGTGGTCTATATATTTAAGATTATGATATGCCAAACCAAACATCATGAAGTCTCGAGATCTTTCTATAAAGGGTCTTAAAGTGACCTACAGGAAAATACATGAAGAATTGAAGGAGATATTTATGTCGTTGTTCCGTAATTTAGTAAATATGGCCTAAAGCTAGTGTGTGAAAGTATCTATAGTCCACAAGAATTCAAAATTTGATCATGATATTTCCTATAGTCAGAATCGTGTGACAAAGAATGCTTTCCATCGGGTTCATAGTTCTTAAGATGTCATCATCATCATAAATTCCAAGGTTATGTTTTGGTATGCGTTTTTAGGATTGTAACTATACAAGAAGATGTGTTAACTTCACCAATGGTTTGTTTTCAACAAAGTACAATTTACAATGGGCATGTTATGAAATCAAATAATTAAAGTGTGATCCGAGTCGAAAAGGGGTTCTTTGTGAAAGTGTGAGGATTGGTTTTAAGGTCTATTGAGTTGTCTTTTATGTGTTCAATTCTTATTTCACTAAATATGGACTTATTCCAGTCCGAGAAGCTAAAAATATATCTAATATTGGAATCCAATATTACTATTTTTGGATTCCAAAATGTCAAATATTAGAATTATCTACACTCCAAAATCGCACATATTGGATTCCAAAATCACACATATTGGATTCCAAAATCACATATATTGGAATCTAGAATCACATATATTGGAATCCAAAATCACCTATATTGGAATTAACTATACTCCAAAATCACATATATTGGAATCCGTTAATTATCCTTCTAAAGTCCAATATATCTAGTCACGATTTAAATTTATGAATATGTGAAAAAATGTTTAATGATTTTAAGGAATCCAACATTTATCTAAGAAATAATTCTGGTGGTTGTTATCCTATATAGAATAGATACATGTTCTATTTTATAAGGACTAATGGCTACTAGGCTTAATGATTTATTTGGAATAATGCTCTTATCAAACTTAATACATTTTTAATATTCGATTATTGAAATTTGAATATTTCAAATCCATTTGCCAAACGGCCACTAGCTAATGACATTCATGAGATGTGAGACACTTCCACATTCAATTACTATTGTTCGATTGAACCTTGGGGAAACCAGAGAATTACCGAAGATGTTATGAAGAAACTTAAAGAGGGTGACAATTTAATTTAGGAGAATGTAATTAACTGTAAAACCATTCTAGATATATTTTCATATTTAAAGTTAGATCTAAAATTTACTTCATTTATTATGGTTTGATTGAACCTTAGTGCTACTAGAGAATTTCTGAAGATGTTATGAAGAAATTAGCAGAGGGTGACGATCCAAAGTGTAGGAGATTGTAATTAATTGTAAAATCATACAAGATATATTTTCATATTTAAATTTATATATAAAATCAACTATAAGAGATATGGCATAAAAAATTTCATATTCAAATTTGGATAAGAACTTATTGTAAATTCATTGTAAAACCATCCCATATATATTTTAGTATTTAAATATAGCTATGAAATAAATTGAAATTACTTTATTAAAGGTAGAATTATAGTAAGACATTTGAAGAATAATTTGAATTTATAATGTAACACTATTCCTAAAGGTGGGCTTCCAAATCAACAATACAAAACGTAGTAAAGCTCAAATAAAAAATCTCCCTATAATTGTTTTTGTGATTTAATACAATCCCGAACATATTAGATGTCCTTCAATGGTTGCAACAAAGGACACATGACATCTAACAAGTATTTTTATTCTTAATTAGAATCTATGTTAAATGTTTCAACGATTATGTAGTTCGCAACATAATTGAACTTGTTTTTCTCTAAAGAGTCATCTACAAGCACCGTATTTTTACAATTGTACGAAGCATTAAACTGCGACCAAACAAAGTTAATATTATTGCAATATAATTTGGGATTCCCATAACCTTCATAATCGAGTGTTTGGTATCGACACAATCTTCCTGTGTAAATATGAACTCAAAGCTTGCAACCTCCAAGCCAATGTTTTAAAGAAATGAAGGCATCATGTCATCAACATTTGACTTTCTCGCCGATGTCCATATTGTTATTTTGAAATTTTTTTGCACCGTTGAAACAATCATATCAAATTAGGTCGATAAAATATATATTTTGATCTCCATGCGCCAAACGTTTTTAACTATTTAAATGTCAAATCAACCTTGTGGAGGGTGTGTGCCAAAACTCTATTTATATCAAATATGATCAGTTTCATGTTAGATGTTTTTGTATCCATAAATGAAAAAAAAATCAAATGGTTGAGGGTGGTGAATAAATTTTAAAATAAAAAACAAGTCCCTTTCGATATTGTTATATCATAAAAATCAATTGGTTGTAGGTGGCGATGAAGGTAAAATATAAGGGCGTTCCTCATTTCTTATTATTTTACTAGGAATATTTTTAGTGAAAATTTTATTTAAATAGAATGTAATGTTTTAGCATGATGATTCTTTACATACCATATTATAGTTATTCCATTTCATTGGAAAGTGTATACATTTTCTAATATCAAAGCAAAAACTAGTATTTAAGCATGCTTAGAATTAATTTTAGAATACATATTTCATTAATAAAAATGCTCAAAGATTTTCTACATTAAATATTTTCTATTAATTTGAATTTGCAACTTAAACACTCACACTTTGAACTTATAATCAAGGAAAATTTAAATTATCCCAACTTATAATCGTGATAATCGTAATTTAAATAGTTACGTAGAACCATCACTAAAACATATGAATGTATTTTATTTAAAATTTTAAGTTATATCATCACAATAAATTTTTGAAATGCTAAAGTTTTATTTAGCATTACTCACTCCAAATATTTTATGCCCTCAACCATATTCAATCCCTTTGACACTTGTTGTCATGCAAATGCGTGACAAGGAAATCGACACTTTCTAAGCATGCCAATGATAACCATGTACCAAAAGTTTCACGTTTTATAATTCTCGAGGCACCCCACATCTACCCATTCAATTTTAATGACCTTCTATTTGATGTTAACACAGCCCCATAGGTGAATTAAGAAATTCAATTCAACCCCTAGGTGATTTTAGGAGTTCTTGAAAAATGCTATTTCTGGCAAAGTGTTGGGAAGCACTATCACTGGCCTTCCAAGGACTAGAGAAACCCCTAAAGTAGAATGAAGGAGAAAAATAAAACATGGAGGTGAATTGAATTCCTATAAACATCATGGAAGTTATTTTGGAAGATTTGGGGAAGATTTGTAGATTTTGTAGCATTTTGATAAAAATAGGGTTCACAGCCTATGTAATGCACAAGTCAAAACAACTGTTGACATTCCAAAGGTGATTTCAATAGCTCCGGATGGAGTTAGGAGAAAAAAAAGAATATTCAAAAATGAATTAAAAGGACTAAAATATGGTGAAATTATTTTTTCACATCATTGGTGCAATGGTTTTTGCAAGCAAGTTTTTTCATGTATAGGTGGAGTACCAGTTCAAAAATAAAAATTTCAGGATAAAATTGATGAATCAATACCTTAAGCCCCCACAATTGGATTTATAAAGATATTTAAATTAAATATCATATAACATTTCATCCGAAAAACCCATTTGGAGCTCAAGATATTGTCATCGTATGTTGTCTTCAAGGTTTTGGAGTTAGTTAAATTTTCAGCTCTATGAGCCGAGTCCGAGTTAAATTTTTAGTTCCATGAGTCAAGCATGATTTTGTGTCCCTCACTTCCCACATGGTCGGGGATATAAAGGTTGGGAAAATTCTCCCAATCTATTTTAAGGACTTTGGACCTACATATGACCTCGATGATTGTTAGTTCAGCCCCTGTGGTGCTCATGCGGGAGCTCAAAGCCTTTACCTTTGGATTGTTGCCACGTGTCATCACCTAGAGTTTCGTGGAATTTTATGTCCCTCATGTCCCTTTGAGGTGAGGGAAATAAAACATTGAAAAATTCTCCCAACCCCTAAGGAAAATCCTATTCACTCATGTGACCTCTTCAAGAGAGACTTTTCTTCCCCTAGTTGTTTGTGAGGGCTCCATTCTCAACCATCAAATCTCTGCCACATATCTTCACCTTGCTCACCATGAAATTTGATGTCCCTCATGTCCATTTGAGGTGACAGAAACATAAAAAATGAAAAAATTCACTCACCCTTACCGTGCATTCTTTTTAAATAATTTATATCTGACACTTAGCCATTTTCCCCCCAATTTCTTCTTCACATATTCATACCTTGCCATGGCTTTCTTCATGATTGTCCAGACACTCGGTCCACCATTGTTGCTCAATAATAGCTCGCCATCACATCCAAAACCATCCACTCTATGAAAATGCGTAAGTATCGGAGAAAATATGGGTTGAAAATGAGAAAGGACAGAGAAATTGGGAAAAAAACATTTATCGCCAGATAACCACGAAGTCACCGAATCAAAATATCCTCATATCTTGCAAAATAAAATTCATATTGAAGTGTTGTATTTTGCATACTTCCAAATGTTTACAGACTATTAAGATGAAATAAACGGGAGGTCAAATGGTGCCTTGTAAAATTCTTTCTAAAAATATCCCCATTTCTGCACCGGTGACATTTGTCAGATTTCCCATCAATCCGGTAATGAAACAAGATAAAAAATTACACACAGAATCCAAATGGAAAACCTATCGTAATGGATTTTTTTCTTCATGAACAAGGACAAAATAATACCTACAAATTTTTAGCTTCATTAATGGCCACCATGGCAACTCCACACTCAAAGCCACTACTAGGTGAAAATTTTAAATTTTATTTCCAAGCATTATAGTGGGCAAAATCAAGTGAAGTTTGGAGGACATGACCATGATGATGAGACGAGTCTATAAAAATATATTCCATCACAAACAAAGAAGTGGAACTCCAATTTCTAAAAATAGTTAGTTTTCTTATACTGACTCGCTATGTTTAGAACGTCATCATCAAAAGTAGTTATGGAAAAGGTAGTGTGAATCAAGATCACAACGAATCCAAAATGATTGTTCAAAGCATAAAATAATGAAAATGACCACTTACTAAAAATAGTAAGCTCTCTATATGGGTGCTTACTAAAAATAGTAAGTCAACCCAAGAAGTGGCTGAGGTAAAGCTAGTGTGCATAGGGTTTAATGAAGAACTTCATCACCCGAATATGGTCAAGGAAAAGAAAAAATCAGCTATTACTATAAATATTAAGTCTCCCATGTGGGTACTCATTATCAATGGTAAGTCATACTCAAGGGGTAGTTTTGGAACAATGGGACATAGAGGGATGATCATTCAAGTCAATACCATCATTCGAGATCATCCATGGGAATTTCTCATAGGGAATTTGAGAATCATCTTAGATAATTCAACAATATCTCCAAACACTCACTTCATGGCTCAAGTTTTAGGAGTATCTTATGTGGGGTGGAAGTTGCAGTCATTGGCATTACCATTTAGTAGTATTTTTAAACATTCATTCCAAAGCATCTGTGAGCTAATTTGAAGGAGTTTCACATGATTTTGAAGATATATAGTTTCATCGCATTGGGGCTTTCCATCAACGAGGATAATCAAAATTCATCATTGGAAACATCTTCTCTTCTTCTTCTCTCCCTCTTCTCAACATACCCTCAACTTTCTCTCTCTTATCAATGTTTTAATTTTTCGTTGGGGTTGCACTTTTTCATATGTCTTAATGTTTCTAATGTAATAAGTCACCTTTAAGTCATAAAAATGGACTTAAAAGTTTCCTAGGAAGTTGAAAAGTTGTACGTTGTGGAGGGACATATGAAAAGGCATTGGGGGGTAGATGATGAGTCACCTCTCATTCTATAAATTGTAAAGCCATTCCCATTTCAAAGGGTTGGTGATTCATTTTGTAAAATCAAGAGTGTGTTGTACTTTGAGAGAAAAAAGGAGATAGCCATTTTCTTCCATTCCCCCCTCACAAGTTATCCTCCATTCCCACACTATGTACAACTTTTTTTTAAGAAACCAATATGAGAAGGATTTTCTATCCTTTCTTGATTTAGGGATTTATTGATACTTTGTGATCATAAATTCTAATCGTTCTTGTCGCTATTTGTAGAATTGTTTCTTCTCATAAATGCATGTATTGAAATTTCCAACTAGTGTGTGTAGGAATATGATTTTCTACTTGAAATATTAGTTCTCCTATCTCATTTCGACTCCCCTTTCCCACTTTTGAGACAAAGTCCTCTCTAGCAAAAAAATTCTAGCTTTGCTTTATAGGGTGGTGGAGTGACCGCCCCGTTGATCCCCGCTCACAAGGCCACTAGGAAAATCCCCTTTACTCGTGCATGCATATACGACAACTGCACCTATTAAGTAGAGGGACTTAGATTTCTATTGCTTTGGCAAGAAATCCACTAGTTTGTATACCTAGAATTTTTTTCTTGCCAATCTGTTTTTGGCACTCCACCGTGGGACATATTTAGCAACATTTTCACACAAAATATGGCCACAATGTCCAAAAAAATTGAAATATTAAAAAAATACGAGTTCATTAAAAGCCTTTGCCAAAAGATATACTATCAATTCCTCCATGCTACCTTTCATATTCCATAGTGTCTTATCATATTCCCACTTCAATAATTTCCAAAAGTCAGGTCAAGGAAAATACGCTAGGTTGAATAGGTTGAGAGGTGGTGTTGATTCTAATTTTGAGGCTTTGCAAAATCAGCAAGAACGAATCATAGATAATCCATACGTCTTCTCTTTAGCATCCTCTCAATCTGACTCTTTAACAATTTCACTTGGCAATCCTATCGAAACTCTTGTTGATACTTCCCCTTCAAAACTATCCCATTTTTCAACCACCATTAATAATTGAGTTCCCGTAAGAAGAATAATTTGAAGAATAATTTGTAGAAGCAAGAGATGAAGAAGAAGTAGAAACAAAAAAATGGAAGATGAAGAAGAAATTCTCAGTAACCCATTGTCCGGTGGGGAAGAAATACATGCCCACTTTCTCTTGAATGCCCTCTTCACGATCTACCAAAAAGTTCACACAAGAACTTTCCAAAGCTATGACACATACGATTCTGAAGAACACCTCATTATTTTCATGATGTTATGTGATATTTTTGGTGTCCAACATGAATATTTCACTATAAGATTGTTCATGGAGTCTCTCCAAGAAGAAGCAAAAAAATGGTTCTACCTCCTACCCTTTGATCCATCACTTAATGGAATGACATCAAAATGAAGTTTGAGGAAATATTCAGATTTACTAAGGACTGTCAAGACCTCCTTGTTCAATTGTCACAAATAAAGAAAGGAGAAAATGAAACTATGAGATACTTCATGGATTATTTTGACCGGTTTTAGACACGAGGATACCAAAGGAGGATTCACCATCGAAAACAACGTTAAGAAATTATTTATTAGTTCAATAAGTTGAGGTAATATTTTTCTTAGGAAAAGTTCAACCAAGGGATATTACAAAAGTGAAAATATTGGCCATTGTACTTGATGATGATCTCATCCTCTCCGGAAAGATCAAGAATCCCTTAAAGGGTAAAGATAAAAATCCCGGAGATGACAGATCCAATCTTTTTTTTGTAGAAATGGGAAAATGAAATGGAATCAATTTGGAGGGAAATATTTTAGTTACTTTCTTCTCAAAGAAGAAATGGAAATCAGATTATAGGAGCACCCTAAAGGATTGCCTTGGAGGCCCCACCTTTCAATGCAAGTTGTAGGAGTAAGGAAAAAAAGAGGGGCTTGAACAAGAAAGTGAAGGTGGTGATTTCCTAGAAAGGGATGAGTTTGAGAATGATACAAAAATCAGATTCAGTGAATATTCTTGAGGCAATGAAGATGAAGAGGAATATGCACGTAGCTTCTGATGTGTGGTATTCACTCATTCTGAGTCTGAGAAAGAGATATCTTCCTCCATTGTTGAAAAAACAAATAAGACTAAAGATTCTCTGGTGGCGACTCCTCAAAACAAAATAATCAGTTGAGGATCTCCTTGCCCAGGATCTTAAAGTAAGTCTTTCGATACCTATTCTAATTATAAATATAAATCTTCTCCTGTAAAATATAGTACTTTGAAATCTCCTGGTGTACCTTTTAATATCCCCTTTGTTCCCCAAAAATCTACTCCTGCTTCCAAACCTATCCTAAATCTAAAATTAGTCCCATCATAACCCTCACACGCATCTTATCCTTCCGAATTCATATAATACGTGAACAAAGACAAGGTGCATATTACTAAAAATGAATATCTCAGAGACTCGACCCGACAAATTTGAGATTTTTTCAATACATCGGTAGTGGTAGTTTAACACCCGCAGTTTGTAGCTCCTAGTTCTACAAGAATACTACCAAACCCACCTACACCTCCATCACGTAACATGATTTCATTGAAAACATCCAAGACCGAGAAGGTTGAACCTTTCTATGTCCCTTTTCTTGTTGAATATTATGTATTGAAGAACTCCATAATAGATTATGGTGCCTCCAATAATGTAATTCCTATAAATATCGCCAAGGCTCTCAAACTCACTATGAATCCACCTAGTTTCTCTTGTTACTCCTTGGATTAAAAATAGTTCCCACTTGTAGGGAAGGTCAAAGATGCACATGTGGATCTTGCCAGATTTATAGAGAATAAAGTTTCAATGATGATCTTGGTAGTAGACATTCTAACTTCATTTAGAATGTTACTAAGTTGAAGCTTCTGCCAAGACTTGGGAGGGAAAATTCAGATGAATTGGTCATCCGCAACCATACCAGTGAAGGGAGACATGGAGAAATTTCTTCCAGAGAAGAAGATGAGGTACACGGTGTGAAATTATGGAATCCCAGAAACCAACACCTTGTACGAAGATAGCAAACAAATAAATTACTTTGTGACAGTCAAGGAGGAAGAGGATATTCCCATCTTGATAGGGCCAGACATGCCTTCCCGAAGAGGCATGGACCTTGAATAATCATTGAGGAAATTTTAAATACAAGAGGGCAACCCCAAATTTCTGGAAAATGTAAACCATGAAGAATATGAAATGGTTCTTGGTGATTTTCAAAAGAAAAGTCACTTACGTTCTTATCCATTATGAAGAGATATTCTCATTCCCATTTGAATACAAGCACTCCCTTGATCATGACACCCCAGGAAGAGACCACTCCAGTCTACAATTACCCATTAAATAGTGGGAAAGAAGCATTTGTACAAGAAATAATAAGAGCCACGGAAGAAAGAGAAGACCCCGAGCTTAGTCTTGAATGCCTAATGCAAGTGATGAATCGTAAGACAAGCACAAAACTGATTTAAAATTATTAACCAATGTGAAGGCTGGCCATGTTGAAAAAAGAAACATGATGATCCTCCTAAGCCAATGGTTGATGGATGAAATGATGAAATGGAGATATTTTCTTTCCCATTTGAAAAGGAAGACTCTTTCCATGATGAAGAAGTTGAAGTAAGAATTTTTTAGGCCTTTGAAGTTGAAGCTCCTCTTCACGAATAAGTTATAGAATATAATGATTCCCAGGATGATGAAGTAATCCCTTCGTATAGTTACCTTAGGCTATAAAATAAAGACTCTTTGAAGTCTTCCAAAGATGAGTTGCATGAAGTAACAAAGGATATCTTTGTACAAGAACTATTGGATGCAATAGAAGTTGTGGAAGACCCCGAGTTGATTCTTGATCTCTTAACTCATACGATGGCCATACAAGAAAAGTATGAGGTTACTTCTAATCCAAAATTCAATATTCAAGCACCTCATAATGGAGTAGAGATAAAGGATGAATATAAGGTTTATCATGGAGAAGATGTCAATGAGCATAGATATGGGAAACAAAGTAACTTAGAATATTAAAGAAATTTGAATCAAAATCATCTTCGGGGCAGCAATGAGATGCTCAATGAAGAATCAACTATGTGGAAAAACATGGAAGGAAACTGACACTATGAAACAAATTTTAAAGATCGTAAAGGAAATGGAATTTCTACGCAAAGGCGTGAGAATAAAAAAGATCATGTAGAATCACTCCTACAAAGTACACAGTAAAATCATGGAATCACCTAGATTTCATAAATAGTTAATGAGAGGAGGATATTTTTCGGAATAATTCAATGGCTTCATAGAACAACATCACTCGGTTTTGCCCACTTAGGGGTAAATTTTGGGGGATAAAAATTAGTTCAGTGAAAGTGGGTTGTCTCTTTATTTTACCATAGGTGATTTCTAGGTCTGTTTCCTTTTATTGTGTGTGTTGTTTCCTTTCGGTGTTTTTGGTGTGTGTGTGTTTCCTTCTTTGCTCTCTCTCTTTTGTCGTAAGTTGTACATGACTTCATAGGGCCCAATTGATAAGGCATTGGTCAATGCATCATATTGTCTAAAGTTGAGATTCTAGATTATTCATGGCATTTCTTCGCTATGTTGAGTCCATGTCATGTCCCCAAGCTAGATCCAATTATTTTCATGATAATATGCAATAGGAAATTTATGATTTCTAAGCATGACAACGATACTCATATACCAATTTTTTCACATTTTATCATTCCGAGGAACCCCAAGTCTACCCAGTTAGTTCCAATGACCTCCCAGTTGATGTTAACACATCCCCCTAGGTGAGTTAGGAAATTAAATTCAACCCCCGGGTGATTTTAGGAGTTCTTGAAAAATGCTATCTTTATACAGTGTTGGGAAGGGCTATCACTGGCCTTCCTAGTCTTGAAGCAACTCCATGAAGTAGAAAGAAGGATCCAAATCTAGCATGGAGTTGAATTGAAGGCCTAGAAACATCATGGAAGTGATTTTGGAAGATTCAAGGAATATTTGGAGAGTTTGGAGTAGTTTGATCAAAATCAGGGTTCATAGGCCTAGGTAGTGCATAGGTCAAAAAAACTATTGAGCTTCCAAAGGTGATTCCGGATCTCCAGATGGAGTTAGGAGAAAACCAAAACATCGTAGGCAAGGGAATTCCTATGAATATAATATGGTGAAATTAATTTTTCACAAGTCTTTGGCACATTGGTTTTGGAAGTAATTTTTCTCATGTATAGGTGGAGTACCTGATGAAAACTTCTATATTTCAGGTAAAAAATTGATGAATCAAGACCCTACACACCCACCATTTGATTTAAAATCCCATTTCTAGTAAATATCATATAAAAATTCATCAAAACATTCCATCGGGAGCTCAAGATATTGTCGTCGCAAGTTATCCTCAAGGTTTAGGAGTTAGTCAAATTTTCAGTTCCAAGAGCCTGGTGGGATTTTGTGTCCCTCACGTCCCTCAAGGTAAGGGACATAATTTTTGGGAAAATGTACCTAGACCACATGAAGCCCTTTGGACCCACATATGACCTCCAGGATCATGCATTCAGCCCTGTGTGCTTGGGAGCTCAAAGCCTTCACCGTTGGATCATTGTGCCACGTGTCATCACTTGGAGCGCCATGGAATTTGATGTCCCTCATGTCCCTTTGAGGTGAGGGACATAAAACATGGAAAAATGTTCCCATCCCCTAAGGAGACTCCTATTCACTCATGTGACCTCTTCAAGAGTGAATTTCCAGCCCTTAAGTGCTTTCTAGGCCTCCATTCTCAACCATGAGATCTCCACCACGTGTCATCACCTTGATCACATTGAAATTTTATTTCCCTCATGTCCCTTTGAGGTGAGGTACATAAAACATGAAAAAATTCACCCCACCCTTGTTGTGCATTCTTTTTGAATAATTTAAATCTGACACTTAGCCATTTCCCTCCATTTCTTCTTCACAGCTTCATACCTTGCCATGGATTTGTTCATGATTGTCCAGACACCCAGTCCACCATTATTGCTCCAATCCAGATCCTCCATGGCAAAAATGTCATCCACTATGTGAAAATGCATAGGTCTCAAAGAAAAAAGGGGTTGAAAAATGAGAACCAACAGAGAAATGAATGAAAACGAAGATTTTTGGTCAGATAACCACGAAGCCACTGAATCGAAAAATCATCATATCTTACAAAATACAAGTCAAAGGTGTTTTCATTTGTATACTTTCACATTTTTCAAGATTATGAAGATGCAACAAACGTGAGGTCTAATAGTGCCTTTAAACATGTGTTCTAACAAAATCCCCATTACATGCACCGGGTCACATTTCTCAGATTTCCCATCAATCCGGTAATAGAAACAAGATAAAAACTTGCACATGAACTCCAAATGGAAAACCTATCGTAATGGAGTTATTTTTGAAATGAAGATAGACAAAAATCATACCTATAAATTTTGAGCTCCATTAATGGCTGTCATGACAGTTCTATGCTTGAAGCCACTGTCAGTGAAAATTTTAAATTTTATTTCCAAGCATTCTAGTGGGCGAAATCAAGTGAAATTTTGAGGAAATAACCACAAAGACGAGTCAAGTATAGAAAAATATGTTCCATTAGAAACTGAGTATTGTAATTCCACTTCTTTTAAAAAGTAAGTTTTCCTATACAGACTCGCTATGTTTGGAAAGTCGTCATCAAAAGCGGCTATGGAAAAGGCAGTGTGCATTGAAGATCACCAGGAAGCTAGAATGATTGTCTGGAGCATAAAATAGTGAAAATGACCACTTACTAAAAATAGTAATCTCTCTATATGGGTGCTTACTAAAAATAGTAATTCAACCCAAGAAGTGGCTGAGGTGAAGGTAGTGTGCATAGGATTGAATGAATAACTTCATCACATCAAGATGGTCAAGAAGAAGCAAGAATCACCTCTTACTATAAATAGTAAGTATCCCATGTGGGTACTCGCTATCAATGGTAAGTCATACTCAAGGGGCAGTTTTGGAACAATGGGACATAAAGGGATGATCATTCAGGTCAATACCATCATTTGGGATCATCCATGGGCATTGCTCATAGGGAATTCAAGACTCATCTCAGAGAATTCAACAATATCTCCTAACACTCACTTCATGGCTCGAGTTGTAGGAGTATCTTGTGCAGGGTGGAGTTGCGGTCATCGGTAGAACCATTCAACAGTTGTTTTTAAACACTCATTCCAAAGCATATGTGAGCTAATTTGAAGGAGTTTCACACGAGTTTGAAGATTTAGAGTTTCATTACATTGGGGATTTCCATCAACGAGGATCATCAGAATTCATTAGGGGCAACATCTTCTCTTCTTCTTCTCTCTCTCTTCTCTTCATACCCCCAACTTTCTCTCTCTTATCAATGTTCTAATTTTACGTTGGGGTTGTACTTTTTCATATGTCTTAATGTTTCTAATGTAATAAGTCACCTTTATGTTATAAAAAGAGACTTAAAAGTTTCCTAAGCAAGGGTATAACTTTTAAGTCACCTATCATTCTATAAATTGGAGGTAGACGATGAGTCACCTATCATTTTATAAATTATAAAGCCATTCCCAATTCAAAGGGTTGGTGATTGATTTTGTAAACTCAAGAGTGTATTGTACTTTGAGAGAAGAAAGGAGATAGCCATTTTCTTCCATTTTGCACCTCACAAATTTTCCTCCATTCCCACACTATGTACAACTTTTGTTTAAGAAATAAATACAAGAAGAAGGAGTTTCTAGCCTTTTTTGGCTAAGAGATTTATTGATACTTTGTGCTCATAAATTCTAATTGGTCTTGTTTCTATTTGCAGAGTTGTTTCTTCTCATAAATGCATGTGTTGAAATTTCTAACTAGTGTGTGTAGGAATATGATTTTCTACCTACAAAATTAGTTCTCCTATCTCATTTCTCACTCCCTTTTCCCACTTTACAAACAAATTTCTCTCTAGCAAGAAATTGCTAGTTTTTCTATAGGAGTGGAGTGCCCCTGTTGGATCCCCGGCCACAAGGCCAAAAGGAAAATAAACCTTTACTTGTGCATGCATATATGACAGATACATCGTTAAGTGATGGTCTTTGTGGTAATATGGTAATTACAAATCAAAATGTTCTACACATTTTGAATGAATTATATCAGCTGCTAGGGTTCATTTATATCTGTTAAACCACGCATTAGTTGACAATACTTTTGAGATATTTATAAGGATTAGTCAGCGATAGGATATGCCATCATTGGCTGCAATAAGAATCGAGTCTAACGTCGTATCATTATGTCATTAGTAATGGTTTATGCACACAACCAAAAACCTGGTAACTACAAACTATGTAGCATTAGATGCCACCATGAACTTTTGAAATAGGGTATTTGTCAATTCCTTCTTTGAAAATGGTTCCACTTCTAGAATTAGCTGATATCATTTTCTATAACTTTGTGAGCCTTAGAAATTGTTTAAAAATTCACATGCCTAACATACCTAGTTCTATCTCGCATATTATTCCTTGTTACCACCATGCACTCCACTATTACTTTCTTTGATAGTTAGTCATCTACATAAACCATTATTTTTTTCTAAATTTATGTGGCTTAGTAGCAGTTCTTATTTATAAATGCTCACAACTAACATACTAGGATTTTATTGCATATTCATGCATGATGTGGTTGAGTTTTCTTCATTTGTTGTCAGAGCTGGTGATCATAGATTATTGTAAACAAAATGAAAACAATGGAAATTGAAAACAAAGCTCATTAAACATATTTATAAAATGATTGAATGTTAATCACCATGTTGATTTGGTTGTGTAGCATCAAGTTGAGAGGTTTGTACATCAACTCCTATTGTTCTTTGGTTGTCTATGTAAATAAGAAATGTGTAAGTAGATTTTTTTTGTTGAAATACATTTAACATAATCATATGTTTGAGTTGTATTCTGGTACAAACCTTTATTCATATGAGAATAGTAATGTTTCAAAAACATTTCCTGACTATGTGTCTCAACAATAAAAATAATAGATATATTGGATTAAAATAATGTATGCGGTAGAACACTACCGCCATAAATCACTATTACTAAAGACTTATGGGAAAAACAAGTGAACATCTCGAGAGTAACTCATATGATCACTCACAAGGAAAGGGATTTTTGTTACCGTTTAGACCAATTTTTCTTGTAGTTATTAATTATTGTTGAATTTTTTCAATCCAATCCCTAGTGACTTCTTTTCTTTCATCATTTTTATCATTACAATTATGCCCTCCAGTTATTTTTGACATAAGAAACAAAATTTTAAATTGTCCACTTTGCTATCATAGAGTCTCAGCATCCACCCAAAATAAATTCTTCTTTGTATTTAACCTTTTCCATGTATTTTAATTGTTTCTCTCAAAAATTTGAATATTCACTTGGTATAAAAACAATAATAATACAATCCAGACACTAGTTCTAATAACTATTGGCAGCTCCATTATTACTTCAGAATAAATATCACTAGAAACATTGTGAAAATCAATGATAACACATTTTGTATTGAAAGGATTGGTGGTAGGAATAGTGTTAGAATTGAGAAAAGATGAAATGTATGCACATTGGCATGTAAACTCTTTTCTATCCTCCAAAATTTTCGGTATACTATATTCCATTGACACCACATAGTTGTCTAATATTATTTGATCCTTGACATGAACAACTTCTTCCACCACATTGTCCTTTTTCGTTTAGCTCTTTTTACCCTATGTGGAAATCAAATTTTCTCTTTCCTTTTCTCTCTTCACCCAATAGTACGAGAAAATTGGTGGTAATGTGATTCATGATATTTAAATTTTTCAATTACATTGAATTCACTATAGGATGTCAATAGTTCAATGTCTAGATGTTTGTCTTTAAAATATTGTAGAAATTTTTCTCTCATTTTTCTGTCTTTTTAAATCCTCCGACAAAGAAGAATTAAATGTCTCAGCTATTAAGCCTTTCTCGAATAGGGCGCTTAACCAAACATCCCCTAATTGTACTTTATCTTCTAGTACTAATAGTTTTTGTTTGTTCTTTCCTCTAGTATCCCTGAATGAATTAGTTTTGAATCTTGGTAATGAATTAGGCTAAAATTTATCCCGATTATCTTTAACAGTGAACAAGAAAGGCCACCATATCTAAGAAACTCAAAATTTTATTCCATTTATTACATATATCATCCGATAATAATAAGAAGTTCCATTTTTGTATAGATTGTATGTTGTATCTATTTTAAAAATAAAAAGGCATTGATTCTAAAAGTTCTACATTCAAAGGACAATCATATGTTTTGTATTTTTATATATGGAAGATATATGTTAATAAAAATGCAATAAAATTAAAATACAAGTACCATCCTCTCTATTTTAATTTTTGCTAATAAGGGATGTTGATTAAATCCAAGTGATTTCTGAATCAATCTAGATTTGTACAACAAATCAATAAACTTGGTTTCTATCCGAGATCTATTCACTTCATTTTGTTGTTTGCAAATATTATTAATGACTTCATTAGTTGCAATTGTAGAATGAATGTGATGCCTTTGAAACAATAGCCTCTTATGTTAATACTTGTAAGTATCTGAGCCAAAAATATTTTTTTATGCACATATTGTATGTTTTCTATTAAGTATATAAAATTTAACATCATCTGTTTACAATTCCTTTAGATATTGGAGCTCCACAACCTTATTCATATACTTTATAAAGGGAAGAAGAAATGCGTCCCTCTATGTACGAATAAAATTTATCAACATGGAGTGCCCAAGAAGGTCGACATTCTCATCATCTACAAGATAATACTCATACTCTTAAGGTGCTACATGGCACCTGAAAACATCAATTGAAAATACTTCACCATTGAACAAAAAGTAGTCAAACTTATGAATAGTTGAAGGTTCTATTTTTGTTAATATAGTGGTTTCTTTCTTCAATAATGCAATTTATTAAGTAGTAATTTTCAACCCATGCATATTTGATCTCAATGGATTTATCTCCAATTCAGCCAATTATGTTCTCCTCAACATAGTAAACAACTTTGCATGTTTAGGTGGTGAAGTCTAACATTTTCTATTCACAAAATGAAAAATGGAAGAGGTTTTATCACCTCTATACAAATTTATAAATACTTTATGCAAGCATGTCACTATGAATGTCTTCGCATTTGAACAACCAATTTTCCCTTTATCTATTAACAACCCGAAATCCCAACCATAGATTGAATAGGAACATTGCATTTTGTCTTCTGCAGCCCTCATTTCCCATTTCTGGATAAAGAAACAACCAACTCCATATTCAGGATAAGACACTTATTATTTTCATAGTCGATGTGTTTGACTTGAACACACATTATACTCAAATAAAAAAATGAGAGGATATAACCATTCGTAATACCTCATGTCCGTCATCTATAACAAAAAAAGAGGTCGTTGTAGTAGTTGTAAGGGACATGGATTTCAACAAACCATTCCTCATCTCTTTTCTTCAAACACTCATTGCCTTCAACGAATGAAATTGCAAGAATGGATTTCGATTAATGGAAGAAATTGTACCTAAAATTATAGTAGAATATATTAATAATTAATTCACATATGAAGTAATGTATATTCCCACTATAAGATATTGAATGCAAGTATTAGACTTTCAGATCACCAATACCTATAATACATTAATTTTTATCATTGGTGAGTAATCAACGTAAATGTTATTGACCACTAAGCTTCAAGTGAACATGATATCTAACCTTGATTGGTTCTTGTGAATTGTCTTTTGTGGATCACATCATTAATACCAGAAACTATTCAAAAATGTTCTTGATAATTAACATGCAACATATTTTTGAAGGATTATCCATTATCGACAACCATCCACATTGCGTATATAGCAAGAAACAAACATTTAAAATACACATATGTTAGAGAGAGAGGATTTAATTCGACATATGAATGGAAAATTTTTAACATTACTTGTTCGTAATTAACAACAATTAAATGGACTTGTGTAAAGGCCATTAAGATTTAATTTTTTGAATTTTTAGCGAGTGTGTGAAAAACCAAACACAATAACGGGTCTAGTAGTTGCTAAGCGAGAATGTTTTAAACATAAAAAATGTTTAGTTTTACCATAACATATTTTACAAAGAACATCGTAGTCCCCCCTAAGACCTAACGAGTTTTATTTGAAATCAAGCATTGGATTATGCCATAATTCACATCCATTTGTATAAAAGAGAACGCGTTTTGTGGCCACGAAGCTCCATTACTAATTGAAAGGAATGACATAAAGATTGCTAGGATTTTCTAGTTCTTGATTTAAAAAGAGAGATAAAATAGCAAATCATTGTCTAGCCTATCACCTCAAGGTTCCCGACATTACCTCTTGTGGTTGTAACCACTATCTCTACACTTTTGAATAGATATTATTTTTCAATGACTATAAATTTATCATATTGGCTTGACTATTCCTGACGTAGCCAAGTGTTGCACTAAAAACAATTGGGAGGGATGAAGCATTATATCGTTCTCATAAGATATATTATTTATGTCATATAATTTAGTTAGGTTCTTATATTATAGAATGTGTAGATACCGATAAGTTGCATTAATAATTGTAAGGAATAACATAGCGGCAACTAGGCTCAATAGTCTCTCAATTTGAAAAAAAGGGGCCTCTAATCTTCATTACAAGTTGAAAAGAATAATGTAGCGCCCCGTAGGCTCAACATTGTTTTATTTTCAAATAGCTATATAATTACAAAACAATGGTCTTGTTTAGTGGCCACTAAGCTCATATGATTACTGATTATCATTATAAGAACTATATGTTCAGCTTTGGACTGATATTGTTTTTCAATGATAGTAATTATATCGTATTGGTTGGACTTTGCATGTCGGACAAAGTGCATCACTACATTCCAAAAACACGGATAAAGACTTATATATTTTTCATAAAATATATCTTTGTATATTATAATCCATATTCATTCATATTAAAGAAAAATACTAGTGACCTATAGGCATAACAATTTCTTAATTTCAAAATACCTAACAAATAACAAATCATGGTCTAGCTTAGAAGTTGGTATACTACTTTCATTACCTCTTGTCATAGCAATCACTAGTTGTACAACTTTAGATTGAGTGTAATTGTCAATGACTATAATTACATCAAATTACCTACACGTTACGGTGGAGGAAATTTCTACACTACTTTCCATTGAGAGAGATCAAGAATTTCTCTTCATATCAAATAAAATTCTTCGATTGCTAAGGTCCATTACTAGTTGAAATAAATAATGTTGTGGCCGATAGGCACAAAAACTTCAAAATTTGAGAATAGATATATAATAACAAACAATGGTCTAGCTTAGCGGCCGCTGGGCTCCTATCATTACCATTTTCCATTGTAATCACTATCTGTTCAACTTTTAACTGTTAGTGCTTTTCATTAATTTTAAGTTAACATACTAGGTAGACTTCACATGGTAGACCTAATTGTTGCACTACATTCTACTGCGAGGCATCTAGTCTTGTTTATTTCTCCTAAGATATATCTTTTAAAATTTTAATCCATATTCGTTTGTATCAGAGAAAAAGTGTATTAACCACTAGCCTCAAAAATTTCTTAATTTTAAAACATTCATTAAATAACAAATCATGGTCTAACTTAGTGGCCTTTATGATCATATCATTACCTCTTGTCCTAAAAGACACTATATGTACAAATTTAGATAGATTGTAATTGTGAATTATTATAATGTTGTCAAATTTTCAACATGCTTATTGGAGGAGCCAATTCCTGCAATTATTTCCATCGAAAGGGATCAAGACTTTCTATTCTTATCAAATAAAACAATATGTGACCATCAACCTTCATTACTAGTTGAAAGGAATAACGTAATGGCTGCTAGGCTCCTATCATTAACATTTGTCATTGTAATCACTATCGGTTCGCTTTGGATTGATAGTATTTTTCGTTGATTGTAATTTTATCGAGAGGATATATCTTTGTAAATTGTAATCCATATTCATTTGTATCAACAAAAATCCTAACAGCCACTAGGGTTAACAATTTCTCAATTTCCAGGTAGTTATTGATTAATAACTCATGGTCTAGCTTAGAGGACACTAAGATCCTTTCATTACTTCTTGTCGTAGTAATCACTATCTTTACATCTTTAGATCAATTTTAATTTTTAATGATTATAATTGTATCAAATTGGTTCCATGTTACCTAGTGGAGCTAATTCTACACTACATCCCATCAATAGGGATGAAGACTTTCACTTTGTATCAAATAAAATGTTTAGTGACCACTAATATCCATTACTATTTGAAAGGAATAATGTAGCACTTGCTAGGCTCAACAGATTTATAATTTTTGAATAGCTATATAATAAAAAACAATGGTCTATCTTAGTGATCACTAAGCTCATATCATTATGACCTATAATTTTAATCACTATTTATTATTCTTTGGATTGATAGTGTTTTTCATTGATTGTAATTATATCATTTTGGAAGGAAGTTACATAAAGCAACCCCAATTGTTCCGCTACATATTTATCTTGTACAAGAGATATATTTGTAAGTTAGAATACATATATATCCCATAGAGTAAGTGATTTTTTTGTAGTTTTGATAAGATAAATCATTGCAACATATAATTCACATATGTTCTTATCAAATAAAATGAATAACGACAACTAAGCTTCTTTATTTATTGATTGAAATGAAATATGGTCCATTGAGCACAAAAATTACTTAATCTAGAAATAGTGATAGATAAAAATCATGATATAGCTTAGCGGTCATTAGCTATTTACCAATACCTCTTGTCATTGTAATCACTATCTTTACAACTTTTAGGAGCTATTGTTTTTCAAAATTTTCATGCCACATGTCATCGTTTACTACTAGTTATTTATACTATAATATGAAGGTTTCATATAGTTTCGAAATATTTTATAATCATTTCTTCATATATAAATTCCTTGATAAATGTGTCAATTATAATGTTTTCTAATTATCAGGTTTAAAACATGCCACGTGGCATAGAGTAATTGGATAATTATTTTTCATTAGCACACTACATAAAAATAGAAATAAATGTGCCTATACACTCATACACTTTATTTCTTCTTCTTTATTACAATATTATATATTTTATTATGTTTTAGCTATTTTAAGCTATAACCAATAACAAAAGGCGTTGTTTTCAATATTGTTTGTTTTTTCGATATCCTACACCTTTTCGTAATGAGTGGTAAATTAAAAATTTGAATTGTGAATTCCCTTGCATTTTTGAGAATTTAAAATTTCAATATTAACACAAATTCCCATAACGCACTTTTTATATTTTCAAAATTTCTAACGTGGATTGTGCTAGAAAAATATTAAATTCCCTATCGAACTAGTTTTTAGGGTTTTTATTTTTTTGGTCTTGCAGAAAAAAATCTTTTGAAATAAAATAAAAATATAAGAAAGCCAAAGATTACATAGCCAAATGCTAGAATCCTGGTAATTTTGGCTAGGAAGAATTGAACAATAATTATAAGCTTGTTTGCAGATTAACAAAAAGGATGCACACACACTGGGGAAGTGAAAGGGGTTATGGAAAAATAGTGCGAGATAGTTTGTTCAATGCACGGTAGAAAGTGCTTCAAGAACATCACCAAGCACAAAATAATCTCATATCTAAATCAGGTATTTATCAAAAATGTATACTATATTAAATATGCACCTTTTTGATTGCAGGATTGTTTATTCATTCTGTCTTTGACCAGATCATGTATTTTTCATGTCATTCTAGACCTACTTTTCCCTCCAAAAACATGCTTCGGGGCCCAACTCTTCTTACCGGTTCCTTCTAATTGTTTTTTTTACTAGTTGATATCTTTTTCATGTCAGTCCATCCCTACTTTTCCCTATGAAAATGCCCTACGTGGCCCAACTCTTCTTACCACTTCCTTTTAATCATTTTGTCACATCGCCTTATTCTTCAAGAAAATAAGAAATTTTTGTGCCCAATTTGAGTAAAATTTAATCCATTTTTAGCTCTGGTTATTATTTCATTTAAACACTTTCAAGTTTCCACCAATTTATGTTCCCTTTAGATAGTATTTTCTTGATAGTGAGGGCCAATCACACAATCACTAGTTTGTAAAATTGTAATGTTTAGCAAGACTCAAAATATTGTTTTGGTATTCGTTACGTCTACCTTTTTTTCATTTTAATATGATGATAGAAACAACCTGAGGTAAATATTTCATTTTGCATTGTTTATATGGTTATTGTGTTGACTTTGTGAGAAAATATTTGAGGTTAACAAAATTTATTAAAATTGTAAAATCATATTAATTTTTCAATTGTAAGATAAATTTTTGTGCAATGGAAGGTAAACATATTACATATACGCCTAAATTTCATATATTAAATATTCTAATTTCACTATGTATTTAAATTTATATATCAAATATTTTAATCACTATGTATTTATGTATTTTAGTCGGAGACGATATAATTCTTTTAAGACAATATTATCGTAGGCCACATATTATCGACAAAAGATAGAGTGTTGTCATAGATGTTAATTCATTAGGGTTTCTATGGAAGCCCACAAACTAATATGTTGAACATTAGGGATGCCAACAATCAACACATTAAAGACTTATAATCTTAGTGTAGTGTTCGGTAGATTATGTTGCAATGTATTATTTTGATATTAGTTATCGCTAGGATTTAACAAAATTAAGAAATCTATTACAAGCTCGGTGACCGCTAGGTTATAACACATTACCATATTTGCATCTTAGCGATCGGTACTCAAGTAAAAAATATTTTAATGTCGTAGGCCACTAAAAAACTTTGCCACATCATAATATTTGGAACATATCAATCGTTGGGATTTACAAAATAAATAAAGATATTGTAAGTCTAGTGTCAAGTAGGTATTTCCACAACATATTATTTGGAGCTTCGTGGTTCTAGGGTTTCAGGACTAAAGTAACGTAGTATGAAATTAGTAGCCTTATGTACGCCACAAAAAAAATTAAAACAACACTTTCGGTCGGATTTAACATTTTAAATGATATTTATTTGAGCTTAGTAGCCTCAACCTTTAAAATGATGTAATAATTTGAGCTTAGTTATTGTTAAAATTTAACCCATAATATTTGGAGCATAGCGGTCACAAGGATTTAACAAATTAAATGAATATTCTAAGAGGCTGGCATCCATTAGAATATGCATACTCATAATGTTTGTAAGTTCTCAGCGGTATTCTTTAAAAAATGAAATTAAAAAAATTGAGCTACATGGCATTTCGGTGCTTCCACAATAGAATATTTTTGAGCTTAGATGTCTCGAGCATTTAACAAGATGAAGAATGAAATTTTTAGTTGTTAGCATATGGATTTGCATGCATGCAAATGACATGTAGTAATATGGGAACAATATCCCTCCTCAATGAAGGTGAGGCTGCATTTATTGAAAACAAAAACTATATTTACATTTGTACATTCAAATTCATATGTGAGGGTGTTTTGGAACATCAATGGAAGAAAATGTGAATGAGGGAGATGAAATGGAATGAAGGAAAGGAATAAAAATGAATGAATGGAATGAGCGCACAATAGTTAGGTAAAGACAAAGCCTAATACTACATAAAAAGAACAATGAATAACTAATGCAAATAAAGAAGAGTTTGAATTAGCTAAACAAGAATAAGTAGAAGGAACAAACATGACAGAGTAAATCTCAGAGCTTGATCAATGTGAACAAGAACAAAATATTAATAGAATTGAAAATAAGATTAAAGACAATATTTGCATACAATATTTAAACATCTAACATCTAATGAACATAAGAACATAAAATGTTATAAGATAAATTTAATGGGACACAAAGTTTGTATTTCATTAACTCCAAAATGTCTTCATAAAAGAAAAAAAAAATCGTGAAACAAATCTTGCACACAAAAGTATTTTCTTCTCCTCTCTCGAAGTCACCCTTACAAATGAGCCCCTAACTTCCTTTTATAACCAAAAATTTAGTTAAAAAGTAGTTAAGGTTTACATGAACATTAAATAGGCAATCTTAAATGACCTTGACTTTTTAAACCAACTTTTAAAAAGTAACTTGAAAAATAGAAACCACTTAAGTTATCAAAAAAATTCAAAAGTGAGTTTAATAACACCACTTTATAACAAAAGAAATGGGTACATGTGGACCCAACTTAAATGAATTGGACACACACCTATACATCCTAGTCAACAATGCACCACCTAGATCAAGACACCTAGGATCAGTTCCTTATCCATTGGGAAAATAGTTCGCTTATCTAGGTTGTACGGGAATGAACCCATTGATTGTGCTCTGCAATCCTTCGGTGACAAGAGAGTCGAGATTGAAACTTGAGTAATTCATCCACCTCTCCATTGGAGCATCATCCTAGAGTGAACAATTTTGTCTTTATTCACATTCGCATTCACAATTACAAACAATTCTCCACATGCTCTGAATACATTTTCATGGTGAATTCTTCATTTTTTGCAAGACCGTAGTCATTACGCCACCTTAGTTTATCAGAATCCAAATCCTATTTTTCCATTGAGAATCTCTTTGAAGAGTAAAAATTTCAATTCACTTCCTAGAGTTATGTATTTCTTCTTTGTCACCATACCAAAGCGTTGCCATTTGATCTACTCATGATCATCCAATTCAAGAACGCTCCAACTTTAAGATTAGTCAATGAAGTATCACACCCACTGCTAACTAAGAGTTGATAGGGACACGCTTGAATGATGTGGCCTTACTTGATGATCCACAAAACTAAAATTTTCATTGGTATCGATTGTCGATGAATAGATCCACCATTATGATCATGTGAAGACAATTTATGTAGACAAACTTCTCCCATCACCAATCTTTGTCGATAACCACGCCTTTTTACTCCGAAGAAACCATTTTCAATAATTATGATATATACCACATAATGAGTAAGTCAAAGGTGACCCATTGGTACTATCGACAAACATTGGACGCCATGGAAATATGAGTGAGAGCTCACAAGTTGAGGTCACTTCTGGTTTGGAGTTGTTGGTAGTTAAATTGCCACAATGTGCAGGGGTCGTAGTGCTCTGCACAAGTGATTACCAATTCAGGACTCTATACGGACTCTCTGAAGGCTACCACACGTGAGAGACTACTTCAAAACAAGCACTAGGAAAATTTATACTCACCTTGAGTTGATATTTGATTGCGGAATTAGCTTACAATGACATGTCCCAAGTTGGTATCGATGATGTTCTCATACTCTGAATGGAGCAATAAAGTGGGTAAAATTTCTTAGAAGTCACACCACATCACCACTTTTTTTGGAGATGACACGATTGTGAAGACGTGACAAAAACCTGATTTCTAGCGATTACTTCCTAACTTTAAAACAAAACAAATCACCTCTGAAACTGCCCTAGGAAAAATATCAAATCTTGTTCTAAGAAGCTCTCATTGGATGAGGGATTATATTAAGGTATCAAAATTTTTCGTGTTAGAGGGGTTTTTTCCAATTAAAATCTTCGATCAAATATTAAAAGTCAAAGTTGACTCTTATGAAACTACTTGGAAAATCCAAGTGTAAAAGCTATGAAAATCTCATTTTGTTTTAGCACGGGAAAAATACCAAATGTCACCCTAGGAATATACAAATTACAAAATGAATATATGAATATGGGTAGCATTCAAATAACCAATCATTTTCTCTCTGACGATCATTTGAGTTAAAAATATCGACCCTCAAAGTAAGTCTCCTTGATAGAATGAAAACTACGCGAACAACGAAATCAAGCAAACTACATTTTATTTGGCTCTATGAAAAATAACAAAAAAGGTTCTGTGAGTTTTAAATTTGGCAACGTATTACATGAATTTGGGGAGAATCTAATGAACTAAACCATTATTATTTACAATAAATCAAGACCAAATTACGGATTCTTAAAGTAGGCCTTCGACAAGCTAAAACTATTTGCACGGTAAAAACAAGCAAACCGAGTTATTCTTGGGTTTGTGAAAAATATCAAATAAGCTACTTGACCATTTGAAATTTGGAAAAGGAGTACAAAAATATGAGGAGAAATTTAAAAAAAAAACGTTCTTCTTGAAAATCACTCATCTTCAACATATCAAGATCTAAATTTGATTACTTGACATATACAACCCACGATAGCCTTCATTCTACATCTATTGTTTTCTTTATTAATTTCAAAAAAAAAAATTGTGATGACCTTTGAATGCATGATATTATTGTATAGCCTGAATTTCTGGAGAGATCTTGGTTATGCAAATGCGTGGATAATTATTTTTCGAATGTGTGAATAATTATTTTTCCTAAATACTTCTCACCAATGCATGATGAAAATGATTTATTTTTATTAAATTCTCCCATGGAATTTCTTCACCAAAAACCTCTGTGTGAGCACTGCCTAGTTTGTTTGGGAATGTAGATTTTCCTTCTACAATGCGTGCTCTCTTTTTGCATGGAATAAGTTCTTGCCAACGTGGATTCTTTTCTTTCTACCTCTGGCTTTAGCGTAGAAATAGTTTGGAAACTATTTGTGGCTGGGTGAATTGACTTTGAACCTGCAAATGCATGGTGTTTATTACCATGGCCTGTGTATGGATGTTTTTCTCTCCACCATTCATTTCTGCCCAAAGCGTGGACTCTTATTTTCTCATTTATATTTTTGCAGCTATTAACGATTTTTTAAAACCAGGTAGTGTGGACTTTGAATCACTATTTTGGCTTCTTTTGACAAAGGCATTGAATTATTTTTGTTTTGGCATGGAAACTTGTCTAAAAAAATGCATTTAAAAATTGTTTCTTTTTTCTTTGTTGGCCGTAACACCTCTCCTCTCATTTTTGTTTTATTTTTCTCCTACCCCATGTGTGGCCTCTTTCCTTACTAAAAAATGCGTGTGGATTCCTACCTATTTCTTCTTTCAACATGGATTGTTGTTTTTAGGCATGTGTTGGAAGCTGTTGTTATGGATTTCTTCTTTGTTCTTATGTGAAGACTTTTGATGACTGCGTGGTTTTTTTAGGTTGATCTTAGAAAATAATTTTAGAACTATTTTAATCCTTTCATCTCTGGAAAACCCATGTAGAACCTATCCTCTCCCACGTGAATGCACTGCCTCTTCTTCAGGTGTGTGGATCTACAACTTTAATCACCTTTTCATTGGAACCTTATTTACTTCTGGTGTATTGCCTGAGGGATGTGATAAAAATATTTCTTGGAAACACTTCTACAGAGGAAATAAGAATAAGTTAGAAATATTGAAAGCTTCTTCATGTGAATTTTTCTAACAATCTTTCACGGAGGAAAAATTAAGACGATAAAGAATATTTCCATAATTGTTTATTTCTTTCCGTTGAAATAACCAATTTCCTCTTTCTTTGGGAAGTGGGCATTAATTGCCAGGGAAATATGGGAAAAAGTTTAATCATTTGCCCATGACAATGGCAAAGCATGCTAGCAATTTCCATCCATTTCCCCATGTGGGAAATTGGGAGATATTTTGTCATTTCTCCAGTAGGTTGGGTTGGTAATCGTGAGAGAAATTCCACAAGCAAGGAAAAAAGAATATTTTGTAAGGAAAGGGAAATGGGTGTGAAAATCTAATTTGGCATTCCCAACAATAGGAAGCAGAATTTTATTTTCCTCCAGAAATTAAAAAAAAATTATCAATTGATTTTTAATAAATATTTATTTAATTAAAAACCCCTAAAATTAATAAAATTAATTTTATTAAATTAAAGGGTAATAAATTAATAAGATGATCATGAGAATAAGATGATCACTATGAGAGTGATAAATCATGCAATAGAACAATTTTGAAAAAAATTTAAAAAATTTATGTCTATTAATTTACGGAAGTCAAAATTAGTTGATAACAATTGGTTCTAATTGAGGACAAGAACTTTCTGGACATGTAACAAACCCAAACTCAAATATTTAATGATCATGATCCCAAACACGATGATGCACAAAAAAGGGATGACAAAAGAGAGGAAACAGAAAAAAAGGAAACAAAACAAACCAAAATCCTAATTGCCTATGTTCATATAGAGGACAACACATTTTAAATTTTTATAGTGCTTGAGATATTTCCCACTGTAGGGAAGAGGTAAATGAGTCCCATCTAGATATGCCAAGTAATAGGTGTTATCTCCATAAAAATTTCTGATTTTGAAAGGGCCTAGCCACAATGAATCAAAATTCTCATGCTTTCCTTTCGGTTCACGTCTCTTGTCCCGAGAAGAAATAAGTCATTGATTTTAAATTCTCTCTCCTTAATTTTCTGTCAAATTATTTCTTCACTTTGGATTGGTGTTCCTCAATCATGTTTTCCACTTGACTTGTTTGTTCTTCAAGCTAGCTTAGGAACATGATCCTTTTGTCCACTGGATTGGCGAAGCATTCATTGTCAACTGCTTGAGTCAATCGTAATGTCGGTAACTCCAATGTGATGGGAATATGAGAAACTTGAGTTCCATATAAGAGTTGAACCGAGACATTTTGATTACCCTTTTGGGAGTTATGCGGTCAGCCCACAATGCATCATATAAATTTTTGTGTCAAGTTCTTTGATTTTCTTTGACTAACTTGCGCATAATAGTAATGATGTTTTTGTTACTAGATTATACTTGACCATTTCCGTATGGGTAGTAATTTTATGAATGAGATAAATATATCCCATACCCATAATAGAAACCTATTATCTCTGTAGAAAAAAATTGGTTTAATTTTCTATCACGATCTTTTATGGAATTCCATGTAACGAATCAATATATTCTTTTTGATGAAGTCATAGATTACCGCATGATAGATGTTTATTTCACCGATATATCTTCTACCTACTTTGTAAAGTAGTCAGTTGCAGTGAGCACGTGAGTATGACCAGCACTAGAATTTGGATTTAGAACCGCAATGAAATCCAACCCCCATTGTTGAAATGGTTATTCAATCACAACTACTTTTAAATCCAAAGCTGTCATTTTATGTCTTCTAACAAATTTTTGACAAGATTCGCATTTAGCCACCCATTTTTTAGCATCATAAAACATTATGGTCTAGTAATAGTGTGCTCACAAAATTTTATGAGATGTCACTAGTCCAAATAAATGACCACCACAAGCAAGATTGTGAACGGCTTCAAGTAACCTAGGTTTTTGTTCTTTATCGACACATATGAGGAACATGCCATCAATTCCTTTCTTGAACAATGTGTTGTCCCAAATAACGTACCTAGGAGCTCTCAATTTGATAGGTATTTTTTCCTTAGCTATCGGGATCTTAGTAAATTCACTATATGTAAGAAAATAAGTGATATCAGAATACCATTGATTTGTGGTACTGAAGAAAACTACCAGTGGTAAAATTTCTTCAACTGGTTCTTCTTCAGATTCATATCATGGTTTGTTCTTCGTGATGAGTTTGTAGATTCCCCTTCCTCAAACAAAATTGGGAGGATTTATGTACAAGTCATATTTTTAGATCTTGGAGACCCATTTACCTCTTTAAGATCAAGGTTCATGTTGTATCAACATTGATTTAACTGCGGTATCTGGAACTAAGACTTTGATGTGAGAATTCAATACATAGTACCTAAAATGTTTCAAATCTCTAACCATTGCGTATGCATGCCTTTCAAACAAAGTGTAATTGAGTTCATGTTTCTTGAATCTAGAACTCATGAATGCAATTGGAGATTCAATTCTCTCTTGATTGTATTGAGTCGGGATGGTAGAGATCATGTGCGGGGAAGAATAATAACATACTATGAAATCCTTTTTAAAATCAAGACACACAAATGTAGGAGCTTTCGCAATAGCATCCTTGATTTGGTCAAATTCTCCCCTACCTTCCTTCAACCATCTAAAGGACTATTTTACTTTCATCACGCCATAAATATCTTTGGTTAGCTCAAGCAAAATTTGGCACAAAACTTATCAAGAAGTTAACCTTCCCAAAGAATGAGAAGACTCCAAGCTTACTTGTAGGTAAGAAAATATTCTTAATAGCTTGAACGCGCTTAGGATCTCTCTTAGTTCCTTCTTTGAAACAACATTACCTATAAATTTCCCTTTCGTAACTACGAACAAAAATTCTTTAGATTCGGGGACATCTTATGAAGCATGCACCTTTGCAATATTTTATCCAAATCTCTTAGGTGATCTTCTCTCTTCTTTGAGAACAACATCAAGTCATCTATGTCTATCACTATGATCTTGTCTTTATAATCTACGGATGCCATATTCATATCCCTTTGAAAATTCACATTAGCATTGATGAAACCAAAAGGTATTATTCTATACATGAATGTACCCCAGGGGGTGGTGAACGTAGTTTTATGTTGGTCTTCTCTAGCCACTTCAATCTGATTATAACCAGAGAAACCATCTAGTATGGATAGTATTTCTGATCCAGTTACTTTTTGTAAAATATAGTCCATGACCGGCAGTGGGGAGTTATTCTTCAAGGAAGCTTTATTAAGATTGTGAAAATCCACTTAAATCCTAATTTCCCCATTTTTCTTGCAAACCCATAAAATATTACCTATCTAAGTTGAATGTCGAATAGGAAAAAATATTCGTACGTCTAACATCTTTTAACCTCATGGAATATCGTCCTTGCATTTTCGGGTTATATTGTCTCTTCTTCGGCTGAATGGAGTTGCACCAAGTTTTAAGGGTATGGCATGCTCCATTTCCCTAGGTTAGAAATAGTTGAAGTCTTCATATGAGTAATCTAAAATGTCGGGATATTTTGTAAGCATTCTTACAATTTTTGCGCTCTCTAGGTGAGAAACACTTTTAAATGTTGACTAAGCAAGGTTTTCTTTGGTACCAATGTCAACTTGCTCATAGTCAATAGAATTTTTGGTCCTACCTACTCTTTCTCTTTGATAAAATTTTCATGTTTATCAAAAATTTATTCAAGTGAGACCAATCATTTTGGAATTTTATTTCCTTTGAGTTGAATGATGCCATCGCCTGGATCCTCATTCTCAACTTCTTCTTGAATGGGTGAGGTCATCAATTCATGAAATGCATAATCACTTCCTTCAAAGTAAAACTATTAAAAAATATCTCTCTTTTCCAAGAAAGAAATAATTGTTGATCATCATTGAAGACTTAAAAATTTTCTGAATTGTCGGAAGACTTGGCATAAAAACCATCTCAAAGGTGTTTTTGTCTTGATCAAACTCGAATGAGAGATCATCAATGAACTTGAGACTACTAGGGAATATACTTTGTCATTCTTTTTATGAGGGACAAATTGTATGGAAAAAGCATCAAATATTGCTATTGTGTCCCACACTTTATTTCTATAGTGTCTCAAACGATCATTCTTTACTTAAAACTATTTTTAACTTGCTTCAGGATTAATTTTACATTTCGAAGACTTTCAAATTTTTATCCCTTTCACTTCGTAAGTTGGAGGCCAATTATTAATGCCTCATATTTTGTAGTGTTTTTAGTATTTGAAAATTGTATTTTGTAAGATAAAAGAAACATTTTACCATTGGGAGATATAAGCACCACTCTTGCACGGGAACCTGTTGAGCAATAACTTCCATCAAACTCAAGATTCTAGATCTCATTGGGATCTTGACAAGTGACCTCAGGTGCATGAACCTATGTAGTCATCATATAATTACCCATACTTGAGTTTTGAAAAAATAATTCTACATAGGGATCATCGGTTTTTGTTACCATGAACTTTTCCTGATTCTCCGACATTTGTTTCTTCATTTCTTCACTAATAGGGATCATAGCATGAGACAAGTCCATTTGAATCTCACCACCCAGATCTCTACACAATTTCCTGACCAATAACATACCATATGAAATAGGAATGTCGGTAACTAGAATGGTTACCTTGACTCGATTTTTACTAAATTGAGCTCTAACCATTTGAGCGTCTTTAATCTGCCTAATCATAGGAACTTGTCTTATGTCCATGAAGTAAGAAAATCTGAATGTTCTCGTATAATTCAGCCCAAGGGCATGTGCTACTTTTGCAAGAATCACATTATCTGAGGCTCCAAAGTCTATCTTGTAATTACTTAATTTACATCCGTTGAATAGAAAGGACACAAAGAAAGGTTCAATCTTTTCATTTCAAGAGGTAGTGATTTGCCACAATATTTTAAGTCTTTATGTCTTTTAGAGTTTTCAGAATTCCTTTAGAGGAATGAACACTATAGTAAGTTTTGATAAATTGGACCAATTTGTCGAGTTGATCCTTATTGGATTGGAATTCAAGTACTCTTCCATGATATCAAATTTGGGAAACATGGCGGTACTTGATGATGGATCAATTTTGACATTTTATTTGAGCTTAGTAGATATCATTGTGGAAGAAGAAACTTTCTTCGTAGCTGATTTATCAACTAATTGACTCGATAAAGATCCTATTTTATTTAAGATAGTTTTGAGGTTGGTAACCTTAGTTGTCTTGGACTCTTTAGGAATCTCATTTGTCTTGGATTCTTTAGGAACTTCCTTGGAGATATTTTTATCTTCCACCTTAGTGGTAATTTTCTCCTTTTTCTGAGAGCTTGTGAAGACAACGAAATAATGACTATTCATATCTTTTACAATTTATTCATATTCATCTTCTTCTTCTAAATAGTACTTAAATAAATGATTATTAATTTATCCTTCAGGCTCTTTGATTTCAGTTTTAGATGTCCTAGAGTTTGGTTCTTCTTCGTCAACTTCAATGACCTCAACTTTATCATCGATTTCTTCAATGACATCACACTTTGAGTTACTTATGGGATCCACTTTAATAACAAGCCACGTTGGTGCACCTACAATTCTGGATTTCTTGAGAACATAACCTTTTCTTGGGATGTCTTTGTAAGGAGGAGGTTTACTACTTTGAGTAACTTTTTTTTTCAAATCTAGGACATCATTAGCAAACTTAGTGAGTATAGCCTCTGAAGCATTGGGGTTTCTGAGTCTTTCCCTTGAGGGAAGTTTTCTTGAATTTTCTCGCCATGAATAAGTCATCCTCAATTTCTATGGCCAAGGATTGAGTAATTTCTAAAGTAGCCACTCTAGCCCTCCTTAGTTGATAGCATACTTTGGTTGTTGTAAGTTAATAAAGAAACATTTTTATCGTAAGGGTTCAAGTGAATCTTAGTAGGAACTTGTTTCACCATTTTGTTGAAATTAGCCACAAAATTCCTCATGGGTTTTGTTGGCTATTTCTTCACCTAAGATAAGTGGGAAAGAAGGGCATGTTCATCTTCTGCCATTTTGAATAGGTCTTCAAACTTAATTTTTATAATATCCTAGTTTTTAATGCATCCATTTGGAAGATGATGAAACAAATATGTGGCAATGTTATGTAATGTTTCAATGAATATGCGAACAACAACATCTTCATATTCCATTGACAAAACTACGCATGCAACAAATAAGGAAGAAATGTGGTCATCAGGTGAAGTCTTCTCATCTCCATTGAATGTGGGAAGAATATTCCTCAATCCGTGTGGGAGGTCATGTCAAGACGGTAAGCCCAATGGGCATATGAAATTTCCCCATCGTGCATTAACTACCATCTTAGGAAAGGTGGTATGCAACGAAAAAAAAATGTGAGCAAGAACAAGTGCTCGATTGGTAGTGATTCCTTCCTAGATAACTCTTTCATGACTTCATGAAAGACTTACATATCTATGAGGAGTTTTCCACTTTGGAGGAGTTAACTTGAGACCAAAATTTCCTTGAAATTCAAAAATAGTATCGATTGACCCTTAGCTTTATCTCCTAATGTAAACCTCCTTATTTCTAGTTTAAAACCTCTACAGTGAAGGGATCATTGATAGGTTATGATCATCTCTTTCCTTTTCTTTGTTCTCTTTTTCTTAACCTCTTTGCTTCTGAATGATTCTAGCAACTCTCGTAGCTTGATATTCTTCGTTATCTAGTACTGATGCAACGAGATGAAAATGATAGTTTCTCGCGCACCTCTCCCAAATAGCTTTCCTTAGATATGATGATATGTCTTATTGAGTATCTGCAAAAAGAAGATTTGGTTACAAGATATGTAGGTTACCTGTAATAGTCATAAAAATCATTACCTTGGTGGAAGAGGGCCACGTTGGTGAACAATGATAAACATGTGTCCAAGAGGTCTTTTGGCCACAAGTGCGGGTGCTTTTCTTCTAAGGTATTTAATGTAGATTTCTCTATCAATAGCTCTATCAACAACTACAAATTGTTGTAAGATTTTGTAGTTTTCCCAAGCTACTGTTTGAGGGTTGGAAACAATATCTTCTTGAAAATATTCATTGGGCACAAGATTCGGTTCAAGAAATGAATCTTGTGTAGAGGGGATAGTCATAAATATTTAACCAATCATTGGTTAACGATTCTAGAATCCCTAGCTAAGTTGCCAAAAACTGTTAGCATATGGATTTTCATGCATGAAAATGACATGCAACAATATGTGAATGAAGTCCCTCCTTATTGAAGGTGAGGTTGGCTTTATTTAAAACAAAAGCGTATTTACATCGGTACATTCAAAATTGTATGTGGGGGGTGTTTTAGAACATCAATGCAAAGAAATGTGAATGAGGGAGATGAAATGTAATGAATGAGAGGAATGGAAAGGAATAAATGGAAGGAGAATAAAATACTTAGGTAAAGAAAAAGCATAATATTTCATAAAGAATAACAATGCCTAACTAACTCAAATAAAGTGTAGTTTGAATTAGCTAAACAAGAATAAGTAAAAGGGAACACACATGAGCAAGTAAATCTCAGTCCTTGATCACTTTGTGAACAAGAACAACAAATTAATAATGTTGACAATAATACTAGAGACAAAATTTTCATGCAAGATTTAAACATTTAACATCTAATTAACATAAGAACATAAAATGCTACAAGATAAAATGAATGGGACACAAAGTTCGTATTTCATAAACTCCAAAATGTCTTAAAAACAGAACACAAAGTTTCTTTCCTAGAACAAAGTTTTCACACAAACATATTTTCATCTCCTCTCTCAAAGTCACCCTTACAAATGAGCCCTAACTTTCTTTTATAAACCAAAAGTCAGTAACAAAGGAGTTAGGGTTTACATGAACATTAAATATGGCATCTTAAATGACCTTGAACTATTCAACCAACTTTTAAAATAGAAACTTGAAAAAAGAAACCACTTGAGTTATCAAAAATTTGCCAAAAGTGAGTTTAATAACACCATTTTATAACAAAAAGAAATGGGTACTTGTATGTAACTTAAATTACTTGGACACACATAGATATCCTAGTCGAATGCGCCACCTAGATCAAGACACCTAGGACTAATGCCTTATCCATTTGGTCAAGAGTATTCCTATCCCGGTCGTATGAGAATGAACTCATTGACCGTGCTCTGTAATTATCCGGATGAAAAAAAGATTCAAGCTTGAAACTTGAGTGAATTCATTCACCTATCCATTTGAGCATCATTCTTGGTTGAGAAATTTTTTTATTCACATTTGCATTCACAATTACACACAATTCTCCACATGCTTTGAATACCTTTCCATGGTGGATTCTTCATTTGTTGTGAGACTGTAGTTGTTACGCCACCTTGGCTTATCGAATCCAAATCATTCTCTTTTTCCATTGATAATCTTTTCCAAGATTTAATATTGAAATTCACTTCCTAGAGTTATGTCTTTCATCTTTATCACCATCCCAAAGTGTTGTCATTCCGATATGCTTATGATCATCCAATTTGAGAACACTCCATCTTTAAGATTGGCCGATGAAATATCATGCCTTGCGCTAACCGAGAGTTGTGGGAAATTATTGAATAGTGTGGTCTTACTTGATGATCCCCACAACCACACGTGTTATTGGTATTAGTTTTTCGATGAACATATCTACCACAATGATCAAGTGAAGACAATTTATGTAGACAAGCTTCTCCCATTATTGATCTCTTCTGATAACCATAGATTTTTACTCTAAAGACACCTTTGCCAATAGCTACGACATATAACACATAATGAGGAATTCATATGTGACCCATTGGTACTATCGAGAAGTGTTGATGCCACGGAAATGAGACCAAGAGCTCACAAACCTAGGTCACTTTTGCTTTGGAGCTATTGGCGAGTTGAATCTCAAAATTGTGCAGGTGTCATAATGCTTGCATAAGTGATGAAAAATTCAGGAATTTTTAGGGACTCTAGGAAGGATTCCACGCATGAGAAACTACTTTGGAACAAGCACCAAGAAAATTCTGATTCCCCTTCGGTTGATATGCGATCGCGAAACCGGCTTATGCCAACATGTCTCAAGTTGGTATTGATGATGTTCTCATACTCTTCATGGAGTGTGGAGGTGAGAAGAATTCCCGAAACTCATTACTGAGAACACCACTTTGTGTGAAGATGACATGATTCTAAAGATGTTACAAAACCACGATTTCTAGCTATTACTTCTAGACTTTAAAATGGAACAAATCACTTTGAAACTCGCCCCTGGGAAAAATACCAAATGTTTTTTCGAGAAGCTCTCACTAGATGAGGGAGTGTATTAAGGTACCAAAATTTTCCGTGTTAGAGGATTTTATTCCAATAAAATTCATTAGTCAAATATTATAGGTTAAATTTGACTCTTATGAAAGCTATTTGAAAAATGTAGGTGTAAAGCGTGAAAATCCAATTTTGTTTTAGCTTTGAAAAAATATCAAACATCACGTTGGGAATCTACAACTCAACGAGGAGCATATGAATGTGGGTAGAATTTAAAGAACCAATCCTTTTCCACTCAATATAATTTGAGTTAAAAATATCGACCCTCAAAGTCAGTCTCCTTGACAAACAAAAACTGTATATTTTTTGGTTCCTAGAAAAATATCGAATGAGGTTTTGTGAATTTCAAATTTGGTAAAGGATTACATGAAGTTGGGGAAAATTTAATTAATTAAATTTTTCTTATTGAAAATCTATCGGACCGAAATATGGATTCCCAAAGTAGGCCATCCAACAAGCTGACCGTGTGCGCATAGTGAAAAACAAGCAAACTGAGTTTTTCTTGAGTTAGTGAAAAATATCAAATGAGGTGCTGAGAATTTGAAATTTGGAAAAGAAGTACAAAAATATGCGGATAATTCAAATAAACAAATAGTTCTTCTTGAAAATCACTCGGCTTCAAGATATCAAGATCCAAAGTTGATTACTTTGTGAGATACTGACCTGCGGTAGCCTTTATTCCACATTTATTGTTTTCTTCATTAATTTCAATTTTTGTGTTGACCTCCAATGCGTAATATTATTGAATAAACCAAATTTTCTAGAGATCTTGGTTATGCAAATGCGTGAATAATTATTTTTCCAGAATGCGAGAATAAGTATTTTTTCCGTGGATACTTCTCACCAATATGTGATGAAAATGATTTATTTTTTATTAGATTCTCGTGTGGAATTTCTTCACCAAAATCCGTTGCGTGAGCACTTCTTGGTTTTTTTGGGAGTGTACACATTCCTTCTACAATGCTTTTTCTTTTTTACGTGGAATAAGTTTTTGCAGTAATCGATTCTTTTTTTTTCTACCTCTAAATTTAGCATAAAAATAGTTCGGCAACTTTTTATGGATTGGTGAATTGGCTTTGAACTGAAAATGCGTGGTGTTTATTACCATGGCTTTTTTATGGATGTTTAGCTCTCCACCATTCTTTTATGCCCAAAGCGTGAATTCTCATTTTCTCCTTTGTCTTTTTGCAGTTGTTAGCTATTTCTTTTTAAAAAAACTGATGTGTGGACTTTGAATAACTATTTTGGCTTCTTCTGACAAAGGCGTTGAATCCTTTTGGCTTTGGCATGGAAACTTGCCTTGAACCAATGAATTAAAATCTTGTTTATTTTTTCTTTCTTTGGCTGTAAAGCTCTCCTCTCCCATGCATGCATGCATCTACAAAAACCAAACAAAAATGTGTGGAAAACTATTTTTGTTTTATTTTTCTCCTGCCCCACATGTGGCCTCTTTCCTTACTGGAAAATGTGTGTGGATTCTTGCCTATTTTTTCTTTCAATGTGGACTATTGTTCTTGGGCATGCATTGGAAGATGTTGTTATGGATTTCTTCTTTGCTCTCATGTGAAGTGATGATGGTTGCGCGGGTTTTTGGGTTGAGATTGGACAACAATTTTATCGCTATTTTAATCCTTTCCTTTTTGGCAAACCCACAGAACCTCTCCTCTCCCATGTGAATGCACTTCCTCTTCTTCGAAGTTTTGGATCTATAACTTAAATCACCTTTTCATGGAAACCTTATTTACTTCTAGTGTATTGCCTAAGGGATGTGATAAAAATATTTCTCAGAAATGCTTCGACAGAGGAAATAAGAAGAAGATAGAAATATTGAAAGCTTCAAAGCTTCTTCGCATGAATTTTTCCAACAGTCTTTCACAGAGGAAAAATTAAGAGGATTAAAGAAGCTTTCCCATAACCATTTATTTCTTTCCATTGAAATAACCAATTTCCTCTTTCTCCGGGAAGTGGGCATTAATTGCCAGGGAAATATGGGAAAAAGTTTAATCATTTTCTGTGACAATAACAAAGCATGCTAGAAATTCCCATCCATTTCCCCATGTGGGAAATTGGGAGATATTTTGTCATTTTTCCAACTGGTTGGGTTGGCAATCAGCAAGAGAAATTCCACAAGTGGGAAAAAAATAAGATTTTTCCAGGAAAGGGGAATCTGGGTGCGGAAAGCCAATTTGGCATTCCTTGCAATTGGAAGTGGAATTTTATTTTCCCCCAGCAATTTAAAAAAAACTTGTCAGTTGATTTTTAGTAAATATTTATTTAATTAAAACCCCAAAACTTAATAAAATTAATTTCACTAAATAAGAGGGTAATTAATTAATTAAATATTAATTAATAAATTATTTACGTGGTTTTCTATCTGGTGGGAGGAGTTTTCAATCGAAATGGACTCAACGAAAACCAAAATGATCACAAGAATAAAATGATCGCGGTGAGGGTGATAAATCACGAAAAAGAACACTTTTGCATTTTTTCAAAAAATTTACGTGTATTAACAAATTTTGAGCTAAATGGCATCTACGTGCTTTCCCAATAGAATATTTTGAGCTTAGATGTATCGAGCATTTAATAAGATGAAGAATGGAATTTTTAGCTTAACCTCCACTAGCTTATGTTGTAATATTTTATTTGAAGATATGTTGTCATTAGGATTCAATGAAAAACAAGTAATATTGCAAGCTTATCGACCACTAGGTTATGCCTCAAAAATTTTTCCGAGTTTAGCGATCGGTTCTCAAAAATGAATATCATGAAGTTATACGGTGGTAAGATGCTATAAAAAAATAAAGATATTTCGAGTCTAGTGTCCGCTAGGTATTGCCACAAAAAAATATTTATAGCTTATGGTCGCTAGAATTTAACAAATTAAATTAAGGTAGTATGAAATTAGTGGTCGCTATGAACTGTAACAACATAATATTTACAAAACTCTTTCGACATGATTTGAGATTTTAAATGAAATTGATTTGAGCTTAGCGGTCACTAGTCTTTACAACATTGTCATAATCTAAGGTTAATATTCGTTAGGATTTCACCCATAATATTTGGGGCATAGAGGTCAATAATTTAACACATTAATTTAAGATTCCATGACGCTAATTAGTGTCCATTTAGAATATACATACTCATAGTGTTTGCAAGTTTTGGTTGTATGATTTAACATATTTTGAGCTACATGGTATCTTATTACTTCCATGAGAGAATATTTTGAGCTTAGATGTCTCAAGCATTTAAAAAAATGAAGAATGAAAATTTTAGTTTAGCATCCTCTACCTTATGTTGCAACATATTATTCGAAGCTATGTTGTCACTAAGATTCAAAGGAAAACATGTAAGATATTGCGAGCTTAACGATCGATAGTTTGTCTGGAAAAAGTTTCGAGATTAGTGATTGGTAATCAATAACAACTATTTTGAACTCTTAAGTTGCTTTAGGATACTACCACATCACAATAGTTAGAATATAGTGGTTGCTATAATTTAAAAAATTATATATTTTGAGTCTTGCATTTGCTAGGTATTTCCACAACATATTATTTGTAGCTTAGCGGTCGCTAAAATTTCACAAAATAAATTAACACGGTATGAAATTAGTAGCCACTACGTACTACCACAACATAATATTAAAAAAAATTCTTTAAACAGGATTTAACATTTCAAATGAAATTGATTTGAGCTTAGCATCTGCTAGCCTTTACAACGATGTAATAATTTAAGCTTAGCACTCGTTAGGATTTAACCCATAATATTTGGGGCATAACGGTTGCAATAATTTAACACATTAAATTAAGATTCCCGGAGGCTAGCCTCCCCTAGAATATACATATAAATAATGATTAGCATTTAACATGACGAAGAATGAATTTTGTAGTTTATCCTATACTAGCTTATGTTGCAACATTTTATTTGAAGATATGTTGTCGCTAGGATTCAACTAAAAACAAGTAAAATATTGTGAGCTTAGCAGCCACTAGGTTATGCCTCAAAAACATTTTTTGAGCTTAGCGATCAGTTCTCAATAACGGATATCATGAAGTTATACGCCGCTAAGACACTACCACATCATAATATTTGGAACATAGTGGCTGTTAGGATTTAAAAAAATAAAGAAAGATATTTCGAGTCTAGTGTCCGCTAGGTATTGCTGCAACATATTATTTATAGTTTAATAGTCACTAATATTTCACAAATTAAATTAAGGTAGTATGAAATTAGTGGCCTCTATGTACCGCAATGATAGCATAATATTTTGTAAAAAAAAATTTCAATAGGATTTAACATTTCAAATGAAATTGATTTGAGCTTAAGCTCTTGCTAGCCTTCACAATGATGTAATAATTTAAGCTTAGCGTTCATTAGGATTTAACATAGAATATTTGGGGTATAGCGGTCGCAAGAATTTAACACATTAAATTAAGATTCTTGGAGGCTAAATTACACTTGAATATGCATACTCATAATGTTTACAAGTTGTCAGCTATATGATTTAAAAAATCAAATTAACAAATTTTGAGCTACATGACATCTAGTTGCTTTCACAATTGAATATTTTGAGCTTATATGTCTCGAGAATTTAACAAGATGAAGAATGAAATTTTTAGCTTAGCATCCATTATCTTATGTTGAAAAATATTATTTGAAGATATTTTGTCACTAGGATTCAACTAAAAACAAGTAAGATATTGCGAGCTTAATGGCGAGTTATGTTTTTCCTCAAAAACATTTTCTCGAGATTAGCAATCGGTTCTCAATAATGACTATCATGAATTGATACACCATTAATACACCGCCACATCATATAATTTGAAACTTAGTGGCCACTAGGATTTAACAAAATAAACAAATATATTTTTATTTTTGCATCCGCTAGGTATTCTTTGGAACATATTAATTGTACCTTAGCGGTTGCTAAAATTTCACAAATTAAATTAAGGTAGTATGAAATTGCAAGCTTGGTGGCTCTTTAGGATATGCCTCGAAAAAAAAATTTGAGCTTAGCAATCGGTACTAAAAAATAAATATTTTGGATTCTTAGGCCGCTAAGTCACTACCACTATTGTAAATTTACAAGGTTTAATGTTGGTAGCATTTAAAAAGTCAAAAAATGAATTTTGTGGCTTAGCATTCACTAGCTTATATTGCAACATATATTTTTAAGATTTGCAGTCCCTATGATTTAAACAAAAAAACATGTAATATATTGCAAGCTTAGTGATTGGTACTCAATTATGGATATTTGAGTATAATGTGTGCTATTTTATGCCACAACGATATATTTGGAGCTTAGCATATCAAAATAAAAAAATCATGTTTAGGTGAGTATAACATTTGGAATATATACATGAACATTCAATCAATTATAAATATTCATCTATTAACATGTCATGGATATTAAATTTCTTACCCACCTATCTTAGATACTACCATTTATGATTCATTGTGGTTCTTCCTGAACTATGGGCTATTGTTGATCTGATTCCACGGGCACAGTTACTACCTAGGTTTGTTGCTCTCATTCAGGACTATTTTTTCCATCTTGTTATCGTGCCTCCTTAATAGTTTTTTTGCAAATATGAGAATATTTTTTATATTTTTTGTGTCAACAATCAGACTTCTATATAACACAATAGACATGTTAAGCAAATCCTTCGAATACCAAGTTTTTTTAGAAATTTCCTTGAGAATCTCTATTTTCGTAGTTTTTCCTTTATTTTGGAAAAATATCAGTGACATGTGAAGTTTCCCCTTTGTTCTCCTCAGTTATTCTCCTTTGAAAATTAACCAAGACTTTCTTAAGCGATGTTGCAAAATCTTCATCGGAAACCAATTCATGGTTTCCGTTAAATACTTCCATGACTGAAGCTTATGTAAAAACCTGATTTCCTTTGGAATTAATGTTGTCATATTGAAAAGAAAATTTTCTTACCTATTCATTCCATTCCCTTAGTATTTCCTTCATATAATTGGCATATGTATGGATTATAACAATATCATCCATGGTCAAAATTAAAGCATCTTTAGAAATGCTTTTTTCAATGGCCTACCCCATCTGTTTTAATGGTTTGTGCAACTATGTCATGGTTTTAAATATTTTTTCATTCTTATTAAATAACGGTTCTTCCTCCTCTCTTGCAGCAATGCATTCCTTTATAGTATTGTACAAGCCATGCAATGCCTCCTCTACATCAGAAACTTTTGAGGAGGAACTCGCCTTTAATTGAGTTTTAAGATCTTTATTTATAGCACGTAATCCCCTCACTACTTCTATGGATTATTTTGTTTTATCTTTTATTAAGGATTCTGGTTCTTCCTCATATTGTAGCACTTGGGATCCTTTCGATTTCCTTTTCTTTATAAGATTGAAGAGGTATTTTGATGTATTTTTCCAAATAATGGCTTGGTTTTTGACATCTTCTTTTTGGTTACGCTTTTCAAGCTTCTCATCCTTAAATTGAATTTAATGTTCACTAAGGGATCTTCTTGAGCCTCCCAACTGGATGTTATTTTTAGGAAATTACAAGTTTATGTACCTAATCCTAGCTTGCTTCATGTGAAGTGGAGGGAGAAGATTGAGAGGGTTGCACTGGGGCTTCGCTAGTTTGAATTTTAATTTGGGTAGTCTACTCTTCTTCACTTGATGATTTTAAGGAATATGTGAAAAAATTGGAGCTTTATTTCATTCGAGACAAGACTTCTCAAAAATAAGATGGTGATTCATTTGGATTGAGATAAGGGAGCATAGGGATGTTGTGAATGTTACGAATACAATTCTTTCTTTCTCTTTGTAGCCTCTATTTTAAAAATTACTCTCAAAAGTGAAACCACCCTATCTCCTTTATATTCTTCTTAACAAGGCTATCTTGTGTTTGGGTAATCCAAACCTAGTCATTATCATCATGCATATGAGTGTACGGTATATTTAAATGTCCTTTATAAGAGTTAATCTCATGAGAACCTTTTCCTTTTTTTTCATATTGCCTTAAGGATTTTGGGAGATGAAATAAATTTATATGGGCTGAGGCAGCCTTCAAATTGGGCCACCTATTAAATTTTTTATGTCCCACATAGACCGAGAGGGGGGATGTGTTTTAATCTTATTCTCCATACACTTTAAAGAAATACCATTGTAAATTTGATATGCAACCTCTTGTTCAGCAAATTTGTTTAACACATAATATGGAAACTACAAAGGAGGTATAAGGAGCCCTCGATCATGATAAATATATATTCTCGGATAGAATAATACAGATCCCATTTTTCTTATGGAAGTGACGATGGCATCGAAAATTATTGGTGTCACCATTTCATGTACTTGTTGGTAGAGAGCATGATATAAATGAATACATATATCTTGAATATGTTATCTGAAATGATGGGCATACAAGTCTGAATATTTCTCATTTACCTTCAAAGGGATCGAAGGATACTAGATTTGATAAAAATCTAGACATTTGAGAACACCAAAGACAACATCGAGAAGATAAGAAGCCATGTAAAATGATTTCCCTTTGTCGACAAAATTATTTCTTTGTCTCACTAAATTGACACAAAGCACTTGACCTAAGGAGGGAATATTTCCTTCATCAATAATAAAATAAAGTAATGAGATCTAGGAAACATCCACCTTAGATATTGATGAATTTCCATATAGCCTATTCATGAGTTTCATGCCAATACAAAATCCTAGTCTAAACCTTTTAATAAGGATATCAGACAGATTAGAATCATCCATATTATCAAATGGGTTGAATTCCCAACTCTGCAAAACATATCTTACTCTCCTTTGGTCCATCCAGGACTCAACTGTGTTTGATTTGTACAAGCATTCTAGCTCTAGAAGTTTATAATAACTTTTGTATGCATTCCCAACAAACAAATCTATTCTTTTTTCCCGATTCAAAAAATAATGAAAAATCCTTCGACTTGGCATGAACTAGATAGGAATTGATCACTTCCTGAAATGGAAGCACCTCTTGTCTAGTGGAAATTAAATGGAGACAAAATATTTTTATCGCCCTTATGTCTCGTAACCATAGCGTTTGCTCTTTCGGTATACCATTTTTGTCAATGACATCAACATCAACACTTTGATCGTGAACCGTGGAAAATAGAGATGAGTAATGTTGAAATTTTTCATTTAAGGCAGTAAAATCGAAGATGATATCTCTTATTACTCTTTTTACCTCTTTGGAATATAAATAAGCATCTACCATCAACATTACCCTCTCTCTCTCCATGTTGAAAAATTAAAGGGCCACGAATGCTACATACATCATCAACAAAAATAATTACTGAGATAAATGACATAATTGATTTTATGACAACATTCATATGTCCCTTACTATTAATATTAGGTAATCTTGGAAAATAATTTACAAATAAATGAAATAAGTTTTGATCCTAGTAGTTGCTAGTTTCAGAAATTATTAAATATTTAGAGCTTAGCGGTCACTATGCATTATTCATAGACTTACTATTAATGGAATGAGAAAAGCATGGTTGTACATGCACCACTGAGGGGTCAAGATATACGTAGTTTTAACCATGGAATTTTTAGGTGTCACCAATAAAAAAGATTAATGTAATGATCTAAGTTCATCAATAAAAGCACTCTTGATGCTTCAAGCCTTACGTATTTCACATCCTAGAGATCGCTAAGTTGAGCCACAACAAAATATTTAGAGAATATTCATATAAATGAATTATCCATTGGACAAATATTATTAGAATGAGAAAAAATTCTCCAATATTTGAATTGGTGGGGGTCAAGATATACATAGTGTTGATCTTAACGGTCACTATGTTTAGCCATAACGAATTATTTAGAGATTCATCATATCTAGGCTTATTTCAAATCCCAACTATTATTGCAATGGGAAATATAATCCCAATCCTTGTACTATTTATGGGTACAAACATATGTATTTCTAATCATAGAGATCGCTAGGGTCAGCCATAACATATTTTTTAGAGCTTAACATTTTATAAGAATCATTAACAAATAAATACATACTTCTTATCATAGTTGTTAGTATGATAAGTGGCAATGATATACTTATAAATTATAGGTTGTTAGGCATCATTAATAGGAAAACTACGAATGCATTAACAATAAAATATATAAAGCTTAGTGGTCAATAACATCTACATCGACAAAATATTTATAACTTAGTGTTATCTAAACAACATTCAATGAATGTCTATTATTAACTTGAAAAAATTGTTGTAATACCTGTATTTGTAAGGGATCAACCTTTACTTAGGTCTAGTTAGTTCATTATGGGATCATGAATATGTCTCGTTGCTAGGAATAATTCATATACTTACTATTAATGGAATGAACGCTAATCTTTGTTGTGCATGCATCACCGAGGGGTCAAGAGACATGTATTTTTAACCATGACATTCGCTAGGTGTCACTCAAGTAAAAATATTAATGCAATGAGAAAATTTCATCAATACAAACACTCTTGACGCTTCAAGGCTTACGTAGTGAAGATCCTAGCCATTGGTAAGTTGAACGATAATGAAATATTTAGAGATTGGCCATATATAGGATTATTTAGAGAATGAAAAAAATTCTACAATCTTTCAATAGGTGGGGGTCAAGATCTACGTAGTGTAAATCTTAATGGTCATTAAGTTTAACCACAATGTACTATTTATACATTCTCTATATCTAGGATTATTTCAAGGAAAAATAGTTATTACGGTGAGAAAAAGAACACCCATCCTTGCACTATTTATTAGGGGTACAAACATAAGTATTTCTTATCCTAGTGGTTGATTGGCTGCATTTAGGATTATTCAAAGATTGCAAAAAAATTCTACAATATTTTAACTTGTGGGGGTCAAGATATTGGTAGTGTTGATCTTAGCGATCACTAAGTTCAGCCACAACAAAATATTTAGACCTTCTACATATCTAGGATTATTTCAAATCACAATAGTCATTCGTAATGAGAAAAAGAATGTCAATCCTTACACTATTGAGTGGTACAAAAATAAGCATTTCTAATCGTAGTGGTCACTAGGGTCATCCACAACATATATTTTGGAGCTTAACGGTGTATAAGAATCATTAAAAAATATATACATGCTTCTTATCCTTATTTTTACTATGATCAACCAAAAGGATATACCTATAGTTTAGTGGTCGTTAGGAATCATTAACAAGAAAACTACTAATGCATTAACAATAAAATATATAAATCTTAGTGGTCAATAAAATCCACCTCGACAAAATATTTTGAACTTAGAGTTATCTAAACACCATTCAATGGATGTCTCTTTAATTCATTGTAATTTTATAATATCCTAGGTCATTAAATATCACAATGAGGAGTCAACACATATGAAATTCTATTCCTAGTGGTCTCTAAGGTCATCCACAACAAAACATTTACAAGCTTAGCAGTCAATATGATCAGCATCGACAAAATATTTTGAACTTAGTGTTCACTAAGTGTCATTCATTGGATATCTATTATTTAACTGAGAAAAGAGTTTCATTACATGTTTTCTTCAAGGGTCACACTTTTCCTATCTCTCATTAGTTTGTTCCATGATTTTTTTTGAGCCAAGTGTTGCACTACATACCCTCGAGAGGGATAGATCCTTATGTAGTTCTCATACTATTTACTATAAGTTATTGAAAGGAATATTTAAATTCCACATTTTTATTATAAATTAAATCTCAAAATTGATGGTGATCTATAATTAGTTAGTAAATGAAGTCTCAAAGGCCATGGTAAAATTTTAATAAATATAATGAACACAAACTTTGTAGTGTTAATATGAACATACAAACTCCGAACCCAATGTATAATCTCCTTGTCATTTAACATCATAATTTTCTATGATATCACATCTCCCTATTTTCATATGCTTATTATCACATTAAGAAAGAAACTTCATGCCATCTTATAATTTTTAGTGTTGATATATCATTAGCTAATTTAAAATAAACAACCAGATCCTATAATTTTAATCTCTAAATGTTGTATATGTCTTTCAAGAACTATCAATTAAGTGAAATATTATTCAAAATATTGTAAAGCCTAACTTCTCAAATAGTAGGTTTTATAATTCCTCAATTCATTAATTCTCAAAGAGGCCCACAAAGATAGAAATCTTTGCATTTTTGCTTTGGAACTCACATATATGTTTTTATAAAAATATATTTCCAACAATTTCCTTATGTAATCAAATAATTACATGTAAACAAGCAAAAAAAAAATTACATTATTACTATTTCATCTATAGGAAGTTACTATCATTATTTATTTACTACAATTTAATTTATAATGAAAGGTTAATAGAAATTGGCCTTCAAGTGTCCAAAATCCCTAAATTATTAACAAACCTAACTAAAAAAATCTATTGTCCTCAACCTTTTGGCAACACCCATTTTCTTCACTTCAAAGAATCACCGATGTCTATGTTAGGTATTTTACGAATCATTTCTCATTCCTCGTGAGAAAAAAATATGCATAACAAGTTTTAGATTACTCACAAATGGGGTACACACATATTTAACAAATCATTTAGGGATCAACATGTTGTCAAACCCTATCAGTTGAGAAGTTTTTGTAAACTAACGTTAAAGAATAGACAGATTTGATTACCGAAGCGGATAAAATAGGTTTTGCTGAAAAGGCTATGAAAAATTCTACATTGATAAAATTTCAAAAAATTGAATGAACAAAGGTGATAATTCATACCAATTTTTTGCGCCTTCACGAAAAAAACCATGCGTAGAATTTTTGCAATCAAACTGTGAACAAATTTTCCAATGAATTACTACGCTTATAGAGTTTTTCCCTTATGCCAATGTTCTTTCCAAAAGCTTCACAAATTTAATTGTCCCTGAAATATACTAATAAATGACACTCTATAAATACATAGAACTGACACATCCAACCGCCACTTTCTTCAGCATATGAATTAAAAATGACACACGGTTGCCATTAATATGCTTTATATTTAATTGCTAATTAATGGCTATCATGTGGCACCCATATTGAAAATATCACATCAAATTTATTTTGTTCGGTTAATGGACAAATAATTTTAGGTGAACTAAAATATTAACCATATATGCCACACGCAAAAATTATCAATATTAACAACAATATCATCAAAATAAAACCATGCTCATTTTTAATATTATCATCTTTAAATTACATATTGAGTACATAAGTATTTCATACTTTGACTATACTACTAATAATATGTGGTTCAATTGATGTCTCACATATTGAACTATTATATTTCGAATATTGCATGGACTTTACATTGTTTGGTTTAATGGCACATGAAAATATTAACCATATATGCCACACACAGACATTATCAAAATTATCAACATTATCAACAAAAGAACACCACGCTCATTAGCAATATTATCATCTATAAATTACATAGAGAGTATATAACTATTCCATACGTTAACTATACTACTAATGATATGTGGTTCAATTGATGTCTCACATATTGAATTATCATATTGTCCTAAAAAAATAGAAAAATTTACTAACATCATTTTAAAATTGTTTTGTTACACAAACAATATGTTTGGATGTGTGTGTCAATGATCTTGGCGGTTCCCATGATATTGATCGTTGGAATTTTTCTCAAATAAAAGGAAGAATGAAACATAGAGATGTATTAGCTAACTCCAATGCATGATATTTTTCTCACAAAATGTATATCATCTTTGATAATGGAATGAATGATGCAATACTATATTACTATGGTTCAACAAACTATAATTTTCTTGGGTAAAAATACTTGTGACTTGAAGTTATACATCCAATATTTTATCCATTATCTTTCTCTCTTGTTTCATTCTCATCACGCTCAAGTTGAATTCTTCCCGCTCAATTTTAAACAATGTTTGACTAAATAGATGCATTCTATTTTCGATTACCTATTTATAATCTCCATAAGAGGTTATTTTTCTCTTCACACCTTTGTTTTCAATTCAAATTTTATTAAAAGGGGTTTATATCTTTGCTCCTTCCAAGTTTTCAATGTTCATAGAAGGTATTTATAATTTCCATCTCATGTCTTTTTCAGAAGTAAAGGAAGTTATATTAACCCTCTCTTTTCTATCAAAACCAATAACCTTATCTGTTTTCTATGTAATGTGATCCATATATTCATATAAATTCCATGTTGAATGTGTTGCAAATGTTGTGTTTTCAAATTGTTTCTCTTTCTTGAGGGTTTTTTTCTACTGTTCATCTTATATTTGCATTACATTGGAGTGAATTTGTTCCCACAAACTTGATTCAAACCATTTGTTATATTATCCCAATTTGTCTTGCCAATTTTTCCATAGTTTAAATGTTCATACACCTCTTCATATTTTGAAATAATTTTTTTGCATAAAATTTTTACCACAACTCTTTTTTTTATTCTTTCATTAGCTCCTCATTACTTATATCTCTTTCATATGTATGGGTTATTGAAAATGTTTATTTGAATTTTTAATCATCAACATCAACAATATATGGAGAATTTAGATCGATTTGTGAATGTAGAATGCAAGGACCCAATTTCTTTGTGCCACTTGTATTCTCTTGCAAATTTGAGACACTATTTCCATCTAAGTTTTTCACACATAAGTCCTTTACATAGGAGTTTATTCATTGTGTTGAAAAAACCATATTGTCTGCATATTTTCATGGATTTGATTTGAAAACTTGCAATTAAAACCGTGAAAACAAGGAAAATGGTGATATTTCCATGTCCTACAAATTTATTAGTTACTATAAACATTCACAAATGAAACAATTTACATACTCCATCTTTTATCTAAACTTAATTTAATTTTTCATTTTCTAATAACAAATATACAATGGGTCTTACACTCTATAAATTCACTAAATCAAAACATGTGGAGAAACATTTAAAATTGGTTAATTACCTACTAAAAATGAAATATTTACAATCACTATTAAATGGGTGTATAAAATAAAATTCTTCGAAATAAAATAACAATCCTTTACCTCTTTTAGTATTTTGTAACTCTAATCTTCCCCTAGTTGTATATTTTTCCTTTTTTATGTGTTGTTACCTTGTAAATGAGTATAAAGTTTTACATTTTATTGCATTAAATACAAATGTTAACAAAGTTTGTGTGGATTAAAATTTAATATAGTACCACTTAACATTAAATGCAGTATGAAAAAATAAAAACATACTCTCATGTGGCAAATTTTACATTATACAGTTTAATGGTCATTTAATGTTTAGGAAGCACAATACTAATTAGGTAACATTTGACCTTGTAAAAAGTGTAATTGCTATTGTAAATAATTAAGATAACATTTTCATAACATAATTTTTAATGTATGAAAACTAAAATTTGACATGAATATATTTAATTCAAATTAAGTGTTTGATATTGACAATTATTAATAAAAATTATGTAACACGGGTTACTTCTACTCAATATTATATACAATTATTAAAAATAAAATTATATTGTTAAAATATTGCGTAAGATTTAAAAAGTATAGAAACAATTACTACACATAATTAAATCAAATCATATACCACCATTGTTAATCAAATAAAGACTAAACTCGAAATCTATGTACGATAAAATAAAGATAGCTATACAATTAGATAATTAAATACATGAACAATTTACTTCAAGAAAATATTAATGGCCAAAAATTTAAGTCCAAAAGGCCACAAGGCTTGATAATTTTTACTACAATGACAAGTGAAAATATGCCCTTTGATATGCGAGTTATCACTAATTCCAAGTGTAAATTCTCACACATTGTCTTGAAAATGCAAGTACTTTTTCATACGAGGGATAAAACATCAATGTGTAAGGGATCACACTTTGATGTGCGAGGATCACACTTCAATGGGAAAAGTATTGCACTTCATAGATGTACGAGGCCATGACTCTCTTGCACTACGATGAGCTATCAATATCAATGTCATGTTCAAGTGCAAGTTTTTAACTTGGAATTGTGCTTGTTCAGACATATGAAGTGCAATCACCAACTTTTGGCCCCCTATTGTAGTCAATATTTACATTTTAATTTGTAAGAAACAAAAATTACATTACTTCATGGGCTAGGATATACAACTTTTGAAAGCCATATGGTAAATAAAATAGTGATCGTGCATAAGTGAATGACTGTGAGTGGAGATGTGAAGTATAGTACCACTAGTTGTAAAAATCAAAGTCAACATTTATAACTTTTATACTAAAAATTTAGATAAAAGGTAGCCAATAACACAAGTAAAATCAATTCACATGCACAAATCAGCCAATAAAAAGGTGATTTTATTCATAATAAAGGAACAATATTAATTTTATTTGTACTAAGAAGTACCTATATTAAATCCCTTAGAAACAATTTTTCAACAAAATTTAAATGCACAAAAGAAAATGTGTGCATTATAAAAATCTTAATCTTTTAAAGGGTATTTTTATAAAAAATATGATAGTTAAGTAAGTCTAACAATATCCTACATTAAGATTCACGATCATTGGATCCTTTCCCCTACACACATGTTTTATGAACAAAATTATACGCACACAGTAGCACAATCTAAGGGTGTAATACAATTTTGTATATGTTTAAATATTTGGATTAAATGAGGATTTAAAGATGTTCATATAAGATGTTTTTTTTTTTTTTTTTTTCATTGTGATTTCAATTCTCTATAGTAATGTTAAAAATTTAAGTGTCATGAGTATTAATTTTTCCTTTTATTTGTGGATATAGTTGAAAATTAATATTTTTTAAAAGATGGAGCACATGTTGATTTACTATCCAAAGGTGTTAAATTTGCAGACGGACCTTTTATCCATCCAAATATACACTCCATTGTAAAGACATAAGGTATAGCTTATTCATTATCAAAATAAGTATTTTATTCAATGGAAGAGTGAGACTACCATACACAATTAATGATTGTGAAACCTTGGTAGAAATTGAAAACAAGGGATACTTTGTCCCATGACAAAGGAAAAAAATAATTAATCTTTTGATTTCAAATGTTTCACATGTGGGGGTGATGGTATTCAAAAATCATGAATTGTGACTCGGAGGATACATTTAATGAGGATGAGGTTTTGAATTCTAACAGTTGATAGCCATTGTTTCACAACACCTAAAGACAAGGATGAATTTACTAAAACCTATGTAGTGCTAAATCATAAGTGTCCTAAAAAACAAGGTGACATAGATGAGGGTTTATATCCCTAGTACAATAACAACATTTGATTTCGTGGAGTAGTGTTATGACCCACATAGTTTGGTGTTTTTGTGGAGAATATTATAACTACATACAATGATTGTTATCCAAGTCTACAACACAACAAAAAATTTTCCGCCAATCAAAAACCTAGTTTATTTAGAAACAAGAACCGAACTTTGTGTGAATGGAAATTCTAAACTCCAAGACACAACCATGACATCAAACTTTGAATTCAATTCAAAGTTCAAGGTGGTTACTTCAAGTTGATACGCTTTTGTTTAATAGAACACAAATTTGTTCTAGAAGAAACAATTGCAAATGTCTGTGAAGGAGACATGGTGCACTTTAAAATATTAGATGGAAATACATTTGGGCTGCATGTTGATAAATTAATTACATATTTTTGCAAGGGTTTCTCCATATCGAAGGATCTCTTATCCAACGGCGTTTCATCTAGTTGGCCCATCAACATGGTTCTTTTATGGAAGTAAGGTTGAAAGAAATTTTAGAATAGTTTCCTATTAAAATGTGGAGTGCATTTGAAGATCTATTACGTCAACTGGTATACCCAAATTCATATAAATCCTCCATATGTAGTAGTAATGAAAAATTGATAAAAATACCTTATTGTGTTCAATGAAAAGTTGTAGAATCCATGGATTTGGGGTAAGAATCTCTAAAGAAACCCCAAAGGCTTTTAACAATCTGATCAATGGACCATGTGATAAGAAATGAACAAGGTTTTCTTCTTTGCATACATTAATTTGAAATAAACATGCAAACTAAGCAAATGAAGTTAACCTCTATTCTTTGAAAACTTGAAATAATGAACCTAAGAGGATTTAAGCATTCAGGTATGTGTTAAGAGAAAGAGATCTCCCCACTAATGGCTTCAAGGCCAATGGATCTTCCCTTTTACTCCATGTTAGTGCTATGAAATACAAAATCAAATGCTTTAGCTCAAATGCAAGAAGATGAAATACAATCTAAAGCCCAAATGAATTTCTATAATCTATGCTAGGAAGAAGAGAGAATTCTTAGGAGATGAGGGGGGGTATAGCCCTATTTATAGTTTTTGGTTTGGAATAAATAGGAGATTTGGGTGTATGTGGGACAATGGCTAAAGTCCAAAAGCACTTTAGCAAGTCAAAGTGTGATTTGACTTTGTTTAGGTATTTAACCTAGGTTAGACTAATTAATCTCTCTTAGAGATTAATTAGGGTTCTAGAAGGGTTTCTTAAGAGCTTAATCAATCCAATGGAGTGAATTAATCTTCCAGGAGATAATAGAAGAAAGATAAAAGAGAATAAGAAGGTAATGTAGTTATAAAGGCTATAATGATCTGTTTAAATGGTTTATAAGAGGAAAAATGACCAAAAGGGTGTTGTGAGAAGGGAGTTAGATAGGTCTAACTGGCGGTGTGCCGTCAATTTGTAAAGGGAAGAAGTGTTAGTGCACCATTAGAAATAATAGTGTATTGATCAAACTACAGGTGTCTACATTTTCCCCTCTTTGAGGTGACGTAAGCTATGTCACTTCAAAGAAAGTAGACAAACGCAAACAAGTAAAAAATAATAATTTAAGGGGTACAAGAAAAAATATAGGATGAAGGATGATGAAAGCCCCTCAAGTGTCGATGGGGTGATGGAGAAACTTGATGGACGATTGAAAAATAGAAGATGAGAAACTAGAAAAAAAGGTGATATGAGAGCTATCTGCAAATCAATTGCTTAACAATATTTAATCATCATAATGCTTAGAATCCTCCTCATGGGTCCTTATTAAAATGTGAGCATCTAACGGAAGTGTAAAATGACATGAAAAGCCAAGATACAAACAAATCTCTTGTGCTAAAAATTACCAACTCCATGTAACATACGAATGCAATGCAATACAAGAAATAAATAGAATCACCTAACAGGGAAATAAGGACAATCACACACACTTAAACCAACAATGCTTAAGATAGTTGTGCAACACAAATATTTTGTTATCAAGATGAAGTCTCAAATGTTCTGATAAACAAAAAGGGTGAAGAATGATGCCCCAAGCAATTTGTATTATGCAAGGGGAAGATGGAAGACATGTGGGTCCCGTAAGAAAGCAATGCGCATGACGAAAATAGTAACATGTAGCGATAGTGCCCTAGAGTACAAGCGAAGTAAGCAACATAGCTTGTTTAGGTGATTGAAGATTTTAGGGATGCGTGAGTCATTATTTTGAAATGTTTGAAAACGTCAAGCAAGATCTCAATTGAGTGCCATGAAATAGACACGGATTTCAGCCGTAGATGATCGGTTTAACCAATTTTGAGCCATTTTTTTATGTATTTCAATGTTTTTGTTGTTTTTAAATATTTTTCTGAATTTTCTTCCTTTTTAGGTTTTTGATCGGTCAGAAGAATTTCAAAATATCAAAAGATCTTCTAAAATTACACGCGTAGGTGGTAACGAGAAGGCGAGGCTACCAGAGAGTTGGGATATATACCCATGAGAAGAAACACGAGTCGGGAATAATTCATTGAAAGTAAATGAATAAATAATTATCACGACAAGGGGAAAATAGATGAAATTAGAGGAAAAAGTGGGAAAAGGTTCCTGAAAGATGCATAAATGATTTCAGTGTGATGGAGAAGTGACCGTTTGATGGCATGAAGTGCCCCAACGTGTGAAAATTAGTAAAAATAATTATTTTAATACAAAAATAATTATTACAGTGGATAGAAGAAGGTTAGAATGATCGCGGCAGTGAAAACATGCCCCAAGGGCACTGCGATGGTTTAATATACCCACCCAGGGTCGGTAAAATAATCACGATCAAATCATTTCTAACAGAGCTCTTTCAAATTTTTACCGTGAGTGAGAGTGATAGCCCTAGAGTGAGATGGTGAGAATACCGAGGAGGATGAGACACGTGGATCATATCTAGGAGTTCATACGAGATCCAGTGGATGGACCATGCATGAGTGGCCTATCCCTCCCATTAATTATGCATTTATTACACTTTATAGGTTCTTTTTTAGGGTAGGTAGGACCTTTTTGACGCATGCGCATGGGCGTATGCATCGGCTTGACGAGTACGTGCATGCTTATGCATCAGATTGGATATGGATTTGCACACTCATCTGTTCATGGGAGGTAGGGACGTGCATGCGTACATGTTTGGAAGAAGCAGGTGTGTGCACGTGTACCCATAGGAATATGTTTGATGGCACAGGGCATGTATTCATCGGCTAGGCTTAGGATAGCCATGCACATGCATGTGCGTCACAGCAAGCACGTAGGAATCTTGTGTTGCTTGCGCAAAAGGAGAAAATGAGTTAGTACACGTATGTGTCTATAAGGGCATGTACACGTTTTCCATAAGATTATCCCGATGTATAGATGATCCAGAGTTAGACCAAGTGGTCTACTTGATGGCTTTTGTCAGTGGAGTTTTACTCCTTGACAAGACTAGTGCTTCTTTTCCACTTGGACTCCTAGGAGTGATTCTTGGTTTGGTGGAGGGAGAGACCTATTGCTGGGGTCAGTGCATATTAGCACATCTATACTGGGACCTCCATTTGATTACTTACTACCATCAGAAGATGGTAGGACCTGCTCACCTCCTGTAGATTTGGGCATGGGACCATATTTCCATTGGTCACCCCTTAGGTGTTCTGAGAGTTTGGGCTCCTGATGAGCCATTGACGATGGGTTAGGTCCCAGTAGGGGATGATGTGTGACCCAACATGGGGGTCGTATATCATTATTGGTGTGAGCTAGATGAGATGAGGTAGGCTTCCATGGTTTAGAGGCCTTATAGATATTTAGTGGCCCGAGGATGGCTTAGAGCTCAGTACCGCCACTGTAGAGCATTTCATTCTAGGCAGCCATAGCTACATGTGAGAGATATATAGGGTTGATCGGTGCCAGAGGTAGTTCGGCATTACCCAGGATGTTCTTAGGCCAGATATATGGTATGCTTCGCAGAGCCCGAGAGCATTTTGACATGGGGTAACAGATTACCAGCAATGAGAGCATTGGCTAGTTTTCAACAGGTGGCACCTATTATTTGGGTGCCATTGAGACAAATTAGGGATCCCGACACTACTCCTGAGTATGGGCCTTGGTATCACAGTGTGCTTCCACACCGTGTGACTATATCTAGAGTGGCGTATAATGCCGGTGTGAGACATCCTCTAGTAGGGCCTCCTAGTGGTGATGAGGGTGGACCCATTAGTGGGCGATAGTGATGATGAGGGTGGGCGAGAATGCACACCAATATGTTAGAGGCGGGGACAGGTCTTGTACCATAACGACCATAGAAGCAGGACCCTAGGCCTAGCCGAGACATATATACAGGGAAGTGGATATAGAGTGGCCCCAGTGGGAATTCCAGTGGGGATATATGCCCCTCTTCAATAGGTACTTCCAGAGCAGGGCCCACCACTTGATATTCCAGAGAGTAGTAGCACTAGTGGGTAGCAGCTGCTCTTAGTAGTAGTTACAGGAAGCTATTTTTGTATAGTTACAGGTGGTTGGTGAGAGAGACACAGCTAGGGCACAGTGTACATGCCCTCACAGCAGAGTGAGATCAGGCACTCACCTAGGTGCATTTTGATACTGGAGAGGGATCAGGCTAGGGCACAGGCCACCCAAGGCATTGACAATGTTTCATGGCAGATTCAAATCCCCTGACATGGCCACATAGGGGCTCGAGAGATGATCCTCCTAAACTAGTCGCAAGCTTAGGTATAGATGGTTGTGGGCTAGAGGGATCAGATCAAGACACGTGCCAGAGCTACTATTGGCATAGACAGATCGTGCATGGGCCCAGGTGTGAGTTATTACAATAGATAGTGATTGAGAGGATATGGCCTTGAGACAGGCCTAGGCTGATATTGGCCGAGTGACAGGTCAGTGAGATTCCACCCTTTAGGAAGCTCTCACTTCTGGAGATGTAGATTTGATATGAGATGTGATGAGATCCAGTGGTGAGGCCTTGTACTATAGGACTACCTACTTCAAGGTAGTGTTGGTAGATCAGTGAGTAGTATCATTCTAGTAGTCAGATGTGAGTGTGACAGGCTCCAGGTTGCATAGATTAGGTCATTCAGTGAGATCAGGTAGGTAGCCTATACCTAAAAAGCACTAGACAGGGGCCATCTAGATAGTTTGGTGGTACCCCTGGTGTAGGTCCATCATAGCCACCATTATTTTGTCAACCAGGTGATAGACCCGGGAGCCCCGACGAGGGTGAGAGCTGTGGTTAAGCTCTATATTCTTTTTTGTACATATATCTTGTATACATGCCTCTTTTTAAGGCTGATTTTGATGTATAGCTGTGTATACCATTATTTTTATGATGTCTCATGATGAAGGCTCGATGATGTATTATTTTGTGCTAGCTAGCTGGACAGACGCTTGCATATGTATATATGGACATTTTGATGTATCATACTATGATGTATTTATGATGTATGATTGTTATTTCCTTTATGTATGTGGCATACCTTAGATTCATAAATGTGTATATTTCTTGCTTTCATATTTGATGATGTATCTAGATAGATAGCACCACATGTTTTGGATTCATGAGTTGTTTTTGAGTTATTATTCTAGCACTTGAGATGATACTAGATGATATTGGTGTGGGGGATAGGTTTTTGATTATGTGCAACCCTCTTGCCCCCATTGATGATACAGATATGTGATGATTAGCTTAGCATACATGTATGATATGATACTTGACTTTTTGTATATATCCGATGTAGTGAATGATGTTAGAAATGTGATGAAATGGTAGATGATAGATGTGATAAAAAACAACTAGGCAATAGCAAACAAGTAAAACTTAACAAAACTAAACAAATATACACATGGAAACAACATAGCAAACCACTACTAAACAAACACATGCAAAAGTTTAACAAGAGATTAAAATGAGATCTAATATAAGCAAGTAAAAATAAACTTTAATAGATACACATAACAAATAAAGAAGCCTACAACAATTGTTTACAAGCATGAGAGTTCCCAAATGTATGTAATGCAATACATAATTTAAATCAAACAAGATTCAAAATCAGATAAGCAAATGATCCATTTAAAGAACAAACAATTCAACAGACTAAGTACATCAAAACTATACAAACCAACAACTAAAAGTAATTAAAGCACTACTTTGTTTTTATGGGACAACATTGACATATTTTCTAATGTTTTTGGGTTTATCTAAAAAGATAAGTTTTCACAGCTATGTTTTATTCATTGTTGTCTAGGTGTGCCTAGGATAACGTTGTGAGATGAATGTAGCTTTATCCTTGAAAAAGGGAAATTTTCCAGATGTTTAGATTTTTGTGTATCGTTTTCCAAATATTTTTAATATTCTAAGGTCATGTTTTGAAAGTAATGTACAAGAACAAAGAAGCATGGATGCCCCCACCGTGATGTGGGAATATACAAAAGGCATAATGCCACACATGTATGTGTGATAAGATGGCAACGGTATTTTCATGCTCAGTGTTAGATAGGATTATACAAAGGTAATGTCCTCCATGCAGATATTAGAGCAAAAAAAATAGATCATGGCAAGGCAAAGGTGCCCCTAGTAGGGTTCCTAGACCTATTAGAAGAATTCATATCTAAAAAGTGGTAACGATTACCCGTCATTCCGTAAGAGTAACTTGTGTCCGCGAATCTTCCTTAAGTGCCAAAACTAGTTTTCACTCAAAGGCCTACCCACTGCGCGCCGCAATTGTGTGGTTTTCACATGAGGATGACCTACTTTTTCTTTACTATTTTCTCATTTTTCTATTCTTTCCTTGTTTTTTTCTTTGTTTTCCAATTTTTAATTCTTATTTGATATTCTCATCATGCCTAAGTGTAGAAACGCTTCAAGTGCATGGAATTCATAGGTTCTAAGCTCTTCACCATCTAAATTTGTAATTTTTAGGCTCCTGATCCATATTTTGCAATTACAACATAAGGACCTAACTAGTTAGCCTCAAATTTTCTTTCTTTTCTCTATATTTGACATTGTTGTTCGATTTTCTTTGAGAACTAGATATCCTACATTGAATTCCGATGAATGATGCATTTTTATATCCTCTGGACACTTTGTTTTGATAGAATTTTAGCTGATTGAGTGCTCTGATATGCATTTCATCTAATAGTTCTAATTCTACTAGGCGAGCAACCCCGTAGTCTTCATCTTTATCAAGATAGTCTCTGAGAGATATTATCATGGAGGGAAGCTCCACTTCCAAAGGTATGATGGCCTCAGTGCCATAGACAAGTGAATATGGGGTCACACTAGTAGGAGTGTCGATGGAGGTACGATAGGCCAGAGGGTGGGATGTATCTCACGATGCCAATTACGGCCGGTCTTACCGACCATTTTCTCCATAATCCATACTAGAGTTTTATTGGTGGCTCACAATGTTTTTACCATTTTATTTTTGAAGGATTTACCATTATCAGTGACAATGGCCAAGGGGATCCCATAACGACATATGAGATGGTTCATAATGAATTTAGAAATCTGCACACTAGTGACATAGGTAAGAGTGACGACCTCTACCCATTTGGTAAAGTATTCGGTTGCAGTGATGATGTGGGTATGACCATCCGATGAAGAAGGATGGAGCTTCCCTATGAGATCTAGGCCCCATTTATAGAATGGCCAAGGTGTTGCAATAGGTGTAAGGATTGTGCTTTGGTGCATGTATTAAATTTCCATATTTTTGGCATATCTCGGACTTCTTTATGAAGTTGCAACAATCAGATTCTATGGTAGGCCAATAATAGCCTAATCTCAATAGCTTTTAGCTAATACCATGCAACTAGTATGTGCTCCACAAATACCACCATCTACTTCTTTAATTGCATGGATAGAATCAACAACATCCAAAAACAAAGTAGATTCCGATCGTAGCCACGACAATAAAGGGTGCCTCTAGAGACGGTATAACGGGCTCTACGGTGAATAAGGGATTTCTTTTGAGAATGGGTGATGTCAAGGGAAGAACGCCATTTTGTAGGTATTGGAAGATAGGGTTGTACCAAGGGGATAAAGGGCTACCAACTTCACATGCCAAACATGACTCGGCATATCATATGCAAGTACGTGTAAATATTCCATGAAGAAAGGAATATTTCTTTCTTCTGGTGCTATGTGTAAGAGAGACCTAATAGTAGCCATAACATTTGCGGATCTATTATGCGACCTTGGTTTTTGTTCAAATATGACTTGTGTGAAATATTCCTTCAAAGTTTCAACCATTTTTTTATACGAATAAGATTCTCATCTTTAACCTTGTCCTCATCATTAACTTGTCTTATGATAAGTTGAGAGTCCCCAATGACTTGTAGTTGTTTGATGTTCCCTATAATAGCTAGCTTGAGGCCAGCGATGAGTGTTTTGTACTCTGAAATGTTATTTGCACACGGGAATCCCAACTAAAATGCTCATGGTATGACATCACTTGTTGGAGTGATGAGCACCACTCCCGCTCCAAATCCGGGTAAGTGCGGGAAGTTTATGGACAAATATAGGGTCATCCGTGGACATTATATTGCAAATAACAACATAATATCAACTTGTAGGGATTATTAGCAGACATACACTCAAAATTAGAAAAAATATATTAATATGAATCATAGAATCTGGAATCTAGTTTCTAAAATACTAATTTTTGTAAAAATGGACAAGATTATCTATATTAAACACTCAAAATTCAATGACTTGTTTTTTTATTTTTAAAACGCCGATAAGATTATAGTCCGTTTGCCCACAATTTGGATGACCAAAAATTGATATATATATTTTTTTTTCTTTGGTGAGAAGTTATATGTCACTTTCTATCTTGGGATGGATTTTATTTTGTATTTTTTGAGTAATATTTTATTTTTATGATTTTTTCCGTGAAAGTGGTATGAAAACATAAAGAAAATAGAGCACTTTCCGTTTTGCCCGCCATAACTTCATCAAAAATATTGAAATCAAATAAATTTTTTTTTTGAACATTTATATAATTTCACCACAGTTAGGATGGTATAAGTTTTATCACATTCGATAAGTGAAACAAATTTTGCAGTCTTAAACGTAGACATAAACATTCACGGGGAAAAAGTGTCCTAAAGACCTACTATTAGTAAAAAAATTATAAAATGATATTTATCCTCTTATATTCACTTTAAAATCAGTATTTCTACAAAGATAATAGTCTCCCTAAGTAATGGTACCATTTTTATGACATAGTTTTTACTTTTCGGCATGGTTCAAGTCCGCGGAAGACTAAAATTGATGTTTTGTTGTTTTTAATGTAAAATTCAGGATTTGATGTCCACTTAATTGTCCCCCAACTTGGTGCACTTACCCATCCATGGAAGGTAAAACATCCATAAAAATGAACCTTCCATTCTATGGATTCCTCAATATACATCATAGATGCATCTCGGTAAATCTAAATATAAAGGTTCCATTCTTGGGAGAGGAGCTTCGCTAACCGATCAACCAAGATGCTGTCCTTTTAAAGACTTTTAATTCATAAACTCGATATCAAATTCACTTAGAAGAATGATCCAATTAGCCATTCGGTCTGTGAGGGTGGGTTTGGATAAAAGGTACTTGAGAGGGGCAACTTTGGATATGAGCTTGGTTTTATTATTCAGGAGATAATGGCGAAGCTTTTGGAATGTGAAGACAACCACTAAGTAGGCTTTTTATATTTGGGGATAATTCAACTCATATGTGATCAAGGTGTTGGCTAAGATAGTAAACTACTCTCTCTTTATGGGATAAGTCATATTGAGAAAGTAATTCACCAATGGAAAACTAGGTAGTGAAAATGTATAAGAGGAGAGGTCACCAGGGGTAGGTGGCATTAGTACAGGTGGGCTGGTCAAGTACTATTTGAGTAGTGCAAAGGCTTTATGACAGTTAGGTCCCCAATTGAATGTGAAATCTTTCTTGAGCAGATGAGTAAAGGAGTGGTACTTATCTGTAAGTTATGAAATAAAGCATTGGATTGCTTGAATTTTCCTTGTAGACTCCTAGCTGCTTGAGATTGGTAGGAGATGGCATTTCATGATAGTCGTAACCTTTGTAGGGTCTACTTCAATCCCTCTTTATGAGACAATGAACTCTAGGAGTTTTTCCGATAAAACACGAAGACACGTTTCTTAGGATTCAAACAAACCCTATAGTCTTGGAGATGCTGAAAAATATGCCTCAATACGCTTAAGATGTTCTTCTCTACTTTTGGATTTTGCTAGGATATCATGAACATAGTCCCGCATGATGTTAGTTATCATATCATGGAAAATAAGCTGTCATGGCCGCGGATAAGTAGCTCCAGCATTCTTGAGTATGAAGGGCATGAATTTGTAGCAAAATGTTCCCTAAGGGGTGATGAATATTGTCTTATGTTGATCTTTTCGTAATTAGAAGTATCTGGTTATAACCTGAAAAACCATCCATCAAGGAGAACATTTCATAACCAGGTGTTGAATCAACTATCATGTCAATGTTAGGTAGGGGAAAATCACCTTTTTGACATGATTTCTTGATGTCACAGAAATCCATGTAGATCCTTATGCCAATAGGTTTTTTCTATACTGGGACTATGTTAGAGATCCATTCTGAATAGTCAATAGGTTTAATGAAATCAAGTAGCCAACAACTTTTCTAATTCTTCTTTGACTAAGAGGGTCACCTTAGGATGCATCTTTTTCAAGTTTTGTTTGATTGGTTTTGCATCTGGGTGCACAATGAGGTTGTGCACAACTAGCTCCAGGACCAAACCAGGCATATTTGCATATGTCCATGTGAATATGTCCACGTATTCTTTTAAGATATCTACAAAGGTCTTTTTTTCTTGAGTGAGAGGGAAGATCCCAACTTTTTTATTCTATGTTTCTCTTTTGAGCTGATGTTGACATTGATTTTTTCCTCAATAAGCATTTTAGAAGCATCTTCCATCTGCGTAGGATCTGGGGGAAGAGTAATATTGACCTCTGTGGTTGTTCATTATCATCTTTGAATGGATAAATGACTTCATAATTAGACTCTTTGTTCGGTTTGTCTATGAGTTTGTCAAAGAGTCTATCACTATGGGATTTCCATTGAGTCTTCTTGTTTGGTTTCTTAGAAGTGGGTGTACTTTTATTTACAACCTTTTTATTTAGCCATCCACACATCTATGCTTCTTCCTCAAAGTAGGCGCATGTGTCTAGTTGAATCTTAAATCCCTTCTTGTGGTGTCTAGCTGAAATAAAGTATCTGAGCCCCATGAACTCTGAAAATGCCTCATCATTTTAAAAGAAATCCAGTGGCACGTGAAGTTCTTGATCTTAATCTATAAGTCTAGGATATACAAGGGCTACAAGATATTTATCTATGGGGATGGATTCAGATAAGGTAAGGACCAATGAATCTAGGAATAGGTTCATGGAGGCAAGATCCTCATAAAGACTACATTACGAATTAAAGTCACTATAGGAATGAGATAAAATGTCCTCACATTAAGAAGAGGTGGCATCATTCTCAGAAGGTAGAGCATCATCGGGCCTTATTCCAAGGCCATGATTATCACCTTTAAAATGAGGGATAGAGATAGGCTCCAACTAGCCTTGTGCATTAACACCACATCCAAACCCACTATAGCCCATGACAAACATCATGCGGGGACCTTCGATGTACTGAGGTACTTGATTACATGAATCCATGGTGCCTTCTGACACTCTAATGGTAGGGTCTTCTAACATTTTCTCCTCAAATAGGAGACCACTATGGACAAATTTTTCCAATGTTTTAGGACATTACTCATGGGTGCTCTTAAACTAAAAATAAGGCTTACCCCTTATCATGTGGGATACTTATAAGTCTGATATCAACAGAGCCTACTCAAGAGTGAATGCATTACTGGACCATATTTTGTTGATGTTGTCTCCCATGAAGAAAATGGGCTGACCAATGAGAGAAAATATTGATTGAAAGGCATGAGGACTTCAAATCTATTCATTTTTATAGCCTCCATTTATAAAGGGACAACAACATCTACAGAAGGAAATTCATAAGTGGCACGAGAAAAAATGTGCAATGTTGTATAATGTGTGAATGATTCCGGTTGCCCAAAATGGTAACCACCTACCCTCCACGACATAACTTGATGCACTAATGAAACGTTGATGGAATAGTTTGGATGGCATGGATCCATGGGCGTCCCAATCGTCAAGGACATGAAATGTTGTGTCATGACATGTTGGTCCAACCTCCATGGGAACCACTATAGTCCCTTGAATCTCTTTCTTCATTGTCATATGTTGTGATTGTGATAGTCTTAGCACCCAGATTACATTTCGAACGGCCTAGCTACTTTACCAAATTTAATGTGTAAATATTCAAACTAGATACCCCATCTACAAGTACTCTTTTGATTTTGTGACAAGTAATCACCACTTCGAGATACAATGGTAACTTATGCTCTGGGTTGTTATGCAAGATTGTAGTATGATCAAAAGTAATATGATCATTGTGTCTAAGCATGCAATCATGGCTTGAAGGTTCATGGGGTCTACCTCTATGGAAACCCCCAAATTTTGAAAAAATTGTATAGTATGTTCTTATGGGCATTAGAGATCTTGAGGAGATAGAGAATATATATCCTAGAAGATGTCTTCTCTAACTACTCTATTAAATTATACTGACCTTCCTAAGGGATAGGCACAAGATCTGGTATGATTAAGTGGGCACGTCTTGTCCCACTACACAACTCTTTTCTAAAATCTGAATGGTGTTGATCTGTTCATTAGATGAGTTAATACATCCAATGAGGGAATCATAAGGACTATCATTTGTAGGGTACACATAGGCAGCAATCCTATAGTCGTTGGAAGTTTTCCCTTGATCTGGTTTTCTTTTCTTTTATCTGCATGGTTAGGAAAAGGTTCTTTGTAAATACCCATTTTTTCATTTGAACTTTTACTGGTCTCAGGGGGAGAATCCACAACAATCTTCCCTTCCTCTATGAGGTCTTAGATATAATGGCGCAATCTCAAACATCTATCCATTTTGTGTCCTTTAACATGGTGGAAGTCACAATATTCATGGTCTTTGAACCAAATCAGTTTTGGATAATTTTCCGGATATGGTATTGTTGTAGTTGGATATTCTACCATTTTTGCATCATCTAATTGTTTTAGGATGGTAGATAAGGATTCTGTCAAGGATGTGAACATACGTTTTGTAGGTGCTTTGGGATGAGGTCCTTGCAAAAGCTTTAAGAGTGGGCTTGTTTGTATGGTTTAGACTCTCTTGTAGTTAGTAATGCCATCACCAACAACATGTTTATTCTTATTGAAGAATTTAGGTTTGTTTATGGATTTGGCTTCGTGTTTGTTTTTAGTAATAGGTTTAAGTGTTCCCTTGGCAATGAGCACTTTCTCAATTTGACCCTTTCCCTATGACTTCTTTGAAGTTTGAGCCACAATGCATTTGCAAGTGGATGGCTATTTATGGGTTTAAGTTAGGAACAAATATGCTCACTAACTATTTTTCTGGTAAGTCACAAGGAAAACAACTAGCTAACCCACACCATCATTGTAAAAATCCTCCAAATTTCTCATTGGCTTTTTGTTTTGTGTTGTATAGATCATTAATTGTGATGTCACTCTCCATATTATAGGAGTAATGCCTTACAAATTTCTCTACCAACGTGGGCCACATTTTAATGGAGCCCTTCAGTATGCTATAGAACCATTCCAATACCTAATTTCTACTAGGCTACGAGGAAAAAGTCGTATTAAGAATTTATTGCTATATGTGACCTCTTGGTAAGCCATGTAAAATTCTTTTATATGATCACGAGGATAAATTTTTCACTTATATTTAACAAACTTGGGAATGGTATAGTGTTTTGGGAAAGGATGTTATAACATGTCCTTATCAAAGGGACATAGTTCTTCATATGAATATTTTCTATTTTGGCCTACATTTCCTGTTGTGATGATGTAAGAATATCTTTCATAGACTTCAATTCTTCCGAATGAGTTTCTCTTTAGTAGGTGACATCGACCTTTGAGTTTGAGTTTCCTTAACGGTATAATCTATATCCTGGATCAAATTAAAACTCGTTAAGTTTGTTTTGTCTTTGTCTTTGTATATATTCCTTCTTGAAGAGCCTAGGTTTTCTAGTTTTGACTCAACTTCAAGATCTATTTTTGGAGGATCTCCTCCTTAACTAGGGGGTCCTCTTCTTCATAAAATTTTGGAGGAGGGGAATCTTTCCTCTCATTTTTCACTTAATGTGAATCTTTATAGTGAGGTTTTCGTGATGGTTCACCTTCGCTAGTGGCCTTATGTTTCCCAGAAGTGTAAGCGTACCCCACATCAAAAGGATTATTTGTGTCTAAGACAAATCTTTGTTCTCCTAAATTAGGGTTAATGACCTTTTTTTCTTCTTCACGTTCATGTGTAAATTTAGCTCCTAATGCTAATACTCTTGCGAGTACTTGATCTTTATTATAATATAGAAGTTCATCAAATCTACTTAGGTCTAACTTTTGTTATTCTCCGAGAAGAGTGACTCTTCTCCACTATGATCAATTAACATCTCCGTATCTTTGACTTGACAAAAGAATAGTCCTAAATTGTGGCCACTTTGAATGGGAAGGTGTCAAAAGGGTTTTCTCCTATATCATGCTCATTTGATTTGGCTGCCATTTTTTATGATTTTAGGCATTACTAGTAGACCATTCATATGCACACCTAATGTAATGACCACTCAATTTGTTGTTACCAAGCTTATGCCCAAAAAATAGATAGCGAAAATGATGTATCAATATGTAGGTCAAGTTAGAGCCCCAACAAGGCCTAAGCACTGACGTGATGTTATCACAGTCCCTTGACAAGGTATACCTAAAACTAGATTGAATGCTGATGAAAGTTGAACCTTATGAAAAATTGAAGTCATGAATAGATATAGTGTAATAACGTCACCATGATACATTAACCAAGCAAGAAAGGTGTTAGTACCATGACAACTTTATTATGATATATATAAGGCGTTATCAACACTTTTCAAGAAGACTCAGATGATGTCGAAACTGAAACTAAGTGATAAGTATAACAAGGAGTTTTTAATCATGTGAGCAGTGTAACCATGCAATAAGGGTACTTATACCATATTCTCATGAAATGAGAATATGATGTAAGTACCGAGATCATTGGCGTCAGGATGTGAACAAAACTATCAACTTAAGAAGAGACAAAAGATGAACCAGACACACATTGGTGAAGATGATCCTGAAATCAAGATGGAAGGACCTTCATCAAAGATATGAAAAGTGTACCTACAAACTTTAGATGTTTAACAAACTATTCGCAAAAATGGATGGGTGTAAACGGACAAAAAAGTGATGAGAACTATCTCTCGATAAAAACACACAATGTATGCACCTTTCTCACCCCAAACAATGGGCGGTGAGAATGCAAGGGTATTTGATCAAAAGATGGAAACAAACCAAGTGCCTCTTAGGAAAGGCTTCTCCTCATCTGAAGACAAGAATAAAACTAAGAAAAAGTAAGATGTAGTTTAGTTTCATGATGAAAGAAACTCAGATCAAAATCACAAGGGTTCTTTGTCTTGTTCAACAAACAAGGTTTAGATTCTAAATAAGTTGTCACTTTGTGATGGCTTGACACAATAATGGACTAGTAAAGTGGGCTCTAAGATAGAATGGCCTCAATGAAAATTTGTAAAAGCCATGGATTTGGGGTAAGAATCTCTAAAGAAACTCCAAAGGATTTTAACAATCTGATCAATGGACCATGTGATAAGAAATGAGTAAGGTTTTCTTCTTTGCATACATTAATTTGAAATAAACATGTAAATTAAGCAAATGAAGTTAACCTTTATTCTTTGAAAGCTTGAAATAATGAACCTAAGAGGATTTAAGTATTCAATTATGTGTTAAGAGAAAGATATCTCCCCATTAATGGCTTCAAGGCCAATAGATCTTCCTTTTAGTCCATGTTAGTGCTATGAAATAAAAATGCAAATGCTTTTAGCTCAAATGGAAGAAGATGAAAAAAAAATCTAAAGCCTAAAAAAATTTCTATAATCTATGCTAGGAAGAAGAGAGAATTCTTAGGAAATGAGGGAGGGGTATAGCCCTATTTATAGTTTTTGGTTTGGAAGAAATGGGAGATTTGGGTGTATGTGGGACAAAGGCTAAAGTCCAAAAAGCACTTTAGCAATTCAAAGTGTGATTTGACTATGTTTAGGGTATTTAACCTAGGTTAGACTAATTAATCTCTCTTAGAGAGTAATTAGGGTTCTAGAAGGGTTTCTGAAGAGCTTAATCAATCCAACGAAGTGGATTGATCTTCTAGGGAGCTAATAGAAGCAAGCTAGAAGAGAATAAGAAGATAATGTAGTTAGAACGAGGCTATAACAACCTATTTAAATGGTTTATAAGAGGAAAAATGACCAAAAGGGTGTCGTGAGAAGGGAGTTAGATAGGTCTAATTGGTGGTGTGCCATCAATTTGCAAAGGGAAGAAGCATTAGTGCACCATTAGAAATAATAGTGTATTGATCAAACTACAGGTGTCTACACTTACAATGCTTGAAAATGCCAAATGGTAAATTCTTCTCCATCTAGTACACCACAGGCAAGGGAAAATGATGAAAAAGCAAGAGAACAATTTTTTTCTAAATTTGAGAAAAAACTTTGGCGCAAGGGGGCAAGGGAGGATGTCTCTCCAATCTATCTCTAAGCACTTTAAATCATAGTTGGAATTTAACTCTAGGTATGAATGAACCTACCATAAAAAAATTTGTACTTAATACATTAATTACGAATTCTAACACTTATGATCAAGGTCAAACTTTAGAACATACTATACATAAATTGAAGTAATGTGGAAGGGATGTATGTTAGAATGTATGGTACTAATGTCATAGAATCCCAAAAAGTACATATTATAGATACAAACAATCTTGGATTAATGGAAAAAGGAGGGTAGTAAATGGAAATACAAGAAAATAAAAACAAATTTCAAACATTGTTGTAACTATTGCATTAATATCCAAAATGGTGGAGAGGAATTTTGATATATCCCCACACATGTTTCATTCAATGGGACAAGATGGTACTAAAGTAACAATGATATTGTTTCCTATGTGCTATAGTTTTTCTAACATACTAAAAAATTGTAACAAGGTCCTTTCATTGTTGAATCTTCCTCAAACATCCTAATAAAATCTCATTAAATGGTGGCAATAAAATTTATTCCTTCTTTCAATCACCAGAATAAATTCTTCGCAAATGTGACAACTTCACGAGCTTAAGAAAAAATGTGCGGTGACGTCATGTCCAAAAACACTGCACAATGATTACATTCCAAGTTGTCATGTAGCTTACTATGCACATAGTGTGTAATCATAATAAAATCCTAATAGCTCTTTGTGAATTTTGCAAGAAAAAATGGACAATATGAAAACTTCAATACCAAGGATGGGAAAAAATCAAAATCAATAAGCAATGCTATTAATCTCCTCGTCCCTTTTGGTGGTATGCTTTACACAATGGCACAAAATGAGGGGTTTTAGACACTTTTTCTTTCATTTTGTTGAGCGAGGAGAAAAATTCATAATAACATCATTCGCACTATGTATCTGGAAGCTAGAAGAACCACTTATAGATTAGTATGGTGATTTTTATATAGTAGTGGGATGTCAAAACATCCATTACATGATTCAATGTTGCAAAATGATGCATATGAAAAGTGCAAGGAATACACGTAGCTAAATGATGGTGCTCATACAACCAATACTGTAAGAAGATGTTCAAGTTAATTTAGAAAACAACCACCAAATATCTACTTGCAACTACATAATGTTGCAAGTGACAACAAAAATCATACATTCCTTGCATTTGCATCCATGATGACAGCTAGAATGGTTTTTAACATAGTCTATGTGAGTTTCCTTCAAGTGGGTCACACGCATGAAGACATAGATGGAACATTCAATTGATTATCAACAACATTATACAAATTAGACACATTACCTTTGCCACAAATAATGGAAACTCATAGAACATGCCAAGAGGAGTCCAACACATTCACTCCATACCTTATTGAGAAAGTTTACAAATTTGAGGCCTTTGTGGAATGACACCTACTAGATGGTAACCTCAAGATCATGGGTATCAACAAACCAAAGATTTTTAAATTCCATGTTAAAGATAAAATTCTCGTCATGGAGTTCAAAACATCAATCATGGAGTTTGATTTGTCACGCTTAATTAAGATTTGGAAAAAATGGATGAGAAACCTTTCTTTCTGAAGGGTATGCTCAATTGGATAAGATTTGGCAAATAGTGGATGGAAAAAGAGATGGCATACATGCAGAGAGGAATTAGGGCATACATCATAGACTTGGAATAGAGTTCAACTAATGGTGGTGAATCATGCTGGGTTCCAAAGATTACATATTGGAAAATTGTTCTACATTCCCTAGAGAATGCTTTTGTCAGTTGTAGCATGAGGAGAACAAATTGTTTTTAGCAAAAACATATTCAAGATAACGTAATGTATGATCGGATAGTGGGTAAACCATGCCATGACATGGATAGCTACTATAATAAAAATCTCATTTCAAATAAGGATATATATGATGGGCCTATTTTTGATAGACCTTGAGAGGAATCCAACCCAAGAGTGGATGTGAATCTTTGGAAGATGATACTAGTAAGACCAGGTGGTGATAATTTATCTATATGGATGGGAAAGTCGAACTAAAATTAATACAATATATTCACACAAACACTCAAAATATAAGGGTACACTAGTGGGAACACACAGAAAAGGAAATACAAAAAAATAAAGATACCAGAATGCTTAAAGAAAAAGTAATCATGGGGATAATAAAAGGACACATCAGATATTGATATAGACAACATCGTATGGGCATGGAGTCCAAGCAAAAAAAAGGAAGGAGAACAAATTAAAACACCGAATCAAGTTCATGAAGATATCTAACAATAATTTACACAAATTCAAGAACAATAATTAATACCCTTGCGAGGGATCAATGCTTATGTAATTTACTTAACGGATTTATTGCCTTTGGAAATACATTTTATAAATCCATTTCCTCAAAACAACCTCGTTTAATGTAATTCGAACTCTTTGTTGTTGTTTAACATTTACAGAATTGAAAAGCATAAAATTAGATGACTTTCATCACTGAGTAACTTGCATATTTACAATATCACTATCATTTTTTATATAGATTTATATAAAAATTATATCAATATATAATATACATAAAATATTAAATAAATATAAATTTGAAGTATTTAAATAACTACTATTTTGTATTTTTAAAGGGAAATATTGTAAAATTATAATCATCTAAAAAAATTTAACAAGGATAGGTGGCCTTCAAATGTAACATCTCGGTTGATGTAACTTTGTGGCACCTAAGCTTATGTAACCTAGCCACCTTTGTTAGGATTATGTAGCTTAGCGGTCGGTATGCTTATGAAACTTGTTACCAGTAGGCTTGTGTAACTTTCTAGGTGCTATGATTATTTCACCTAGATGAATCTACTCTTGTGTAAATTAGTAGAAACTAGAATTAGTTAAGTTAAAAACCTATACACTTATGTAAGATAGTGGTCATCTAGGCTTATGTAAGTTAACAACCTATACACTTATGTAAGATAGCGGCCACTAGGCTTATCATCCTTTTATGTAACTTAGAGGCTGCAAGGCTTATGTAACTTAGTGGCCACAAGGAAAATGTAACTTAGTGGTTATAAGGAAGATGTAACTTTGACGTTATTAGGATTATTTCACCTAGCATAAAATTTCAACATGTAAGTTAACAACCACCACAATTATGTAAGATAGTGGCCATGAGAATTATGTAAGATAGTGGCTGCTTGGCTTATGTGGGGGATTCAATTAATAACAAAATATAAATCCTAAAATAGCGAAACTAAAATCCAAAAATCGGGATTTATAAATTGGATTAAAATATTAGTGAAATTAGAATCCAATAATAGCGCTATTGGAATCCAATAATAACGATATTGGAATCCAATAATAATGAGATTGGAATCCAATAATAGTTAAATCAGAACTAGAATAAGTACAATAATGACAATATTGGAGTCCAATATTGCTACTAATGATTTCCAATAATAGTAATAATGGAATATAGTATCGACAAAAATGGAATCCAATATACACAAAAATGGAGATGAGTTTCTTCCAATACTTGAGATACTGGAGTCCATATTCACTAGAATATGTCCAGATTTAGTGAAATAAGAGTTTTCCTTGGAGCTAAAAAGGGTACAAATCTGGGTGGACAACCATTAGTGAGCTTAAAAGAAGAAATTTTGTACTTAGAGTTCTGTAAGAATTCCTTTACACTAAAATATGGAGTCGAGAGGCCTATATAGTTATCCTAGGTATGGGGAGTTGTAAGGGTTTATAACATGAAACCTTTGAGAATTGAAGTTTGGAACTAAGATGAAAAACAAATGATCTAGTTGCTAAGTGATCAAGACAATGTAAATCAGGTATGGAATCAATGGTAAGTGGCATCGAGGTATGTGTTCTATGCTATGACATGAGAGGTGGATTGCAAAATTTGATCTTACCTGTACAAGTGCACTCTAAAAGGTTTGTGAATGCATTACTTGAAAGGGAGTCTCATTTGAATCTCTAACGAGAGAATCATGGATCTTGAAAATTATCGAAGAATGATGATAGAGGCGGTGGATCTCGTCGGACCTCAAATTGGTGATTCATGATGAGACAATCACAATGAAATGTTTTTTTCACACAAAAGGACTATCATAGTTAGGTATAGGTGTGTGTATTTTGATTTTGACAGGGGGAGCTTAGTTGAGCTCCTATTAAGGTGAGTAAACTCTTGAGAAGATATATGTGACAGTTTACATGGTGTTCACTTGAAAATAGACTTGTGAAGTAGGCTAGTTACACAAGAAGGCTATAATAATACCATGAAATATTAAGAAGAATGCTAAGAATCATGTTGAAATGTTTTTCATCACTTCAAGGAAAGTATACAAGGTAAATGTCTAAATTTTTGCATTTTGAATGAGAGATGGCAAGATTAGCCTAGGGGATTATTTGAGGAGTTTTTTTGTATGATTGAATTAAGTTCACGTCCTTGAGTAGTTTTTAATTTTTTTCTAAAGATGTTGTTTAGGTCACACAAGTCCTTATCGTGACTTTGCTAGTTTTGGAGGGAAAATAGTGATTTCTTGCAATCCTAATACCTCAAAGGAGATTAATGACATGAATGAAAAAAAAGGGGAGTATTATGTTTAGGGAAGCTGGATTCTTTTTTTTATCAGGCCCATAAGATAATTTATGCTATTCTTTGGAATCGAGAGAAAAGAGGTTACTGATCTGGGGAGTTGTTGGGCAAGTAAGTCATGTTTTGTAAATTATTAGCATTGTGATGTCATTGTGTTTTCATCTTTCCATGAATTATTGAAGTATATCCTTATTCATATATGGTAAACAGGAAGAGAAGCATAAAAAAGGGATTTGAGGACATGTAGGTGTTTTTCATGTTGGTTGCCATCAATGTTTCTAATGATGGTTTCCATTAATGACAAAGGGGAGATTGTTGGCCATTGTGTGGTTGTGTTGTCATTGATGTCAAACCTCATTGATGGAAAAGGGTGTCATGGTGCTATATGTGACTCTATGTGATGACATTCAGGTGTCAAGAATGTTGATCAAGTGGTTTGTTGAGTTGTCATGGTGTCCTGGAGCATGTTTGAGTAGGTCTAGTTATGATTTGTGGTCTCCCAATATGATTGAAGGTTGTTATGAGGTCATGCATGGTACATATGATGTGTTAT